>JBBGZY010000179.1:3550000-4150000 GCA_037952925.1 Lithobates clamitans | reverse complement strand
GCGTTTTAGCGCTAGAAATAGTCTCTAAATAATGGCTGAAAACCGCCTCCCATTCATTTCAGTGTGACTTTTCACACAGGGACGGAGTGCTTGCGGGACGTTCTGAAAAGTCCTGCAAACAGCATCTTTAGGGCGGTTTGAGAGCGCTGTATACAGCGCTCCCGAAACGCCCTGCTCATTGAAATGAATGGGCAGCGCATCCAAAACGCCTTAAAAGCTTTTCGTAAGCGCTGCAACGCGGGGGGCTTTTAACCCCTTCTTCGGCCGCTAGCGAGGGTTAAAAGCGACCCGCTAGCGGCCGAAAAGCACTGCAAAAGTGCCATTAAAGCGCTAACACTTGGCGGCCCCAGTGTGAAAGTAGCCTAAGGGTGCATTCACATATGCAAATGAATGCAATGGGAGGCTGCCAGCTATAGCAGCCAATCGTGGTCACTTGCATGTAATCTCTCAGGCAGCTATAACATGCAAGCGATTGGACCTGGATGCAGACTGCCTGCATCCAGGGCTGATCACTTGCATGTATTTGTTGCATGAGGGATTACACGCGAGGGGCCACAATTGGCTGCTATAGCTGGCAGCCTCCCATTGCTTTCACAGCTAATCATGAGAACCCCCGCTGGGGGGCATCTAATCTGAGGGTATATTGGAAGCTGTGAATCCACCCCAAATCTCCTGTCAGCATTTTTTTTTACTGTCTGGGAAGACTAGCTTCACTTCCTGTCCCAAAAGGAAGTGAGATTAAATCTCTCCAAAATGAGGGGAAAACACCTTTTAGACAGCTGTCCCCATTCTAAGATTTACCCTCACCTCTTGTTCTGATGACCACTAGATTTCCCATCACTTTCTGTCCCAGTGACAATGGTTTCCAGACAAATTTGGGGGGGGGGGGGTGAATCTCCCTAGTGAAAGATTAAAACTGAGGTTATAACCCTTCCTTACTTTATCCAAAACTATAGATTCACTTAAACCACTTAAGGACCGCCTCACGCCGATGTACGGCGGCAAGGTGGCACGGGCAGGCAGAATCACGTACATGAACGTGATCTGCCTCCCGTGGGCCCCCCCCCCCGATGCCCGAGGCGGTCCGCTTTTGTCCAGCGGCGATCGGAGGTGAGGGGGAGACCATCCATTCGTGGCCCCCCCCTTGCGATCGCCGCCGGCCAATCAGATCATTCCTCTGCTGCTGTATGCTAAACAGCAGCAAAGGAAATGATGTCATCTCTCCTCGGCTCGGTATTTTCTGTTCCAGCGCCGAGGAGAGAAGACTTCACTGTGAGTGCACCAACACACACACACAGTAGAACATGCCAGGCACACAAAACACCCCCCTTTACCCCCGATCACCCCCTAATCACCCCCTCCCGTCACACTGACACCAAGCAGTTTTGTTTTTTTTCTGATTACTGCATGGTGTCAGTTTGTGACAGTTAGTGTGGTAGGAGAGTTACTGTTAGCCCCCTTTAGGTCTAGGGTACCCCCCTAACCCCCCCTAATAAAGTTTTAACCCCTTGATCACCCCCCGTCGCCAGTGTCACTAAGCGATCATTTTTCTGATCGCTGTATTAGTGTCACTGGTGACGCTAGTTAGGGAGGTAAATATTTAGTTTAGCTGTCAGCGTTTTATAGCGTCAGGGACCCCCATATACTACCTAATAAATGTTTTAACACCTTGATTGCCCCCTAGTTAACCCTTTCACCACTGATCACCGTATAACTGTTACGGGTGATGCTGGTTCTTTCGTTTATTTTTTATAGTGTCAGGGCACCCGCCGTTTATTACCGAATAAAGGTTTAGCCCCCTGATCGCCCGGCGGTGATATGCGTCGCTCCAGGCACCGTCAGATTAGCGCCAGTACCGCTAACACCCACGCACGCAGCATACGCCTCCCTTAGTGGTATAGTATCTGAACGGATCAATATCTGATCCTATCAGATCTATACTAGCGTCCCCAGCAGTTTAGGGTTCCCAAAAACGCAGTGTTAGCGGGATCAGCCCAGATACCTGCTAGCACCTGCGCTTTGCCCCTCCGCCCAGCCCAGCCCACCCAAGTGCAGTATCAATCGATCACTGTCACTTACAAAACACTAAACACATAACTGCAGTGTTCGCAGAGTCAGGCCTGATCCCTGCGATCGCTAACAGTTTTTTTGGTAGCATTTTGGTGAACTGGCAAGCACCAGCCCCAAGCAGCATCAGGTTAGCGCCAGTACCGCTCACACCCACGCACGCACCGTACACCCCTCTTAGTGGTATAGTATCTGATCGGATCAATATCTGATCCGATCAGATCTATACTAGCGTCCCCAGCAGTTTAGGGTTCCCAAAAACACAGTATTAGTGGGATCAGCCCAGATACCTGCTAGCACCTGTGTTTTGCCCCTCCGCCCGGCCCAGCCCAGCCCACCCAAGTGCAGTATCGATCGATCACTGACACTTACAAAACACTAAACACATAACTGCTGCGTTCGCAGAGTCAGGCCTGATCCCTGCGATAGCTAACTGTTTTTTTGGTAGCGTTTTGGTGAACTGGCAAACACTAGCCCCAAGCAGCGTCAGGTTAGTGCCAGTACCGCTAACACCCATGCACGCAGCATACGCCTCCCTTAGTGGTATAGTATCTGAACGCCTCAATATCTGATCCGATCAGACCTATACTAGCGTCCCCAGCAGTTTAGGGTTCCCAAAAACGCAGTGTTTGCGGGATCAGCCCAGATACCTGCTAGCACCTGCGTTTTGCCCCTCCACCCGGCCCAGCCCAGCCCACCCAAGTGCAGTATCGATCGATCACTGTCACTTACAAAACTCTAAACGCATAACTGCAGCGTTCGCAGAGTCAGGCCTGATCCCTGCAATCGCTAACAGTTTTTTTGGTAGCGTTTTGGTGAACTGGCAAGCACCAGCGGTCTAGTACACCCTGGTCGTAGTCAAACCAGCACTGCAGTAACACTTGGTGACGTGGCGAGTCCCATAAGTGCAGTTCAAGCTGGTGAGGTGGCAAGCACAAGTAGTGTCCTGCTGCCACCAAGAAGAAGACAAACAGGCCTGTCGTGCCCATAATGCCCTTCCTGCTGCATTCACCAATCCTAATAATTGGGAACCCACCACTTCTGCAGCACCCGTACTTCCCCCATTCACATCCCCAACCAAATGCAGTCGGCTGCATGAGAGGCATTTTCTTTATGACCTCCCGAGTACCCCTACCCAGCGAACCCCCCCAAAAAAGATGTTGTGTCTGCAGCAAGCGCGGATATAGGCGTGACACCTGCTATTATTGTCCCTCCTGTCCTGACAATCCTGGTCTTTGCATTGGTGAATGTTTTGAACGCTACCATTCACTAGTTGAGTATTAGCGTAGGGTACAGCATTGCACAGACTAGGCACACTTTCACAGGGTCTCCCAAGATGCCATCGCATTTTGAGAGACCCGAACCTGGAACCGGTTACAGTTATAAAAGTTAATTACAAAAAAAAGTGTAAAAAAAAATATATGAAATAAAAAAAAATAGTTGTCGTTTTATTGTTCTCTCTCTCTCTATTCTCTCTCTATTGTTCTGCTCTTTTTTACTGTATTCTATTGTGCAATGTTTTATTGTTATTATGTTTTATCATGTTTGCTTTTCAGGTATGCAATTTTTTATACTTTGCCGTTTACTGTGTTTTATTGTTAACCGTTTTTTTGTCTTCAGGTACGCCATTCACGACTTTGAGTGGTTATACCAGAATGATGTAACAACCAAGTGTCCTGAATGCTCACGCCCTCTACACGAGGAACACCTCCACCGCGCCAAAGTCACCCCCTAAAACTATTGAAACCAATAAATAAACACCAGTGACAATGATTGAAAAAAGATAAACTAATAAATATGGGAAATGTGGAGCTGCCCCCTTAAATCACAATAAGAAACAATGGTTAATTTAATCCTAAATATCGGTTATATACCAAAAAATGGTAAGCCGACACATAGGGTAAATTAGAAGGCGCTCAAAAACACTCCAGGTGTAACTGGCTGTACAAATATTTATGGCAATATCTAGTGATTAGCAAGTTCCCTGGATATAAAGTATATATAAAATATATATGTGTGAAATATATATATCGGTGTATCTGCAATGTGAAATGATGGTGATAACCTCTATTAAAGAATCAATCACCTAAGTGTGACACACCTCTAATAAACAAATACATAAAATATAAACAAATAAAATTATATACCTTGCAGCATACAATAGTGGTGACACCCTCTAATAATAAATCTGTGACCTGAGTGCAACACGCTAAATTAACAACATGCCTCAGAAATGTATGTAGATGAGAACATAAAAATATGCTTACACAAAATATAGTGGTGATATGATCTAATTGGTAAATCAATCATCTAAGTGTATCACGCCCCTATTAGTCAACAGATTGACTAGGTGTGACCAATCAGGGTATACCTAGTACTAAACAATAATGGTGACACCCTCTACTATTGGATCAGTTATCTGTGTATGACACACTAGATAAATAGTGGACCGCACACATATAAAGACCTGTAAACATAAAATAAATACAACCTCTATACTGTGATCAAACAAAGGTGTATATACATATATAAGTGACAGCAATATAAAATATATAAAAATCGTGAATGTAGTTCAATTCATGCTGCAAAGTTCAAAACTCCATAGACAGTCCATGAATGGAACCAGCCTTCAGTTCAATTTTCATCGTCACTATTTTATATCACCTACAGTCTAAACTGAAGGCTGGTTCCATTCATGGACTGTCTATGGAGTTTTGAACTTTGCAGCATGAATTGAACTACATTCACGATTTTTATATATTTTATATTGCTGTCACTTATATATGTATATACACCTTTGTTTGATCACAGTATAGAGGTTGTATTTATTTTATGTTTGCAGGTCTTTATATGTGTGCGGTCCACTATTTATCTAGTGTGTCATACACAGATAACTGATCCAATAGTAGAGGGTGTCACCATTATTGTTTAGTACTAGTTATACCCTGATTGGTCACACCTAGTCAATCTGTTGACTAATAGGGGCGTGATACACTTAGATGATTGATTTACCAATTAGATCATATCACCACTATATTTTGTGTAAGCATATTTTTATGTTCTCATCTACATACATTTCTGAGGCATGTTGTTAATTTAGCGTGTTGCACTCAGGTCACAGATTTATTATTAGAGGGTGTCACCACTATTGTATGCTGCAAGGTATATAATTTTATTTGTTTATATTTTATGTATTTGTTTATTAGAGGTGTGTCACACTTAGGTGATTGATTCTTTAATAGAGGTTATCACCATCATTTCACATTGCAGATACACCGATATATATATTTCACACATATATATTTTATATATACTTTATATCCAGGGAACTTGCTAATCACTAGATATTGCCATAAATATTTGTACAGCCAGTTACACCTGGAGTGTTTTTGAGCACCTTCTAATTTACCCTATGTGTCGGCTTACCATTTTTTGGTATATAACCGATATTTAGGATTAAATTAACCATTGTTTCTTATACCAGAATGATGCCTGCAGGTTTAGGTATCATCTTGGTATCATTCTTTTCAGCCAGCGGTCGGCTTTCATGTAAAAGCAATCCTAGCGGCTAATTAGCCTCTAGACTGCTTTTACAAGCAGTGGGAGGGAATGCCCCCCTCCCCACCATCTTCCGTGTTTTTCTCTGGCTCTCCTGTCTCAACAGGGAACCTGAGAATGCAACCGGTGATTCAGCCAGCTGACCATAGAGCTGATCAGAGACCAGAGTGGCTCCAAACATCTCTATGGCCTAAGAAACCGGAAGCTACGAGCATTTCATGACTTAGATTTCGCCAGATGTAAACAGCGCCATTGGGAAATTGGGAAAGCATTTTATCACACCGATCTTGGTTTGGTCAGATGCTTTGAGGGCCGAGGAGAGATCTAGGGTCTAATAGACCCCAATGTTTTCAAAAAAGAGTACCTGTCACTACCTATTGCTATAATAGGGGATATTTACATTCCCTGAGATAACAATAAAAATGATAAAAAAAAAAATTAAAGGAACAGTTTAAAAATAAGATAAAAAAGCAAAAAAATAATAAAGAAAAAAAAAAAGCACCCCTGTCCCCCCCTGCTCTCGCGCAAAGGCGAACGCAAGCGTCGTTCTGGCGTCAAATGTAAACAGCAATTGCACCATGCATGTGAGGTGTCACCGCGAACGTCAGATCGAGGGCAGTAATTTTAGCAGTAGACCTCCTCTGTAAATCTAAAGTGGTAACCTGTAAAGGCTTTTAAAGGCTTTTAAAAATGTATTTAGTCTGTCGCCACTGCATGTTTGTGCGCAATTTTAAAGCATGTCATGTTTGGTACCAATGTACTCGGCCTAAGATCATCTTTTTTATTTCATCAAACATTTGAGCAATATAGTGTGTTTTAGTGCATTAAAATTTAAAAAAGTTTGTTTTCTCCCCAAAAAATGCATTTGAAAAATCGCTGCGCAAATACTGTGTGAAAAAAAAAAAGAAACACCCACCATTTTAATCTGTAGGGCATTTGCTTTAAAAAAATATATAGTGTTTGGGGGTTCAAAGTAATTTTCTTGCAAAAAAAATAATTTTTTCATGTAAACAAAAAGTGTCAGAAAGGGCTTTGTCTTCAAGTGGTTAGAGTGGGTGATGTGTGACATAAGCTTCTAAATGTTGTGCATAAAATGCCAGGACAGTTCAAAACCCCCAAATGACCACATTTTGGAAAGTAGACACCCCAAGCTATTTGCTGAGAGTCATGTCGAGTCCATGGAATATTTTATATTGTGACACAAGTTGCGGGAAAGAGACAAATTTTTTTTTTTTTGCACAAAGTTGTCACTAAATGATATATTGCTCAAACATGCCATGGGAATATGTGAAATTACACCCCAAAATACATTCTGTTGCTTCTCCTGAGTACGGGTATACCACATGTGTGAGACTTTTTGGGAGCCTAGCCGCATACGGGACCCCGAAAACCAAGCACCGCCTTCAGGCTTTCTAAGGGCGTAAATTTTTGATTTCACTCTTCACTACCTATCACAGTTTCGGAGGCCATGGAATGCCCAGGTGGCACAAAACCCCCCCAAATGACCCCATTTTGGAAAGTAGACACCCCAAGCTATTTGTTGAGAGGTATAGTGAGTATTTTGCAGACCTCACTTTTTGTCACAAAGTTTTGAAAATTGAAAAAAAAAATGTTTTTTTCTTGTCTTTCTTCATTTTCAAAAACAAATGAGAGCTGCAAAATACTCACCATGCCTCTCAGCAAATAGCTTAGGGTGTCTACTTTCCAAAATGGGGTCATTTGGATGGGTTTTGTGCCACCTGGGCATTCCATGGCCTCCGAAACTGTGATAGGCAGTGAAGAGTGAAATCAAAAATTAGATTAGATTATATTAGAAATCCTGAAGGCGGTGATTGGTTTTCGGGGCCCCGTACGCAGCTAGGCTCCCAAAAAGTCCCACACATGTGGTATCCCCATACTCAGGAGAAGCAGCTAAATGTATTTTGGGGTGCAATTCCACATATGCCCATGGCCTGTGTGAGCAATATATCATTTAGTGACAACTTTGTGCAAAAAAAAAAAAATTTGTCACTTTCCCGCAACTTGTGTCAAAATATAAAATATTCCATGGATTCAACATGCCTCTCAGCAAATAGCGTGGGGTGTGTACTTTCCAAAATGGGGTCATTTGGGGGGGGGGTTTGTGCCATCTGGGCATTTTATGGCCTTCAAAACTGTGATAGGTAGTGAGGAGTGAAATCAAAAATTTACGCCCTTAGAAATCCTGAAGGCGGCGATTGGTTTTCGGGGCCCCGTACGCGGCTAGGCTCCCAAAAAGTCCCACACATGTGGTATCCCTGTACTCAGGAGAAGCAGCTGAATATATTTTGGGGTGCAACTCCACATATGCCCATGGCCAGTGTGAGCAATATATCATTTAGTGACAACTTTTTGTAATTTTTTTTTTTTTGTCATTATTCAATCACTTGGGACAAAAAAAATGAATATTCAATGGGCTCAACATGCCTCTCAGCAATTTTGCTTGGGGTGTCTACTTTCCAAAATGGGGTCATTTGGGGGGAGTTTGTACTGCCCTGCCATTTTAGCACCTCAAGAAATGACATAGGCAGTCATAAACTAAAAGCTGTATAAATTCCAGAAAATGTACCCTAGCTTGTAGATGCTATAACTTTTGCGCAAACCAATAAATATACACTTTTGACATTTTTTTTACCAAAGACATGTGGCCGAATACATTTTGGCCTAAATGTATGACTAAAATTGAGTTTATTGGTTTTTTTAATAACAAAAAGTAAAAAATATCATTTTTTTTTCAAAATGTTCGGTCTTTTTCCATTAAAAGCGCAAAAACAAACAAACGCAGAGGTGATCAAATACCATCAAAAGAAAGCTCTATTTGTGGGAAGAAAAGGACACAAATTTTGTTTGGGTACAGCATTGCATGACCGCGCAATTAGCAGTTAAAGCGACACAGTGCCAAATTGGAAAAAGTCCTCTGGTCTTTAGGCAGCCAAAAGGTCCGGGGCTAAAGTGGTTAATAAAGGACATGGCAGCCTCAACACTACTAACATTTTCAAAGGCTTTATGATGATTGACATGGAATGTAACTTCCTATGCAGGTCACTGTGACCCACCACATAGCCACTGACAATGACATTGCACTTTCCGTTTTGGCTTGATTGAGCATTAAAGTCAACTTAAACTCAAAAAGTGAATGTTATGATATAGGAAACACCTATAAATATAATATACATATAAGAACACCTTCAGGCTGACCATGGGCAATATAAGTCACTAGTCCTTTGCCCTCATCCTGTCTTTTTTTTATTGACACAGCTTCCAGAATTCATTGTCTCTTTAACAAGGACAGCAACAGTATTTGTAATGGCTGTGATTATGCACGGCTATTACACAATGAAGTCTGCTTCTTCTCTAAATATAATGTGATTTGAATATAAACACAACAGAACAAGCGTCTTCCTGTTCACACAGGTGTTCTGTGCTGTTTGTGATGATGTTGTTATCTTAGATCATCAGCAGTCAAAAACCAAAATGCGGGATGTAATGAAATATCCTGTGTTTGGAAGGAAATGTAACCTTGCCTTATTTAACTGATGAAAAAAGTACTGACATAATAAAAGGACAATGAATTTCATTTCAATTCTCCTATCATCTGAGTATTAATTTAACAGAGTGACATATTTATAAAGAAAATGACAAAAAAATTCCCTTTGCAAATTTTAAAGCTGAATTCCAGGACACCCTCTATTTGCATGTGTAAGCTTTCTTCCACAAAAGCAGGAAAGAGCAAAAATTGTTTCATAATTTACTGGAGAGAAATACGTAAAAGTTAAAGTTGCTGTGACGTCATTGTTTCTCCCCCAGTTCAGCGCATGCCTCCTTCTCTTCCGGCCACTAGGAGGAGGAACCTATGAGGCCCTTTACATTAGGCCTTTCAAAACCACGTAGAGTTGTGCATACGTATAGTGTATTATTGCCATTAACTGCATGTCAAGGTGAATGAGTATGCATTAGCAGGCACAGACCAGCAAGAATCTGAAGAGCAGGTCCACCCATTTAGTGCAATGGTGATATAACGACCGATGGATCCAGGAAATCGTACCGATGATGGTAAGGTTCGAACTTGGTGTTAGACCGCCAAACTGGAAAGCCAGAAACTCTCATCCGAAGGAATATAAAAAAGAAAAATGCCTCCATATGGTGTGGGTCAAAAAGAGTGGGTTTTATTGAAAAAATTCAACATAGGTAGTGAACTGAGTAAGAATGTGCAGTGTGAACACTCCTTCCCCAGTGTAAACATGGACAAATTCATGTTCCTGCCTGTAACAGGTACAAAATTTGGGCAGCGCTGCTCCCCACCAGAATTCCAAAGGTTGTCTATAACATTGGTTCTCAACGTCAGTCCTCAACAGGCCATGTTTGCAGGTTTTCCTTTATCTTGCACAGGTGCTTTAAATCAGAGTCAATGGCTTAGTATTTTGGACAGATATTTTATCTAAGAAATACCCAAAACATGGCCTGTTGGGGGTACTTGAGGACTGAGGTTGAGAACCACTGGTGTATGACACCACTAATGAATTCCACCAATAGTGTTTACAGCTGATGACTAGGGATTGCTAGGGAGCTGTTACAAGAAAAGGAGAACAATAATAAAGTTACAACAACCTCTATTATCAGTTGCTGCTAGGATATAAGTCCTGTCTGTGTGGTCAGCATTACCCAACTGTGGTAGAAGCAGAAATGCATTGTAAACGGCTGCCCACATTTTTAACAAATACCATCCACATTTAAGACAGAGATTGGACAAAAGCTATTTAGCAAGGTATGATTTGTATTAGGCTTCTGGATTAAGCCAACTGTGGCTTGCAACATGTCTGAGGGGGGGAGTGAAGTAGAATAGTAAAGTATCAAACCAGGCAGGACCTCAGTGATGCAGGTTTATTAACAGCTGGGAACACACAGGATTATGTTCAAAGTATTACAAGATGCAGGTCTAATTTATACAGTTTCTTACAATGCAAGCATATTAGGTACAACATGATTGGTTGCTACGATCTACGTCAATGTAACTAACCATAAATCTGACACCTGTTCTACAACCAGACAAACGTATTGATTCCCAGATTTCCTATATGTTCATTAAAGTGATTTATTACTGGTGACTTTGGGAGAATTAACTTTCAATAACCCCACCAGATGTGTTATATGACTAACTATATGTATGTATTTTAACAGTTTTAATGAGGGCACAAACAGAACTTTGTTTGACCCTGTCAAACTTAATTAATGTACTGTACATAACTTTCCCTTACTCCACATAATTATTTTAAACCACCTGTATCACTTATCTTTGACGGTGCTCATCTTATCAGCTATATTTCAACTGCTGTCAAAAGTTCTCTCTTCTAATTAGTGAATTTAAAAACTATGAAGTATCCTAATGAACTTTCACCTAGTAAACTATCTTATAAAAAACATCAGAAAGAAGCAGAGAGGTCATCTAAAATTCAACATTTAAAAATTAAGACTTTCTCTATATCTATGGAAAACATAGTATAAAGATGAATAACTATTGCTTTACTTATTGAATAACAATATTGATAAGACCACTACTATATAATAATAATAATAATAATCATAATAATAATAATAATTATATTATCAATAAAACTTATGCAAATCAATATGAATAATATGAAATACATTGGCTAATATGAGATTCTACAGCATTTCCCCCCTGTTGAGGCTTTACACAAGCCTCACAGCAATTACAATACAGATCACCCATCATGCCCTTCAGAGACCCCATGCACCCGACACTTATCACATAAATCATCCAAAAAATAAAAAATAAATCAGTCCAATCAAAAACACACTGCATCATCTTCTGTAGCTGCAAAGTCCTTCTCCATATGTGGCACGGAAGACATAGTTGTCAGTCTCAGTGGCATCGTGATCATCCTTGCCACAAACTTCTTGCAACAGACAACAGTTACTCAGCAACATCACATCAAGGATAACAGGGAAGAGGAACAATCCGTTTAGCTAGTGAATGAAAGCCAAATATGTGGTTCCAGGGACGATTCACCAGACTCAGTCCCATAAGGCTCTGCCTTTTCTTGCATGGGTCTTTTCAGCTTAACCAAGTGCTTGATGTTTTTGGAGAGATCTCCTTCATCATAATTTGCTGGTTCAGTATCATAGCACAAGCTGCTTTGGATGCTGTAAGATAAAGTTCAGTGCATACCTGTTCTGCAAAGATACAAGTCTCAGATTTTTCCAGTTCCTCTTTTATTGCATGAAATCCTTCCTTTGTAGCAATTAACATTTGTAACAAGTTGTATCATGTCTTCTGTGATCACCTGATATTTGTCTGGATATAAAATGCACTTCAAAATTATAGTTGTAAAAAATAAAAAAAAATAGTCAGTGTCAGGATACAATAGGTCTCTGGCAAGCATTTCAGGGCAACCTACAAAGCAATGGCTCTTACACTATCATTTTATCTAATAGCTTTATTTAGTGCGTTCCTTATACTTTACAACATCCGCTAAAATAATATACATGTATCTATATAGTTTTATAATAATACAATACTCTTATGCCCTGTAAACACGGTCAGACATTGATCGGACATTCCGACAACAAAATCCATGGTTTTTTTCTGACGGATGTTGGCTTAAACTTGTCTTGCATACACACGAAGTCACACAAAGTTGTCGGAAAATCCGATCGTTCTGAGCGCTGTGACGTAAAACACGTACGTCTGGACTATAAACGGGGCAGTAGCCAATAGCTTTCATCTCTTAATTTATTCTGAGCATGCATGGCACTTTGTGCGTCGGATTTGTATACACACGATCGGAATTTCCGACAACGGATTTTGTTATCGGAAAATTTTATAGCAAGCTCTCAAACTTTTTGTGTCTGAAATTGCGATGGAAAATGTATGATGGAGCCCACACGCGGTCGGAATTTCCGACAACAAGGTCCTATCACACATTTTCCAGTGGATAATCCGACCGTGTGTACAGGGCATTAGAATATTCCTCAATATTATTAGTACAGTATATGTTTTCAGTATGAAGTATTTTATATACTTTATATTTATGCTTTTACATTTTATTTCCTAGTTTCCAGCCAATACTATTTCCCATACAATAAATTTTAAATTCTTATAATTTCTTAACCTTGACTCCACCTACCAGGAGGGAGGCTCCCGCTGTGTGACGCTTCTCCTCTTCTGACGGTTCTAAAATAACGGGGGGGGCACCCGGTGACCCCGCCCCCCTCTGACGCACGGGGCCTTAACGGGGACCTCCCTGTGGCATTCCCCGTAACGTCAGAAGGGGCAGGGTTATGTAACGGGTGACCCCGCCCCCTCTGACATCACGGGGAATGCCGCAGGGAAGTCCCCATCATGTCCCCGTGCGTCAGAGGGGGGCGTGGTCACCGGGTGGCCCCGCCCCCCATTATTTAAGAACCGTCACAAGAGGAGAAGCGTCACACAGCAGGAGCCTCCCTCCATGCCATCATGGATGCGGAGCGGCCTGACAAGAAGATGAAGAGAAAAGATGAAGAAAAAGATGAAGAGAGAAGCGTTACACAGCGGGAGCCTCCCTCCATGCCATCATGTATGCGGAGCGGCCTGAGGAGAAGAAGATAAGAAGACGCCGCGGAGGAGATGCCGGACGAGAATACCGGAGGAAGAACCAGAAGAACCAGAAGAACCAGAAGATGGAGGGAGAAACCGAAGGAAGATAGAAGATAGAAGAAAGGAGATAGAAGATAGAAGAAAGAAGAAGCATTTAAATAAAGGAATTGTCAAAAACTGTCTCTTGTCATTTTTAACATTTTTGACAGTTTTTTTGTTAAATTGGTAGCGGTACTTTTGTACCCCCTTACCATTTCACACAGGGGGAGGGCCAGGATCTGGGGGTCCCTTTGTTAAAGGGGGCTTCCAGATTCCGATAAGCTCCCCACCTGCAAACCCCCACAACCACTGGGCAAGGGTTGTGGGGATGAGGCCCTTGTCCCCATCAACATGGGGACAAGGTGTTTTGGGGGGCTACCCCAAAGCACCCTCCCAATGTTGAGGGCATGTGGCCTGGTACGGTTCAGGAGGGGGGGCGCTCTCTCGCCCCCCCTCTTTTCCTGCAGCCTGCCAGGTTGCGTGCTCAGATAAGGGTCTGGTATGGATTTTTGGGGGGAGCCCAAGCCGTATTTTTCTTAAGTTTTGGCCGGGGTTCCCCTTAAAATCCATACCAGACCTGAAGGGCCTGGTATGGAATTTAGGGGGACCCCCATGTCATTTTTTTTTAAATTTTGGTTCGGGGTTCCCCTGTAGGGAATTCCCATGCCGTTTTTATCAATGAACTTTTATGTGTATTGTCGGACTGGCAATTCATTAATAGCCGCGCGTAGTTTTAAATTACTTTTTTTCCTTTGAAATGTCATTTTGCTGTCAGACTGTTCTAAACACGGGAAACATGCATCCCTTTGCAAACATATTATAGACACCCCCCAGGTACAAAATTTAAAGGGATATTACACTTTTATTGTTTCACTTTAAGCATTATTAAAATCACTGCTCCCGAAAAAACTTCCGTTTTTAAAACTTTTTTTTGCATTGATCCTTGTCCCCTGGGGCAGGACCCAGGTCCCCAAACACTTTTTATGACAATCACTTGCATATAAGCCTTTAAAATTAGCACTTTTGATTATTCATGTTCGTGTCCCATAGACTTTAACGGTGTTCGCGTGTTCGAACAAACTTTTTTGCCTGTTCGCAAGTTCTGGTGCGAACAGGGGGCTGTTCGGCTCATCCCTAATAACAGCCTGTGTGCATGGACACAACCTGCTAGAGAGTTTATTGACTGCAGAAAAAAATGTCTAAGGCCCCTTTCACACTTATACAACTTGTCCCACGATTTTGTACTGCAAAATCGTATGACGAGTCATTCTCCATGATTTTCAATGACTACCATTCATATTGGCACGACTTTAAGTCGTGCCGACTTGAAAGTAGTCCCTGCACTACTTTGGTCCAACTTCCATGCGAGTTGTACTCCATAGACCTCAATGTTAAACCCTCAATTAGCATGCAAATCGTACCTGAATAATATAGACACGATTTCAGTATGACTTTGTAAGCACAAGCCTCACACCATGTACAGTACCTGACTGCGAGATTGTGTTTCTCGGCGACAGGGTACTGTGCATGTCACGCTGATCAGGAAAGGAAAACTTTTTTTTCCTTTCGCGATGAGCGACAGGCAGTACTGACAGCTGTCTGGTATGAATCATGAGGGGGAACGCCGCGCCAAGTTTTAAATGAAAAAACCGGCATGGGTTCCCCCCAGGGGCATACCAGGCCCTTAGGTCTGGTATGGATTGTAAGGCGAACCCCGCTACGCCAAAAAATCGGCGTGGGGGTCCCCCCAAAATCCATACCAGACCCTTATCTGAGCACGCAGCCCGGCCGGTCAGGAATGGGGGTGGGGACAAGCGGGGCTTATCGGAATCTGGGAGCCCCCTTTAATAAGGGAAGAAAAATATTACAGCGCACACATGCAAAAAAACATTCACCTCCAGCAAGGCTAGTTTAAAAACACCTAAACATTCTCAAAAAGACATTTTCAAAAATATGGGGATTTGGTGACACCATATTGCTATATGGTGCTAAGCCCACTTACTGCGACAAAGTACCCCATGATTAGTGGGTCCTACACTTTCCATAGATTTGTGAGATCCTGCTTCTCTGAACTATGAGAGCTACACTCTTCTAAATGGGAGAATTTAAAGGTCTCCACCTATGACACAAGTGGGCACTAATGAGAGGTACTTAATGAGGGAATAGGGTGCTCCTATCCCAAAAGGATTTGGTCAGAATCCATACAATACACAAACAAGATATTTGGGGGGCACACCTTCACATTAAAGCTGGTGCAGCCATAAGACCATACAATAGAAGAAAAATATTACAGCGCACACATGCAAAAAAACATTCACCTCCAGCAAGGCTAGTTTAAAAACATCTAAACATTCTCAAAAAGACATTTTCAAAAATATGGGGATTTGGTCACACCATATTGCTATATGGTGCTAAGCCCACTTACTGCGACAAAGTACCCCATGATAATAAGGGGGCCCCCAGATCCCAGCCCTCCACCCTTTGTGAATGAGTATGGGGTACATCGTACCCCTACCCATTCACCTAGGGAAAAAGTGTCAATGAAAAAACACACTACACAGGTTTTTAAAGTAATTTATTAGGCAGCTCCGGGGTCTTCTTCCGACTTCGGGGGTCGTCTTCCGACTTCGGGGGTCTCTCCGGCGTCTTCTCCCGGTGTCCTGATCTTTTGCCGGCTCCTCCGCTATCTTCTGCTGCTCTTTTGCTAGCGGTGACCCGGACTTCTGCCTTCTGCCTTCTGCCTTCTTGTCTTCTTGTCTTCTTCCCTCTTCTCTTCTTCCGATGTTGACACGAAGCTCTCTCCGGCTGGAATGCTCTCTGAGCGCTCCGCAATGGACTTATATAGGCGGTGACCCCACCCCCTTATGAGGTCACTGTCCCGGGGCATGCTGGGAGTGTGCCGTCATAGGGGGCGTGGTCAACATCACCCGGTGACCACGCCCCCTGAAACGTCACAGTCCCAGCATGCCCAGGGACTGTGACGGCATAAGGGGGCGGGGCACCGCCTACATAAGTAACATCGGATCGCTCAGAGAGCATTCCAGCCGGAGAGAGCGTCGTGTCAACATCGGAAGAAGAGCAGAGGGAAGAAGACAAGAAGGCAGAAGGCAGAAGGCAGAAGTCCGGGCCACCGCTAGCAAAAGAGTGGCAAAAGAGCAGAAGATAGCGGAGGAGGCTGGCAGAAGACCCAGAGAGCGCGGAGAAGAACCGGAGAGACCCCTGAAGTCAGAAGAAGACCCCCGAAGCCAGAAGAAGACCCCCGGAGCTGTCTAATAAATTACTTTAAAAACCTGTGTAGTGTGTTTTTTTATTGACACTTTTTCCCTAGGTGAATGAGTAGGGGTACCATGTACCCCATACTCATTCACATATGGTTGGGGGCCGGGATCTGGGGGCCCTCTTATTAAAGGGGCTCCTGGATTCCGATAAACCCTCCGCTCGCAGACCCCGACAACCAACGGCCAGGGTTGTGGGGAAGAGGCCCTTGTCCTCATCAACATCGGGACAAGGTGCTTTGGGGTGGTGGGGGCCGCGGGGCGCCCCCTGCCCCAAAGCACCCACCCACCATGTTGAGGGCATGCGGCCTGGTATGGTTCAGGAGGTGGGGGGCCGCTCGCTCGTCCCCATTCCTGACCGGCTGCGTGCTCGGATAAGGGTATGGTATGGATCTGGGGGGGACCCCTATACCGTTTTTTCGGCGTAGGGGATTCCCCTTAAGGTCCATACCAGACCTAAGGGCCTGGCATGCCCCTGGGGGGGAACCCCTGCCCGTTTTTTATTTAAAATTTGGCGCAGAGTTCCCCCTCATGATTCATACCAACTACTGTATGTTTTCATTTGTTAATGCCAAAGTTGTGGCAAAGTCGTACTGCTCCCAAATTGCGGTAAAATCGCGGCAAAATCGCAGTGAAAATAGCAGCCGCGAAATCGCGGTAAAATCGCGAGACTTTGAAGTTGTATAAGTGTGAAAGGGGCCTTAGGCCTCATGCACACTTGACTTTGACGTTTTTACTATGATATCACTTTAAAAATATGTCACCAGACTCTCTATAACTGCCACAATATGATATTGTATAGTTTGAGATAGCTACAAAAAGGTGTGGTAATGAGTCAACACTCAGCAATGACGTGAATTCTACTCAGAATTTAAAAACCAGAATGACCTGTAGTGTTAATCATGGAGTGAAAAGAAAAACAGCCTTAGGTTAGGTCCAAGATCAAACCAGAAATCCCCATACGGATTAAAGTCGTTTTCCGTTCAGATCCTTTTCCTTAAACACACATCCTTCCTCCCACTCCATTCTAGTGCTACATTCACACAGGTTAAGGGGTGTGGATAGTTTGCTGTATTCAGAGGTGGCTAAATAATGCCTCTAGACGCAGTAATAGTTTGTGCTATGACGACATAAAAATTAGCCAGAGCTCTGCAAAAACGCTGACCCTGGACACACAGTGCTTCCAGGGATGGTCAGAGGCACTCACCTGAGTGGATGCATGCAACAGTGGCAGCGCTGGCCATGGATTTGTAAAAAGCACAAATCTGACAGCCGCTGTTGACAGCTGCTGCTGGTCACACACAGTGGGGGAGATTTACTAAAATAAGCCATAAGGTGAAGCCCTTTTCCGTTTAATCCCGTTCCCATACATGGGGCACTAAATTCTTTTCATTCCAGTAAAAAGATCTATTGGTTTTGAGCGAGAAAATTAGATTTCTCCATGTGTAAAAAATGATTTTCGTTCCCACACTTGGGCGATACTTTTTAAATGCATGTTTTCATAGATAACACCCCCTATGGACTTTCTCCACAAAATATCCTGCAGTTTTTTTGTCATGATCCATCCATGTATGTAATTGTGACCCAAAAAACAGAAAATCTTAGAGTGCTGGTTTTGCTTTATTTCTATTCATTTTAGCAACACAAAATATCTCTCAAACTGACATTTAGACATGTGCGTAACATTTGAGACAGGTATTGGTGCATTAGTATACTGAAGAGTGAATGTAGACCATGAATTATGGTAAAGTTGTAGAAAATACGCTTCAACTTCACAGATTGGCACCAAGCAAAATTAAACACACGCACATTGTGTATGTATGAGAACTGAGATGTTCTATTCATCAAAGTTTTCAGTAGGCACTGTGTAATCAAAGAAAGTCAAAAAAGCAGCCACAAGTTGGCTGAAATGACTCAAAATGCAACCCCATCCCCCTTAATGCCAAATAATGGCAAAAATTGACAAATCTACAATAGATTCATCACAGCTCAAAAATCACCTTAAAATATGAAAAAGTCTTCACCCATCAGTCTCATCCCTATCACTGTCATCAGGGCTATCGTCCGATGTAGCTCTTTCCTCTTTTTCTTGGGAAACTTTTGCACCAACATAAATCAGTACAAGACAGTCTCGCTGACATACAGGGATATCTTCCAGTCTCGCATTTGCCTTGCTTGCAACTGCAGTGGACTACCTACAACACACTTTCAGGGACAGGATTTCTAGCCATCCAGGTCACTGTTAACTTACCATCCTCAAGGTGCCATCCATTGCCAATGGGGGAACGGTACGCATTATACCTTTCAGAGAATGTCTGATTATGGCTGCTTGGTAGTTTACTCCTTTACGGTGTTGGTAAAGGGCATCACTTGTCAGAGGCATGGATAGTTCTGGCAAAGCTGACGATGCCATGCAGAATGCTTTGTACCTTGCTTTGTTCACATTTTTTGCAGATGACTGGCCAAACACACACTGGTGCCAAGAGTTGATGACACCAGGGGCAGCCCGTGCATTGTGGGTGCACGGGCACCCCCCCCCAATCCCTGCTGCCTCCCTATCCATGCACCCGGTATTTTTGAAGCACCTAATTAGAGCCATAGGCTCTAATAGGCTTCAAAAAAGGTGAACTCATGGCGCAGACCATTGCGCTACAAGCCCACCCAGGTGTGTTAGCAAAGTAAATTAATATTTTGTTTGCTAACACTGAACAGCCTCTCAGCCAATCAGAGAGCGCAGGTCTAATACCTGTCACCTGATTGGCTGAAGGCACAGACATCCCTATTGGACGCATAGCGGAATGGAGGAGACGCACAGGAACCATGGGGGGTTATTTACGAAAGGCAGATCCACTTTGCACTACAAGTACACTTGAAAGTGAAGTCGATGTAGATCCGAGGGGGACATGCAAGGAAAATAATAAACAGCATTTTAGCATGCACATGATTGGATGATAAAATCAGCAGAGCTTCCCCTCATTTCAGATTTACCCCTTAGATTTACAGCGACAGCACTTCCAAGTGCAATTTCAAGTGCTAACACTGAACTGCCTCTCAGCCAATCAGAGAGCGCAGGTCTAATACCTGTCACCTGATTGGCTGAAAGCACAGACATCCCTATTGGACGCATAGTGGAATAGAGGAGGAGACGCACAGGAACCATGGGGGTTATTTACGAAAGGCAGATCCACTTTGCACTACAAGTACACTTGAAAGTGTAGTCGCTGTAGATCCGAGGGGGACATGCAAGGAAAATAATAAACAGCATTTTAGCATGCACATGATTGGATGATAAAATCAACAGAGCTTCCCCTCATTTCAGATCTACCCCTTTTACAGCGACTGCACTTCCAAGTGCAATTTCAAGTGCACTTTGCACTTGTAGTGCAAAGTGGATTTGCCTTTCGTAAATAACCCCCAATGTCTTGACAAATAGATGGAACCTTTAGGTTCAAATCATCAGGAATATCAACATAATGGGCCAGTGTTGCTTCCTCGGTTGCACCAGTAATCCAGCAAATCAGATTATACAGTCCAAGTGGAACAACAGATTTTGCTTCATTCACGTTTAAATCATCTGTCTGACATGGGTGGCCACTGGCATGTCATACCGGGAGAGTCACATAGAAGCATCTTTAATATAAAGTATCCTTGTGTTGACTGTAGTATTGATAGAGGCCATTGAACTTGGTCTTTGCGGACCAGCTGTTGTACTTGATGTGTTTTCACCATCACTTTGGCTATTTACCTCAGTTGACTCTGTTGTTTCTGTACTTGATGGATGAGGTAACCTGTCTATCAACTTTTATTTTTTCAAAGGGGTTAGCAACAAAACAAGGATCATTGGACTTAGCTAATGTGTCATCACTCAGCTCTTGGCATCAGTGTGTGTTTGGCACTTATTGGGATCCATACCTTCTCAGGTTGTGAATCTACAAGCGCCTTTTATGGCAAAGACAAAAGAAAGGCATTTTCTGTTGCTTGCGAGAAAGAGGAATACCTGACTGCATTTACAAATCTGGGTAGCGGTTTTAAACTGGGCCTGTCTACCTTTAAACTATTTTGCAAATAGGTGTGCCACCTGTAAGGCCAGTCATGTGCAGAAAATGTGAACGATGCAAGATACAAAGCATTCTGCATAGCATTGTCAGCTTTGCCAGAACTATTCATGCCTTTGACAAATACCAACACTGTAAAAGGGCAAACGACCAAGCAGCCATAATGAGACATTCTCTGTAAGGTATAACGTGTGCCCCATCACCCATTGGCAATGGATGGCACTTAGAGGATGGGAAGTTAACAGTGACCTGGTTGACTAGAAATCCTGCCCCTGAAAGTGTGTTGTAGGTAGTCCACTGAAGTTGCAAGCAAGGCAAATGTGAGACTGGAGATGTCCCTGCATGTCTGCAAGACTGTCTTGTACGGATTTATGTTGGTGCAAAAATTGTGCAAATGTTTCCCAAGAAAAAGAGGAGCTACATTGGACGATAGCTCTGATGACAGTGACAGGGATGAGACTGAGTGAAGACACTGTTTCATATTTGAAGGTGATTTTTGAGCTGTAATGAATCTATTGTAGAATTGTAAATGTTTGGCATTATTTGGCATTAAGGGGGGTGGGGTTGCATCTTGAGTCATTTCAGGCAACTTATGGCAAAGTGGGCTGCTTTTTTTCACTTTCTTTGATTACACGGTGCCTGCTGAAAACTTTGATGAATACAGCTTCTCAGTTTTGATGTGTGTTTAATTTTGCTTGGTGCCAATCTGCGAAGTTGAAGCGTATTTTCTACAACTTTGCCAAATTTCATGGTCTACATTTACTCTTGAGTATACTAATGCACCAATACCTGTCTCAAATATTACGCACATGTCTAAATATCAGTTTGAGAGATATTTTGTGTTGCTAAAATGAATAGAAATAAAGTTTCAAGCAAAATCAGTTTAAACTCTTTCAGTTTAACTAACTATAACTTACAAAGCCATCCACAACCTGGCCCCCAGCTACATCACCTAGTCTCAGAATACCAACCTAATCATTCTGTTTGCTCCTCCCAAGACCTCCTGCTTTGAAACTCCCTTGTCACCTCATCCCATGCTCGCCTTCAGGACTTCTCCAGAGCCTCTCCCATCCTCTGGAATGCTCTACCCCAATCTGTCCGATTTTCTCCTACTTTATCCACTTTCAGACGATCCCTGAAAACTCATCTCTTCAGAGAAGCCTATCTGGCCCCCAACTAACAACTGTACATTTATAGTCAGAGTCTTCGAGTGAGAAAGTGATACTCCTAAGCACCAAGGCCTGAGGTGTGCCTTGGCCTGATTGGTCAGTATGCCTGAAAAGAGGGCATACCCTGAATGTAAGAAAAGTATTGTGAGTAAGTATGAAGATTGGGGGAAACGGGTGGGTGGGAACCCAGAAAACGCCGACGAGCCCTGGCCTGTCAGAGGAGGAGGCTTAAATAGCCCTCTCAGACTCCTCCCACAAATACAGGCTAGCCTCTGGCTAGCCTTAACACTTGTAGTCAGAGTCTTCGAGTGAGAAAGTGATACTCCTAAGCACCAAGGCCTGAGGTGTGCCTTGGCCTGATTGGTCAGTATGCCTGAAAAGAGGGCAAAAAGACACAAATTTAGGTGAAGAAGGGAAGGTGAGAATCCATCAAGTGGAGAAGCGCGCGCCCGGATGGCAACAATATATATCCGATAAGTATCCACTATGACAGGAGAAACTTCCCCCGACTCCTGACTTGGTGATGAGACCGAACCCCCTATAGAACGTGTGAAGCTACCCAGAACCCAACTAAACGTCCCGTGAACGATTGGATGAAGCCTGAAGCCTGAGACGACCCAGACATGAGAATTAACTGCTTGTGAATGAGAGGATACGTGGAGGAAGGGGAGCAATGGCTGTCCTGAGGAGCCCCTGCAAAATGATAGCCGAGAAGATCGAAACTTCGACCGGACACCAGAGAAGTGCTCAGTGACCCCCCCCCCAAGCCCTGACCTACCCATACTGGTAAGGGAAAGTGCAAGGGTGAGTGCCAAAAGACAACTGGCAGGAGTTCAAAATGCTAAATACCTGAAGGATGTGATGGAGTAGTTGGATGAGGCCCATGCAATAAGCATTGTCAACATGGCGAAACCAAGCCAGACACAGAATACTGGTCCCACCAGATTTGATTCCGGTCGTGCTTCAGCCTTTGACCTGGCAAGCGAGTCTGAATCCTGAACCGAGGAAGGAGGACCAGACTCCACCCCGGGGAAATGAGTCCCATGGCCTGAAACAGTCATACCCAAAGTGACTGAAACCCCCCTACCTGGAACTGGCTGGGGAACGGAAAATGACTGGACTGACATCCCTGCAGTCTTCCAGGCCACATCCTCGCCCAGAGATCAAAGCAGAGAGTGGAATCCAGAATCATGACGACGTTTGCCCAAACCTACCACTTAAGGACCAACAAGGGGATGATGGATGCCAACACAGCCCAACCTGAGAACACGAACAAGAGAAATGACAGACAAGACATGAGAACAACAACGCCCCTCTGTGCCTACCCAAGTATGAGAACAGGAGCAGAAATGTCAAGACCACTGCGCGTGAATGAACCTGCTGACGGATCCCCCCCGTGTAAATGGTAAGTAAGCCCGAGTAACCTGCAGCGCAGAGACAGGTAATTAAACTGAAAACTCAGGGCTGGTGTACCCACAGACCGTGGTGGGTGATTGTACAGGTGTGGTGAATGAACGTGCATCGTATGATGTATGGTATACGGGCGAGAAGATTGTGGTCAACAATCATTAACAAACGAAACCTCAGCCCGTATGGATCTGTAGACGTGACAGATCCTGACATGTGAGCCCTAGCTAACTGACCCAGGTACAAACATGAACAAAGATACGATGAGACATGACAAAAGACAAAGATGAAAACAGCTACTGGCGTATGCCGGGACTGAACAACGCCCCTCTGAGAAACGATGATGGCTGAAACCCCGAGCCTGAAACGCTATGACAGAAATGCTGAGACTGAACGCTGCGGCAGAAACGTTATGACAGAAATCCTGGGGCAGAAACGTAAGGACAGTGACGGAATGACAGAAAACGCTTACGGACAGAAATGCTGAGACTGAACGCTGAAGCAGAAACTCTGTGACAGAAAACCTGGGGCAGAAAACGCACGGACAGATTTTTTTTTTTTCTTTCATTCTTGCTATGACAGCAATGCTGAAACTGAACGCTAAGGCAGAAATGAAATGACCGAAATCCTGAGGCAGAAACGCAGGGGCAGAAACGCAGGGACAGCAACGCTATGACAGCAACGCTATGACAGCAACGCTATGACAGAAACGCTATGACAGCAACGCTATGACAGAAACGCCATGACAGAAACGCCATGACAGAAAAGCCATGACAGAAACGCCATGACAGCAATGCTGAAACTGAACGCTGAGGCAGAAATGAAATGACAGAAATCCTGGGGCAGAAACGTTATGACAGAAACGCTGATACTTGAATGCTGAAGCAGAAATGTAATGACAGAAATGCCATGACAGAAATCCTGGGGCAGAAACGCAAAGACAGAACACTGAGGCAGAAATGCAATGCCAGAAATCTTGGGCCAGAAAGAAAGAAATTCTATGAACAAAATGCCAAGACTGAACGCTGAGACAGAAATGCTGGGGCAGAACACCATGACAGAAAAACACCATGACAGAAATCCTGGGTCAGAAACGCTATGACGGAAATCCTGGGGCAGAAACGCTGTGACAGAACTCCTGGGGCAGAAACGCTGTGACAGAAATCCTGGGGCAGAAACGCTGTGACAGAAATCCTGGGGCAGAAACGCTGTGACAGAAATCCTGGGGCAGAAACGCTGTGACAAAATCCTGGGGCAGAAACGCTGTGCCAAAAATCCTGGGGCAGAAACGCTGTGACAGAAATCCTGGATCCAGAAACGCTGTGCCAAAAATCCTGGGGCAGAAACGCTGTGACAGAAATCCTGGGGCAGAAACGCTATGACAAAATGCCGAGACTGTACGCCGAGACAGAAATGCTGGGGCAGGACGTTGTGACAGAAATGCTGGGGCAGAGCGCTATAACAGAAATATTGGGGCAGAGCGCTACAACAGAAATGTTGGGGCAGAGCGCTACAACAGAAATGCTGAGGCAGAGCGCTACAACAGAAACGCTGAGGCAGAAAAACGCTATGACAGAAACCCTGGGGCAGAAATGCTGTGACAGAACTGGGGGAGAAACGCCATGACAGAAAAACTGGGGGAGAAACGCTATGACAGAAAAACTGGGGGAGAAACGCCATGACAGAAAAGCTGGGGCAGAACGCCATGACAGAAAAGCTGGGGCAGAATGCCATGACAGAAAAGCTGGGGCAGAACGCTATGACAGAAAACCTGGGGCAGAACGCTATGACAGAAAAGCTGGGGCAGAACGCTATGACAGAAAATCTGGGGCAGAACGCTATGACAGAAAAGCTGGGGCGGAACGCTATGACAGAAAAGCTGGGGCGGAACGCTATGACAGAAAAGCTGGGGCGGAACGCTATGACAGAAAAGCAGGGGCAGAACGCTATGACAGAAAAGCAGGGGCAGAACGCTATGACAGAAAAGCAGGGGCAGAACGCTATGACAGAAAAGCTTGGGCAGAAATGCCATGACAGAAAAGCTGGGGCAGAAATGCCATGACAGAAAAGCTGGGGCAGAAACGCCATGACAAAAAAGCCAGGGCAGAAACGCCATGACAGAAATGCTATGACAGAAACGCCGGGCCAGAACGCTATGACAGAAACGCCGGGCCAGAACGCTATGACAGAAACGCCGGGCCAGAACGCTATGACAGAAACGCTGGGGCAGAACAATGCAATGACAGAGCTCCTGGGGCAGAAACGCTACGATAGAAACACTGACCAAGAAAAACACAATAACCAAGTAAAAGCAGCAATGTGTGTGGATTACATCCTCCCTGTCTTGCCAGAATGCTATGACAGAAACGCCGGGCTAGAACGCTATGACAGAAACGCCGGGGCAGAACGCTATGGCCGAAACGCCAGGGC
This sequence comes from Lithobates clamitans, assembly GCA_037952925.1. Classification (NCBI taxonomy): domain Eukaryota; kingdom Metazoa; phylum Chordata; class Amphibia; order Anura; family Ranidae; genus Lithobates; species Lithobates clamitans. The sequence goes on along the minus strand of JBBGZY010000179.1, from coordinate 4,124,385 downwards.
AGAACGCTATGGCCGAAACGCCGGGGCAGAACGCTATGGCTGAAACGCTGAGGCAGAATGCTATGGCCGAAACAGAACGCTATGACAGAAACGCCGGGGCAGAACGCTATGACAGAAACGCTGCTACAACTGCACCTAGGATGGTGTCATTGCCGGCAATTGCTGCCGATTTGACATGCGATTTGACATGTCAAATCACATGTCAAATCGTACCAATGTGAACCAGGGCTTAAGCATGAATTAGGGAACATTGCTACTCAATGTAAACAATTGTTTTATGTTTCAGAATTCACCTGCCCCTGGTTCTGTATAAGTTAACCTTCCTTGAATTGTTTAAAGTGATCTAACCTAACAATATTATAAACTCATACGTTTGTATGGTTTTTTTTTTCAAGCTATATGATTAGAGCCTGAGGCTCTAATTGGCTTGAAAAAGGTTGGGCTCGGGGCGCAGAGCACTGAGTCCCAAATCCACCCGCTTGTGACAACAGCGAATTAATATTCGCTATTGTCTTCCGGGTTGGCCGGGAAGAGAAGCAGAGGAAGCCATGGAGGGGTGAGTGCGGGGGTGGGGAGACCGTCACCGCGGAGGGGTGAATGCGGGGGGGACCATTACCATTGAGGGGTGAGTGGGGGGGCATCACGGTGGAGGAGTGAGTGCAGGGGGGATCATCACCGTGGAGGAGTGAGTGTGGAGGTCGGAAGGACCGTCATCGTAGAGGGGTGAGTGCGGGGGGGGGGGGCCGTCACCATGGAGGGGTGAGTGCTGGGGGCGACCGTCACCCTGGAGAGGCTGAGTGCGGGTGGACCTGGGGGGGGGATTTGTTTGCCCCCCCTCCAAAAAGTGTAGCACCAGCCACCACTGGTCAGAGGAAGGAACCATGGTGTAGGGTGGAGGGCACAGGCATTTGACACTCTCAGAAGTATTGAATGCTGAAGAGAATGCTGGAGGCTGCAATGCTAAAACGGTGAAAAGTAGGAGACACATGCTGCTTAGAGAGGCGAGAATCATCTATTGCTGGGGACTAGCCCTTGTTTTATTGTTTGGAACCCTAACAAAGTCTCCTTAAAGCCCCACTTTGGGCTATTTTTATTTGTTTGTTTAATTGGTCTTTTAGTAGTAAAAAGACAAAAATGCAACTGAGGCTTTCGATCCAAAGCTGTCCCTGCAGTATTTAATTTCTACCACTAGATGCCCTCAATCTTCCAGACTGAATAATGCCCAGTGTCACTCACCCCTAAAGAATGAGGACATTACTGTAAATGCAGGGCATCATGGGACTGCACCATGACGAGGTGTCACCATGATGCCCTGCCCTGTAAAGGTGAGATTGGCACAGATGACATCCTGTCAGCCCTGCTCTCTGTATTTCTCAGGACTGCTCACCCCTAGAAGAAAAAGAAGACCCTGTGATTCACATGGCTAGCCAGAAGACTTCAGAAAAGGTAAGTATATTTGAAAAAGTACAAACAAATGGCCACTGCCCCCACCTATAACTGGCCTTCCTGGCAAGGAGCACATGGAAGGGCAAAGCATGTAAAACAAAACCAAAGAAAATTTCCCAGCTCAACTTGTCGTCAGCCAACCTGTAACCAACCAAATTAACCTGTCTAAAATTTTGCATTAAAAACATGGGTTTAGTTTGCACACATTTGCAAATACATGCATAAGCTACGGAGGCCGTGACAAGGCATCCCATTATTATCTGCAGAAGCACATGCATTATATTGGATAGGCAGAAGGCAAGTGAGCCTGGAAAGTGGGGCACCACTCCTTAGAGGCACAGGGGTGCACTGGACACCCAGCAAGTATATTTGAAAAAGCATGACATACACACTTGGTGGGGGGGTCTTCAGGGGGATGTCACTTGTAGGGAGAGCACAGATTCTGGAGTTGTGCTTTAACCACAGAACAAATTTGATGTAGAAAAAAGGCAGTGTTACCCAATGCTATTTTCATTACAACATGACAGGAACAGGATGTTAGAAAATCTCAAAGGGAACATGGACAATAAAAAGGTCAGACAGAGGAAATACTCCTTTCCCTCTCTACTAATAAGGTGCTAAATTTCTATCAGAGTTCCAGTTAAAAAGATTACCCTTACTTACTCAACAGCAACAGTAGTCTCCTGCACATTGGTGTGATGGTGCAAATCGGAGGAGGACATAACAGTCACAGGTGGATATTACTGCACAGCCTTGCTGTCATCTAGGTTGTCCTCAGAACACTGTGGAAAATATATAAAATCAGAGGGCGGACTGGCCTAGTGCATTATGCAACATAAATTTACTGAAGATAATTGAAATATAATAAAACTACTCACAAGTGTAGGTAGTAAGCTCGCACATCAAGCCACTGCAAGTGGCTGCAAACTCCCAACTTTGCCAAAACCTCTAGCTTAAGGTGGACCTCACCAGGGAGCACCCCACCAGGAAGACCATCAGGGCTCTGATGAAGAAGCGTTAACTTCGAAATGCATCAGGTGGCAGGGACCCTGGTGAGGTCTTCTTTGAGCTAGAGATTTTGGCAAAGTTGGGAGTTTGCAGCCACTTGCAGTGGCTTGATGTACAAGCTTACTACCTACACTTGTGGGTAGTTTTATTTTATATAAATTATCTTCATTAAATTTATGTTGGATAATGAACTAGGCCAGTGCAAAACCCTCTGTTTTTATCTATTTACAGTTGCTTACTAGCTGTCCTGCAGGACACTGCAGGAAAAGCAAATTTCCACAGAAGCAACACAAACACACATAATTCACTTTACTGTAACATACTGTATTACAATTGACAATATACTCCATATACTACAACACTACATTATACAGTAATACAAATTTGCAATGAGCATTATGAGTTTTGGCTTTGTTTTACTTTGCAAATGCATTTAAAGGGGACACTTATTTTTGTTTTATTTAATTTTTTATGTCCTGTTTACAGACATTTATGAGTGCTGCAGTCCCATACACTGAGCATGAGTTGTAATCTTTTATTTTTTCTAAAGTTACAGAATGATACACCGAACTCATTACACTGTGTACCATATGTCTCATTATGCAATACCTATTCATAATAATTTTTACTAAGTTACTGGCATTTGGAAAGAAAAAGTGGTTTCCTAAGACCACATTTACAGAAGGATATGACTGTGTACACTATATTCTGTGCTTTCTCTTACCATTTCATATGTCTGATAGTTACTAGGGATGAGCCGAACACCCCCCGGTTCGGTTCGCACCAGAACCCGCGAACGGACCGCAAGTTCGCACGAACGTTAGAACCCCATTGACGTCTATGGGACTCGAACGTTCGAAATCAAAAGTGCTCATTTTAAAGGCTAATTTGCATGGTATTGTCCTAAAAAGGGTTTGGGGACCCGGGTCCTACCCCAGGGGACATGTATCAATGCAAAAAAAACTTTTAAAAACGGCCGTTTTTTCGGGAGCAGTGATTTTAATGATGCTTAAAGTAAAAAAAAAAAAGTGAAATATTCCTTTAAATATCGTACCTGGGGGGTGTCTATAGTATGCCTGTAAAGTGACGCGTGTTTCCCATGTTTAGAACAGTCCCTGCACCAAATGTCATTTTTAAAGGAAAAAATCTCATTTAAAACTGCTTGCGGGTTTAATGTCATGTCGGGTCATGGCAATATGGATGAAAATCAGTGAGACAAACGGCATGGGTACCCCCCAGTCCATTACCAGGCCCTTTGGGTCTTGTATGGATATTAAGGGGAACCCCGCACCCAAATTAAAATAAGGAAAGGTCCCTATATACTCTGAACAGCAGTATACAGGCGGTGCAAACAAGACAGGGACTGTAGGTTTGTTGTTAAGTAGAATCTGTTTGTAATTTTGAACATTTTTAATGTGTTTAGCTCCAGCCAAAAAATCTTTTCTAAGCTTTTTGGAAAACATAGGGAAGGGTTATCACCCCTGTGACATTTGTTTTGCGTCTTTCCTCCTCTTCAGAAGATTTCACCTCACTTTTTTGTCCCAATGAAAAATGTTTTTTGAAAATTTGGGTTTTTTTGTGGAACAAGGATTGGAAAGCATCAGTGGAAAGGAAAAATTGTTTTCCCATATTAACTCTTACAGGAGAGAATTTCCCTTCCTTAGGGGTAGATTTCATCTCACTTCCTGTTGTCTCCTTCCGTTTGCAAGTAGGAGTCGTTTGTAAGTTAGATGTTTGAAAGTAGGGTCCTGCCCTATATACTCAGCAGAAATTTGGGCCTTAGGTGTTGCTGTGGCCAAAACACTGTAAGCCCTCACAGGGCCCTGCTGTGAAATATTAGATCAAGAATTGTAATTACATGCCCCTGTTGAACAGGAGCTGAAAAATTAGGCCTTAGGCACTGGTGCTGGTGCCACAACACTGCAACCCCTCACAGACACTCTAGTTGGAACGCAGGAACGAGCCCTGCTGCAAAGTATTGCATCAAAAATTGTAATTACACGCCCCTGTTAGACAGGGGCAGAAAAATTGGGTCTTAGGCACTGGTGCTGGTGCCACAACACTGCAACCCCTCACAGACACTCTAGTTGAAACGCAGGAACAAGCCCTGCTGCAAAGTATTGCATCAAAAATTGTAATTACACGCCCCTGTTAGACAGGGGCTGAAAAATTGGGTCTTAGGCACTGGTGCTGGTGCCACAACACTGCAACCCCTCACAGACACTCTAGTTGGAATGCAGGAACGAGCCCTGCTGCAAAGTATTACATCAAAAATTGTAATTACACGCCCCTGTTAAACAGGGGCTGAAAAATTGTGCCTTAGGCACTGGTGGTGGCGCCCAGAACCAAAAATGTTCTTACAAGCTATCAGCGTGATGATTGAGGAGGAAGAGGATAATTACTCAGGGATAGTCACTCAGCATCAGCATAGGCAGTCTTTGAAGGGATCTGAGATTTCAAAAAAAATTATTCGGTTACATCTGCATCAGGTGCTTGGTAGCTGGTGGTGATCCAAGACTGATTCATTTTTATGAAGGTCAGCCGATCGACCGAGTCGGTGGACAGACGCACCCTGTGATCGGTTACCACGCCTCCAGCAGCACTGAATGTGCGTTCCGAAAGAACGCTGGATGCAGGACAGGCCAGTAGCTCAATTGCATACTGTGCAAGCTCTGGCCAGTGATCCATCCTCAAGACCCAGTAACCCAGAGGATTTTCGGTGGGAAAGGTGTCCAAGTCTGATCTTGCCCCTAGGTATTCCTGCACCATGTAAAACAGACGCTGGCGATGGTTGCTGGAACCGATCATACCTTGGGGCTGCGGACCAAAAAATTGTCTGAACGCATCGGTCAGACGGCCACCTTCTCCACCGCTCCTTCTTTGACTGACCGAAGCCTCAGCAACACGTTGTCCAGAAACAGGAGTTTGTAACCTCCCAGTCTCTGGGAACGCGTTGCACAGACCTTTCTGCAAGGCCTCCCGAAGATGTTTCATCCTCTGCTCTCTCTGCGATGGCAAGATAAGGTCCGCAACCTTACCCTTGTAACGTGGATCAAGGAGGGTTGCCAGCCAGTATTGGTCCTTCTCCTTGATACCACGAATACGAGGATCCTTACGCAGGCTTTGCAGGATCAGGGAGGCCATGCAGCGTAGGTTTGCTGAGGCATTCGGTCCGGAGTCCTCTGGGTCACTAAGGACAACAACGTCCGCAGCCACCTCCTCCCAGCCACGTACAAGTCCATGTGTTCCTTGGGACTGATCCCTTAAAGACTGCTGATGCTGAGTGCCAGGCTCCACCTCCATACTGACACAATCTTCCTCCTCCTCCTCCTCCTCCTCCTCGTCCTCTTCCTGTGTGATCGGCGGGCACGCAGGAACACTGTCTGGATAAAGGGGGCCTTGAGAGCTAAGGAAGTCCTCCTCTTCCTGCCTCTGTTCTGCCTCAAGTGCCCTGTCCATTATTCCACGCAGCGTGTGCTCCAACAGGTGGACAAGGGGGACAGTGTCACTGATGCATGCACTGTCAGTGCTCACCATCCTCGTGGCCTCCTCGAATGGTGACAGGACAGTGCATGCATCCCTGATCATGGCCCACTGGCGTGGGGAAAAAAAACCAAGGTCCCCTGACCCTGTCCTGGTGCCATAGTCGCACAGGTACTCATTGATGGCCCTCTGCTGCGTGTGCAGCCGCTGCAGCATGGCCAACGTCGAGTTCCACCTGGTGGGCATGTCACAGATTAGGCGGTTCTTGGGCAGGTTAAACTCCTTTTGGAGGTCCGTCAGCCGAGCACTGGCATTATATGACCGGCGGAAATGCACACAGACTTTCCTGGCCTGCCTCAGGACATCCTGTAAGCCCGGGTACCTGCCCAAGAACCGCTGCACCACCAAGTTAAGGACGTGAGCCAAACAGGGCACATGGGTCAGTTGTCCCTGTCGGAGGGCAGAGAGGAGGTTGGTGCCATTGTCGCAAACCACCATTCCTGCCTTAAGTTGGCGTGGCGTCAACCACCTCTGAACCTGCCCCTGCAGAGCTGACAGAACCTCTGCCCCAGTGTGGCTCCTGTCCCCCAAGCACACCAGCTCAAGCACCGCATGGCATCTTTTGGCCTGCGTACTTGCGTAGCCCCTTGAACGCCTACGGAGCACCGCTGGTTCCGAGGAAGAGGCCATGGAGGAAGAAGAAGAGGAGGGGGTGGAGGAGAGAGGTGTGTCACAATCAGCATTTTGGAGGCGTGGTGGCGGAACAACCTCCAACACTACTGCACCTTGTCCTGCATCCTTCCCAGCTGCCAGCAGAGTCACCCAATGCGCCGTGAAACTTAAGTAACGTCCCTGTCCATGCCTGCTGGACCATGAGTCAGCGGTAATATGCACCTTACCGCTGACCGCCCTGTCCAGCGAGGCATGGACATTGCCTTCCACATGCCGGTAGAGAGCCGGAATCGCCTTCCGTGAGAAAAAGTGGCGTTTGGGTACCTGCCACTGAGGAACCGCACATTCCACAAACTCACGGAAGGGGGCAGAGTCTACCAACTGAAAAGGCAGCAGTTGAAGTGCTAGCAATTTTGCCAAGCTAGCATTCAACCGCTGGGCATGTGGATGGCTGGGAGCAAACTTCTTTCGGCGGTGCAGCAGCTGGGGCAGGGAAATTTGCCTGGTACAATCTGACGTCGGTGTACCAAAAGCAGATTGCCCATAAGTACTTGGCTGTGACACACCTAATTCTACACCTTCATTCCTCTCACTGCAGGTCGCAGAGAGGACTGAAGGTCTAGTGGGGTTGGAAATCTCAGCTGATGAGGAGCAAGGAGAGATCGTCTTTGTTCTTTGGTGTGGGTCTTTTAGATACGCTTGCCAACGAACTGCATGGCAGGTCAACATATGTCTGGTCAAGCATGTGGTACCCAAGCGGGAGATGTTTTGGCCACGCGAGATACGCTTGAGACATATATTGCAAATAGCAGCGGTGCGATCTGATGCACTCGTCTCAAAAAAGGCCCACACCAAAGAACTTTTTGAATAACGCGCAGAGACTGCAGCGCCCTGCACATGTGGAGCTTTGGGGTGTGATGCAGTCAATGTGCTGCCCTTAGGCTGGCCCCTGGAGGGCATCCTGCCTAGTTGGTGATGTGCCACCTCCTCCTCCTCCTCCTCCTCCTCCTCCTCCTCTCTCCTATCAGGCACCCACGTTGAGTCAGTGACCTCATCATCCCCTCCCTCCTCATCACTGGAGCAAACCTGGCAGTATGCTGCAGCAGGGGGAGCATGACTGCCAGATTGCTGTCCTTCTTGGGCACCCCCTCTGTCCGTGCTCATGTTACTGCCTTCATTGAGCTCAGTATCATCATCAGAGCCTTCCAAACGCTGGGCATCCTCCTGGAGCATGTACCCAACACTGTGGTCAAACAGTTCGAGGGAATCCTCATGAGGACATGGTGGAGCTAGGGAAGGAGTCACTGATGACATTGAGCTGAGGGAAGAGGCCGCTGCTTTGCCAGACAAAGCACCCTGGGCATGGGTGAGAGAGGATGAGGAGGATGAGGACGGCTTGGTCATCCACTCGACCAAGTCTTCCGCATGTTGCGGCTCAACACGGCCAGCTGCCGAAAAAAAGGCCAAGCGTGTCCCATGGCCACGTGCTGATGAGGATGCACCGTCTCCACGACCAGCACTAGACACAGAGCCTGCTTGCCCTCTCTTATTGGCTTGTGACTGTCTGCCTCTCCTTCTTGGCCTTCCAGACATACTAATGGCCTGTAGCTGCACTAAGCTGGGATAGAACACCTGTAATTTTCTTCAGGTAGCTTTATATACTGTAACCAGACAAGCCTGCCTGTCAGTAGGAAGATAACAGGAACGGATCTAGCTGAACACTGTGAGCAGGACGTACTGCACTAAATGTATATAGCAGGAACGGATCTAGCTGAACACTGTGAGCAGGACGCACTGCACTGAATGTAAATAGCAGGAACGGATCTAGCTGAACACTGTGAGCAGGACGCACTGCACTGAATGTAAACAGCAGGAACGGATGTAGCTAAACACTGTGAGCAGGACGCACTGCACTAAATGTAAATAGCAGGAACGGATCTAGCTGAACACTGTGAGCAGGACGCACTGCACTGAATGTAAATAGCAGGAACGGATCTAGCTGAACACTGTGAGCAGCACGCACTGCACTGAATGTAAATAGCAGGAACGGATCTAGCTGAACACTGTGAGCAGGACGCACTGCACTGAATGTAAATAGCAGGAACGGATCTAGCTGAACACTGTGAGCAGGACGCACTGCACTGAATGTAAATAGCAGGAACGGATCTAGCTGAACACTGTGAGCAGGACGCACTGCACTGAATGTAAACAGCAGGAACGGATGTAGCTAAACACTGTGAGCAGGACGCACTGCACTGAATGTAAATAGCAGGAACGGATCTAGCTGAACACTGTGAGCAGGACGCACTGCACTGAATGTAAATAGCAGGAACGGATCTAGCTGAACACTGTGAGCAGCACGCACTGCACTGAATGTAAATAGCAGGAACGGATCTAGCTGAACACTGTGAGCAGGACGCACTGCACTGAATGTAAATAGCAGGAACGGATCTAGCTGAACACTGTGAGCAGGACGCACTGCACTGAATGTAAATAGCAGGAACGGATCTAGCTGAACACTGTGAGCAGGACGCACTGCACTGAATGTAAATAACAGGAACGGATCTAGCTGAACACTGTGAGCAGGACACACTGTACTAAATGTAAATAGTCTAGCTGCCTGACCGTGGTACTAATAGGATCAAAAAGAACACCTGTAATTTTCTTCAGGTAGCTTTATATACTGTAACCAGACAAGCCTGCCTGTCAGTAGGAAGATAACAGGAACGGATCTAGCTGAACACTGTGAGCAGGACGTACTGCACTAAATGTATATAGCAGGAACGGATCTAGCTGAACACTGTGAGCAGGACGCACTGCACTGAATGTAAATAGCAGCAACGGATCTAGCTGAACACTGTGAGCAGGACGCACTGCACTGAATGTAAATAGCAGGAACGGATCTAGATGAACACTGTGAGCAGGACGCACTGCACTGAATGTAAATAGCAGGAACGGATCTAGCTGAACACTGTGAGCAGCACGCACTGCACTGAATGTAAATAGCAGGAACGGATCTAGCTGAACACTGTGAGCAGGACGCACTGCACTGAATGTAAATAGCAGGAACGGATCTAGCTGAACACTGTGAGCAGGACGCACTGCACTGAATGTAAATAGCAGGAACGGATCTAGCTGAACACTGTGAGCAGGACGCACTGCACTGAATGTAAATAACAGGAACGGATCTAGCTGAACACTGTGAGCAGGACACACTGTACTAAATGTAAATAGTCTAGCTGCCTGACCGTGGTACTAATAGGATCAAAAAGAACACCTGTAATTTTCTTCAGGTAGCTTTATATACTGTAACCAGACAAGCCTGCCTGTCAGTAGGAAGATAACAGGAACGGATCTAGCTGAACACTGTGAGCAGGACGTACTGCACTAAATGTATATAGCAGGAACGGATCTAGCTGAACACTGTGAGCAGGACGCACTGCACTGAATGTAAATAGCAGCAACGGATCTAGCTGAACACTGTGAGCAGGACGCACTGCACTGAATGTAAATAGCAGGAACGGATCTAGCTGAACACTGTGAGCAGGACGCACTGCACTGAATGTAAACAGCAGGAACGGATGTAGCTAAACACTGTGAGCAGGACGCACTGCACTGAATGTAAATAGCAGGAACGGATCTAGCTGAACACTGTGAGCAGGACGCACTGCACTGAATGTAAATAGCAGGAACGGATCTAGCTGAACACTGTGAGCAGGACGCACTGCGCTGAATGTAAATAGCAGGAACGGATCTAGCTGAACACTGTGAGCAGCACGCACTGCACTGAATGTAAATAGCAGGAACGGATCTAGCTGAACACTGTGAGCAGGACGCACTGCACTGAATGTAAATAGCAGGAACGGATCTAGCTGAACACTGTGAGCAGGACGCACTGCACTAAATGTAAATACCAGGAACGGATCTAGCTGAACACTGTGAGCAGGACGCACTGCACTGAATGTAAATAGCAGGAACGGATCTAGCTGAACACTGTGAGCAGGACGCACTGCACTGAATGTAAATAGCAGGAACGGATCTAGCTGAACACTGTGAGCAGCACGCACTGCACTGAATGTAAATAGCAGGAACGGATCTAGCTGAACACTGTGAGCAGGAAGCACTGTACTGAATGTAAATAGCAGGAACGGATCTAGCTGAACACTGTGAGCAGGACACACTGCACTGAATGTAAATAGTCTAGATAGAAGATAACAGGAACGGATCTAGCTAAACTGAATACAGTGTATATATATATATGCAACACCTGGGATGCATATATATACACAATACACTGTAAGTGCAGCTAACTGACTGACTGTTCTGCCTAATCTATCTAACTCAAATCAAATGACACTGTCTCTCTCTCTCTCTATCGCTCAGCACACCGGAACACACACTACACAGGGCCGCCGTGCAGGCGGCCTTATATAGTGTGGGGTGTGTACTAAATCCCCTGAGCCATAATTGGCCAAAGCCACCCTGGCTTTGGCCAATTACAGCTCTCTCTACTGACGGCGCTGTGATTGGCCAAGCATGCGGGTCATAGTGCATGCTTGGCCAATCATCAGCCAGCAATGCACTGCGATGCCGCAGTGAATTATGGGCCGTGACGCGCCACACGAATTTGGCGCGAACGGCCCATATCGTTCGCAATTCGACGGACGGTCGAACAGCCGATGTTCGAGTCGAACATGGGTTCGACTCGAACACGAAGCTCATCCCTAATAGTTACATACAAAATCATCCATAAATAAATCAAGCATAAAATACAGCACAAACCGGTCAAGCTGGTATTCTTCTGTTATCTCCGATACATTAATTCAAATTATGAAATTATTCAAATCTTATCTGACTTTAATCTTTATTCTGTTGAGAACAAATAAGAATTCAGTTATAAGCTAGTATTATTCAAATCATAGAGCCTCCTTGATGTGTCATGTGTTGCTACTAGGCAGGATGAACAAGTTGATCAACCAAGAACCAGCAGTGGACCCAGATTGGGCAGATTTAAAAGGTGCCTGAATATAGAGTAAACTCTCCTGAATTGCCAGGCAAGGAACAAGTGAAGAAGTAAACTACGCAGTCAGATCAACCCTTTAATGTACATAATCTGATCAGACTAGAAAACTAGAAAATTTGAGTACTTGGGTGGATTTCTTTTCAGAGGGCAGTATAGCAGTAGCTGGCAGACATTCAAGCGACCATACTGTTGCTACCTGATGCCTTTTTTTTTTAAATGTTTTTTAAAATTGCTGAATGGCAATTTTACATTGCAAAACCGCATTGCAAGTACAGGCCAAGCTTTTGGCTCGCGATTGTGGTGCGGCCCCAATGATCTCAATGGACAAGTTTGACAGCTGGTGCCATCTGTCAAACTCTGCAATTGCCACAGTGGCAAAGCATTTTGGCCACATCATGTGTTCAGCCCTGTCAGACTTTAATTTTGAAATTTCAGTGGGCGGCCAGGGTGGGTGTAAAACCACTGTAAAAGAGCCCCAAAGTGTTGGCTTTTCTCACATTTTCTGTCCTAATAACAGTGGTCATAGAACAAAAAGAGGGAATAAATCCCCCCATAGGGGCACAGACAGCAATAAATACCTAACAGGGTTCTAGCCCTTCCCCACTCTATCCTTAAAAAAGTTTTCTACAGATACGCTTTAACAAAGTCAGTCTAATATGGAATAAAAAATGACACGCAACAATATGAAGTATCGATAAACATGCATGTACTAATACCTTTTTTGTTATTTTTGAAATAGGACAAAGTAACTCTGTTTAGTGTGTAGCATTTATCCTTTGTATTATCAGTACAAACACCTGTGTCGATATCTTAAATTTGATGTTGATTCAACATTTGTGGGATAGCTCATATTGACAAACTAGTTTAGCATTACAATTTTTGAAAATGAAGAAAATTGACCATTAGATGTACATCATTTAATGCTTTGTGTGATAACTGCAACACCTTAATAACAACTAAAACTGATGTAAATGAAATATTTCTTTACTAAAGCCAAAATGGGCTTGCTAGGACACTGTCATCTGATTGTCAGAGTAGCTAGTTGTCCTTGAAAGGATAGGGAACAAGTGTATCAAAGTGGGCTTAGATCCTTACCTTATGTACCTTGAGAATCTGGGGGCGATGGATATTGATGGCATTGAAATTCCAATATCAATGTTATTGCGTGTCATTATATTTAAAGGAACCATCTGCTATTCTTAATTTTTAAATTTCAAAAAAAGTTAGTAGTTTTGATCCATATAGAAAACAGAAAGCAAAATGGAGTCTCAATTACTTTCAGTTTCTCTTACACACCTTATCAAATGTGCTTTCATAACTGTAAACCACCATTCAAGAGAGACAAGCGGTGTCATCAATACATCAGAGAGAAGCACTGAACAAAATCTCGAAGAATAAAAAGAGGGTGTGTAATGGAATATACAAAGACTGTTTTAATCAGCTATCTTCTGTGAAGAACAACATCCTTTTATTAACCCATAAGACATTAAAAAACCCCCTCTTGGCCTAAATGGAATAAACCTAAAAGCTCGAAGTAGTAAGTAACATTCAATTGAACTTGTTTTTATCGGAGATGTTCCAACACTCATCCATGTGGTTTCCACAATTCAAAGAAATGTTGGTGTAAGAATACCCATTATAATAAATGTATACAATTTCTAGGAATAGTATGTATATGCTTACTATCCAATTAATTAACACTGGTAAAACATTATTAGCTATTATTATTAATATGGGAATCAGAATTTAAAAACAAATTAATTATGAAAGAATACACTGATGTGCTCCTAAAAAAAGGCCTGCGTGCTGCAGATTGACTTTAAAATGGGATCACTGTGTCAGCAATGCTTTGGAAAACTACAGGTAATGTTTGACTAGTATATTTCTGTTGTAAAAAAAAAATGGAATATAACAATATAAAATACCAGTTTACATATATGCTGTTGCCTGGCAATATCCATCTCTTCCCGCAGGGGTCCCTGATGGAAATCAAGCAGTCTTTGACTCAGGGGAGCCCCCAATCACACCAATGGTATTATGGATATGTGTGTACGCAGACTCATTGATCATTCAAATCATATGCTCATGGAATTTTACTATGCATAAATACACAGCTAAGCTGTAGCACGCCTAAATTAAAAATCTGACTTTCTCTGATGTTGTTAATTTTTTTTTACACTTTTTTATTTAACTTCATTGCTTTCAAAAGGGGGCTAACAAACCCCTATGTGATAGCATGGACAAGAGACAGGTTCTCCCTAAGGATGTCTCCCCTGCCCTCCACTACAGCTAATCAAGCACAGATCATAGCCGGGGAAGGAACTGAAACCAGAAGTGATGAAATGCTTATCACTTCCAGCTTCATTGCTTTCAGAGGAGATCGGGGAACAGATGTTCCTTGATTTCCTCCTGCTCTTACTCTCTGGCCAGTTTACCACAGTCCTGGGCTCCCTGGAGGAAACAGAGAGCCTATGAACCCTGCAGACAGTGGATTTTACAACTGTAGATGTGATTGGGTGGCTGTAGAGACTCCGGGATCACTTTTACATAACATCTGATCACCTGCTGAAAAAATTATACCAGGGTCATTACTGCAGCTGCTTTTTTACTACTTGAAGTCCAGAATGTTTTAAAGCGGCCTAAGGATGTCAAGCGGTCAAACATGCTGCAAGGAAAAATACTTGATGATCTGCAGGAAATTCAGTGAGCTCCTAACTTCTGAAGCCAGGTGCTGGGCTACAGCAATATGGAGAAGGAGACATTGGCTTTTATTCTTCTATCCCTCTACTGAAACATTGATGTTATGCTGCACCATTCTCCTCTGACCATGGGGGATAAGTTAAAGCCAAGCAACCTTCTATGCAGTGCACTCAGAATCCTGGGAGTTGTAGTTTGATATGGCAGCCATATAATGGGATGAATAAATTCTTTATACCACAGATCCCAATAGGCACTGTGCAGTACTGTGTAAACTACTCGGTTAAGTTCTTCCCCTTGGCACCGAGGGAGTTAAAGAAAGAACATCTTTCTGGATATTTACCCGCCAGCAGGAGACTGTACCAGCGGACATCTGGCCTGAGACTGGGAGTCAGGACACCCGAGGTAACGCATCATTCCAGGGACCGGTGAGAGGGCTATTCGTTCACTGCGGATGCTGCTAGCAGGGGCTGAGCCACGGAGAGCAGGACATGAAGTGTACCCAATCCATACTGCATTCTATACCACACTTATTACAAATCAAGAGTGTGCCTATACCAAACCTATGCCACATTATACTGAACTTTTACTGCATCTGAACCACATCTACCTTCAACCTGTGCCGAAACTATACCATACCTATACTGTACCTATACTGCATTCATGTTAACTGGGACTGTCATTAAGTGCACCAACACTCTTAAAGGGCCCTAAAGATAGTCAGCAAAAGAATGCCCCTCTTGTAATAATTATACAGCAAGCCCCCTTTGTTTCTGCTACCATCCTCCTTTTCTTTTGGACAGTGCATGCCCAGTCAGTGTAGGACTAGCATCACTGCCATACATGAGCTCTGGCAGTATAGTTCCAGCAATCAGCAGATTCAACTTTAAAACTACTCACTGTTGCACTTGAGGTGGCCTTGCTACTGTTTATGCTGAGCTAGACGCCAAAGTCTTATGCCTAGTCCTTACTGGTAATCATTTTGTGTGCTAAATTGGGTTATTACCATTGTTAATCAATTTTATGCTTGCCTAGTTACCGACCATATTGGGTGACAATATACTAAATCTAACGTTACTACCTGGTTTGGTCTTTTCTTTGAAATAGCACTACTTTTAGGGAATAGTATTACTTGGGACCCATCCTATCTGGCTGCCCCTATGAGGGTAGCACTACAATAGTATTTATGGAGAGGAGATGGTGTGTTCTGTAGTCTAAATGAAAAGTGAGTAGACTTGATTGACAATACTGTTCCTTCATAGATACAGTACAGTGAGCGAGTGCTGTCATCCTAGGACCAGGAGTTTGTCACTGGCAAGATTACTAAGTGAAAACAAAAGAAAAAACATGGAAAAAGCAAATTAATATAGCCACCAAATCTCTAGACTGGTAAGCAACAAAATAATACATTTTCTTGGGTTTATAAACATTGGAAATGTTTCTTCTTGGGCATAGTAACAATAGAAAGCCTCAGTGAACCATATGTTGAAGTATAATGTACAGCACAGTGCACAGTGTTGTTTTCCTTATATTTGGCCCACTAAATTAAAAACACCTCTTTTTCTCATAACTGGTTCCCATTGCCCCTGAAAAAGAATACAGAAGCTGATGTATATTATTCATCCAATGTAATTTTTCTCTGTCCACATTCTAAGAAATTGTTTTAGTGTGGTCAATATAACCAAAAATTGTGGTTTGGCAAAAATTGTGCCAGACCAATGTGTCTCCCCAACAGGCCCCTGTAACCATTTCTCAATTTAAACCCACATCCTCTTAACCTTCTTGCAATGAAACAACAAACATGGTTTGAATCTGAACTGAGGGACCTACATTTCAGACAATGTGGAGCACTCTCTTCCACCCACTCACAGTATTTTGCAGTAGAAATTATAGGCTTTGTTATTCAATTTACTTATTCAATTTGGAGTAAATTTCTCTGAGGTCAGTTCCCACAATTAATGTATGTACCTACTTATAGCCTTCCTCTAATAACCTGCCTAAGTCCCCCAGCTCAGTAGAAGTATTCATGCATTTTTTTTTCTATAGATCTTTAACCTTTGGATCACTTATTGGATTCATATATTATTCTAATAGCTTCATTTTCCAAAATTCCTATTAATTTGGAGATGTTTCAGGATAAGAATTATCTTACTACTGATGCGTGAGGTGATTGTAGCTGTATTAGTGCACTTGCAACAAGAACAACTGAGTACTGTTCGTAATACTTTTTTTATTTGCACTAGATGTTAGTGCAAATAAAAAAAGTATCACGGACAATACTTAATTGTTCTTGACTACTGAAACATTCTTTCTTTATTGTACCTATATAGTGAATTATTGGCCTATGAGTAAACCCCAAATCAAAAGCAATTCCCAAAAGTTTTCTAAGAATCTCAAATGAAATAAATTCACCTTTTGCATTCATGAAATCCTTTAGTGAACCTAATCCCATTTTACCCAATTCTTCAAATGTTTTATAAAATATTCCTCGTGTGAATCTTGATATTCCACAGCAAATTCCATGTCTTTAGTGCAAAGTGGTGCTTGTAGTGCAAGTACTACAGTACTTGTGGTGCAAAGTGGATTTGCCTTTAGTAAATGACCCCCACTTTGTTTTATCTTTATTTTTATTGAGATTTTGATATGTAATGAAGGGCAATTTAAGATAACATTTGAAACAACATGTATCTCCAACACCTGTGAATAATACAGTTTAATCCTGCTGAATAAACTAGGATCGATAAGATCGGCCCCAGAGGGCCCATGTGGCTAAAATTATACATGTCTGTTAGTTTTATCTTTAATACACTGTATTCTATTGTGCTAAAAGTCATGTTTGCAGCATCAAGACCACACAAAAACACATCTAGAAAAATAGGATTCTTCACTAAGACAATGCAAAGTGCAACAATGACTTGAAAACAGGTCTGGGACAAGGGGTGGACAGGAGGGGCGGCTGCCCTGGGCACTATGGTATCATGTGAGGTGGAGGGGCATCACAAGGAGATTGGGGGGAGGGATTTTGTGTTGAGAAGGGCAATTTGGGGGGTGGCAGGGGTAAGAATTGTTCTAGGAGGGCAAATTTGAGTGTGTGTGCTAATAGTGGTGATTTGGGGGGATTTGTGTTGGGCGGGGGAATGGGGGAAGAGGATTTGTGCTAGAAGGGGGGATTTGGGGAGGGAGGGGTTGTGCACGCAAAGTAATATGGTGGAGGGGAAATATTTTTTTGGGGGGAGGGGGGATTTGTGCTAGTAGGAATGGTTCGGGAGGGATTTGGAATGAGGAGAGAGGATTTGTGCTAGAGGGAATTTTTTTTGGGGGGGGGATTTGTGCTAGTAGGGATGATTGGGGGGAGGATTTGTGCTGGAAGGGAGGATTTGGAATGAGGAGAGAGGATTTGTACTAGGGGTAATTGTTTTTTTGGGGGGAGATTGTGCTGGGGGCATATGGGGAGAAAGAGGACTTGAGTTGGGAGGGGAGATTTGTACTGGGAGAGGGAATTTCAGTAGGGGGCAGATTGTACTGGGAGGAGGGGGAATTTATGCTTGAGGGGTGAGCATGCAGATTAGTGCTCAATTTTTTTGGAGGGAAGGGGATTTTTGCTGGCACATAATGCTCATACACCTTGGGGGGGGGGGGGGGGTGCAATTTGGCATGTTCGCCCTGAGCTCTAGGTGACCCTGTTCTAACACTGCATGGCAAAGTACAGTAACCCATAATAACAGTTTACAGTAGTCTGATCTGTAAAAGCTGATTTTTTTGTGATTGGTTGTAGTGGGATACCTAATTCAAGCTGCTGTAACACTGAACAGTAAACAAATCAAGATGATAAATATTTCAAATGTCTTTTCATAAAAAAAAAAAAGAAAGAAAAGAAAAAAGCCCTCCCATCCCTCATCAAAAATTATTATAAAGGTTTCCGTCATTCATGTTTTTTCAGTGATATTTTAGACATACCACGGTTTCTAAAAATATCCAACTATTTCGGCAACATTAAGTGGCGAACAAACATCCTGTATAACCAGTACACAGCAATTTGGGGGTGTGAGTTGTCAGTAAATGCAAGGAGCTGAAAATTCTAGTCATAGTTAAAGTGATTGTAGCAGCAAACATCCCTGCACTGCCCATAATACTTTTCTTTATTTGCACTGCTTGGACTAAGAAGAAGGTGAAAAACCCCTGAAAGCCTGTCTTGAAAAATTAAATTACACCTAAAGGCAAAACGTTTTATTCAATTTCGGATAGAGTGTTGAGGGATTAGAACCCCTGTCAGTTTTTATTGCTGTCTGTGTCCCCGTTAGGGAGATTCACCCTCTCTATTTCTCCAGTTTACCATTATCACTGAAAATAAAACTAAAAGTAAGGCTGCTCTCACACTGGCGCTGCGCCAAGTTAGCGGTAAAGCGCCACTCGTTTTAGTCGCGCTTTTAATTCCCGCTAGCAGCTGAAGAAAGGGTTAAAACCGCCCGTGTTGCGCACACCTCCGAATCGCTATTCAGGCGCTTCAGAAGTGCTGCCCATGCATTCCAATTGGCAGGGGCGGTTTAGGAGCGCTGTATACAGTGCTCCCAAACATGCTGCTTGCAGGACTTTTTGTAACGTCCCCCAAGCGCACCCCCTAGTGTGAAAGCACTTAGGCTTTCACACTGGGATGGCATGGGAGGTAGTTTTCAGTAGCTTTACAGGCACTATTTTTAGCGCTAAAATGCCTAAAAACCACCTTCAGTGTGAAAGGGGTCTAAATCTCACATTTTTAGTTGTCCCCAGAAAAGGGTAAATCTTCCATGGGGACACTACTTCCGGTGACCTGGGGGTCCTCAAGAAATTCCTTTAGTTTGTAGGGATTTCCTCTCCGCAATAGGACAAAAAATTTGACAGGGCTTCAATTGTTAGTGCAAATAATTCCAAAGTATCACAGCTTGTACCTAACTGAGTTTTTGGTAAATGTGAAATCATGGATAAGCAAATATGTTCTAAATACAAGTCATACATATTCTTAGTGAATCTCAGTGTAATGTGTGTATAGCTTCCAGATTTGAGCAGTAATCCGATGTGAAACTTTGGGGGAGATTTACTAAAACTGGTGCACTCAGAATCTGGTGCAGCTGTGCATGGTAGCCAGTTAGCTTCTAACTTCAGTTTGTTCAGTTAAGCTTTGACAATATAACCTGGAAGCTGATTGGTTTCTATACAGAGCTGCACCAGATTCCACACACACCAGTTACAATTCCACCATACACCAATACACCAGAGCACTCAGAATCCTGGGAGTTGCAGCCATATAATGGGACGAATAAATTCTTTATACCACAGATCCCAATAGGCACTTTGCAATACTGTGTAAACTACCCGGTTAAGTTCTTCCTCTTGGCACAGAGGGAGTTAAAGAAAGAACATCTCTCTGGATATTTGCCCACCAGCAGGAAACTGTAACAGCGGACATCTGGCCTGAGACTGGGAGTCAGGACACCCGAGGTAACGCAGCACCACCCACATCACAGCACCTACACCACTGCTGCAGGAAGACTGCAGCATCCACTCACCAGCTTCCCATCGTTGATCACCAGGGGCTTTCAGGAAGAGACCGACGGGCTCCCCCCTTCTACAGAGAGAGGTCACTGCAGCATCCCAGGGACCGGTGAGAGGGCTATTCGTTCACGGCTGATACTGCTAGCAGGGGCTGAGCCACGGAGAGCTGGACATGAAGTGTACTCAATCCATACTGCATACATGCTGCATTCTATACCGCACTTATTACAAAACTAGAGTGTGCCTATACCAACCCTATACCACATTATACTGAACTTTTTCTGCATCTGAACCACATCTACCTTCAACCTGTCCAGAGACTATACAATACCTATACTGTACCTATACTGCATTCAGGTTAATTGGGACTGTCGTTAAGTGCACCAACACTCTTAAAGGGCCCTAAAGATAGTCAGAAAAAGAATAACTTACAGGACTGCCCCTCTTGTAATAATTATATAGTAAGCCCCCTTTTTTTCTCTGTCCACATTCTAAGCAATTGTTTTAGTGTGGTCAATATAACCAAAAATTGTGGTTTGGCAAAAAAGAAATTGTGCCAGACCAATGTGTCTCCCCAACAGGCCCACGTAACCATTTCCCAATTTAAACCCACATCCTCGTAACCTTCTTGCAATGAAACAACAAACGTCGTTTGGATCTGAACTGAGGGACCGACATTTCAGACAATGTGGAGCACTCTCTTCCATCCACTCACAGTATTTTGCAGTAGAAATTATAGGCTTTGTTATTCAATTTACTTATTCAATTTAGAGTAAATTTCTCTGAGGTCAGTTCCCACAATTAATGTATGTACCTACTTATAGCCTTCCTCTAATAACCTGCCTAAGTCCCCCAGCTCAGTAGAAGTATTCATGTATTTATTTTTATATAGATGTTTAACCTTTGGTAGTTAGAATCACTTATTGGATTCATATATTACTCTAATAGCTTCATTTTCCAAAATCTCTACTAATTTGGAGATGTTCCAGGATAAGAATTACCTTAGCTAGACTGTTGATGCGTGAGGTGATTGTAGCTGTATTAGTGCACTTGCAACAAGAACAACTGAGTACTTTTCACAATACTTTTTTTATTTGCACTAGATGTTAGTGCAAATAAAAAAAGTATCACGGACAATACTTAATTGTTAAAGGTGAAAATACTGCGCTGTCTAGTATACAATTCTACTAAGAGGTAATATGATGAGTAGTAAGCCCTGCTGCAGCTTCAATGTGAGATACACACAATATAGCAATTACAAAAACAGTAAGCTGCGCTAAGTGAAACTATAAAGGTATGGAAATATATGTCCACATTTACTCAATGTCTATATCCGATGGAGGATATAGTTACTCCCAATCAAATGGTAGGATACATCAAAGTAAGTGGTTTCAAAATATAACCATATGAATAAAATGATTGAACGTGAGTATAAAATTGGATATAAACAAATAAATTACACAATATATGTCAAGGCTGAGAGTCCTCCGGGAAATTCACATCAGCAAAAAGTTCTTGAAAAGCAGATTCCGCACTCAAGTGGTATTCCCACTTGCATAGGGTGTTCACAGTTCACTAATTTATGGTGACTTCAAACGAAAAACACCCAAGGAATAGTGATATGTTTGGGATAGAAAGATTCTTCCACCTGAGAAACTACTTCCGCTTACCAGCTGTGTTGATCTCTTTTTAGGGAGATCACATCCGCCTGTGGCTTATACCCCAGCCAGGGTCTCTATGCTTGTCAGCCAGACACTTCCTCTCCTCCGCTGGAGTTATCCTTAAATAGCCCACGGTCAGCAGTTCCCCATGTTGATAATGAAGGCTTCCATAGTGTAATTCAACAAACATTTAATGGTAAAAAAATAAAATTGCACTTACAATGTCTCAAGAGTAAAAAGCATTTCATAAAGATATTCGAGCCGGCCGGCTCTCGATGATAGCCCTTTGCTTCCGGGACCTTGTGCTGTATGTGGTAACGTCAACACGCCGCTCCTCCCTACGCTGTTTCTTCACAGATGACTTTGTCCAGGGGCATGGGTGACGCACTGAGTCACCACCTTTTAAGCTCTACATCAGAAGGGAGACGCCTAGCTCTGAGCTCCGAGCGTCCTCTTTGCACAAATCGCCATCTTGGAATAGGGCTGCTGCCCTTACCTCACGGGGAATCGAATGTCAATACAGAGACTAACTACTTAAAAGTCCTCTCTAGGGTAAAAAAAACCTACCCAATGTGGTAATGGCATCACATTTTATACCTCTTTTTTTTTCCCCAGTTGAAGTCACGAGCGGTGACGTAACGCGTAGGGCGTGGCCGAGTGCAGACGAAACCAGAAGTCAGTAAGGAGGCACCTCAGACGCCGCTCCTCAACCTCTGTTTACTGTTTATGCTGTTTTAATTATTTATAATGTAAGAGACCACCTATATTTTAATAAATAGTTATTTTTAATCAACATACTACACCATTGGAGGCATTTTTCTCTCCCTTCCCTGTCCATACCACCGGACTGGTGGAGCCCAGGTGGGCAACCCCTCTTTGTTCCCATATCTGATAGGTGCTTTTTATCAGAAGAACCGCCACACCACCAGAGAAGCCCGACCTGAATGGCATTATACTACTAAGAACAAAGATCCCGTTTTTGATGCCCATATTGATTTTATTTAAGGTGAGAGTCCAGAGAGCCCAGTGTCACCGGAACACTAAATTTTAAGATCATCACCACTTCCCTTCTCCATCACACGATCCCAGTGGAAAAGCACAATTTAAACTTTTTTAAATATTGATACACAACATAAACTTTTTTACTCAATTTGAATGTTGATGCACGACAGCACTTTGGATGATTATTTATTTATTCCACTATTGAACACTTGTATGATGTTGCACTTATAGAACTTAATCTATTTCATTTTAAATTGTATGAATTATACTTTGAGGTGATAGATTTTGAAGCGCAAAATCACTTTATTAGTACTGTATTGTTGAGTGTAAGTGAACACTTTCGATTTTGCTGCAGTCCATAGAGACATCATCACCATCCACACATATTCAACATTATAATTATTTTTTATTTATATTTTTCATCATCCGTTATTTCAGTTAACCACGAGGATATTTACACAACCTGTTTACTCATTTTAGCGCGAGGGACCACACTATACATCTATTACACATATAATAGAGGCCTATAAGTTCCCGTATGTCAATATAGTATATTATTATTTTAAATTGTTTTACCCAAGTGCCGTGAAGGGGTGCATCCACCCTCCAGCTAAGGGTCATCCGGGAGCTCAGATCTAGTTCACATCAATAAAGGCTTATCCATTATCTATAAAAGCATTGACATCAATGTCTATGTTGAGACCATATGGGGTGTAACACCGTACCCTATGGATCCAAGCCATCTCCAACCTTGACAGTTCTCTGACCAGAGAACCCCCCCTCCAATGGGCACTATATTTATCGATCCCCAGGAAAAGTGTGTTTGCTGGATTACGATTATGAAACATGTCGTAATGTCTGGAGACAGAATGATATTTGAAAAAAATCTTAATGTTGGTGATGTGCTCTCCTAAGCGGACCTCCATCGATCGCTTGGCCCTGCCAATATATTGAAGCCCGCATGGGCACTGGAGTAGATAAACTACTCCTGTGGAGCTGCAGGTGACAAATGGTTCAATTCTGTGTTCCTTAGATGTGCTTGTTGAAATGAAGGATTCAGTTTTTCTCATCTTACTCCTATTTAATGTGCAAACTTGACATTTACGACATTGATGATACCCAGAAAGATTCTGGAAGACGGACAGTTTTTTAGTGGGTGGATCCACAACATTAGGGGCAATCCTGTCCCTAAGGGAGGGGACCCCTTTGAAGATTACCTGTGGGTTAGCTGGTAGAAATGTGCTAATAATCCTGTCATTCCCTAACAAATGCCAATGTTTACGAATGATTTTCTTAATCAAATAATGTTGAGTCGAGTATGTTGTAATATGACAGGTCTCTCTTTATTCATCCTGGGGCCTGCATCCAACAAAGCTGATCTATTGAGTTTTGCAACTTCCTCTATCGTGGCCTCTTTTTTCCCCTTTTTAAATTTAACGACATTAGCACTAATGTATTTTTATGGTGACGATCAGCCATTGTTTTGCGGCCTAAAACTGTAACGCTATGTGTCAATGGACCATTAGAGGCCACTCGAGATATGTCCCTCTTAATAAACCAATTAGGAACGATCTTAGAGAAGGTGACTTCTTAATTTAACGTAATTACTGTTAGTATCTCCTATATTGTGCAGCACACCTTGGAAGGTATAAAATGTGATGCCATTACCACATTGGGTAGGTTTTTTTGACCCTAGAGAGGACTTTTAAGTAGTTAGTCTCTTTATTGCGATGACATTTGATTCCCCGTGAGGTAAGGGCAGCAGCCCTATTCCAAGATGGCGATTTGTGCAAAGAGGATGCTCGGAGCTCAGAGCTGGGCATCTCCCTTCTGATGTAGAGCTTAAAAGGTGGTGAGTCAGTGCACTGCCTGTGCCCCTCGACGGCGTCATCTGTGATGAAACGGCGCACTGAGGTGCGGCATGCTGACGTTACCACATACAATGTGAGGTCCCGGAAGCAACGGGCTATCATCGAGAGCCGGCCGGCTCGAATATCTTTATGAAATGCTTTTTACTCTTGAGACATTGTAAGTGCAATTTTAATTTTATACCATTAAATGTTTGTTGAATTACACTATGGAAGCCTTCTTTTTCAACATGGGGAACTGCTGACCGTAGGCTATTTAAGGATAACTCCAGCGGAGGAGAGGAGGTGTCTGGTTGACAAGCATAGAGACCCTGGCTGGGGTATAAGCCACAGGCGGATGTGATCTCCCTAAAAAGAGATCAACACAGCTGGTAGGCGGCAGTAGTATCTCAGGTGGAGGAAACTTTCTATCCCAAACATATCACTATTCCTTGGGTGTTTTTCGTTTGAAGTCACCATAAATTGGTGAACTGTGAACACCCTATGCAAGTGGGAATACCACTTGAGTGTGGAATCTGATTTTCAAGAACTTTTTGCTGATGTGATTTTCCCAGAGGACTCTCAGCCTTGACATATATTGTGTAATGTGTTTATATCCAATTTTATACTCACGTTCAATCACTTTATTCATATGATTATATTTTGAAACCACTTACTTTGGGGTATCCTACCATTTGATTGGGCGTAACTATATCCTCCATCGGATATAGACATTGAGTATATGTGGACATAAATTTCCATACCTTTATAGTTTTACTTAGCGCAGCTTACTGTTTTTGTAATACTTAATTGTTCTTGACTACTGAAACATTCTTTCTTTGTTGTACCTATAGAGTGAATTATTGGTCTATGAGTAAACCCCAAATCAAAAGCAATTCTCCAAAGTTCTCTAAGAATCTCAAATGAAATAAATTCACCCTTTGCATTCATGAAATCCTTTAGTGAACCTAATCCCATTTTACCCAATTTATCAAATGTTTTATAAAATATTCCTGGTATGGATCTTGACATTCCACAGCAAATTCCTTGTCTTTAGGACAAGGGTCTCAAACTGGTGGCCCTCCAGCTGTTGCAAAACTACAAGTCCCATGAGGCATTGCAAGGCTGACAGTTTCAAGCATGACTTCTACAGGCAGAGGCATGATGGGACTTGCAGTTTCGCAACAGCTGGAGGGCCGTCAGTTTGAGACCCCTGCTTTAGGATGTCTAAAGGAAAGGAGATCTTCCCAACATCCCTACATATTCATTTTTCTAAGCATGTAATAAGACAGACAAGTAGATCCCCTCTGCTAGTTGACTTTCCAAGTTTAACTCGATAGAATTAATATTTTTAGAAGCCAAGCTTAGGCTATTCTTAATAATGCAACAATGTTATAGCTCATTATATTTAGGAGTTCCAACCCAATCCATTTAGAGTTTAATAGTAAAGAATTAATTCTACTTCTTCCCCCTTTCCAAATAAATTGTCTAATCTCTGTTCAGACGCAATGGGGTAAGGACTACACAAATCATTGATGGTAGAAACGAAATTAGATAAATCAATTTTTTTCTGGACACTAGCTTTCATTAGGTTAACACACCCACTTAGGGATAAAGGTAAGTCTCTTCATCCCTCTAATAATTTGAGCACCATATCTATCACTGGCGAATAATTGAGTATTCATTATTCTATTAGCAAAATCCAAGCCTAGTTTTCAGAACACATAAGTACATTCCCTGCCTGGGGTGATTTACCCACTGTTCTTATTTGGCAATAAATATTCCTATTTACCTGGATTAAAGTAAAAGAAAAAAGAATTGCGCTAGGTGATAAACAAAAACGGTGACAATAATAACTGAAGAAACCTTGAAGGAGGTCCTGCAGCTGAACACTATAACCCCAATACAAGGGCACATAAAGAAAGTTGAAAAAGAGAACAGTGCAGCTCTGGACTAATAATCGAGTGAATAAATATGTGATTAAACATATATGAAGTGTTATGACCAAAAGATTGTTAATCAATTGAAATCAAACTACAATAATAAAAGCCACAAGTGATATTAACTAGTGATAAAGCATACCCTATATCATGTATAGATTATAAAACACAAATACAAATGGTTAAATAGTGAGAAGTTATACCATACAAAATGTATGAATGGTATATACAAATAAAAATAAAGTTCATAAATATAATAAAAAAAAGAGAAAAAGTTTGTATGTGTAAATAAAGAGAAATTCAAATCCACAGACAAGCCAAAGCGAAGTTCGAAGTCACGTGATTCACCACTAGTATAGCCCGCCACCAGATGGGGAAAAAATGGAGGCTTACCAGAGAGCCTGCGACCGCCCTTACTCAGGGGGGTCAATACAGGCTTAGTAGTGGAGGGTAGGCTCCTTGGGATGTCTCACAGTGGATTCCATGGGTTATCCTGCCGGTCTCCTTCAGCAGCTAATCAGCAGTAGCAGGGGCACCAGTATAGAGGGAATGCTCCCTGAAGCTCTTCCAATGCTTCCTCCCAAAGAGGTCAGGCAATGATGAACCGCAGATTCCAAAAAAAGAAAGGGGGACTCCAATAGTGCAGACAGACTAAAACTGTTTGGTTTATTCAATAAAATGGAGCAATTACAGCAAAATGACAAAAAGTATAAAAATATGGCTCCTTTGCCGTTTAAAACGGAATCGCACATGCGTGATGTGTGCTAGCGTTGTGACCCTACGGCCATTTAGTCACAACTGACGTCATCAGGGGTACGCAATCACGCACGCGCATGCGCCTTATAAACCCAAGCGATGCGCCGTGCAGCGCGATCGTTGGTTGGCTTAAAAGCGAAACTATTGCTGATTGGATCCACAGGATTGCTACATCTTGCCCACATAGACTAGGCATAACGCCCATAAGTCAATTAGGCTTCTGGTGTGGGCGAACCAATCAGCACATTAGCACACATGTCTATGTAGGGAAGAAGAACGCAATCCAAACAATGCCATCTAGTGGCAAGAATAGAAAATACCGATCAAAGCTAATTGACACAAAACCATAAAGGTTAAAGCTAAAAAATCTTCATATAAATGAATACATAAAGAATATTGATATGAAGTGGATACAATGCAAAAACTATTAGATTACCCCAGCATCTGTGATGCATCACAATCAAAAACATGTAAAATAAAGGATAATTAACACAATTAAAATTAAAATTAAAAAATAATAAAATAAAAAAAATAAAAATAGGAACCTATATATAAAATGGATCATGACCTATTACTGAGGGGGACATCAACTATTATTAATAAAACAGTTGATGTCCCAGTCTATGTTTAAACCATTGGGGGAATGGGTACCAAGTCTATAGATCCAGTTTGTTTCGGATCTAGAGATGGTTCTCCTACCATTACTGCCACGCCAGTGGGGGACGTGTTTCTCAATACCAATAAAAAAAGTTTCCTATTGTGCACAAGGTCATAGTGTTTTGAGACACTGTGCTTGTCGAAACCTTTGTTAATATTAGTGATATGTTCCCCCAACCTAACGTTCAATTTCCTAATGGTACGTCCAACATACTCCAACCCACAAGGACACCTAAGGAGGTATACAACACATTTTGTGGTGCATGTGATAAGTGACCTAATGGGGTATGTGGCACCAGTACCACTGGATATGAACTCCGTTAGTCTTCTATCTTGTAGTGCGTTAACCCTACAGACATTACATCTCCTACAGGGGGAGAATCCTTTTAGGTCACCTAAAAAAGTGGGACGTACAGGTGGAACCGGAATGTTGGGTGCCAGTAGGTGTCTGAAATTTGTGGCTCCCCTAAATAAAACACGTGGTTTGTCAGACAGTAAGGGTCCCAAAACCCGATCATTTTTGATGACTGGCCAATGTTTTTAATAATCCTCTTGATGGCCCAATGTTGACTCGAGTAAGTCGTGAGGAAGGCTAATCCAAAAAACTCCCTATCTACTGCCTGGGGAGGTTTATCGCTTAATAAGTCCTTACGGTCCCTATTTGCTACCTCTATGATGAGAGAGTCTAATATAGCCGCATCATACCCTTTATCCACAAATCTGGATTTTAAAGTTAGGGCCTCCTTATGAAATTCCTCAAGGTCAGAACAATTCCGTCTTAGACGCAAAAACTGGCCCTTGGGGACAGCGGACAACCAAGAGCGGTGGTGACAAGAATCAAGCGGAATGAAGCTATTCCTGTCAGTTGATTTGAAATAGGTCGAGGTGGTAATACTATTGTTGACAATCTTTTTTATTTACCTGGATTACCTTCATAATCTGTAAAATATCCAAATCTTAATAATATCAATTCCATATTCAAGATTGAATGTAAATAAAGTGATTTTCTTATTATAGCACAAACTATAGTATTTGTTGGATTATATTACTATACTGTCCGCTCACTGGCTGATGTTATTTGATGACTGGAAGCGTTCTTTCAATAAACTATATTACAGGTGGACACTAGGCCTGCAGGTCAAACAGGCTTATTTAGGAAAAGCAGAATGCCACAATCCATAACAACAACTAAATCTGAAATCATTTGTTACTTGATGCTGTGGGTTACTATTAAAGCTTTTTGACCCTTTTTTAAAAAAAAAAACCCTTCCTGCCTAGGACAATTTTTATCTTTCAGCGATGTTACTTTTTGAATGACAATTGCGCAGTCATGCAACACTATACCCACATAACATTTTTATAATTTTTTTTCACCCAAATAGAGCTTTCTTTTGGTTGTATTTAATTACCACAGGGGTTTTTATTTTTGCTAAACAAAAAAAAAGACTGAACAGTTTTCATAGTTTGCTATAAAATTTTGCAAAGTAGTAATCCAATGTGTAATCCAATGTGAAACTTTGGGGGAGATTTACTAAAACTGGAGCACTCAGAATCTGGTGCAGCTGTGCATGGTAGCCAGTTAGCTCCTAACTTCAGCTTGTTCAATTAAGCTTTGACAATATAACCTGGAAGCTGATTTGTTTCTATGCAGAGCTGCACCAGATTCCACATACATCAGTTTTAGTAAATCTCCCCTTTGTCTCTGTGCTGGAGCTTCCTGTAAATAGACCGGTCACTGCTATTCTTGCTCCTTGTGCAGGGTGACTGGTCTTGTCTTCGCCCCCTCCTGTGCAGGCAGCCTGTAGTCAGTGGGCCTTCTGGGTCCCTCCCACACCACATTGCTCTGTTACTGATATTTCCATTGTGACTATTGAGAAATACATTTGAATGAAAGTTTAGAGAGTTTAGCTTATGTAGCGATACCCTCGAAGGAATATGTGTGGATGTAAAATGTGTAGCACTATTATTCTCTCAAGAATAGGTTTATACCAATGAAAATGTTCAAATTAATGACATTACTACACAAGTGCTATATGAACAACACAATATGAAAAAAGTAAAAGGTGTCATGTGAACAACACAATGTGGGGTGAAAATATACCAATCCTTAGGTTGAAATACCATAACAAGTGTTACAAAATATTAGACTGATTGAAAATAAAGTCTAAAGTTTGAAGGTATTATCCGAACAAAATATTGAACCACAAAGTGACACTCCAAACAGAAACAATGATTCAGGGCACCTCCACCAATAGGTAAAATGTCATGAATTCATGGACATAAATAAAATAACAAAAAGAAAGTCCAAGGATTGAAGAAAGAAATCCAATCAAAGGGTGACACTCCAAACGGAACCAAAGTGATTAAATGCACCACCACCGATAAGAGAGGATGCTTACCAGATGTCGATGACTTAGAGAGGCTTATACCACCTAAGTCTAAAAAGGCTTATGGGTCAGCAAGCTCGATGGGTACAGCAGGGCCAGAGGGCCAGAGGCCAGAGGCTCTGTGTCCATATGCCATGCAGAATAAATGGAAAAAGTTGCATATTGTGATACCGTTTCAGAATAGTATTTATTAAAAACATAAGATTAAACTCACATGTTGAGAGATCATCACAGGCTTCAAAATAGGTACAAGTACATACAGTAAGCGATGTGTGTAAATGGGTCCACCCAACGCATTTCAACTAATAAGTCGTCATCTGGGGTGTGGACCCCACAAACACCACCGCTTTTAAAGATCTGATGAACCCATATAAAATAATCATGACTCCGGAAGTGGCCGATGTGACATCACTTCCGGTCGATAGACCAGAAGTGAGGATGGCAGAATTGTCATACAGTCTCGACGGGTACATTAGTGTTCTCCATCATCAGATTGTAAATACAGTACAGCACCAAATATGCATCTCCAGTACAGTTAAAAAATTACATCGACTCACACTGGAAAAGGCTCAAAGCCTCGTTCGAAAGTGAGACCAGGCCTCGTTCTGAAACAGGGTCCATGGCGTCATTCCGGCATAAGCGTCACGACGTAGTGACCATAACCAAGCCTCGCTATGTGCATGGTCACACCACATGAACGTCATGACGCAGCCGGTAAATACTTTAACCAAGCCTCACTGTGAGTGTGGCCAAATAACTAATGACGGTATGCGTCTCACCTATGGTCTGAGTGACAAACCAAGCCTCACTCTGAGAACGCATTAGCTATAATAAATATAAAACCTGGATGGTAAACATTCCATTGTAAAGGCGATACCAAAACAGGCCGCATGATGGTACTACAGAGAACCTTAAACATAATGATTAGATGTGTGATTGTTAACCATTCATATTTGGGGTGAACAGTTACATGAAATATAAACCAGTTCATTAAATGCATAAAAAGGGCAATAGATGAAATTACCCTAAACAGTCTGATTAGAAAAATAACCAAAAATTGATAAAAAACTAATAAACACATATATAATAAAATGATAAATTATAAAAAATATCAACTATATAAAAAAAGGTCATATATTAAAAGTAATTGAAAATTGAAAAATCGTTCTATTAAGATTGGTTTATAAAGGAGTTAATATCCCACTCTACATTCATTCCTTGTGGGTGATGGGTCTGTAATTCGTATATCCAGAACGTTTCCAGTCTGGATACTCCTCTTGTATTAGCTCCACCCCTCCACGGGGCAATAAACCTGTCTATGATCAAGAATTAAGTACCGGATCGGATCTCGATCATGATGTTGGCTATAGTGTCAGGGTACTGTATGTTTGTTACTTCCAGACTTAATTGAAATAACGTGTTCAGTCACCCTGGTTGTAAAGGACCTTATGGTTCGACCAACATATTGCATGCCACACGGACACGTCAATAAATAAACAACATTAATTGTTGAACAAGTACAGAATTGTTTAATTTGATAAACTCGATTGGTCGCAGTTGATCTAAATTCTTTACTTGCCCTTCTACCACATGTATTGTATTGGCAGACAAGGCATTTTTTACACGGATGGAAACCAGTCCAATTGTGAAAAAATTATGGTCTAATTGGGGGATTGATGATAGTGGGTGCTATCTTACTTTTCACTGAAGGTACTCCTCAATAAATGATTTTAGGTCTCTCGGGTAGGATTGAAGCGAGAACTTTATCATTCCTCAAAATACCCCAATGTTGTTCAAAAATCTTCTTAATTTGTTTGTGTTGTGTCGAGAATGTTGTAAGAAATGACCACTTAAAATTATCATCTCTATCTCGCTGGGATTTGTCTACCAACAGTGAGGAACGGTCTACATTAACCACTTGCGACCGCCTAAAGCAGATATACTGCAGCAGAATGGCACGGGCAGGCAAAATCACGTACCTGGTACGTGATCTTCCTCCCCCCCGTGCCCGAGGCGGTCGGCTTGTGTCTGGGAGCGACCAGAGGTGAAGGGGAGACCATCCATTCGTGGCCCCCCCTCGCGATCGCTCCCAGCCTATCACATTCTTCCTCTGCTGCTGTATAGTAAACAGCAGCAGAGGAAATGATGTCGTCTCTCCTCGGATCGGTATTTTCCGCTCCGGCGCCGAGGAGAGAAGACATCCGAGTGAAACACTACACACACAGTAGAACACGCCAGGCATACATTACACCCCCGATCACCCCCTGATCACCCCCCAATCACCCCCCCCCCGTCACACTGACACCAAGCAGTTTTTTCTTTCTGATTACTGCATTGGTGTCAGTTTGTGACAGTTAGTGTGGTAGGGCAGTTAGTGTTAGCCCCCTTTAGGTCTAGGGTACCCCCCTAACCCCCCCTAATAAAGTTTTAACCATTGATCACCCCCCGTCACCAGTGTCACTAAGCGATCCTTTTTCTGATCGCTGTGTTAGTGTCACTGGTTCGCCGTCAGCGTTTTATAGCGTCAGGGACCCCCATATACTACCTAATAAAAGTTTTAACCCCTTGATTGCCCCCTAGTTAACCCTTTCACCAGTGATCACAGTATAACTGTTACGGGTGACGCTGGTTAGTTAGTTTATTTTTTATAGTGTCAGGGCACCCGCCGTTTATTACCAAATAAAGGTTTAGCCCCCTGATCGCCCGGCGGTGATATAACTTAGGTTTTAGGGTCAGATAAGGTCTGCGTCGCCCCAGGCAGCGTCAGGTTAGCGCCAGTAGCGCTAACACCCACGCACGCAGCATACACCTCCCTTAGTGGTATAGTATCTGAATGGATCAATATCTGATCCGATCAGATCTATACTAGCGTCTCCAGCAGTTTAGGGTTCCCAAAAACGCAGTGTTAGTGGGATCAGCCCAGATACCTGCTAGCACCTGCGTTTTGCCCCTCCGCCCGGCCCAGCCCAGCCCACCCAAGTGCAGTATCGATCGATCACTGTCACTTACAAAACACTAAACACATATAACTGCAGTGTTCGCAGAGACAGGCGTGATCCCTGCGATCGCTAACAGTTTTTTTGGTAGCGTTTTGGTGAACTGGCAAGCACCAGCCCCAGGCAGCGCCAGGTTAGTGCCAGTACCGCTAACACCCACGCATGCAGCATACGCCTCCCTTAGTGGTATAGTATCTGAACGGATCAATATCTGATCCGATCACATCTATACTGGCGTCCCCAGCAGTTTAGGGTTCCCAAAAAAGCAGTGTTAGCGGGATCAGCCCAGATACCTGCTAGCACCTGCGTTTTGCCCCTCCGCCCAGCCCACCCAAGTGCAGTATCGATCGATCACTGTCACTTACAAAACACTAAACGCATAACTGCAGCATTCGCAGAGTCAGGCCTGATCCCTGCGATCACTAACAGTTTTTTTGGTAACGTTTTGGTGAACTGGCAAGCACCAGCGGCCTAGTACACCCCGGTCGTAGTCAAACCAGCACTGCAGTAACACTTGGTGACGTGGCGAGTCCCATAAGTGCAGTTCAAGCTGGTGAGGTGGCAAGCACAAGAAGTGTCCCGCTGCCACCAAGAAGAAGACAAACACAGGCCCGTCTTGCCCATAATGCCCTTCCTGCTGCATTCGCCAATCCTAATAATTGGGAACCCACCACTTCTGCAGCGCCCGTACTTCCCCCATTCACATCCCCAACCAAATGCAGTCGGCTGCATGAGAGGCATTTTCTTTATGTCCTCCCGAGTACCCCTACCCAACGAAACCCCCCAAAAAAGATGCCGTGTCTGCAGCAAGCGCGGATATAGGCGTGACACCAGCTATTATTTTCCCTCCTGTCAATCCTGGTCTTTGCATTGGTGAATGTTTTGAACGCTACCATTCACTAGTTGATTCACTAGCGTAGCGTACAGCATTGCACAGACTAGGCACACTTTCACAGGTTCTCCCAAGATAACATCGCATTTTGAGAGACCCAAACCTGGAACCGGTTACAGTTATAAAAGTTACAGTTACAAAAAAAAGTGTAAAAAAAACCCACAAAAAAATATAAAATAAAAAAAATAGTTGTCGTTTTATTGTTTTCTCTCTCTCTCTCTCTCTATTCTCTCTCTATTGTTCTGCTCTTTTTTACTGTATTCTATTCTGCAATGTTTTATTGCTATTAAGTTTTATCATGTTTGCTTTTCAGGTATGCAATTTTTTATACTTTACCGTTTACTGTGTTTTATTGTTAACCATTTTTTTGTCTTCAGGTACGCCATTCACGACTTCGAGTGATTATACCAGAATGATGCCTGCAGGTTTAGCTATCATCTTGGTATCATTCTTTTCAGCCAGTGGTCGGCTTTCATGTAAAAGCAACCCTAGCGGCTAATCAGCCTCAAGACTGCTTTTACAAGCAGTGGGAGGGAATGCCCCCCCCACCGTCTTCTGTGTTTTTCTCTGGCTCTCCTGTCTCAACAGGGAACCTGAGAATGCAGCCGGTGATTCAGCCAGCTGACCATAGAGCTGATCAGAGACCAGAGTGGCTCCAAACATCTCTATCGCCTAAGAAACCGGAAGCTACGAGCATTTCATGACTTAGATTTCGCCGGATGTAAACAGCGCCATTGGGAAATTGGGAAAGCATTTTATCACACCGATCTTGGTGTGGTCAGATGCTTTGAGGGCAGAGGAGAGATCTAGGGTCTAATAGACCCCAATTTTTTCAAAAAAGAGTACCTGTCACTACCTATTGCTATCATAGGGGATATTTACATTCCCTGAGATAACAATAAAAATGATTAAAAAAAAAATGAAAGGAACAGTTTAAAAATAAGATAAAAAAATAAAAAAAAATAAAGAAAAAAAAAGCACCCCTGTCCCCCCCCTGCTCTCGCGCTAAGGAGAACGCAAGCGTCGGTCTGGCGTCAAATGTAAACAGCAATTGCACCATGCATGTGAGGTATCACCGCGAAGGTCAGATCGAGGGCAGTAATTTTAGCAGTAGACCTCCTCTGTAAATCTAAAGTGGTAACCTGTAAAGGCTTTTAAAGGCTTTTGAAAATGTATTCAGTTTGTCACCACTGCACGTTTGTGCGCAATTTTAAAGCATGTCATGTTTGGTAACCATGTAGTCGGACTAAGATCATCTTTTTTATTTCATCAAACATTTGGGCAATATAGTGTGTTTTAGTGCATTAAAATTTAAAAAAGTGTGTTTTTTCCCAAAAAAATGCATTTGAAAAATCGCTGCGCAAATACTGTGTAAAAAAAAATGAAACACCCTGTCATGGTTATGCAATAGAGTCTGTTTGTCAGCCTACCTGTTTCCATGTGTTCATCTCCAAAGACCAGCTGTCTCTCACCTGACTGCTTTTATTAACTCTCCTCTAGCATGGCCCCACCCCAGCTCCTATCAGAGAAATCTATATTAACCTCTGCACTGCAGGTCAGCCCTGCTGATCAACCTTTGTGTGTTTGGCTTCCTGTTCCTGCCTGCCGTGTGCTCTACATTTATCTCTGTTACCGACCTTGGCGTGTTCTATACTATTCCTGTCTGCTCGTGACCCTGACCTTTTGGCATGTACCCGACTATCCTTGTTTGCCTGTGACCCTGAACCTTGGCGTGTACCCTGTTGTCCTTGTCTGCTTGTGGCCCTGACCTTGGCTTATTCCTTTACTATCCTTATCCTTCTGTTGCCTACTGTGGGTGTGAGCTGGGGGACCCTGGGGGTTGCGACCTGGAGCCAGTTGCAGCCCAGTCCATCCTCACCTTTAGAGGCTCTGGTGAACACCTGCTGGCTCTTAGACTCCGCGCCCCATGGAATCCTACGCTCTAATCCCGGTGGGATCCGTGTTGGTGTTCCAGCGACCCTGCCTTCCTTATAGCTGGACTCCCATCCGCAGCAGTCAGCCGTAGGGTCCACTGCCTTGCGGGGCACTCCTGATCCCAACGGTGTGCATCTGTCACCTAGCCTCAAGGTGACCTGACACACCCACCATTTTAATCTGTAGGGCATGTGCTTTAAAAAATATATATAATGTTTGGGGGTTCGAAGTAATTTTCTTGCAAAAAAAAAAAATTTTTTCATGTAAACAAAAAGTGTCAGAAAGGGCTTTGTCTTCAAGTGGTTAGAAGAGTGGGTGATGTGTGACATAAGCTTCTAAATGTTGTGCATAAAATGCCAGGACAGTTCAACCCCCCCCCCCCAATTGACTCCATTTTGGAAAGTAGACACCCCAAGCTATTTGCTGAGAGGCATTTCGAGTCTATGGAATATTTTATATTGTGACACAAGTTGCGGGAAAAAGACAATTTTTTTTTTTGCACAAAGTTGTCACTAAATTATATATTGCTCAAACATGCCATGGGAATATGTGAAATTACACCCCAAAATACATTCTGTTGCTTCTCCTGAGTATGAGGATACCACATGTGTGAGACTTTTCGGGAGCCTAGCCGCGTACGGGACCCCGAAAATCAAGCACCGCCTTCAGGCTTTCTAAGGGTGTAAATTTTTGATTTCACTCTTCACTGCCTATAACAGTTTCGGAGGCCATGGAATGCCCAGGTGGCACAAACCCCCCCCACCCCAAATGACCCTATTTTGGAAAGTAGACACCCCAAGCTATTTGCTGAGAGGTATAGTGAGTATTTTGCAGACCTCACTTTTTGTCACAAAGTTTTTAAAATTGAAATTGAATTGTCTTTCTTCATTTTCAAAAACAAATGAGAGCTGCAAAATGCTCACCATGCCTCTCAGCAAATAGCTTGGGGTGTCTACTTTCCAAAATGGGGTCATTCGGGGGGGGGGGGTTTGTGACACCTGGGCATTCCATGGCCTCCGAAACTGTGATAGGCAGTGAAGAGTGAAATCAAAAATTTACGCCCTTAGAAATCCTGAAGGCGGTGATTGGTTTTCGGGGCCTGTACGTGGCTAGGCTCCCAAAAAGTCCCACACATGTGGTATCCCCATACTCAGGAGAAGCAGCTAAATGTATTTTGGGGTGCAATTCCACATATGCCATTGGCCTGTGTGAGCAATATATCATTTAGTGACAACTTTGTGCAAAAAAAAAAAAAAATAAAATTTGCCACATTCTCGCAACTTGTGTCAAAATATAAAATATTCCATGGACTCAACATGCCTCTCAGCAAATAGCTTGGGGTGTCTACTTTCCAAAATGGGGTCATTTGGGGGGGTTTTGTGCCATCTGGGCATTTTATGGCCTTCAAAACTGTGATAGGTAGTGAGGAGTGAAATCAAAAATTTACGCCCTTAGAAATCCTGAAGGCAGTGATTGGTGTTCGGGGCCCCGTACGCGGCTAGGCTCCCAAAAAGTCCCACACATGTGGTATCCCCGCACTCAGGAGAAGCAGCTGAATGTATTTTGGGGTGCAATTCCACATATGCCCATGGCCTGTGTGAGCAATATATCATTTAGTGACAACTTTTTGTAAATTTTTTTTTTGGGTCACTATTCAATCACTTGGGACAAAAAAAAATAATATTCAATGGGCTCAACATGCCTCTCAGCAATTTTCTTGGGGTGTCTACTTTCCAAAATGGGGTCATTTGGGGGGGTTTTGTACTGCCCTGCCATTTTAGCACCTCAAGAAATGACATAGGCAGTCATAAACTAAAAGCTGTGTAAATTCCAGAAAATGTACCCTAGTTTGTAGACGCTATAACTTTTGCGCAAACCAATAAATATACGCTTATTGACATTTTTTTTACCAAAGGCATGTGGCCGAATACATTTTGGCCAAAATGTATGACTAAAATTGAGTTCATTGGATTTTTTTATAACAAAAAGTAGAAAATATCATTTTTTTTCAAAATTTTTGGTCTTTTTCCGTTTATAGCGCAAAAAATAAAAACCGCAGAGGTGATCAAATACCATCAAAAGAAAGCTCAATTTGTGGGAAAAAAAGGACGCAAATTTTGTTTGGGTACAGCATTGCATGACCGCGCAATTAGCAGTTAAAGCGACGCAGTGCCAAATTGTAAAAAGTGCTCTGGTCAGGAAGGGGGTAAATCCTTCCGGGGCTGAAGTGGTTAAGAACATCCGCTAAATCTTTGTAAACCGCTGCATGATTATATCCTTTCTCAAGAAACCTCCCTCTTGGGATATTGGCTTGAATTTTGAAAATGTCAATGTCAGTACAATTCCTGCGTAATCGCAGGAATTGACTTTTTGGGACCGATCTCAGCCACGACTTATGGTGGCAGCTTTCTATGGGTATATACCCGTTCCTGTCGTAGGTTTAAAATAAGTGCTAAATTTGAATTGTTGATCCGACTTTTCAATTACAAGGTCCAAAAAATGTAACTTAGACTGGTTAGATTCATATAAGAAAAAAACAATTCCATAGCTCAACTTTTTTTTTTTCTTACATGTATATGGCCCTCCATGTGCTCCTTGCTGTGAAGGTCAGTTATAGGTGGGGACAGTGGCCAGTTTTTTGTTACTGTTCGTATATATGGTCCGGGGACACACTGCGCACCTTCGCTGCCATTGTGCTCTTGCTGGGTGTCCAGTGTGCTCCTGTTCCTTTAAGGGGGCCTGGGCTGCCTCCAGGCTCACCTGCCCCTGAGCTATGGAATTGTTTTTTTCTTACATGTACAGTGGGGACGGAAAGTATTCAGACCCCCTTAAATTTTCCACTCTTTGTTATATTGCAGCCATTTGTTAAAATCATTTAAGTTCATTTTTTTCCTCATTAATGTACACACGGCACCCCATATTGACAAAACACAGAATTGTTGACATTTTTGCAGATTTATTAAAAAAAAACCCTGAAATATCACATGGTCCTAAGTATTCAGACCCTTTGCTGTGACACTCATATATTTAACTCAGGTGCTGTCCATTTCTTCTGATCATCCTTGAGATGGTTCTACACCTTCATTTGAGTCCAGTTGTGTTTTATTATACTGATTGGACTTTATTAGGAAAGCCACACACCTGTCTATATAAGACCTTACACCTCACAGTGCATGTCAGAGCAAATTAGAACCATGAGGTCAAAGGAACTGCCTGAAGAGCTCAGAGACAGAATTGTGGCATGGCACAGATCTGGCCAAGGTTACAAAAAAAATCTGCTGCACTTAAGGTTCTTAAGAGCACAGTGGCCTCCATAATCCTTAAATGGAAGACATTTGGGACGACCAGAACCCTTCCTAGAGCTGGCCATCCGGCCAAACTGAGCTATCGGGGGAGAAGAGCCTTGGTGAGAGAGGTAAAGAAGAACCCAAAGATCACTGTGGCTAAGCTCCAGAGATGCAGTTGGGAGATGGGAGAAAGTTGTAGAAAGTCAACCATCACTGCAGCCCTCCACTAGTCAGGGCTTCATGGCAGAGTGGCTCGATGGAAGCCTCTCCTCAGTGCAAGACACATGAAAGCCTGCATGGAATTTGCTAAAAAAACACCCGAAGGACTCCAAGATGGTGAGAAATAAGATTCTCTGGTCTAAAGAGACCAATATAGAACTTTTTGGCCTTAATTCTAAGCAGTATGTGTGGAGAAAACCAGGCACTGCTCATCACCTGTCCAAAACAGTCCCAACAGTGAAGCATGGTGGTGGCAGCATCATGCTGTGGGGGTGTTTTGCAGCTGCAGGGACAGGACGACTGGTTGCAATTGAGGGAAAGATGAATGTGGCCAAGTACAGGTATATCCTGGACGAAAAACCTTCTCCAGATTGCTCAGGACCTCAGACTGGGCCGAAGGTTTACCTTCCAACAAAACAATGACCCTAAGCACACAGCTAAAATAAGGAGTTGCTTTACAACAACTCCGTGACTGTTCTTGAATGGCCCAGCCAGAGCCCTGACTTAAACCCAATTGAGCATCTCTGGAGAGACCTAAAAATGGCTGTCCACCAACGTTTACCATCCAACCTGACAGAACTGGAGAGGATCTGCAAGGAGGAATGGCAGAGGATCCCCAAATCCAGGTGTGAAAAACTTGTTGCATCTTTCCCAAAAAGTCTCATGGCTGTATAAGATCAAAAGGGTGCTTCTACTAAATACTGAGCAAAGGGTCTGAATACTTAGGACCATGTGATATTTCAGTTTTTCTTTTTTAATAAAACTGCAAAAATGTCAACAATTCTGTGTTTTTCTGTCAATATGGGGGTGCTGTGTGTACATTAATGAGGAAAAAAAATGAACTTAAATGATTTTAGCAAATGGCTGCAATATAACAAAGAGTGAAAAATTTAAGGGGGTCTGAATACTTTCCGTCCCCACTGTATATGTCCCTTCATGTGCTCCTTGCTGTGAAGGCCAGTTATAGGTAGGGGAAGTGGCCAGTTTTTTGTTAGATTCATATGTCAGAGCTATACCTCTGTCATTCTCACTGAGCACCGAGAAGAAATCCTCCAGAAAAAAAGTCAATTCCTGCGATTACGCAGGAATTGTACTGACATTGACATTTTCAAAATTCAAGCCAATATCCTAAGTGGGAGGTTTCTTGAGAATGGATATAATCATGTAGAAGGTGACAATGATTTAGCGGATGTCCCTAATCTAGACCATTCCTCACTGTTGGTAGACAAACCCCAGTAAGATAGAGATGATAATTTTAAGTGGTCATTTCTTACAACATTCTCGACACAACACAAACAAATTAAGAGGATTTTTGAACAACATTGGGGTATTTTGAGGAATGATAAAGTTCTCGTTTCACTCCTACCCGAGAGACCTAAAATCATTTATCGAGGAGTACCTTCGCTGAAAAGTAAGATAGCACCAACTATCATCAATCTCCCAATTAGACCATCATTGTTTCACAATTGGACTGGTTTCCATCCATGTAAAAAATGCCTTGTCTGCCAATACAATACATGTGGTAGAAGGGCAAATAAAGAATTTAGATCAACTGCGACCAATCGAGTTTATCAAATTAATGTTTGTTCAACAATTAATGTTGTTTATTTATTGATGTGTCCGTGTGGCATGCAAAATGTCGGTCGAACCATAAGGTCCTTTATAACCGGGGTGACTGAACACCAGGGCTGGATTAAGAACATCATGGGCCTGGTGCTGAGGATTTTGGTGGGGCTTTTTATAAAAATAAATAAGGCAGGGAAGAACCTCAGTGTGAAAAGGGTCTTAGAGTAGCTGACATTCCCTATGTTCCTCTATACATCACAGTAGTAATCACAAAATAAATGAATACTAATAATGGGCAGAACAAATATGAGGACTGAGAAGATTTCCTTTAGTTGAACTAACAAAAGTGTGCCCATTCTAGAGCTGGTAACATTAAGGATATTCAATATAATTTTTAAAGAACTGTTTTTGTGGGTAGGAGGCATAGGGGTGGAGTATGGATGGTATAAAAGTGGGAAGTATGCGCAGGTGAGGGAGAGGAGTGTTGGGAGTATGACAGTGGGCAGTATATACAGGAGAGGAGTGTGGCAGGTATGACAGTTGGCAGTATGTAAAGGAGAGGAGTGTGGAGGGTATGATGGGGCAGTATGTACAGGAGGGGAGTGTGGAGGGTATGACAGTGGGCAATATGTACAGGAGAGGAGTGTGGAGGGTGTCACAGTGGGAAGTATGTACAGGAGAGGAGTGTGGTCGATATGATAGTGGGCAGTATGCACAGGAGAGGAGTGTGGAGGGTATGACAGTGGGCACTATGTATAGGAGAGAAGTGTGGAGGGTATGATAGTGAGCACTATGTATAGGAGAGGAGTGTGGAGGGTATTACAGTGAGCAGTATGTATAGGAGAGGAGTGTGGAGGGTATGACAGTGGGCACTATGTATAGGAGAGAAGTGTGGAGGGTATGACAGTGGGCACTATGTATAGGAGAGGAGTGTGGAGGGTATGACAGTGCGCAGTATGTACAGGAGAGGAGTGTGGATGCTATGACAGTGAGTAGAAATTATAGGAGAGGAGTGTGAAGGGTATGACAGTGAGAATTATGTATAGGAGAGAAGTGTGGAGGGTATGACAGTGAGCAGTATGCACAGGAGAGGAGTGTGGATGGTATGACAGTGAGCAATATGTATAGGAGAGGAGTGTGAAGGATATGACAGTGGGCACTATGTACAGGTGAGAAGGATGAAGGGAATCTGGGAAGGAAAAATGTAAAGGTTTGTGGAAGAATGTTTAGGGACTGCGTAGTGGTTAAGCGGGCCATACATGAATTGAAATTAAGCCTATTAAGCAAGGACCAGCCATAGTCGATCTATGTATGGGCTAGCTGGTTGTACACAAATCAATCTATTAATCGACTTGAGTACAACCAGCCTGTCAGGTTTTTCCCAAAACAATCAGTGCTGCCAGCTATAGTTAGCAACACTGATCATTGTATTGTGTGGGTAGGGAAGGCTTCCCACTGGCAGAACACTATAACACAGGGAGTGATTCCCCCATCCACAGGTCAGCAGGTGAGAGGGTTTGTGGTGACAGGCTGGGGAGGGAGGTCTGTCAGCAGGGGGGTGTGAGGTGGTCATGGAGGGATATCAATCAGCACGTGGGGGGGAGTAACTGGGAGTGATATCTTTTGGAGTAGGGTCTGTCATCTGCAGGTTGGGAAATGGTCATCTGTAATATAAGTTGAAGGGAGGTGGCTAACATGGGAAGTGGCTGGGGAGTGACCTGGTTGGTGGTGAGTGTGAAATTGATGATGTGTTTCAAGTTTCTTTCACATTTGCGGTATTGCTTACTGCCCTCTGAAAAGTGATCTGTGGTGGATGACAGGCGTTCATGAGGTGCTACTGCCGTTTCCTTGTTTCTTTTTTTTACATTGCTGAATGGTAGTTTTACATTGTTGGACTATGCTGCTACTGCGAGCGAGTTTGGCTTGCAGTTGTAGAGTGGCCCCATTGAAATCAATAGGCGAGTTTGACAGGCGATGCTGCCTGTCATACTCTGCAGGCACCAAGCTGTCCATTGAGCTCAGTGCCTCTGACAAGAAGTGAGGAGAGGCTCTGTGAGCTCATGCTCTCAGTCTGCTGCAAACAGAGTGTGCCGGCTTGAATTTAAACTGGCCGTTCTGTATGTAACTTCTGACTGGCTGCGCAAGGAGCCCCATATCTCCGGAACCATAGATGATAAGAGCCCCATATTTTGATCAGTGGTGGGGTAGGTCTTCAGCTACCTAACCCCCAAATTTGGGGTCTGTGACCCCTGGTCGCTGAGCCACGACCCTCGAAGATAATCGTTTGCTTTTTTTTGTGATTTTGTTTTTTTTGTTTTGGGCAAATGGGCCTATCTTGAGGTAAGGGGCCTGGAGCTGCAGCTCCAATAGCCCCTATGTTAATCCAGCCCTGCTGAACACATTAATTTAATTAAGTCTGGAAGTATCAAACATACAGTACCCCAACACTATAGCCAACATCATGATCGAGATCCGACCGGTACTCAATTCTTGATCATAGACAGATTTATTGCCCCGTGGAGGGGTGGAGCTAATACAAGAGGAGTATCCAGACTGGAAATTTTCTGGATATACGAATGACAGACCCATCACCCACAAGGAATGAATGGAGAGTGGGATATTAACTAATTTATAAACCAATCCTAATAGAACGATTTTTCAATTTTAAATTACTTTTAATATATGACCTTTTTTTTTCTATATATTTGATATTTTTTATAATTTATCATTTTATTATAAATGTGTTTATTATTTTTTTTTAATCAATTTTTTGTTATTTTTCTAATCAGACTGTTTAGGGTAATTTCATATATTGCCCTTTTTATGCATTTAATGAACTGGTTTATGTGAGGCTTGGTTAAAGTATTTACCGGCTGCATTATGATATTCATGTGCTGTGACCATGCTCATAGCGAGGCTTGGTTATGGTCACTATGTTGTGACGCTTATGCCGGAATGACATCACGAACCCTGTTTCAGAACGAGGCCTGGTCTCACCTTTGAATGAGGATTTGAGCCTTTTCCAGTGTGTGTCGATGTCATTTTTTAACTGTACTGGAGATGCGTGTTTGGTGCTGTACTGTATTTACAATCTGATGATGGAGAACACTTATGTTCCGGTCGTGACTGTATGACAATTCTACCATCGTTGCCTCCGGTCTATTGACCGGAAGTGATGTCACACCGGTCACTTCCGCAGTCATGATCATTTCATATGGGGTTATCAGATCTTTAAAAGTTGTGGTGTTTGTGGAGTCCGCATCCCAGATGATGACTTTTTAGTTGAAACGCGTTGGGTGGACCGATTTACACACATCGCTTATGTACCTGTACCTATTTTGAAGCCTGTGATGATCTTTCAACATGTGAGTTTAATATTTTGTTTAAAATAAATACTATTCGGAAACGATATCACGCTATGCGACTTTTTCCATTTATTCCGCATGGCATAAGGACACCGAGCCTCTAGCCCTAATTAAGAACACAACCTTTACAATCTATTTTGATGTCTGAGAACGTTTTGAGTCAAGTTACCAGTTTATCGAGGACCAGCTCCACCTGTTGAGCTTGCTGTACCCATCGAGCTTGCTGACCCATAAGCCTTTTTAGACTTAGGTGGTATAAGCCTCTCTAAGTCATCGACATCTGGTAAGCCTCCTCTCTTAACAGTGGTGGTGCCTTTAATCACTTCGGTTCCGTTTGGAGTGTCATCCTTTGATTGGATTTCTGTCTTCAATCCTTGGACTTTCTTTTTGTTATTTTATTTATGTCCATGAATTCATGACATTTTACCTATTGGTGGTGGTGCCCTGAATCATTGTTTCTGTTTGGAGT
Source organism: Lithobates clamitans (assembly GCA_037952925.1). Lineage (NCBI taxonomy): Eukaryota > Metazoa > Chordata > Amphibia > Anura > Ranidae > Lithobates > Lithobates clamitans. The sequence continues at coordinate 4,079,548 of JBBGZY010000179.1, read as the reverse complement.
GTCACTTTGTGGTTCAATATTTTGTTTAGATAATACCTTCAAACTTTGGACTTTGTTTTCAATCACTCTAATATTTTGTAACACGTATTATTGTATTTCAACCTAAGGATTGATTTATATTTTTATATATACTCTGCCTCTCAACCCCAAAGAACTGTCTCAGTCCCTCTGGCACACCTAGCAGTGCACTTGCAAATACAGTAAAAAAGACACAAATGTAATGAACAGGAAGTTTGTTTACTGGGAGACTTTCCACAATCAAACAAACAGTGATCTGGTAACTCAATAGTCAAGAATGGCAAACTGTGATCTTTAATAGGGATGGGCTGAACGGACCCCTGTTCATTTCGGACCAGAACTTCTGAACACTGCGAACGCTTGGACCCGAATAACGAACCCCATTAAAGTCAATGGGCCCGAAAGTCAAATATCAAAAGTGCCCATTTTGAAGGCTTAAATGCAAGTAATTAGGTATACAATGGTTATAAGGGTCCGGGTCCTGCCCTAGGGGACATGGATCAATAAATAAAAAGGTTTGTGAAAAACGTCAATTTTAAATGATCAGTGATTTTTTTATTTTTAAAGTGAAAGCCTAAAAATGAAAAATTCCTTAGTCTAACTGTAAAGTGGCAGATCTGTACCATGTCTAGAATCTGCTGCAGCAATAATTGAAATTATAAAGCCAAAAAAAAAGACATTTTTCCTGCAAGCTGCCTTTATTTTGCTCAGCAACAGCTGGGGAGCCAGTGTGTATGATGAGGCCACAATGTAGTGCACTGGGAACAAGATTAGAGATTTTTTAGATACATTCTGGTTTTACTTTGACTTTGTATAGAAGTAACGGGTGTGTAAAAATTGGTCTTTGGGTGTTGGTGGTGCTTTCCCACCGTAACCCTTTAGAGGTACCCTTGATCAAAGCAAGAATTGGCCTTGCTGTAAAAAATTGCAATGATATACACCTGTCAAACAGGTGCAGAAAAATTACTCTATGGGCGTCGGGGGCACCTTCCCACCGTAACCCTATAGAGGTGCTTTTGATGAAGGCAAAAAAAATTGCAATGATATGTATATGGTTGGTGTTTTTGCCACGTTTGATGTGCCTGAGACACAGTTTGCAGATAGCAACAGTGCCATCTGCTACAGATGTGCTGAAAAAGGCCCAGACAGCTGAGCTTTGGGGAGTGGGCCCGGAGATAACAGGATGCCGACCTCCTTGGGGTTGTGCCGCCTCACCTTCAGTTTCCTCCTCTGCTCTATCTGGCACCCAGGTCGCATCAGTGACCTCATCATTATCATCATCTTCATCTCCTCCATCATTACCACTGGAGACAACTTGGCAATACGCTGCGGCTTGGGGAACATGAATGCCAATTTGTCTACCAGTGTTCCTCCCTCTCTCTAGGCTCATGTTCCTGTCATCCTCAACCTCAGAACCAGCATCTGAATCCAGTAATGGCTGGGCATCATCAAGGAGCAAGTGGCTGACGCTGTGGTCAAATAACTCAGCTTACTCCTCAATGGCTGATGTTAGGGCTATGGCAGAAATAGATGTGGACAAGGAGGCAGGTTTATCCACTCTGGCAACTGCAGGGTACTGCACACTTGTCTTTGCTTGTGTGACAGAGGATGAGGAGGATGAGGAAGGTTTAGTAAGCCAGTCCACCACCTCCTCTGCATGCTGTGGCTGGATAGCATGGGCAAACTCACTAAACAGACAAAATGATGCCCTGCCTGAGGACTGACCACCACATCCACCTTTGCCTGTGGATACATTTGTTGCTGGCCCCCTTTCAGTGCCAAGGGAACGTCTGCCTCTCCTTGTTGTTCTCCCAGACATTATTGGGAGGGAGGGGGCGGTGCTTATGAGCAAATGTAAAGGAGAAGTTGAAATCTGTATGTAGATGCACTTTAATCAATGTAAAGAGGTGTTTGGTGCCCTTTAATTTGAGTACTCACACTACACAGACACACTCCACGGATACAATATAATATACTGCAATATAATGCGCCAAACGTACAGTGATGCACAGAACTATATGGCGCTAAACTGGCAGTAAAGCACACAGAGGTAAATAGCGTTAAACTGGCAGTAAGGCACAAAACTATATGCCGTTAAACAGGCAGTAACGCAGGCAAAACTATATGGAGTTAAACTGGCAGTAACGCACGCAAAACGATATGGCGTTAAACTGGCAGTAACGCACGCAAAACAATATGGCGTTAAACTGGAAGCAATGCACGCAATACAATATGGCGTTAAACTAGCAGTAACACACGCAAAACTATATGGTGTTAAACTGGCAGTAACGCAGGCAATACGAAATGCCGTTAAACTGGCAGTAACGCAATCAAATAGACGGTTTTCAACCGTCACTACACTGAAGCTATCTGAACTGTCCCTACTCTAGCTATATACTAATGTCAAGATTACTGACACAGTCTCACTACACTACACTGAAACTATCTGAGCTGTCCCTACTCTAGCTGCACACTATGAAAAGCTGAATGATGGTCCTCCTCACTACACTCACACTATCCCTAGACTGACACTAAACTAATATTCTACACTGACAATTGAAGCAAAATAGCACAGTATAGCACACTAACTAATAGCACTGAACAGAGCCCTGTTCTATCTCTCTCCACACCAAAATCACACTGAAAATGGCTGCCATTGAAATAATACTTTTATACTGTGGGACGGGAATGAGCCATGATTGGATAAAGTCATGATGACAGTGTCCAATCATGACTCTGACAGTGCTCTGTGCCCTGATTGGCTGAAGCTTTCACTGCTTCAGCTAATCAGGGGTTGCAATGCACTGTTCAACGCCACAATGCATTGTGGTCGGTTTGGGGGGCCGAACAAACGGTCGAACAACTTGTTTGTTCGGCTGTTCGCCGAACGTCCGAACAACGAAAGTTCGGCCCGAACTAATGCTCGGGCCGAACCGTTTGCCCATCCCTAATCTTTAATAGTGTTAATTAAACCCAAAATGCAGACTTCAAAATAACACAGTCAATCAACTTAAATAGGTCTAGAATGACCTATGCACTCAGGCATAAAGGGGAACTGATCTGACTTAACAACAATCAGTTTCCCTCAAATCCTAAAATCAAGGACCTAGGAAATTAAATGTGAGGCAATAGGCCACAAATGCAATTTATCACTTTAACATTTAACGTGAGAGTTCCCCTTTAAAGGTAGTCACTGGGATCACTAAATTACTGATACTAAAGGAGTAACAGAAAGGGTCCTTACAATGGAGATATCCAGGATCTTCAGTTAGCCTGGCGTTGGTGCACTTGGTGTCCTGTTGAGCAGGATAAACAAAGGGGTACTTGAAAGTATCCTGGTAGGCTAAGTGGAATGTGGTGACTGTTCAGCAGGGTGCAATTGTTCCTACAAATGTGGGCACTAGTGAGGCAATGTTGCCTGACTACTGTGTCTTTAAAGATGGGCAAACGCCCGCTCACCCATCCTGCGACCAAAGGATCAAGCGACCAGTTCCCTGAAGGGCCCAACTGGCCACCTTGTAACCGGATCGGCCCACGCCCTCAGGAACACCTGGAGATATAGCCGGGATCCCTCTCAGGCTGGATGTCCTTCGCCGTCAGACTCCTGGAACCGTGGCAGGACCAGCACACCGACCTCTGAAAATGTGGCAGGATCAGCATACCGACCCCTGAAGCTGTGGCAGGATCAACACACCGACCTCTGGAACTGTGGCTGGATGGATCCCCTCCGTGGGTAACAGCAGCCTCTCAGATCACGTCTGTGTCTCTCTTACTCCCTCATCGACTGGCTTTTACCTAAGGTAGCGGCTAGTTCCCATCCTGCAGATTCACCTTGTGATGTCACAGGAAACATGTGACCAGGAAGCAGGAAATCAAGGGTGGGAACGTGAAGTGAATAGGAGGAGCTGCAAGCAGAGCAGAGCACACGTTTTCACCCTGAAGGTCTCTCTCTGTCCATCTTCTTTTATATTATATCTTCTCTGTTCCTTTCTCCCTGTATACTCCTCTCTGTATATCTCCCTGTATACCCCTCTCTGTATATCTCCCTGTATACCCCTCTTTGTATATCTCCCTGTATACCCTTCTCTGTATATCTCCCTGTATACCCCTCTGTATATCTCCCTGTATAGCTCCCTCTCTGTATATCTCCCTGTATACCCCTCTCTGTATATCTTCCTGTATACCCTTCTCTGTATATCTCCCTGTATAGCCCTCTCTGTATATCTCCCTGTATACCCCTCTGTATATCTCCCTGTATACCCTTCTCTCTGTATATCTCCCTGTATACCCCTCTCTGTATATCTTCCTGTATACCCTTCTCTGTATATCTTCCTGTACACCCTTCTCTGTATATCTCCCTGTATACCCTTCTCTGTATATCGCCCTGTATACCCCTCTCTCTATATATTGCCCTGTATACCCCTCTCTCTGTATACCTCCCTGTATACCTCTCCACGTCTCTCTGTATATCTCCCTGTATACCTCTCCACCTCTCTCTGTATATATCCCTGTATACCTCTCCACCTCTCTCTGTATATCTCCCTGTATACCCTCTCTCTTTCTTTATTCTCTCTCTCTCCCCTCCCCCCTCTCTCTCTCCCCTCCCCCCCTCTCTCTCTCTCCTCCCCCCCCTCTCTCCCCTCCCCCTCTCTCTCCCCTTCCCCCCTCTCTCCCCTTCCCCCCTCTCTCTCTCCCCTCCCCCCTCTCTCTCCTTCCCCCCTCTCTCTTCCCCCCTTTCTCTCCTCCCCCTCTCTCTCTCTCTTTTCCCCCTCTCTCTCTCCTTTCCCCCTCTCTCTCTCCTCCCTCCTCTCTCTCTCCTTCCCTCTCTCCTTCCCCCACTTTCTCTCCTTCACCCCCCCACTCTCTCCTCCCCCTCTCTCTCTCTCCTTCCCCCTCTCTCTCTCTCCTTCCCCCCTCTCTCTCTTCTTCCCCCCTCTCTCTCTTCTTCCCCCCTCTCTCTCTCCCTCTCCATCTCTCCTCCCCCTCTCTCTTTCCCCCCTCTCTCCTTCCCCTCTCTCTCCCCCCCCTCTCTCTCCCTCCCCCTCTCTCTCTCCCCCCTCTCCCCCCCCCTCTCTCTCCCCCTCTCTCTCTCTTCTTCCCCCTCTCTCTCTCACACTGACTCTCTGACAAACATTCCATTATTCTCAACACCCCCCGTGGTGTCAGGCCGGTGTGCAGGCGGTGGGAACAGATAAGCAGGCATGGCGGAGAAGGAGGCAGCGGGGAGCTGGTGTCAGCCAATGAGTGTGCAGTAGGGGTGCAACAGATCAAAGAACTCACGGTTCTGATCGTACCTCAGATCAGTGATCATGGATCGGATGATTTTCGGATCAGCAAAAAAAAAAAAAAAAAAAAGACAAGACAAATAAACATAACCCCCACTGTAATATCTACAATCTCCCCACTGTAATATCCACAATCTCACCACTGTAATATCCACACTGTAATGTTCACAATTTTCCCCACTGCATTGTTCACAATCTTCCCCACTGTAATATCCACAAATCTCCTCCACTGTAATAGCTCACCACCGCCGCCAGGTGTACCAAGATGGCCGCCGCTCCAGAGCTAGAGCTCTCTCTCCCCCCTTACACACTGCGTGTGTGTGTCTCTCTCCCCCCCCTTGCACACGGCGTGTGTGTCTCTCTCTCCCCCCCTTGCACACGGCGTGTGTGTGTCTCTCTCCCCCCCTGCACAAGGCGTGTGTGTCTCCCCCCCCCTTACACACGGTGTGTTTGTGTGTCTCTCTCTCTCTCCCTTTACACACAGTGGGTCCCTCTCTTTCTCCACTTTACACAGTGTGTCCCTCTCTCTCCTTTACACACACAGAGTCCCTCTCTGCCCCCCCCCCCTTTACACACAGTGGGGGAGATTTACTAAAACTGGTGCACTTAGAATCTGGGGCAGCTGTGTATGGTAGCCAATCAGCTTCTACTTTCAGCTTGTTTAATTAAGCTTCGGCAATAAAACCTGGATGCTGATTGGTTTCTATGCAGAGTTGCACTGGATTTTGCCCGCTCTAGTTTTAGTGAATAACCCCTAGTGTGTGTCTCTCTCTCCCCCTTACACACAGTATGTCTCATTTACACCATTATTCATACACTGTGTAAGTATTTCACTCTGTTCCTCAGAAAGGTAAAAATATAATTATGTTACCAAGGCAATTATTGTGCAGGAAGGATATAGATGTGATTCTGATTAAGTGTCATTTCTTGACCTGAAACTAACCGCTTTTAATATGTGTGTATTTTGTATTTCAGGAGGATGACTTTTTTGACGACTTTCAACATTTATTTTTTGCAATTTACATGCCCAGATCAACGTTTTGATCATTAAGTGGGATCTTTCTCATGGTGAATGTACACTGTGCACACTAGACATTTAGGCCTCATACACACAGGGCGTTTTTACAGCTGCTTTTACCAGCATCAGACTTTTTTTTTTTGCAACTTAAAAACGCCTCTCCATGTTATTCTATGGCCTCATACACAGGCTTTTAGGAGCTATAAGTGGCATAGGCATTTTTAAGCTACAAAAAAAAACAAAAAACAGGGCCAGCTTGTTCTGAAGACCAGCGTTACAGCTGTAAAAACATCTGATGTGGCTTAACGCTGGATACAGCCGCATTAGGCCTTGTCAAGCTTTTTTTTTTGACATGTCAAAATCAATGGTTCCCTATGAGATTGCATTGATTTGAATAGAAGTCGCACCACACGTCGGATTATGACGGCTTTTTCGCTATGGATCTTGAAGGGGAACTCTCACCAAAATGAAAAAAAAAACTGGACCCTTATCCGAGTATGCAGCCCGGCAGATTAGAAAAGGAGGGACTTCTGTCCGCTTCCTTCTCCCTCTGCTCTTGGCCCGGGCAGTGACGTCACTAGGGGACGAGGCCTCCGGGTAACATCACCAGGTGGCCATGCTGCATGCCTATATGAGTAATGTGACACGGCGTAGCATTACAGCGGGAGCAGATCGGAGGAGGAACAGAGGGAGAGGAGAAGTGGGAGAGGACAGCGGAGAGGGGAGAAGCGGCAGAGGGAGAGGACAGTGGAGTGAGGAGAAGAGGGAGAGGACAGCGGAGTGAGGAGAAGAGGTAGAGGACAGCGGAGCGCGGAGAAGAGGGAGAGGACAGCGGAGCGAGGAGAAGAGGCAGAGGGAGAGGACAGCGGAGAGAGGAGAAGCGGCAGAGGGGGAGGACAGCGGAAAGAGAAGCGGCAGAGGACAGCGGAGAGAGGAGAAGCGGCAGAGGGATAAGATATCGCTGGAGCTGCCTTATTAAATTACTTTGTCAAAAACTTGTGTACTGTTTTAATTTTTGACACTTTTTTGGGGGGGTGAATGGGTAGGGGTTTAGGGTCGGGCCAGAATCTTCCAGATGTTGGGGTAAGCCCCCCTGCCCGCAAACCCCAATAACCACCGCCCAGGGTTGTCGGGAAGAGGCTCTTTTCCCCATCATCATGGGGACAAGGTGCTTGGTGCTTTGAGGGGGGGGGGGGCACAGAGCTCCCCTGCCCCAAAGCAGCCATCCCCCATGTTCAGAGCGTTTGGCCTGGTATGGTCACTCGTCCTCATCCATCCTCCCCCCTCCTTTCCTGACCTGCTAGGCTGCATGCACGGATAAGGGTCTGGTATGGATTTTGGGCAGGACCCCACTCCAGTTTTTTTTTTATTTTGGCGAGGGTTCCCCTTCAAAATCCTTAACACACAAGCTGCACGGCAAGTCGGATCATCATGATCTGACTTGTGGTGCGTCTTCTATTCAAATCAATGGGCACTCATAGGGAACCACTGATTTTAAATAGAGGCAGTGAAACTCTGCTTAAAGCTAGCGTGGGTAAACGGGAATTAACGCCAATGCAAAAAGCTACTAAAAGCACATCTTTACAGCTGCCTTTTCCTGGCATTGGTAGTGGCTTTGCAGCTCACTTTTTCAAACGCCCTGTGTGCATGAGGCCTTATAGAGTGAATAATTAACATCAAACTTACCCGAAATGTGCACAGATTGAACCTATTGTTAAGGAAACAACTTCTTATTGTGTGATACATTTCCCCTAAAGGCACAGGTTAAGCAGTTAAAGACAAAAACAAACAAGAATGAGATCAGTGAAAAGTGGAAAACTTTATAAATCACTACAATGCAATAAAATGATCCTAAGTGTGTATGTATATTCTAAAATAAACGTTATTTCCATAAAATCAAGCTGTCTCTACCTTTTGTCACAGTTACACCCTTCACTTTTTACATTTCAAATTGTACCGGCAAGGCAATCTGTTATTGCACATAATATTTAGTAAACCCACTGCCAGGAATGTTTTCATTGCGTGAATCTAGCGCACATCCCAAACACGTACTCACCTCAACACCATGCACAGTGATCTTGAGGATCCCCCAGAAAGGTCCTTTAACAGGATAGGATCTAGCTGTTTCGTTGTGAACTGTCTAGTTCTTATCCTCATAAAGGATATTGAAATAATGCAGAAAGGTCCTTTTGCAGGATGGGATCTAACTGTTTCATTGTGAACGGACTAGTTCCCATCCTCATAAAGGACCTGTATTGACTTAAACCAGAGTTACAGCCTTGGGGGGGGGGGGTCAGCAGCTACAAATACTGTAGCTGCTGGCTTTTACTATAAGGACACTTACCTGTCCAGGGAGCCCAAGATGTCAGCACCCAAAGCCAACCCGTCTATCGGCTCCGGGTGCAGGCGCCGACATCCTTACTAAGGGAAACAGGAAGTGAAGCCTTGTGTCTTCATAGCCTGTTTCCTACTGTGCATGCATGAGTCGTGCGCCTCTTTCTGAATGGACCCGTCATATTCTGGGACACACACAGGTCCGGGGGGGGGGGGGGGAGGGCTCCAAAAAAAAGTGGAGGTGACGTACCTCGTTGCAGGGCCATGGGACAAAAGTTCTGAAGAAAACATACCAAAAAGGTATGAAAGAAAATAAATATCCAAAAACGAGAGGGGTGGAGTGTGCTTTTGTTTCAAACAGAGTTCGATTTTTGCCTGGAACTCCACTTTAATGCAGAAAGGTCCTTTAGCAGGATGGGATCTAGCTGGCTCATTGTGAACTGTCTAGTTCCCATCCCTATAAAGGGCCTGAGCACTAGGGGGCAAAAAAAAGTCCATCTGAGGGATTGGAATTAGCTGGTTCACACTGAGCAAGCTAGAGTCCATCCTCGGAAAGGACAAGGGCCATCTGCGGGATGGGAACTATTCGCAACTAGTTCCCATTCCTTTATATGACCTGTATATTAATAATGAAGAAAGGTCATTTAGCGGGATGGGAACTAGCTCCTTCATATTGAACTGTCTAGTTCCCATCCCTCTAAATGACCTGTATGGTAATAATGAAGAAAGGTCATTTAGAAGGATGGAAACTAGCTCCTTCATAGTGAACCATCTAGTTCCCATCCCTCTATATGACCTGTATGGTAATAATGAAGAAAATAGGATTTTTGACTTACCGTTAAAACCATTTCTCTGAGTTCATTGACAGAGACAGTGCTTCCTTATTCAGAACCATATGGTTATATCGCCCCCTACAGGAGTAGGACACCAGGCAGAAAAAAAGACTTGGCTATGACCATGGGCAGCCCTAGGTGATATACACCCCTCTCTCTGCTATAGGCCTTCAGTTTTGTCACAAGCTGTGTCAGAAGCATTAAAAACTCCATAGAGGGGTGGGTGCTCTGTCTGTCAATGAACTCAGAGAAACAGATTTTATGCTAAGTCAAAAATGCTATTTTCTCATTCGTTCATTGACAGACACAGCGCTTTCTAATTCAGAACCATAGGGATGTCCCAAAGCAATGCCAAACATAAGAGGCGGGGCAGCCAACAAAAAAACAGGCCAACCAGACAATCTGGAGCTCAACCAGAACAACTGGAGCCCAACCTGAACAGCAAAAAAACCCCTTCATGAGGGAAAAACCCTCTAGACCGCAGCCTGCAGAACCTTGCGGCCAAAAGAGGCATCCGCAGATGCCAGCACATCCACTTTGTAAAATTTTGTGAAAGTGTGCACCGACGACCAGGTGGCCGCCTTGAACACTTGCGTCACTGACGCCTGATGACGGAAGGCCCAGGAGGCACTCAGCGCCCGAGTAGAGTGCGCCTTCACAGGAAGGGAGGAACCTGACTCCTGACAGAATAGGCCTGAGTCACTGTCTGTCTGATCCATCTAGAAATGGTCACCGAGGAAGCAGACAGCCCCTTCTTTGGTCCCTCCGCGATCACGAACAGGGAGTCTGACCTCTGAAAGGACTCAGTGGCCGCCAAATACACCCTGATTGCCCAAACCATATCTAAGTTGTGTATGGCAACTTCCCTCGGATGTTGCGATCTGGAATATGGGGAAGGCAACACAATGTCTTCATTTAAATGAAAATCAAAAAAAACTTTTGGAAAGATAAGGACGAAGAACCACCTTGTCCGTATGAATCACCAGGTAGGGCGTGCAACAGGATAGCGCCGCCAGTTGCGACACCCTGTGAGCAGAGTTGATAGCCACCAAGAAGGCCACCTTCTGTGACAGAGTGAGCAAGGGAATTTCTCAAATATTTTCAAACGGAAGCTTCTGTAGAAAGCACAAGATTCAAGTCTCATGGTGGCAAGGGAGATCGTACCATTGGAACCACATGTCGCACCCCCTGAAAGAAGGTACTCACCAGGGAATGCGAAGCCAGGGGGTGTTAAAAGAAAAACGCCAAAGCCGACACCTGGCCCTTGATGGTACTCAAGGCCAAATTTTTTTCAACGCCCCTCTGAAGAAAAGTCAAAATCCGAGCCACCGAAAAGGAACGTGGGTGAAACCCCACTGATTCACACTATGAAATGTACGCTTTCCACGTCCGATGATATACCTTCCTGGAAGTAAACTTCCTAGCTTTGAGTAGTGTCGGAATCACAGATGCAGGTAAGCCTCTATCCTTCAACACCTAGCTTTCAACAGCCAGGCAGTTAAAGCCAGCGATGGTAAAGCAGGGTGGAAGATTGGCCCTTGGGATAGCAGATCCTCCCCGAGAGACAGCCTCCAGGGGGCGTCTGCGACTAGACGCACCAGGTCGGTGTACCAGGACCGACGAGGCCAGTCCGGGGGCCACTAGAATGACCGGAATTCCTTCAGCCTCGATCCTGCGTAATAGCCGAGGTAGACGCTTGAGAGGAGGAAAGGCGTAGATCAGACAATACTGGCCCCAGTTCACCAGAGGGTCCTGAGACCTGGCCACAAACCTCTGCACCTTCCCGTTGACTCGGGATGCCATCAGATCTACCTCTGGAGAGCCCCAACGCAGACATATCTATTGATATACCTCCTGGTGAAGGGACCACTCCCCTTGGTCCAACACATGTCGACTGAGGTAATCCGCCTGCCAATTGTCCACCCCCGGAATGTGGACGGCAGAGATGGCGGGGACAAAGCGCTCTGCCCACTGGAGAATGCCTGCTACTTCCAGGCCTGCTAACACACTCCTTGTTCCTCCCTGGTGGTAGACATAGGCCACCGCCGTGGCATTGTCCGACAATCCATATCGGGAGCCCCTGAAGTCGATCTGTCCAATGATCCAGACAGTCTGATCGCCCGGAGTTCCAAGATGTTGGTAGCCTGGATTCCTCCAGCGTCCAGCGACCCTGAGCCGAGCTCAGGCCCAGGATTCCTCCCCGCCCAGACAGACTGGCATCGGGGGTGACCACTGTCCAGTACAGAGGGAGAAAGGATTTCCCCTGCCGAAGAGCTGGGGAACGAAGTCTCCAGATGAGGGACCCTTTGGTTCCTTGGTTCAGCCGAATCTGACTGTCCAGAGACCCTGGACATTTGTCCCATTTTATGATCTGACGAGACAGATGAAGCAGGGGAAGGTGGGGGATGCTTCTTGCTAGTCTGCCGCCCAAGAGCCACCTCCACCCGGGACACAAAGTACTCCAGGGCCACCGTAAGTGCGTCAATGGATGCCTGGGACCCAGAGGGACCTGCAGCCTCTGATAGGGTGTCAGGTGGGGAAACATGCTCCTGAGACTCCATAGGGGAAGAAGAGACCCCCCACACCAAGAGCGACCACTGCAAAGGGACATCCTCCACACCAGTAGTGGTACCAGAACACCAGGACACACGTTTAGTTCCCATCCCTCTATATGACCTGTATGGTAATGATGAAGAAAGGTCATTTAGCGGGATGGGAACTAGCTCCTTCATAGTGAACTGTCTAGTTCCCATCCCGCTATATGACCTGTATGGTAATAATGAAGAAAGGTCATTTAGCGGGATGGGAACTAGCTCCCTCATAGTGAATTGTCTAGCTCCCATCCCTCTATATGACCTGTATGGTAAAAATGAAGAAAGGTCATTTAGCAGGATGGAAATGAGCTCCCTCATAGTGAACTGTCTAGTTCCCATCCCTCTATATGACCTGTATGGTAAAAATGAAGAAAGGTAATTTAGCAGGATGGGAACTAGCTCCCTCATAGTGAACTGTCTAGTTCCCATCCCTCTATATGACCTGTTTGGTAATAATGAAGAAAGGTCGTTTAGCGGAATGGGAACTAGCTCCTTCATAGTGAACTGTCTAGTTCCCATCCTTATACATGACCTGACCACTAGGGGGCAAAAAGGTTATTGGGATGGGAACTAGCCAGTTCACATTGAGCAAGCTAGTTCCCATCCTCAGAATTTACTAGGTGAATCTGCAGGATGGGAACTAGTCACAACCTTTTATCTAATAACACAAAATGGAATCTTTTACTTTCCTGTCAGAAAAGCCTGCTGGGATTTGTATTTCTCCCTGTATACCAGTCTATGGGGCCGTTTTGTGTGGGAACTGCATGTCCCAGAATCCATTGCAGCTCTCCATGCAGTTCAGTACAGTCTCTCCTATTGGCTGCTGTAACTGTGTCTTTAATTGGTTTTCTTCTTCTGGCCAATAGGGGCACAAGAGAGGCTGCTGAATGCACAGCTCTGTGTGTGTCAGCTCACATTACATTACTCAGTTAGTGAAACCAGGAAGAAGGGGGGGGGGCTGGGGGGCCGGGCAAGTAACCTATGATTGGAAAATGCAGTCTGTTCAAAAACCATACATTTAATAATCCATGGCTAACATATTTTTTTCTATCATCTTGATTAATTTTATTTGATTTTCATACTGCCCACTTCTGTCCTTGAAGCCCAAATTCTCAGACCTTTTGCCTCTGCTCCCTTCCTGCAGAATCTACAGCATTTCAGAAAGCCAAGGCATACCTCGCAACAGTCTCAGATTGTGTGGGACTACCCCTCATTTTTACTCCCAATGTCCTGTGTACAGTGGTTGTAGCCCACAAAGGCTCTGCCCCTGTACTCTGTTCACATAGCTCAGTCTTTCTGCTGCTCCGTTCCTCTGTTATCAGCATGATAACTTCTGACAAGTTCTCCGACACAGGAGATAAAAGTAGCAAATTTGTGTGGGGGTGGGAGCTTAGAGGTAGATTAGCAGAGAGCTTGTCTATTCACAGCACAACTCTGCAAGTTTCTTCCTTCCTCTGCCTATGTGGAGGGAGGGGGTGTGAGGCTTTCCTCCAATCAGCTCACACACAGTGTATGCCCAGACGCCCCTCCAACTGCTGAAATAGAAGGAAAAATTCTAACACGATGTGCACTTTCTAGAGTCTAGAAAGCTGAAGACAGCAGATATACACGTAAAACTTATATAGGGAGATTTGTTTCATCCCTGTGTATCATCTGAGACTGTTCACTTCACTGGGTATATATGAGGGTTTACATGCGCTTTAACCACTTGCCTACCGGGAACTTACACCCCCTTCCTGCCCAGGCCATTTTTCAGCTTTCAGAGCTGTCGCACTTTGAATGACAATTGCGCAGTCGTGCTACACTGTACTCAAAGTTTTTATCATCTTCTTCTCATAAAATAGATCGTTGTTTTGGTGGTATTTAATTACTGCTGGGTTTTTTATTTTTTTACAAAAAAAAAAAGACCAAATATTTAAAAAAAAAATATTTTTTTTCACTTTTTTTCTGTCAGTAAATTTTGTAACGAAGTAATTTTTCGCCTTCACTGATGTGCGCTGATGAGGTGGCACTGATGGGCATTGATGAGGTGGCACTTATGGGCACTGATTAGGTGGCACTGATGAGGAGGCACTAATATGCTGCACTTATGGGCACTGATAGGTGGCACTGATATATGGCACTAATGAGCACTGATAAACGGCACTGATGGGCACTGTTAGGTGGCACTTATGGGGACTAATAGGTGGCACTGGTGGGCACTGATAGGCAGCACTGGTGGGCACTGATAGGCGGAACGGATAGGCGGTATTGATGGGCACTGATGGGCATTGATGGGTGGAACTGATGGGCATTACTGATGGGCATTGATTGACAGCAGTTATGGGCATTGATGGGCAGCACTGATAGGCAGCACTGATTGCCAGCACTGACTGGCATCGCTAATGGGCACTGATTGGTGGCACTTGTGGGCAGTGGTGGGCACTGATTGCTGCCACTGATGGGCACTGATAGCTGGGATTGGTGGGCACTGATTTGTGACACTATTGTACAATATTGTAATTAGGGCACTGATGATCAGTGCCCTGATTACATTCCTAGCTGTCCCCTGTGAGGAGATGCCGCTGATCGGCTCTCCTCTCCTCACACTTTGTCAGTGTGAGGTGAGGAGCATCGATTACTGGCACTTTCTTGTTTACATGTGACTGGCTGTTATTGGACAAAGCCGATCACATGGTTAAAGAGCCGCGGACGCGGCTCTTTCCAGAGATCGTGGTCGCGCCGTGTCTTAGCAACATGGCTCGGCCGCGATCACCTCGCTTTGGGCCCCCGTGGGTGCGCGAGAGAGCGGCCGTTCTGGGACACCCTCATATGACAGCGTCCCAGAATGAGAGCTGCACCGTCCCGCCGTCATTTGATGGCGGGCTGCAAGCAGTTAAGGAGGGAATTAATCTGTACTGGTGGGAAGGGGGGGAATCTGTACTGGTAAGGAGGGAGGGGGTCTGTACTGGTGGGGAGGAAGGAGGTCTGTATTGGGGGATCTGTACTAATGGGAAGGGAGGCGGTTTGTACTAGAGGATGTCTGTACTGGTGGGAAGGAAAGGGGTCTGTACTTGAAAGAGGAGTCTGTACTGGTGAAGGGAGGAGTTCTGTACTCCAGAGAGGTCTGTACTGGTGGGGAATGAGGGAGTCAGTACTGGAGGGGGGGTCTGTGCTAGGGGGGAGGTAGCTGGTCTGTACTGTGAGTAGGTCTGTACTGAGAAGCCGCTGGGAAGGGGTCTGGGTTGTGGGGGTGTTCTTTATTGATAAGAGGCTGTGAGGGAGGTCTTTGCTGAGGGCAGATTTTGGCTGTAGGAGACAAATCTGTACTGGGTGGAGATCTGGGGCTGTGGGGAGATATCTGTGCTAGGGTGATTTTTGGTTGTACTGGCCTGTTTGTTATGTACCTCTGACCAATGCACTTTCTGCATTACATTATCCTAACCCCTATACTCTGTGCAGTAACCAATCCTGAATCCTGTACTCTGTGTATTATGCACTCCTGACCACTAAGGATGGGCCAAACGGACCCCTTTCGGTTCGCACGTGAACTTTCAAACAGCGCGAATGTTTGGACCCGAATAACGAACCCCATTAAAGTCAATGGGACCCTAACGTTTTTGGACACTTATATGCAATTAATTGGGCATACAATGGTTATAGGGGTCCGGGTCTTGCCCTGGGGGACATGTATCAATAAAAAAAAAGTTTGTGAAAAATGTAATTTTTAAATGAGCAGTGATTTTTTTTATTTTTAAAGTGAAAGCCTAAAAACAAAAAAAATACTTTCAATATAGTGCCTGGGGGGCCCCTTAGTCTACCTGTAAAGTAGCAGATCTGTACCATGTCTAGAATCTACTGCAGCAATAATTGCATTTATAGAGCCCAAAAAATGACATTTTCCCTGCAAGCTGCCTTTATTTTGCTCAGCAACAGCTGGGGAGCCAGTGTGTATGATGAGGCCACAATGTAGTGCACTGGGAACAAGATTAGAGATTTTTTGGATACATTCTGGTGTCGCTTTGACTTTGTATAGAAGTAACAGGTGCGTAAAAATTGGTCTTTGGGTGCCGGTGGCGCCTTCCCACTGTAACCCTATAGAGGTAATCGCAGGGTTGGACTGGGACAAACATTTAGCCCTGGACTTCATCCAGACTGGCCCACTTTAATTTTGAATGTCCCCATTGGCGCCCCCTTAGATCAGAGTGTCCCCCCATCGGCGCCCCCTTAGATCAGAGTGTCCCCTCATCAATGCCCCCTTAGATCAGAGTGTCCCCTCCATCGGTGCCCCCCTAGATCAGAGTGTCCCCCCATCGGCGCCCCCCTTAGATCAGAGTGTCCCCCCATCGGCGCCCCCTTAGATAATAGTGTCCCCCCATCGACACCCCCTTAGATCAGAGTGTCCCCCCCATCGGCGCCCCTTAGATCAGAGTGTCCGCCCTCGTCCCCCCATTGGTGCCCCCTTAGATCAGAGTGTCGCCTCCCCCTCCCACGTGTACTCAGTTTTGAAGGCAGCTTCTCGTTCCTCTCTCATGTGACAAGTGATAAGGGGAGAGAAGAAGGAAAGTCTGTCTATCTCCCCCTGCAGGCTGGAGGGAGCAGAAAGTCTAATCCTCTCTCCAGCAAGGGTTGGCAGCTGCTCCTTGGTGACAGGAGTGAAATCGCAATCACTCACTGTCAGTGAGGAGCGGCTCCAGTACTGCACCTGACTGGCCCACTGAGCCATCAGCCCACCGGGAAACTCCCGGTAGTCCCAATGACCAGTACATACCTGGGTAATCGTGATGAAAGCAAGAATTGGCCTTGCTGTAAAAAATTGCAATGATATGCACCTGTGAAACAGGTGGAGAAAAATTGGTCTTAGGGTATCGGTGGCGCCTTCCCACTGTAACCCTATACTGTCAACCCCCGGGCCGTGGCCCACTGCCAAGCCATGGCCCTTCTGCAGCCTGGCCGCGGGCAGCCGGCCAGCAAGAGATACCTGGGCGGCCAGCATGAGAGCGCTGGGTGGATAGAAGAAGCGAGTGGGGGGGCAAGCAGTAATGATATGATCTCTCTCCGCCCCCCGCATCACTGCTCTTCCGCCCTCACAGCCAGCGTTCTGTCTCAGTGTCGGAGGTGCAGCGGGAAGCAGAGAGATGACATCATCTCTCACTGCCCGCCCCGCATCACCGCTCTCCTGCGGCTTCTCGCTGTGAGAAAACTGGAATTCCTTGGTCAGCGATGCAGATTACCCCCCCGACAGCTAATCAGGAATGGCCGAGGGCGGAGCCAGACAGTGACAGCCGAATGAGTCCCAGACCCTCCCTCTGCCAGGTGAGACCGGCTGCAGCATAATGAGGGAGACACCCTGCTACAGAGGGGCGATCCCACAGAGATGTGATGTCATCAGTGACAGGTGAGCTGTGTGTGGGAGTACAAGTGGGGTGTGCTGGAACTTGTAGTTCACCCCCTCAGCTGTCTGCCTCACATACCACAAGGGTCGCACCACTCACTCTGCATCTGGTGACAGGCAGCGTGGCAAGTGACAATCCCCATCTTGTGGCAGGTGACGTGGCAAGTGACAATCCACATTTTGTGGCAGGCAGCGTGGCAAGTTACAATCCACATCTTGTGGCAGGTGACATGGCAAGTGACAATCCACATTTTGTGGCAGGCAGTGTGACAGGTGGTGTGGCAAGTGACAATCTACATCTTGTGGCAGGCGACAGTGGCAAGTGACATGCTCAGGGCTCCCACTGATGATTTATGGTGAGTTTAACTATTTCATTTATTACTACAATGTAATTATAGAAATAATGCGCTTCAATCACCCTGACACCATATCAAGCTCGGTGATTGAAGCACCAACACCAGGCAAAATCGTTTACCCCACGTGACTGCCCCCCCCCCCCCCCCCGGTCCTTGGCACAATTTTCTTCCACGCAGCCGGTCCCTGGTGCCAAAAAGGTTGGGGACCACTGCTATAGAGGTAATCTAGATGAAAGCAAGAAATGGCCCTGCTGTCAAAAATTGCAATGATATGCACCTGTCAAACAGGTGCTGAGAAATTGGTCTTTGGGTGTTATTTGTGCCCATGAAACCTATACCAAAAAACTTCCAGATGAAATGATTGAACACCCTCAAGGCTAGGCAGCCTCGAAGTCCTGCAGAGATTCCACATCCCAAAAAGACTTAATCAGTGACATCGGCATCAGGGGCTTCATAGCTGGTAATCCAGGACTAATTCATTTTTATAAAAGTCAAACGGTCTACGGAGTCTATGGACAGACATGTTCTATGATCAGTAATGAAACCTCCTGCAGCACTGAATGCCCATTCTGAAAGCATGTTGGGTGCAGGGCTGCCCAACAACTCAATAGCATACTGGGCAAGTTCTGGACAGTGGTCTATTCTCATGACCCAAGTCAGTAAGTCAGTGGATCGTCAGCTGGAAAGCTCTCCATCTCTGTTTTGGCCCCGAGGTAATCGTCCACCATGTGATGCAGACGCTGCCGATGGGATGTGGAAGCTGACAGCCCTGGGTGGTGAGGACTAAAAAAAATCAGAAATATCTCACTTAGTCGGACGCCTTCTCCAACGCTCCTCTCTTGACCAACAGAAGACTCAAATCTACGTTTTCCACGACACTATAACCTACTGGAGTCAGGAAAAATGTTCAATAAAATCCTCTTTAACGTGTCCTCAAGAGATTTTATCTTTTGCACTCTCTGTGGGGACGGGATGAGTTCTAAGACCTTCCCCTTATAACAGTGATCAAGGAGGGTTGCCAACCAGTAATCATCCTTCTCCTTTATGCCATGTATTCTTGGGTCCTTTCACAGGCTTTGAAGCATGAGGTTGCCCATGTGCCTCAAATTTACCGAGGCTTGAGAAGCAGACTCCTCGGGGTCACTCAGGATGACAGCATCTGGAACTTCCTCCTCCCAGCCACGTACTACTCCCAAGGGTCCTGGGGTTGGAAAGCCATCGCTTATAGATTGACACATGTCTTCCTCTTCTTCGAAGCCTATGAAAGTGTCAAAATCCTCCTCCTCATCCTCCTCCCCTCTCTCCTCTTGTGTGTTCTAGGAATGATGGTGACTGGATAAAGTGGGCCTTGAGAGGAAAGGAAGTCCTCCTCTTCCTCCTGCTGCTCTGCCTCCAGTGCCCTGTCCATAATGCCACGCAGAGTCTGCTCCAACAGGAACACAACAGGGATTGTGTCACTGATGCATGCACTGTCACGGCTCACCATCCTTGTGGCTTCATCAAATGGTGACAATACAGTGCATCCATCCTTAATGATCAGCCATTGGCATGGGCATGGCCTGTCATCGTGCCATATTCGCACAGGTCCTCATTGGCGCCCCCCTGCTGCATATATAGCCGCTGCAGTGTTGACAAAGTCGAGTTCCACCTGGTGGGCATGTCACAAATCAGGAGGTTTACGGGCAGGTGCATTTCCTGCTGAATTTCAGCCAACTGAGCACTAACTGTGTATGATCGCCTGAAATGGCTACAGACTCTTCTGGCCAGCTTTAGCACATCTTGCAACCCTCTGTACATATTTGGGAAATGCTGCACCACCAAAATGAAGGCATGTGCCAGGCATGGCACATCTGTCAACTTTCCCTGTCTAAGTGCGGACAGGAGGTTTGAGACATTATCGTACACCACCATTCCTGGATCCAGCTGGCATGGTGTGAACAACCTCTGGGCCTCTCCCTGCAGAGCTGCAAGAATCTCTACTCCGGTGTGGTTCCTGTCCCCTAAACACACCAGCTGAAGCACTGCATGGCACCTTTTAGCATAACTCTTTAAACGCTTAGGGGGTACCTGATGTTCATGGGACAATTCTGCAGAGGAGGGCATGGAGATGGTGGAGGAGGAGGTGGGGGTAGAGCTCACAGGTCTGGCATCAACACCACCAGCTGTATGGAGACATGTGGGCACAACAAGCTGCAGAACCGAGCCCTGTCCTGCATCCTTTCGAGTTGCAAGCAGCGTTACCCAGTGTGCTGTGAACTAAATATATATTGTCCCTGTCCATGCTTGCTGGACCACGTGTCAGCAGTAAGATGGATTTTACGACTGACTGCCTTGCCCAATGATGCCAGAACATTCCCTCCCACCTGATAGTAGAGAGATGGAACGGCCTTATGTGTAAAGTATATCTAAAACAAAAGGGAAGGGGAAGTTGGAACAGGAAACACCTGTGGATGGTCAGATAATTAAATGACCAATTACAACATTAAATCGTACAAACTGTTGCTGTAACCATATTCAGCATATAGAAAAAAAGAAGGGGGACCCGGTTCAAGTGGCCAGGTAAGGGGTTACTTTGGCAACAAATAATGGTGTGTGTATCAAATGATTGCTGTCTGTATTTCCAAAAAGATATACATTTCTTTATTGTAAGTTAAGATACAGTTATCATCATAATGTAACAACCTGGATTTAAAATGTAAGTAATTGGAATATAATTAAGTCCAATAGGACCCAATTACTGGTCAGACAAAAAAACAAAAAAACAATACAAGGACAAAAAAACAACAAAAAAACACACAACGCAGACCTGCGTCCGGACGCATAAGGGTTTTGCCAGTTGCCGGCCGGTGTTCAATACGTGATTGATACAATTAATTGGTGGGATGTAAATATCCCGTGTATTCCAAAATAACCAGTTGGAAACTAGAAATCATTGGCATTGGATGGAAATGGATGGAGGGAGGGAGGATCGTGATGACTAGTCCACTGCAGATAATTTATCTAATTAGGTGACAAGGGGGATCTAAATGATACAGTCAGGTGACAGCTGTGGAAGTCCGCTAGGAAGGTGACCTGTCCCACAAGGAGATATCCGGTGGTTGAAAGAAATTGGCTAAGTTCAATTATTGGTGATAATCAGCATAGGTGGATTCAATTGAGGAATCGTTTACCTTGAAATAATGGATATAAGTAATCACTTCAATTTGACAAAAATAGGGAACTTTACCAACTGTTGCTCTATTTAAATAGAGATTGATCGTCTGGATCTCTGGTATCATCCTCATGAGAAGTGGATCGGTGTTGATGATTAGTGCAGCTCCGTGTTATTGCATCGATAGCTGGAGGGACAGCGGGAGGAACAGATAACTCACCGCTGACTCTACCTCGTTCTCAGTCCGATACAGTGACACCCGCATATGAGCCGACCGGCCCAAGGAGATTCCTGTGTAGGGCACAAATCCACAGCGTGAAGATGAAGGCGTTCCTTCAATGTCGGGTCCGGCGGGTGGATTGGGCTGGCTCGGTTACCTTTACACTGGCAGCCTCCTCCTAGTGTTTCCTCACATCCAAAGGAGGTGCGCCTGTGACGAGTCAGCGTTGATGACGTCAAGTGATTTAACACCGGCCGGCAACTGGCAAAACCCTTATGCGTCCGGACGCAGGTCTGCGTTGTGTGTTTTTTTGTTGTTTTTTTGTCCTTGTATTGTTTTTTTGTTTTTTGTCTGGCCTGTCATTCTAACATGCATGCAGTAATTGGGTCCTATTGGACTTAATTATATTCCAATTACTTAAATTTTAAATCCAGGTTGTTACATTATGATGATAACTGTATCTTAACTTACAATAAAGAAATTTATATCTTTTTGGAAATACAGACAGCAATCATTTGATACGCACACCATTATTTGTTGCCAAAGTAAGCCCTTACCTGGCCACTTGAACCGGGTCCCCCTTCTTTTTTTCTTATGTGAAAAGTAGTAGCGACTGGGAACCTGCCATTGCGGTACAGCACATTGTGCAAATTCACAGAAGGGGGCAGAATCCACCAGGCTGAAAGAGAGAAGTTGGAGAGCCAACAGCTTTAACAAGCTTGCATTTAGATGCTGGGCATGTGGGTGGCAGGAAATGTATTTTTTTTCCCGCTGCAGCAGATGGGGAAGAGAAATTTGCCAGCTACAGTGTGCAGCTGGTGGTGTGCTACTGGCAGATTTGCTACTAGGACCTGGGACACCCTGTGCTATACCATCATCCATGTCAGTGGAGGCTGCTGAGAGGTAATAACTCGGTATAGCAGGGGCAGACTGAAGTGGGTAAGGAGGAGGAGGGACAGATTTGTGCCCCTTTTGTGTGGCTTTTTGGTGCTCTTGCCAATGGGCTGAGTGGTTCCCAAATGGTTGATGTTTCTGCCACGTTTGATGTGTCCGAGACACAGTTTGCAGATAGCAACAGTGGGATCAAATAATTCAGCGGACTCCTCAATAGCTGATGTTGAGGCTATGGCAGGAATAGATGTGGACAAGGAGGCAGGTTTATCCACTCTGGCAACTGCAGGGGACTGCACACTTGTCTGCTTGCATGACAGAGGATGAGGAGAATTAGGAAGGTTTAGTAAGCCAGTCCACTACCTCCTCTGCATGCTGTGGCTGGATAGCATGGACAAACTCACTAAACAGAGGAAATGATGCCCTGCCTGAGGACTGACCACCACGTCCATCTTTGCTTGTGGACACATCTGTTGCTGGCCCCCTTACAGTGCCAAGTGAACGTATGCCTCTCCTTGTTGTCCTCCCAGACATTATTGGGAGGGGGCAGTGCTTATAAGCAAATGTAAAGAAGAAGTTGAAATCTGTACATAGGTGCACTTTAATCAATGTAAAGAGGTGTTTGATGCACTTTAATTCGAGTGCTCACACTACACAGGCACACTCCACGGATACACTATAATATACTGCAATATAATGTGCCAAACGTACAGTGACGCACAGAACTATATTGCGCTAAACTGGCAGTAACGCATACAAAAGTAATTGGCGTTAAACTGGCAGTAATGCACACAAAACTTTATGGCATTACACTGGCAGTAACGCACACAGAACTATATGGCGTTAAACTGGCAGTAACGCACACAGAGCTATGTGGTGTTAAACTGGCAGTAACGCACACAGAACTATATGGCGTTAAACTGGCAGTAACACACACAGAAGTAAATGGCATTAAGCTGACAGTAACGCAATCAAATAGACAGTGTTCAACAGTCACTACACTGACGCTATCTGAACTGTCCCTACTCTAGCTATACACTAATGTAAAGATTAATAGATATAGAAAAAAAGAGACTTGATTACCATGTATCTAGTATATACTGAGAAAGATGGTGATTGCACTTCAACCCCCCGAGAAAGCTACAGTAAGAAGTATCCCAAACAAAAGGGGACAAAAAAAGATGGGGCTTACTGAAAAGCAATACACATTGCGAATCTCTTATCAAAAATGTATTGTTTAATCGGTATATAAAAAACACTGGGGGATCCTAACAAACACTCCCGGCATAGCCCGAATAGTGGGGCCTGTCCCCAAAATGGTGGCAAGGAGAGCCAGAAATTTAGGTGACAGTTTAATTCAATCTGAACACATTAAAAGTATGGACACTTCCTGGCTGTCTCAATTTCCGAGAAGCAAGGGGATGTTCCCCTGTGGATATTGCCAGGTATGCCCATATGTACACAGGACAGCAACCTTCAGTGACTCCCAAAATAAAACCAACTTTTAGATCAAAAGTCTTGTTAACTGTGCAACAACTAGAGTTATTTACATGTTAACCTGTAGATGTAATAAAATATACATTGGCAAGACCAAACGCCAGTTTAGAATCCGTCTGGGAGAACACATGAGGGAGATATTGGAAAAAAAAAATCCAGATAAGCCGGTGGCCAGACACTTTGCCCAGTTCCATCAGGGCAAGTTGTCTGGCATGCGGGTTAAGGGCATATATGTCCTCTAGAAGAGGGGACTTTGACCAAGTTCTACAGCAGAAGGAAAAGAGGTGGATCTTCCGCTTGGGCTCTCTTACCCCGACAGGCCTCAATACGGAATTAAATCTACAGCCCTTTTTAGCAACCTAGGTCACTGTCCCCAGGGGTCACTCCAGACTTTGAAGTATTCCAGGTCACCCCGCCAGTGGATGGCGAGGGGTGTACTGTTTCTATGTCTTGACCCGCAGCTAGGTATGTGCCAGTTATTGTGCTGACACATACTTATGCGTGTCAATTTGTAGTCTGTCCTATGTGTCCTTTTCTTTCCCCCTTATTCCCATCCCCCTGTTCCAGGTTTGTTATTCTCAACCACGATGTATATTGTATTCATAACCTGAACCTACTTAGTGGGATGTTTTTTTCTGCTGGGCTGAACAGGGGACAACTGTATGTGCTGGTACCGTTTAGTTCCGGTATCCTACCCTCACTTGATACCCTCTGTGGTCTCTTTGATTATCCCCTATCTGAGATGCCCCTTAAAATGACTGGTACTTTGGAAAGTAAGAGATGAATAGCCTGTTGGGTAAGTAGTAATCAACAAACAACAATAATCCGGTTACTGTACAGATTGGGTGCAGCTCCTTTAAGAAATCCTGTTTGGTGGGTGTATACGAGGAACGGATACTGTTAAGAAGGAGCCCTCGTACGCCATTGTTACGTCCAGATAAAGCTACACACCCACTAATGTGAAACGCGTTGACGTCAGTTCTGCTCGGACCGCGCGCTACGGCGACATCCCCCATAGGTGCTTGCGGGCCCACACACCGAGGGAATGACTATGATCGTGGGGTCACGGTAATCAGTAGGAAGGAACCTGATGTGCACGTCTATGGACTTGGTCTGACATTCTGGTGACAAGCCTCTGCACGCAGCAGTTTTACTTGTCCCACAACACAGCGCTCCCCCAAGTGATATCTCTCCGAAGATATGATCCCGTGGGAGCTGAGCACACTTAAGGGCATGCGAGTGGTAATGTGGTTGCTTTCACTCTTGAACAATACTAGAATGATAACAAATTGTGCTCGCTTCTGACCAACTGTCTGTCCACTGGGGATACATGTACAGTGATCCACATGTACTAATGGACTCTGTCTCTGTTCATACATGACTGGTTGCTTCAGCCTGTTTAGCGCTGTAAACGGACACCATACGGGACTATCCCCACATTGAGTCTATACAGGACATACAGTGTCCCATCATTTTCCTTCCCCTCCCCCCCTTCCCTTTGCTGGCTCAAGCCCCCTGGGGGATTGGTGTTAGTCTATCTGCCATACTCAGCAATTGCTGGACACTCCACTTCGGTGGATGGCTAGGCTGACACCAATTTCCTTTGTTACATGTTGTCTTGTCCCCCCATCTGTGGTTGCTCTGACTAACCCACCCGGGCCAGTCGGCAATTTGTACCAGGGGTAGTCTAGTATTGGTTAGTACACTAATGTAAAGATTACTGACGCAGTCTCACTAAACTACACTGAAACTATCTGCGCTGTCCCTACTCTACACTAATGTATGTATGAATGACACGGTCTCACTACACTACAGTGAAACTATCTGAGCTGTCCCTACTCTAGCTGCACACTATGCAAAGCTGAATGATGGTCATCCACACTACACTCACACTATCCCTAGACTGATATTAAACTAATATTCTACACTGACAATTGAAGCAAAATAGCACAGTATAGCACACTAACTAATAGCACTGAACAGAGCCCTGTTCTATCTCTCTCCACGCGGAAATCACACTGAAAATGGCTGCCATTGAAAGAATACTTTTATACTGTGGGGCAGGAATGAGCCACGATTGGATAAAGTCATAATGACAGTGTCCAATCATGACTCTGACAGTGCTCTTTGCCCTGATTGGCTGAAGCTTTCACTGCTTCAGCCAATCAGGGCTTGCAATGCCCTGTTCAGCTCCGCAATGCATTGTGGTCAGTTCGGGGGGGTGAACAAGCGGTCGAACTTATGCTCCGGCCGAACCGTTCGCCCATCCCTACTGACCACTGCATTCTGTGTGATAACCACACCTGATCCCTGACCTCTGCATCCTGAGCATTATGCACTTCTGTCCACTGTACTATGTGTGCTTTATGCTTTCCTGTTTCCTTTGCTATGTATTCTGTGCATTATGCACTCCCGTGCCCTGCAGTCTGTGCATTATGCATTCCTGACCCCTGTATTTGTTGCATTTTGCACTCCTGCCCCCTGCACTCTCTGCAATACCCACTCATGATGTCTGTATTCTGTGCGATATGCACTTTTGAACCCTGCACTCTGTGCATTACGCATTCCTGCATCATGTGTGTTCACATTACTGAGCTCTGCACAATAAACACTATGTTGTGCATATAATATGTATATATTTCTGACCACTGCACACTGTATGCTGGGTTTTTAATGACCTATTCCTAATACTGCATACTAAATACATGATATACGTCATACAGTCTTCTTTAAAGTAGTATTAAAGTGGTTTTAAAGTGGTTTTAAACCCTTACATACACCCAGAGAAGTGACTGGCCTCAGGTCATACACAGAGATGAAACAAATCCTCCATAAGTTGTACCTGTTTATCTGCGGTCTTCTCTTCACAACTCTACATACGTTCAAAGTGCTGACTTATAAAGCATGTCTGAGAGTTCAGAAGTAGGCGGAGAGCTGAAGCTACACCCTGCACAGCTCAGTGAGGGGAGCTCTGAATGCTGATTGGAGGGAAGAGACACCCCCATCCCCTCCACACAGCACACAGGAACGGAGCTGAGGCTGTCAATCAGCTGGAGATCCCTCCCCTATCACCATTTTTCTCTTGGTGTCAGGAAAACTTGTCAGGAATGACTCATGCTGATAGCAGAGGAACAAAGCAGCAGACAGAAATTTCACTTAGTGCACTGGATTAAGACAAGTAAGTACACACTATAGCCAGTTATGCTTTGTTCATATTTCATGTCTGAGGTTTACAACCACTCAAATTTGTTAAAGTTGCTGACAGGTAGGGTTTTTATGAAAGAGGAGACCTAGGTCTCTTCTGCCATAAATGCTTACCCTGCCTTTCAGCTGTCATGTACACTGTGTTGTTTCAGTTGCAGATGGGTAAGCAATACAATGCTATTTACTTTCTAAAGGAATACATATACAATAATACCTTGCTGCCTGCAAGCAGTCATGATAGGGTGCTTCCTGTACTGACTCCACCTCCTGAAACTCCTCCTCTCAGCACCTCTGTAGGAAATTACAATTTCAGAAGTCAATGTGTTTCTCTCCAAAAAGTACGTTTTCAAACTTTAAGATCTTTCGGAATAATAGGAGCAGGCTAGAAATAATGGAAATTTAATGTGAAAATGAATATATAACATTACATTTTTTACCATAGATACCATTTACAGGAGTTTAACGTTAATGTAGACATAAACAAAATGTAAGCTCTCTGTCTGTCTTCTGTCTTCAGAAAAGAATATGTAATGAAATAATTTCATTTTAAAAATGACCCTGCTGGCACCCTCCTGAAGCAGGCTACATGCAACCATAGATAAACACAGTGCAGCTCGGCCATGCCCCCCACTGCCTCATCACAGGATTTGACTAACAGCAGCAGGAGCCAATGGCTTCCACTGCTCTCAGAGTCTCCTGTGAGACCAGGAAGAGGGAGCAGTGGGAGAAGAGGGGGTGTGGGAAACAGGTACTGGAAGTTTTTTTACCTTAATGCAGAGAATGCATTGTAGCAGGCATGTTGTAATGCAATTTCTCCTTTTGGCCACAAGATGGAGACAGAGAGATGCTGACTCGTCCTTTCAGAAAACTCAGAGACACAAAGCACACTGGGAAAAAGGGGAGTTTCAGGAAGTGCTGAGGTAAATGAGGAGAGGGAAGTGCTAAGGTGAGAGAAAAAAGAGAGAGAGACAGGTTTTCCACACAGCACTACAGAGAGAGTGCTAACAGAAGATCTGAGGAGGGCTGTTTGAGGAGAGCGGTCTGAGGTACCAGTATCTGATTGCAGGGAGAGACACACCAGGGACTGTGTGACCCAACAGAGGGAGAGAAAGCCACGTTTCTCTTGAGACTACCGGGGAGAGTTACCGTGAGGAGAGGGGATAGAGGACAGGAGTGGTGAGGTGACAGGACTGTGTGGTGGAACTCCACCTAAGAAAGAGAGGGCCACACTGTCTACCAGCATCTGAGAGAGAGAGAGCCATGCTTTTCCCAAGACTGCCGCCAAGAGACTGAGGATAAAGGAGCCAGGAAAAGTGTCACCCACACGGTCCTCCACCGTTCAGCCCAGGGATCCTGCTCAACAACTCAGCGCCATCTAACCCAGCGGAGACAACCCACGCACTGCTTCGGGGATCACAGGACCCGTCCAGGTTTCCTGTTGGCCGTTGTCTGATCACCCTGCCAGTTCATCTACAAACCATCCTGATCGGCCGACAGGAGGTGATCCGGTGCCTTACAACATTGCCAGGAGCCTGACCCACCATTTGGGACTCCGTTGTGTCATCACCCAGAGGATTTGTGAGCGGGTGTAAACCCAACATCTTTCTTAGCACAGTACAGACACTGTATGCAGACACCTATTCCCCTTTCTACTGTCAGAGGATGCTTGTTTGGAGCTGCCACTTGTAGCCATTCTGTTCTACCAAACCACTACCTAACGGGATTTTCTAGAGGAATACTGGTAACTTTTGATTGATTAAACCTACTACTCTCCTTACAAAGGGCCCCAACGTTTGCTAGCAGAAGACATTAGTACCCTTTATCTCAGGACCTGTAATGTTACAGAACTGTGCTTACTGTACCTGTTAACCCATTTGTTCTTTTTGTATTGTTACTTTCAATGGTGTTTGTGGCCCAGAAGGAGCTGAGATGTTGATAGATCTTCTCTCCTCCCTCTCAGCGTCTGTGTTATGGGCATATAGATTACTGCCCTTTTCTAAATTTACAGTTGCTAAGTATTGAAGGTTGCTCTTTCTAATGTATTAATTATTTGCAGAAAGGTTTAACAGTATTGTAAGCTTTTGTATGCTTTAAATTGTGATAATATATTCAATTTGTTTATCACTACCAGGTGTGTGTCTGTTTTTGGTGATGATCCACAGCCAGAATAACAGTGTTTTCCACATGTGTCTTTAAATGTTTTTGCAATAATTTAATTTAACCCGGTGTGCCAGAGGGGCTGAAGTCATTCTTGGGGTTGAGGTGGAGATCAGAGAACCCAAATTTACCAAGCGGCTCCTTCGGGGGTGGCGCTACAGCAAAAATGTAAAAATCTTTGTGAGTTTGGAACCACTTTAACCACTTGCCGACCGTCGGCACAATGGCAGCAGTGGGCAAATGGGCATACAGGTACATCCCCTTCAATTTGTGGGCTAGTGGGCGTGCGCGCACTTGCCGCGTACTGCGTGAACGTGCCTGCGGGTCACGGAGACTTGATGTCCGCCTGTTTCCCGCGATCGTGTCACGGAGCGGCAGAACGGGGAGATGTCTGTTTAAACAAGGCATTCCCCTGTTCTGCCTAGCAACATCACAGGGATCTATTGCTCCCTGTCATCAGGAGCAGTGATCTCTGTCACGTTGTAGTGAGCCCATCCCCCCTACAGTTAGACTCACTCCCTAGGACACACTTAACCCCTTGATCACCCCCTAGTGTTCAACCCCTTCCCTGCCAGTGTCATTTACACAGTAATCAGTCCATTTTTATAGCACTGATCGCTGTATAAATAACAATGGTCCAAAAATAGTGTCACAAGTGTCCGATGTGTCCGCCGCAATGTTGCAGTCATGATTAAAATCGCAGTTCGGCGCCATTACTAATAAAAAAAAATGAATAATAAAAATGCCATAAATCTATCCCCTACTTTGTAGATGCTATAACTTTTGTGCAAACCAATCAATATACGCTTATTGCAATTTTTTTTTTTTAACCAAAAATATGTAGAAGAATACATATCAGCCTAAACTGAGGAAAAAATTCGTTTTTTATATATTTTTTCAGGATATTTATTATAGCAAAAAGTAAAAAATACTACTTTTTTTTCAAAATTGTCGCCCTTTTTTTGCTTATAACGCAAAAAATAAAAACCGCAGAGGTGATCAAATACCACCAAAAGAACCAAAAGAAAGCTCTATTTGTGGGAAAAAAGGGACATCAATTTTGTTTTGGTGTAACGTCGCACGACCGCGCAATCGTCAGTTAAAGCAGCGCAGTCCCGAATCGCAAAAAGTGCTCTGGTCAGGAATGGGGTAAATCCTTCCGGGGCTGAAGTGGTTAAAGATGTAATTTCCTGTTCCTGATGACAATATCTAGATAAACCTTCAAATTTATCTTCTACTTGGAGTATCTGAAGGATAAACCACCCACATATGGCAGAAACTTACATCTCTTTCAGATTTTATCCATGAAATATAAATTGTGGTGAGAAAACAACACTTGCCACAGGAAGGATGAAAGGAAACTTAATTTATATTGCAGTAAAATCAGGTTGTGATAGATGTTGTACATACCCTTGACTTAGGCCCAGCCTTTCTGCTTCTGTTGCTGCCCTAATTCTGAATGAATAGAGATTAAATTTACTTGCTGACCGCCCAACTGGGAGAATACACTCACTGGCCACTTTATAAGGTACACCAAATTGCTTGGTAACACAAATTGATAATCAGCCAATCACATGGCAATAACTCAATGCATTTAGACATCTAGATGCAGTAAAAATGACTTGCTGAAGTTCAAACCGAGTATCAGAATGAGGAAGAAAGGAGATTTAAGTGACTTTGAATGTAGCATGGTTGTTGGTGCCAGATGGGCTGGTCTGAGTATTTCAAAAACTGCCGATCTACTGGGATTTTTACGCACAACCATCTCTAGGATTTACAGAGAATGGTCAGAAAAAGAGAGAATATCCAGTGAGTGGCAGTTGTGTGGACGAAAATGCCTTGTTGATGTCAGAGGAGAATGGACAGACTGGTTGGAGATGATAGAAAGGCAACAGCAACTCTTCATCTTGATGGCCTACAGCAGCAGATGACCACACTGGGTACCACTCCTGTCAGCTAAGAACAGGAAACTGAGCCTACAATTCCACCATAATTGGACAATGGAAGATTGGAAAAACATTGCCTGGTCTGATGAGTTTCGATTTCAGCTGCGACATTCAGATGGTGGGGTCAGAATTTGGAGTAAACAACATGAAAGCATGGATCCATCCTGCCTTGTATCAATGGTTCAGGCTGGTGGTGTAATGTGTGGGGGATATTTTTCTGGCACACTTTGGGCCCGTAGTACCAATTGAGCATCGTTTAAACGCTACGGCCTGCCTGAGTATTGTTGCTGACCATGTCCATCCCTTTATGACTACAGCGTACCCATCTTCTGATGGGTACTTTCAGCAGGATAATGCACCATGTCACAAAGCTCAAATGATCTCACCACTGGTTTCTCGAACATGACAATAAGGTCACTGTACTCCAATGGCCTCCACAGTCACCAGATCTCAATCCAATAGAGCACCTTTGGGATGTGGTGGAACAGGATATTCACATCTGAGGAATGTTTCCAACACCTTGTTGAATCTATGCCACAAAGAATTAAGGCAGTTCTGAATCAAAAGTGGGTCCAACCCGGTACTAGCCAGGTGTACCTAATAAAGAAGAAAATGTGAAACTGCGCTAATGGATATAAATGACAATTGACCATCATAGAGTGCAAAAAAAGGCCATGTGAATATATGGAGCATATATATAATTACTCATAAAAAATATGTATTAAACGCATGTGCAGAAGTGCATAATCATGTGCATCAGTGCAAGTCTTAAGACATATTAAAAGTCCATATAATGAATGCGATGACCACCCAAAGTGCTGATGAATATTGAAGGTTTGTTGATGATATGAAGTGTCAGATCCACCGTCACCAAATATAAAGACTGGCCGCTTACCAGAGCCCCATGACCCCCCGCTACAGAGGGTCTGGGTAAGCTGTTAAGGAATAATCACTCCGGACCACCATCAAAAACCAGATAGTTCCACTGTGTTGAAAAGTTGGGGGCCTTGATATCAGATGGATCAGTAGCAGGTCAGCAAACGCTCAGTACGGAAAGCTTTGTTGCTTCAGGCTTTGCTTCAGGGCTCACATTCTCTGCTCCACACTGCTTCTTCCGCCCCCTTCTTTTGTTCGCCCACCAAGGCCATTTTTTATTTTAAAGAAAAAGATCTTTTTTTTTTCTTTGTAATCTTTTGCTTTTAAGGATAGAGGAGAGATTTGGGGTCTTTTTGACCCCTGATCTCTCCATAAAGAGGTCCTGTCATGCTGTTTTATTATTGCAATGAAATTTTTTTACGATGGCAATTAAAGAGGAATTAAAGCCTCTTAAAAAAAAAAATACACCCTGCAAGACAAAGGCATAATGAACTAGTATGCATAGCATACTAGCTCATTATGAATTACTTACCTGAGATCGAAGCCCCGGCATGGGCCCTCGTTTGCCTCCTCTGACGCCGCCATCTATCCCAGAGTAACTTCCGGGTATCGCGGCTCCGGCGCTGTGACTTGCCGAAGCCGCGATGACGTCACTCCCGCGCATGCGCGCTGGTGCCGCTGCTAACGGCATGATTGCCATTAGAAACGGCACGCTCAGTGCACCTATGCCCGATGTCTTGACATCGGTGCCGCTATTCCTGCAAATATCTCCTAAACCTTTTAGCTTTGGGAGATATTTCTTGCACCTACAGGTAAGCCTTAATCTAGGCTTACCTGTAGGTTAAAGTGGTTGTAATTGGTTTACAACCACTTTAAAGTGATGAAAAAAATGTTTTTAAAGGGACAGTGTAAAAATGTAAAAAGGCCAGATTCTATTTACTTGGCGTAACATCATCTTCTTTACCTGTCTTCAATGCAAGCATCATATTGAACTGACCTTAGGAGGACACAATAGTGTTCACGTCTCTATCTCTATCCTAACAAGGGATGAGAAGGAGCGATGCATGATTAGAAGTGGACTCCTTGCTTAACGAGTATTTTACACCTGACCAGAGATGGTTTAACTAATTGCACCAGATGTTATTACATCAATATATATAAGTTTTATTTACATGAAGCGCTGTTAATGTTTGATTTTAAATCAAGCGTAATTTATTGTTTACTGTTTTTGTTTATAATAGCGGCTGAAAGTGCAGTGAATTTGTTCCATTTGAGCGCTGGGATCGGAACTACTTAGTATTTCTGACCTATATTTGGTGTATATATTATGTTTTTTTAAAAATTCATTAAATTGTATTTTTTTCCAAAAAAATAGCGTTTGAAAAACCGCTGCTCAAAAACCCTAAGACATAAAAAATTGCAACGACCTCCGTTTTGCTCTCTAGGGTCTCTGCTAAAAAATAGATATATAATGATTGGGGGTTCTACGTAATTTTCTAGCAAAAAATTCAGATTTGTACTTGTAAACAATAAGTGTCAGAAAAAGGCCTGATCAGCAAGTGGAGTGTTACTAAACCTAGGACCCGGCATTCACTATATCTGGTCTCCCACAGTACACAGAACATGGAAATGCAATTAATTTAGTAAATATAAACTGCTAAATACCTTTTCTCATCAGCAGTATATAGCAGTCTTCAAGTTCTGACTATATAGCATTGGTTAAAGCTTGTAGGAGGAGTTTTTATTCTCCTATGACTGTCCTATGAGGCTGCACAACCCCTGAATTTCTACCTGGACTATGCTGATCGCATGCACCCTCCCAAAAAAAATAAACTCTCTAGCAATACACACCAAACTGAGCATGTGCAGAGTGCCTCTAATGCTTTGTACTATCAGGAGATGGATTGGGGACAGTAAAAGAAGGTGAGGATCAGAGAAGACAGGGTCAAACAGCCTTTTTACACAATTCAGAGGATTAACCCCTTAGGTTCCACAGTGAGTATAACAAGCATGCTTTACTGCAGTGGTCATCAACCTTGTCCTCAGGGCCAACTAACAGGCCAGGTGTGCAAGATAACTGAAATACATCACAGGTGATCTCATTTGCTGCTCAGTGATTGCAGTATTCTAGTCT
This sequence comes from Lithobates clamitans, assembly GCA_037952925.1. Taxonomy (NCBI): domain Eukaryota; kingdom Metazoa; phylum Chordata; class Amphibia; order Anura; family Ranidae; genus Lithobates; species Lithobates clamitans. The sequence goes on along the minus strand of JBBGZY010000179.1, from coordinate 4,045,660 downwards.
GCATCTCCCCAAGGTAATACATAAAACCTGGCCTGTTAGTGGGCCCTGAGGACAGGGTTGATGACCACTGCTCTACAGCATATACAGACTAATTTTACTGTTGTGAGTTTAGTAACACTTTAAAGTGGGAGTAAACTCCCATGCATGACTTTTACCTATAGTTAAGTCTATAGTAAGGCTTACCTATTGGTACAGTAAATATAGTGCACCATTTAGGAGATATTATATATATTGACCTTTGATGCAGCTGGTGACATCACCGGCGCATGCGCTCTGGAAGAACGGCATACTGTGCTGTTCCTTCGGAGTCCTGTGCCGTGAACGGCGGCTCCCTTGTGCAGGTGAGGGAGTGACGTCATTGTGGCTCTGGTCACTCCACCGAACCCGGAAGGAAGACCAAGTGAAGATGGAAGCGCCTTCAGTGGAGATAGCGCTTCGCTAGAGGGCTTTAGTTTAAGGTAAGTTTCACATAATGTGCGAAGCATACTAGCCATAGGTGTGCGCAGCCTATTGCATTGGGGTGTGCACCACAAAGCTCCAACACATATGCGTTTGACATATTTACCGACTCTTCCCCGCTCTCCATCCTGAAACAATGGGAGGAAGGGGGAGCAAGGGAGCACATGGGAGACCCGGGCAACAGAAGGAAGAAGAACAGGGAAAGGAGGGGTGGCATATATTAGTACCAATCCCCTATATTTTCCTCCTGTGGCAGCTGAATGTTGACAAAAGGGAGAGGAGAAGCCTACTTTCAGCTACTGCAGGAGGAAAATACATACCGGTTCCACTAAATTCCACCCATGGCACACCCCTTGCGCACGCCTATGATACTAGCACATTATGGCATTGCCCTGCAGGATTTAACCACTTTTCCACCCAAAGACGTCATATGACGTCTTTGACTTTCAGTGCGGATATCTGAATGATGCCTGCAGCTACAGGCATCATTCAGCTATCCTTGTTTTTAGCCGGTGATTGTGTGCACCATAAGAATGATCATATAGGCGGTTCCGTCGCTTGATCATTCTTACAGGCAACAGGGGGGACATCCCCCCCGCCGCCATCCGATGCTTCTCCGCACTATCCCGTGCCATCGGGGACCCAGAGAAAGAATCGGCCGCTGCCGGATAATGACCATAGAGATTTCCGGTGACCAGATGTTCACCAGTCATCTCTATGACCGTCAGAGGCCCGGGCGCAATGTTATGACATCACGTCCAGGCCGCGGATGTAAACAAAGCCGCGATCGCGGCTGGTAAGCATGAGATCGTGGATATTTTTTCCCGATCTCCATCTTTCCAGCCTGGAGGAGAGATGTGGGTCTTATTGACCCCGCATCTCTCCATAAAGAGGACCTGTCATGAACGATTCCTATTACAAGGGATGTTTACATTCCTTGTAATAGGAAAAAAAGTGTTAAAAAAAAATGTAAAAGAAATTGTAAAAATAAAAAAAATAAAGTAAAATAAAAAAAAAAATAATAAAAAAAAAATTTAAATTCCCCTGTGTTTAGAATTGAACACAAGTCCCGCCCACATATGCAAACGCTGTTCAAACCACACGTGAGGTATCGCCGCGTGCGTTAGAGCGCGAGCAACAATTCTAGCACTAGACATCCTTTTTAACGCTAAACATGTAACCTGTAAAAAATTTTAAAGCGTCGCCTATGGAGATTTTTAAGTACCGAAGATTGGCGTATTTCCATGAGTGTACGCAATTTTAAAGCGTGACATGTTGGGTATCTATTTACTCGGCGTAACATCATCTTTCATATTATACAAAAAACTAACGTAACGTAAAGCTAACTTTACTGTTTTGTTATTTTTTAAATCAAGAAAAAAATTTTTTTCCCAAAAAAAGCGTTTGAAAAATTGAGTAATTTTCTAGCAAAAAAATGATGATTTTTACATGTAGGGAGGAGTGCCAGAATAGTCCCGGTATGGAAGTGGTAAAAAAAACAAAAAGACAAAAACAGACATTTACTACCACTTTAAGCCAGAAAGGCCCAAGGTGGAAACACATGGCTTAAAAATCACATAACATTGAAAAGTGGACAGGAAAAAACTTTCAGCATGTACTATAAAAAGACAGAGATACCTGTAAAAACAAAGAGAGAAAGAGGAGGGTCTGATAGAAATTGAGAAACTAGTTTAGAAAGGCAGAAAAAGCCATTGTTCAGAGCAACAACCACCTTCCTTACCCTAGATCAGTGTTTTTCAACCTTTTTCTAGTCAAGGCACCCTTTAAAATGATGGACAATGTCAAGTCACCCCATTCCAAAAAGTAAAAACTAAACTATTAGGTCTCCTGCACACTGTACTGATGTATGAGCTTCAAACATTCCTGGCAGAAAAAACGCGAGGATGGGCTAAATAGATCACTGTGTGTACATTGAAAACAATAGGCTATATTTAGATCAGTGAAAAACAAAACTGAGTGTTTTCAGGCAGCAGTGTGCAAGAGGCCTTAGTTTTACATAATGCAGCAACAGCCACACACGTAGGACACCCAATATTAGAGATGATTTATCCTTCCCAACCAAATACACCTTTGCCTATTGGTGCCGACTAGTATTCCAGTGTTTATCTTCTCCCCCAGTTTCTATCCCTCACTCAGCTAATGTGACCCAAGTGCTGATGAGAGGGGCAGGGGAGGAGCAAACAAGGATGCTGTGCAGGCGCACAATGTCCAGCTTATCAACTCATGATGTACCGTTGATGTAAGGTTATAATGGTGCACACTGAAAACCTGTGGCATTGTGTAACCAAAAGGCAAGCTTGACCCTCCTACTGGATTGTATACAATTTTTGGGCAATTTTTAGGCACTTTGCCAAGGCACCCTGAAGAAGCCTGAAAGCACCCTGGCTGAAAAAGGCTCAGGGGTCTCCAAACTTTCAAAACAAAGGGCCAGTTTACTTCAGACTTTAGGGGGGCCGAACTGTGGGCATGGGGAGTAGAAAGGGTCCAGACAGTGGGAATAAACAATGCCCCATCTTAAAAGAAAAGTAAAGTTTTTTTTTTTTTTTTTTCAGTTTCATACTTACATAGGTGGATGCAGCATGGGTCCGATGCTGCATCTGTCCCCCGTCACTTCTGCATTGAGAACCGATTGATCAAACACCACCGATGGCTCAGTTTTCTCAGTTGCCCGAGCAGAGAGCTGCTGACTGTCAATCAGCAGCTCTCCGCTCTGCTCCTCCTCGCTCATTGGAGCGCTGAGCTGTGGAGGGGCGGGGAGTGGCCATCTCAGGCTCTCAGCGACTCGCTGAGAGGCTGAGACAGCCATCAGTCCAGGCACCTGGCAGATCGAGACTCCCATTGTTGGGATCATGCAGTTCCTGGACTGATATCTGTGACGCCAGCAGAGAACAGACTTCAGTCCGCTCTCTGCTGAAAACGGGTCACAGGAGTGCAAAACGCATTGCACTCCTGTGACCCATAGGAGAAGCCCAGCCAAAGGAGCCCAGGCTTGACTTCTCCTTTAAGTGTCAGTGGGAGGAATAGCGCCCCCAATGTTGGTGTCTGGTGTTGGGAGGAATTCTAACCCCTCATTGATGTCAGTGGGGGGTGGAATTATGTCCCATTGTTGGTATCAGTGGATGAAAATAGTGCCCCAAGGGCCAGATAAAAGCAAGCAAAGGGCCGCATCCTGACCCCCCCCCCCCCCTCGACCGCAGTTTGCCGCTCTAGATGATCGCTCTTTGAAAAATATGAAAACAGAACAATTTATAAAAATGTCATCTTGCAGCAAAGCAGAATACACAGAGCAAGATTTATGGACTGATTATAACAGCCGAAAGACCTTAAAGAAAAGACAGTTTTAAATAATATCTCCTCATATGGAGTAGAACAAATAGAATTAGTAACAGCAATTAAGTCACAAAGCATCTGAAAAGACACGGGAGGGCAATTATCAATTGTCTATTGCTGATTCTTAAGACCTTTAAGCTGTTTGATGACAAAATATGTCAAACACACATGGGCAGCATGTAATCTTCCACAGAAGGAAACATCTGCATGCAATTTGTATAAGTGAGCATAGAAAAACCTTGATGTGGCAATTTACAAAAGAAACATGATACTCAGGGGAATCAAGTAACCTCTTTAATACCGAGCACTTTCACCCCCTTCCTGCTCAGGCCAATTTTCAGCTTTCAGCGTTGTCGCATTTTGAATGACAATTGTGCGGTCATGCAACACCCTACCCAAACGAAATTGTTTAAATTTTTTTTTCACACAAAGAGAGCTTTCTTTTGGTGGTATTTAATCACCACTGGGTTTTTTGATTTTTTTGCTAAATAAACAAAAAAAGACAGAAAATAGAGCTTTTCTTCCTTTTTGTTATAAAATTTTTGCAAAAAAATAATCTTTCTTCATAAATTTAGGCCAAACTGTATTCTGCTACATCTACTTGGTGAAAATAACCTAAATCAGTGTTTATTATTTAGTTTGTAGGAAAGTTATAGAGTCCACAAACTATGTGATATACTGTATATCTGAAAATTGATCAATCCTGATGTACTGACGGCCTATTTCATTTCTTGAGGCCATTAAACACCAGGACCTGGTGCTGGCGTGGTTTGGGGTGGGTCTATCCTATGGATAAGGCTCTATTAGCAGACTGACAGAGAGGTACTGAGGGCTCTACCTCTGAAGACCTGGGCTCCTGACAGGGTGAATTTAGTAGAAAACACTACGGCTTGGTGGAGCTGTGTGGAGATAGAGGATTGTGGCAAGTTCCTTCAAGCTTGGTTTTCCCAGTATAGAGCCATCCACCTGTTGCTGTAAACTGATGCTTTTTGGATCCCTGCTGATGCCTGCTTTATTCATTCCTCTGGTAAGGAGATTGGAGGGTCATTGAGGTGTGGTGTGTTTCCACCACTGAAGCTGGTGTGGCAATGCATCTTTATTCCCTCTTCTCTTTCTATTATGGACTATATTTAACTGTTTATAGCGCTGCATACAGACTTTTATAGTCACATCAAATATTGATTTGATTTAGATTTTTCTTCTGTTCACTTAAATTTTTTTTTTCATAAATTGAAAAATATAAACGATTAAAATATATAATTTTGAAAGCATTCTTACTTTATAGTATTTCTTCACACTTGCCTAAAACTTTTGTGCAGTACTGTAATACCCAATTTTTTTGGTAAAACATAAAAGATGATGTTACACTGAATAAATAGATACCTAACATATGACACTTTTAAATTGTGTATGCCCGTGGAATGGTGCCAAAGTACACCTTTTTCACCGCCTGTAAAAGTGATCCAGTGGCTATATAGCCACTAGGATTACTTTTACTTAAAAGAGAATCTCTAGCTAAAAAAATACATACCAGGATCATGACTGTAGCTGCAGTCATGATCCTGGTATAAACACCTCAACCCGCTGCCATTTATAAATGGACGGAAAGTGGTTAAACAAACATACAAACATAACAATTTTAAATTTGTTGTGATAAAGGCCAACCAGGGAGAGAAAATCCTTTCAATAGGCATGATGTGCAAATGCAAATAGCTCAAGCAAGAAGTGCATTTTATTCATGGTGGCCTTTTCTTTCTTAAGCATCAGGGACAAAGAAACTTTTGTTTGATAACTTTGGATTGTGGCAGCCAAAATTGCATTATGACTCTGTGTCAATTTAGATTCCTAGAAATAGAAGAGATGTACAAAGAGAGAGTGTTTTTTTTTCTGCAGCCATTGGTACGCCAATGTGAACCATTAGCTATTACAAAATTCTCAGCAAATCATTACAGATCACTGAATCCTTATGCCCGACAAATAGGAAATCATCCATATAGTGAATGATGACAATTTTAGGGTACTTATGTTTAACCATCTATTCCAAGAACTGTGAAGATTTAAAATATAAGTATTACAATGACCACCTGATAGGGAGACATCTATCAAAATAAAATCCACCTTCAAACTGCATATCGAACAAGTTAAAGAATCTAGGCCAAATAGGCAAACATCTAAAAGCAGATTTTATATCACTCCTAGCAAGTAAAAAGATATAATAATTACAATGAAAAGGTTCAAAGGTAGAATAGGTCACGCAAGTAAGGCTGTCATCAATTTGGTTAAGGAAGAACTTGGAAATGAAATGAAAGATAATAAATAGGGCTGTAGTCATTGGGCTCCCTTTTGGGGACAACCCTGGTGGTGACAAATGGAAATCAACAAAACTATAGTAAGAAAAAGATCCTTCTCTTGCTGATCTCCTCCTTTATTTTTTAAAGAATGTACAATGCATCCGGAAAGTATTCACAGCGCTAAAGTTTTTCCACATTTTGTTATGTTACAGCCTTATTCCAAAATGGATTCAATTCATTATTTTCCTCAAAATTCTACAAACAATACCCCATAATGGCAACATGAAAGAAGTTTGTTTGAAATCTTTGTAAATTTATTAAAAATAAAAAAACAAAACAAAAAAATCCCGTGTACAAAAGTATTTACAGCCTTTGCTCAATACTTTGTTGAAGCACCTTTGGCATCAATTACAGCCTCAAGTGTTTTTGAATATGATGCTACAAGCTTGGCACACCTATTTTTGGGCAGTTTCTCCCATTCTTCTTTGCAGGACCTCTCAAGTGCCTTCAGGTTGGATGGGGAGCATCGGTGCACAGACATTTTCAGATCTCTCTAGAGATGTTCAATCATGTTCAAGTCTGGGCTCTGGCTGGGCCACTCAAGGACATTCACAGAGTTGTCCCGTAGCCACTCCTTTGTTATCTTGGCTGTGTGCTTAGGGTCGTTGTCCTGTTAGAAGATGAACCTTCGCCCTATTCTGAGGTCCTGAGTGCTCTGGAGCAGGTTTTCATTAAGGATGTTTCTGTACATTGCTGTATTCATCTTTCATTCAGTCCTGACTAGTCTCCCAGTTCCTGCCGGGGAAAACATCCTCACAGCATGATGTTGCCACCACCATGCTTCACTGTAGGGATGGTATTGGCCAGGTGATGAGCGGTGCCTGGTTTCCTCCAGGTATGCCGCTTGCCATTCATGCCAAAGAGTTCAATCTTTGTTTCATTAGACAAGAGAATTTTGTTTCTCATGGTCTGAGAGTCCTTCAGGTGCCTTTTGGCAAACTCCAGGCGGGCTTTCATGTGCCTTTAACTGAGGAGTGGCTTTTGTCTGATCACTCAACCACACAGGCCTGATTGTTCTTGAGATTGTTCTTCTGGAAGGTTCTCCTCTCTCTACAGAGAAACGCTGGAACTCTGTCCATCAGGTTCTTGGTCACCTCCCTGACTAAGGCCCTTCCCCCCCGATCGCTCAGTTTGGCCAGGCAGCCTGCACTTGGAAGAGTCCTGGTGGTTCCAAACTTCTTCCATTTCTGGATGATGGAGGCCACTGTGCTCATTGGGACCTTCAATGCTGCAGAAATTTTCCTGTACCCTACCCAGATCTGTGCCTCAATACAATCAATACAATCCTGTCTCAGATGTCTACAGACAATTCCTTAGACTTTATAACTTGGTTTGTGCTCTGACATGCACTGTTAACTGTGGGATCTTATATAGACAGGTGTGTGTCTTTCCAAATCATGTCCAATTAACTGAATATACCACAGGTGGACTCCAATCAAGTTTTAGAAACATCTCAAGAATGATCAGTGAAAACGGGATGTGAATTTTGAGTGTCATGGAAAAGGCTGTGAATACTTATGTACAGGGCATTTTTAATGTTTTTTTATTTTTAATAAATTTGCAAAGATTTCAAACAAACTTCTTTCATGTTGTCATTATGGAGTATTGTTTGTAGAATTTTAAGGAAAATAATGAATCTAATCCATTTTGGAATAAGGCTTTAACATAACAAAAATGGGAAAAAGTGAAGTGCTGTGAATAATTTCCGGGTCCACTGTAAATTGCTAACTGAACTCAAAATTTGAACCCAGTAGCAACCCTTTCCTTCAAAAGGTAGAAGAAACCATAAGAACCACTAGCGAGCAACATTCTGATCCATTGGTCTGGAAACATTTTTAGCTAGGGCTACATTTTTACTAAGCTCACTGGTGTCTGAGCTTATAAGAGCGTGTGTGTGTGTGTGTGTGCTGTCATAATGTCTCATAGGGAGCACTGCTATGCCATGAATAAAGGAGGTGGTGGAGAATTGAATCATAGGGGGTGATGTGCACTAGGGTGTATATACTCCTGACCCCTGCACTCTGTACGTTACACACTCTTGCACTTTGCCATATCCTGTACATACACCCCTGCATTCTGTTCTATGGGCGGTATGTTACTTTTACTCCTAACCCTTGGACAGCATGTTAAAAACTCCTGACTTTTGAGTTTAACCACGAATATGGTTATAGACTATGTCTATGGTTGTTAGCGCTACACTTTCTCTTTATACCACACTCAGTACATCCCACACTCCTTACCCCTACCTCTGTACAGAGCACACTTCTGAACCCCGCACTCTGTATGTTAAATACACTTGACCCACACACTCTGCTGAACATTAGTTTTACTCTTATGGCGCGTACACACGATTGGAATTTTCATCCGAAAAAACTTGGATGGTTTTTTTGACGGAATTCCGCTCAAGCTTGCCTTGCATAGACACGGTCACACAAAAGTTCTCTGAGCTTTCGACCATCAAGAACGCGGTGACGTACAACACTATGACGAGCCGAGAAAATTAAGTTCAATGCTTCCGAGCATGCGTCGAATTGTTTACATGCATTCATAGGAATTTTTCATGTCGGAATTGGTACAGACAACCAGAATTTCAGATCGGATCTTTTTCCGACCGAAAAATAGAGAATCTGCTCTCAATCTTTTGCTGGCTGGAATTCTGCCAGCAAAAGTCCGATGAAGCATACACATGGTCGGAATTTCTGACCAAAAGCTCACATCCGACTTTTGCTGGCAGAATTTCTGATCGTGTGTATGGGGCATTAGCCACTGTGCTCTGTGCACTGGGCTGTGTTTACTTTTGCTAAAATGTTAAAGGGTATTTTGTTGGCTCAAATGCATGCAGGCTTTCATTCAGTTTAAAGCTTGTTTCAGTTAGCTCTGCACTCCTGTAATCTGTTTTCAGCAGACAGCAGGCTGAAGCCCCCTGTCGGCTGATGTCACAGAGCTGGTCCAGGCTTGGGAAAGCACACACGGACCCCCAGAGCCCAGTACACACCATTCTCTGTCGCCACAGGCTCTGACCCACCACTTTTGATCTGGCCCTTGAAGAAATTTATGTTCCCTGAAATTTGTCTGCCAATATATGATTCCTTAATCTCCCACCCCAGATCATGTTATTGTGTATGCTCCTTAATTTTAACTCTCATTTTAATTCTTTTTATTACCAATATTTTTATTTCCATATCACCATATCAGCATCATCGCTACTATCTACCATAATGACATAAACTGCGTGTGTATGACAGCCACAGGCTGCATTCCTAGCGTGTCTCCAGCAATACAATCCCTACTGCCCAGCTATCCAGCTATCGTGTCCTTACTTCTCCCCTCTCTCCTCCCTTTCTCCTCCCCCTCACCTCGTACAAGCTCACTTGGCGAATATGGGCGTAGGTCTCACTAAGGAGCCACGCATGCTTCGAAACGCGTTGCCACCCACCGCCCTCTCCTGACGTCACATTGGCCTTGTGCATTTCAGCGTGGATCCGGAACCCAGGCCGCCTCACTGTCTCCTTGCTCCCTCGCTCCTGCACGTCATCAGAGAATCTGACAGCTGCTGGACGGCTCTCTCCGTTCTCCACTCGCAGACAAAGGAAAGCGACATGCATGAGGACACTCCATTACATGCTTCTAATATCTTGTAAGTGTTTTTAATTCCCTTGTGCTCTACAATAAATAATACTGCAGGCGCCTTTCTTCTCTTCATGATCTTTTCCTCAACCAAGTACTGCCTGAATTGCCTTCTCTTTACTACTACTCTGGACCAGCCATCCACCCTCACCAGAGCGCCTTCCTCTCTCTCTCTTTCTGCTTCTCTTTTAAAAATGGTTGTAAACCCAAACCCCCCCCAAAAAAAGAAACCCTGTAAGACAAAGGCATAATGAGCTAGTATGCATTGCATACTAGCTCATTATGAAATACTTACCTTAGAACAAAGCTGTTGCAGTGGTTCCCGCACACCGCTGTGACCGGCGACATGTCTCCCAGAGTTATTTCCGGGTTTGTGGGCTCCGGGACTGTCATTGGCCGGAGCCACGATGACGTCACTCCCACTGGTCACGGCTCCAGCCCTGAAGAAACGGCATGAGCAGGTTTCGGAAATATTTACAGTACCAACCGGTAAGCCTTATTACAGAGTTTACAGCCACTTTAACTATTCCCACTGTAAGGTGCAACTTGGTCATCCCTGTGTTTCCCGCAGTGTGCTCCACATGCACCACAAATAGCACCTCCTTCATTTGCTACAAGCCTTTCACAATCCCAGCAGCCAGAGTCACCGTGAACGACACATTTTCCTATTTATCAGTTACATCGGTCAGTGCTTCTCTCCTGTAGCGTCAGCACAACATTTCAATGTTATCTTTTGGTAATGCAAACAATATTTAGAAAAAGATAGTATTTTACTGGAAGAATAAGAATTATGTTGTATTTGTGTTACAACAGAAAGAACAATTGTTCTAGGTGTGTCAAGTGGATGAAAAATGGAGGCTGTTACTTTTTTTATAAATGGGAATTTTGTATTGGCATAATACATGGCAGCACCCCTGGCTTTTTATCCTTTATTTCAATACCTTTTTATTGAACTATGTATGTTTTCAATGGAAAACAGTACTTCTCCATACAGGTCCTCACATCATAGGCATGCTGTATGGTAGTCGTACAACACAGAATAATGTACAGTAGGGTGTTTTATTTTTATTTCTTATTTACAGTTCCTATCTCATTCCTGGATTTTGGCATGGAAGCTCACTAAAATGGGAAATGTCTGTTCTACCCTACAGCAGCTCAGTATAATTGAGACTTTCACTTAAAGAGGAGCTGCACCTTTAAAAAAAAATATTAAAAGCCAGCAGCTACAAATACTGCAGCTGCTGACTTTTAATAAACGGACACTTACCTGTCCCAGGGTCCAGCGATGTCGGCAGCCGAAGCCGATTAATCGCTCGGCTCTCGGCTGCCCCCGTCGCGATCCTCGGTCAGAGAATCGGGAAGTGAAGCGTTGCGGCTTCACTGCCCGGTTCGCTACTGCGCATGCGCGAGTCGCGCTGCGCTTCTGCACTGGTCCCCGAACTGTGTGTGTCCCAGCACACAACGGGGGGCGGGGGGGGGGCAGGCTTCTGCGGATATTCTGCGGCTGTCTAAGCCCGGAAGTGGCTGCAGATACCTGTATTAGACAGGTATCTGCACCCCCTCCCCCCTGAAAGGTGCCAAATGTGGCACCGGAGGGGAGGAGGAATCCGATGAGCGGAAGTTCCACTTTAGGGTGGAACTCCGCTTTAAAGCTAACATTGTTTTATGAAGCACTAACCCCCGAAGGAGCTGCTAAATAAATTTGGGCGTACCGTTACCATCTTCATAGTGTTCGTCATAGGGGTCCCATAGCAAATATTCAATTGAAGACACTGGTTCCAACACTTAATCCTTTTTCCAAGTTTTATTGAAGAAACAACATATGCAATAGCAGGGTAGAAGATGAAAGGGATTCAGGTACCTTGAATTTTGCAGTTAGGGGTAATTCCTATATCCAGCAAGCAGCAGCTCCACGCTAGATTTAGCAACCACCGGATAGGTCTCTCTCACCAACCTAACAGCCGATGCGATGCTCGAATACGGTCTCTGCCACAGACCTGGCAATCTTGAAGAAACGGATTACTGTGCTTGATACGGTCTCTGCCACAGACCTGACAATCTTGAAGAAACAGATTGCTGTGTTTGATCCCAATCTTCAGAGAAAAGCAACAATATTTCTGTGTTACACCATCTGCAGAGTGTGATACCTTGTGAGGTGTTAGTTTGGGTAGGTTAGCCTCTAATACAAGAGGAATTCATGTGTGAATAGAAGAATGCAAAAATGGGTGAAGGAAAACAGCAATGATTAATCTTATTATTTATCAGTGTTACACCCTCTGCATATATTCAGTGCAGGTACTGTGGACTAGTGTACATATATGACCCTAAGTGAATACATTATAAAATAAATTGTTGTGCTGAAAAGTTATTTGTATCCAGATACTAAAAATTCCAGAATGAGTTCTTATAGTGGGACCAAATGAATACTGGTGCTGACCACTGTGATTTGAAATATTTGAGATGTGTTACACCCTCTAGTGAATTATAAACAGAAAGAGTTAAGTGCAATGTATGATAAATACCATATAATAATAAATAATGTATATACTAATACAAATAGCTCGAAAAAAATACACAAAAGAAAGTGACCAGTGCTCAAAAAGCATCCAGTGCTTGCTAATAGACTGTATGTAAAACCAAAGTGACTTGTGCTCATAAAACGTCCAGTGCTTCAAAATAGATGGTATTTTTGATATCACACTCTGCAGAGGGTGTAACACAGGGATATTGTTGCTTTTCGCTGAAGATTCGTTTACATACCTTTTCATATTTTTTTATATATATTTTTTGTAATGTGCTGATTAAATCACTCATACACCCACTTCAAATTCCCTTAAACTGCAGAGGGTGTAGCACAACGGGTCTACTACAATAAGTTTCTTTTTTCAAATTAGAACAGCGCCACACCTACATCCCTTATCTATCTAACTTCAGTACACTCCACCTGGGTGGTAGCGTATGTGTAGGGGCAGCAGTTCATCCTTAGTTCATTGTTTTAGTCCATTTCTTTTCGTACTTGTATCCTGCGCGCGGATTTACCCATATATCTTTCTATGTGATCTACTTCGCTGTCTCCCTGCTTGGAAGTTTAGAGAAGCCAACAGCATTTAGAAGAAAGGAAAGTATATATAAATGTATACATGATGGCGTTGCGCTGTGTGTGGTATACAAATGTGTGTCAACTCAATAACAACTAAAATATACAAAATATATAAAATACCATGTGATGAAAAAAGTCTAGAACCAAATATGTGAAATCTCTATAACAAAATGTGACATCGAACGAATAAGTGAACAAATGATTAAACAGTGTGATAAAGTCCAACATGCACCACTGAGTGTGCAATAAAGCTGGATAAAAAATCAATATAGTCCAGTAGTGAGAGTGATAAATCAAGAAACAAATTCCACTGTAACAGTCTGAAATAATCTTCCACACAAATAGTGAATCCCTCCACCGTGAGCAATCAATCGATCGGTGCCCAGCTAATCTTCTAATGGTGGCACCTCTGTGTGCACAAGCCTCTCACCTTACTGCCGTAAGGTATACGGCATAGAAGGAACTAGAGGAGAAGCTATAATTTCTGGGGAAATTGTGTGAAGTGTTCTTGCCTCTACAATTGGAGTGGGCGGAGTAACTGGGTGGAGTGGCTTGAGTAACTGTTGTGTGGTTGGAGTGGCTGGAGTAACTGTGAAAAGTGTTAAAAAGCTTAATATTTTAAAAAGTATAAATAGTAGTAAAACAGTTGAACTCCCATCATTAGCTGAAAGATCTGAACATTTTTTTTTCAAAAATGATTATTTTTTTTTTTTCAAAAATGATTTTTTTTTCCAAAATTTTTTTTTTTCCAAAAATGATTTAAAAAAAAATATATATATTTTTTTTTTTCATGGGGTGGTCATAATGTTTTGGCTGATCATGGGGTGGTCATAATGTTTTGGCTGATCACCTCCCACTCTAGTTTTGAACATTTCGCCATTCATTCCTATGGGACCAATTTTGCCGCAAAAACGACAAACAATCCGCACGTTTCGGTATATTACTTGTCTATGTAGTGTAAAAGCTGTAGGAGGAGTTAGGGTGGTAAGTTTGGCTATAATAAGAATAATAATATATATGTGAGATAACAGTAAGTGGTCTTGCTATGCAAGAACACTTAATTATAGGTGATCTTCAAACGTCCTTTTGATCAGCTCCAGTGAACTTAAACGATCGTGATCTCAGTTTGTGTGGTTTAGATAAAAAAGACAGCCCATAGCATAATCCCATATGAGGTAGTTTGTGGTGAAACACATAATAAATGAACTCACTTATTATATATAATAGCTGGCATCAATCCACGAGCGACGAGCTCGTATCCTTCTGCCTGGATTTTGTAGTTAGATGTTCAAGTCCCTCTGTTAATATCCTCAGTATGCAGGGGGAGTTTTAGGCACAAAGAAAGAAAATTCCCATAGTGTAATCCTGTATAACAAGGTTTATTAAACACAAGCTGAGTAAAAGCAAACACTCACATTTAAAAGCAGCAAAATAGCAGCAATCCACATGCGCCGAGCTCGTATGTACAGCCAGTTCCTGGTAAACCTATCGCTCCAATCCCGACGCGTATCGTCACAGCACGTGACTTCATCAGGGATAACAATAGGTAATAATTCCTGTCTTTAAATAGGGTGTCTAATTGAATGGCCGGTGGCCATTTTTGCAAAGACCGCTATTCAAATAAGTGACGGCGGCCATTTTGCCTGGGTTTCCCATAGAGAAGCATGGGGCGGTCATTTTCCGTTCATTTTTGCATGTATTAGGATAGTGGACATGGAAATACAGCAAACGGACTGGCAAAGACACATCACACAGGGGTAATACTTGGACTCACACCATATAAGAGGAGGATTTGCAAAAATCCACTAGGATCAACACCCATGAAATATACAAACCAATGGGTGGACCCTAATCATTGGAAATAAAAATATATGTATTATAAAAACAAGGAATGTGTGAAACATAATTAAACAACTGTTTATAATTAATTTTAAACATAAAATCTTCAATAATAAATTAAAATGTTTTGCAAAAAGGAATATGGAAGTCCTTTGTGCAATTGAATTGAATGGCCGGTGGCCATTTTCCCGAAGCCCACTATTGAAACAAGTCATGGTGGCCATTTTGCCTTGGTCTCCCATAGGGAAGCATGGGGCGGCCATTTTCCATACATTTTTGAGTGTGTTAACATAGTGGACATGGAGATACAGCAAACCGACTGGAAAAAAAAACGTCACACAAGGGTGATACTGGGAACACAGTCCACTATAGTCTGGACAAATACAAATAGAACCAGCTATTTATGAAAAAAGGGGGGTTAAATATTGCAAATACACAGCCCATAAGAGGAAGGTTTACAAAAAATCCACTAGGGTCAGGACCCATATATACAAACCAATGGGTGGTCCCTAGTTAATTAAAAGGCAGCAAAAACTAAAACAGCAGACGTTTTGTCTCTTTACACCATTATTCTACATTATCAAGCATTATCAAGCATATACTTGATATTCAGACATTGCCAGTGGAGTCCTCCCTTACATCAGACATTGCCAGCGGTATCCCCCCTTACATCAGACATTGCCAGAGGAGTCTTCCCTTACATCAGACATTGCCAGCGGAGTCCTCCCTTACATCAGACATTGCCAGCGGAGTCCTCCCTTACATCAGACATTGCAAGTGGAGTCCTCCCTTACATCAGACATTGCCAGCTGAGTCCTCCCTTACATCAGACATTGCCAGCGGAGCCCCCCTTACATCAGACATTGCAGCGGAGTCCTCCCTTACATCAGACATTGTCAGCTGAGTCCTCCCTTACATCAGATATTGCCAGCGGAGTCCCCCCTTACATCAGACATTGCCAGCGGAGACCCCCCTTACATCATTCCCCCCCTTACATCAGACATTGCCAGCGGTGTCCCCCCTTACATCAGACATTGCAGCAGAGTCCCCCTTACATTGGACATTGCAGCGGAGTCCCCCCTTAAATCAGACATTGCAGCAGAGTCCGCCCTCACATCAGACATTGCAGCGGAGTCCCCCCTTACATCAGACATTGCAGCGGAGTCCCCCCTTACATCAGGCATTGCCAGCAGAGTCCCCCCTTACACCAGGCATCCCCCAATAGAGCCCCCCCTTGCCTTACATCAGGCATTCCCAGCAGTGGAGCCTCTCTCCGCCGACATTACTAAAGATAATGGGACAAAATAGCCGGGTGGCTGCCAATAGCAATTGAGCTGCGGCGCCGCCCACCCCCGCCCCTTCCCACGATAGATTACAGACAGATGGCAGCGGGGCGGGAGGTGGGCGGAGCCACAGCTCAAATTCTATTGACAGCCACCTGGCCATTGCTAAACAGCAATTTGGTCTTCAGGAAAATGGCAGCTGGTGGAAACATTGTCTCCATCGGCCACAGACCTCTAGCGGTGGTGGCGGCGGCGAAAAAAAAACCCGGGAAAAGGGTCTAAATCCCGGGAATGTCCCAGGAAATTCGTGACAGTTGGTAAGTATGGATTTATCGACGATGTGTTTGTGTTATGGAAAAGGAATCGTGACCAGCTACATAATTTCTTTAATGTGCTTAATAATAACGATAGAGATATTAAACTATTTTGGCAAATTGATGAAAATAGTATATCCTTTCTAGACATGGAAATATCCAGAATTAATGACAAGTTTGTCACTAAAACTCACTTCAAAAATGTCGATCGTAACAGCTATTTACCAATCAAAAGTTGCCACCATAAAAATTGGCTGTTCAACATTCCAAAAGGACAGATTATGTGACTTAGACGTAATTGCACGCAAGTAGGAGATTTCCTCACACAGGCTAATATGAGTGGTGACAGATTCAAACAAAAAGGATACAATAAGGAATTTATCAAGGAGCAGATTACAGGTGTTACACACATGCATAGGGGAGATCTAATTAAAGATAAAAAAAATTGAGTGTCAACCAGATCCTGTACCTATAATACTGGACTAAAATATCCAACACAAGTTGAAAAAATTATACAATGTCACTGGCACATCTTGGAAGTCCGATAGACTCCTTGAAGATTTATTGCCAAAAAACCCTATGTTTATATACAGAAGAGCCCCCACTCTTCATGACCAATTGGTCTAAACAGTGTGATTGATCCCTCAAAGAAGAGTTTTACATTCTTCACAGGTAAAGGCTTCTACCCTTGTAAAAGGTGTTATGCATGCACCCGAACGAAACGTCCTAATGAAAAAAAGTTACAAGTTCAATCCATCAGCAATGGCACCCCCTATGAGATAAAAGATTTTATAGGGTGTAAAACTGAATGAGCCGTGTATGGCTTGGAGTGCAGCTGTGGCCTTCAGTACATTGGCCGCACAAAAAGATTGCTGAGAATACGCTTAAACGAACACGTACAAAATATTTTAAACGGTTATGACAAACACAGTGTGTCAAGGCACTTTGCTAAATGCCACAAGAAAAATCCCATCCATCCAAAATTTTGCAGTAAGGTGAGAGGCTTGTGCACATATGGGTGCCACCAT
This sequence comes from Lithobates clamitans, assembly GCA_037952925.1. NCBI lineage: Eukaryota > Metazoa > Chordata > Amphibia > Anura > Ranidae > Lithobates > Lithobates clamitans. Next base: position 4,028,308 of record JBBGZY010000179.1, on the reverse strand, counting down.
TAGAAGATTAGCTGGGCACCGATCGATTGATTGCTCACAGTGGAGAGATTCACTATTTTTGTGGAAGATTATTTCAGACTGTTACAATGGAATTTGTTTCTTGTTTTATCACTCTCGTTACCGGACTATATTGATTTTTATCCAGCTTTATTGCACACTCAGTGGTGCATGTTGGACTTTATCACACTGTTTATTTATTTGTTCACTTATTCGTTCGATGCCACATTTTGTTATATAGATTTCACAAATTTGGTTCTAGACTTTTTTATCACATGGTATTTTATATATTTTGTATATTTTTGTTATTGAGTTAATACACATTTGTATACCACACACAGCACAACGCCATCACGTATACATTTATATATTTTTTCTGCTTTGGATCAGTTAATCAGGTGCTTGCTGCAGTGTATTTAGCCCCCTATCTTCACCTTCATCTTGACAGCGCAGGAGTTACTTACCTTTATATAGAAGAAAGGAAAGACTGCTTAAACCGCTGCACCAGTCATTTTTGTGTTAATTAAAAGTCCACCGCTACAAAAACTGTAGCTGCTGCCTTTAAACACACACTCGGGCCCTAATTTGACAGGCATGTGAATGCAGATGTATGGCCCCAAATAGAGAGTGTGCATTTTGGGCCACTCACCCGGCGTGGCTGTGTTCAGGTATATTACAGGAGATGATCAGAGACTGCAGACATACTACAGGAGATGGTCAGAGACTGCAGACATATTACAGGAGATGATCAGAGACTGCACACATATTACAGGAGATGGTCAGAGACTGAAGACATATTACAGGAGATGATCAGAGACTGCAGACATACTACAGGAGATGGTCAGAGACTGCAGACATATTACAGGAGATGATCAGAGACTGCAGACAAACTACAGGAGATGATCAGAGACTGCTGACATATTACAGGAGATGATCAGAGACGGCAGACATACTACAGGAGATGATCAGAGACTGCAGATATACTACAGGAGATGATCAGAGACTGCAGACATACTACAGGAGAGGAACAGAGACTGCAGACATACTACAGGAGATGGTCAGAGACTGCAGACATACTACAGGAGATGATCAGAGACTGCAGATATACTACAGGAGCTGGACAGAGACAGCAGACATAATACAGGAGATGATCGGAGAAGGCAGACATACTGCAGGAGATGGTCAGAGACTGCAGACATAGTACAGGAGGTGATCAGAGACTGCAGATATACTACAGGATATGGTCAGAGATGGCAGACATAATACAGGAGATGATCGGAGATGACAGACATACTACAGTAGATGATCAGAGACTGCAAACATACTACAGGAGATGAACAGAGACTACAGACATGATACAGGAGATGATCAGAGACTGCAGACATGATACAAGAGATGATCAGAGACTGCAGATATACTACAGGAGATGGGCAGAGACTGCAGACATGGTACAAGCAGTTTTAGCAGTGACCAGTGTTCTTCCAGTGTGAAAAACATTGATCACTGTGCTATGTGTAAACAGGGGTTTACAAGATATAACAAAGTGCCAAAAAAAAACTAAAAAACTTTACTAAGCCAATTGCTCAAGCACAGGAGGACAATAAATGGTTAATAGGTCTGTGAAGCTCATATCCTGACCAGCCTAATTCCTGCAAAGATAACATAAGGACTCTGGCACAAATGCTCAAGCACAGGAGGACAATAAATGGTTTATAGGTCTGTGAAGCTCATATCCTGACCAGCCTAATTCCTGCAAAGATAACATAAGGACTCTGGCACAAATGGCTCTAAAGAAACAGCTGAAGTTTATTACTAACAACATATCACATACTCATATCTAATGGGGAGTCTTCCAGCGGTTTAAACATCATTATCAGTGTGCTCATCATCCTGTGCACAGTGTAAACAAAAAATAAAGATAAGAAGTGTGAGGGGGGCGTGGTTTGGCATCGTACCAAGATGGACGCTTAACTCTGGAGCTCCCGTCCACGAGGTCCAGCTACATCAGTGTTTGGCAACCAAACGGATCCTCCGCGGCTGAAAAATGGAGAGATCTTCCAGGAGTGTGTCAGCGACAAGGTCCTGCTCCTCTCGGGAGCAGGACACACAGCTTAGCCGACAAATCCCCTATATATTTCGGACAAGGCCCAGAAGCAAGACGCAAGCCTCACAATCTGCTTCTTCACAGGAGTCTCGCTCCCATAGCAGAAGCCCGCAGCGCGCCAGAGCAGGATCAGAGGGACAGACACCCCCTCTGAACCTTGATGATCTCAGAAGTGTCCCCTCTGATACAAAGAGCACTCTGTCTGCTGCCATCTCCAATTTAAGAGCAGACATACAGGCCATAGCCCTGAGAGTGGAGGAGGTTGAAATAACACAAGCCCGCTATGTCTCCCTCTGCCATGTACAACAACTTACCGAATCACACCCCATGCACCTGAGGGAAATTAACCGCCATATGGAAGATTTGGATAACAGGGGGAGACACCGCAACCTCAGGGTAATAGGGATCCCTGAATCCATAGACCCCAGCCACCTCCCACAAGCTGTCACTAATATCTTTAACAATCTCCTGGAAAGACCACCGGACACACCGATCGTCTTTGAGCGCATACACCAAGCGCTCCGCCCGAGGGGGAGAGACCCAGACCCTCCTAGGGATTCGGTTTGCTGCCTCGTGGATTTCCCACTCAAGGAGGAAATCCTCCACAAAGCCAGAGGTAGAAATCAATTGTCCTTCAGGGGAGCTAACATCAAGATCTTCCAAGATCTTTCAAATATTACTCTACAGCACAGAAGGAAACTGAGGCCCCTACTCGACACCCTGCGGGAGAGATCCATCCTATACCTCTGGAAGTTCCCCTTCTGCCTGTCAGTATCGCACCAGGGGCGCACAGCGAATCTTAGAGTCCCCGAGGATTTAGACCACTTCTGCTCTACCCTGGATATACAGCTCGTAGATTTGCCGGATTGGTATAGTGAATTCAAGCTTCCCTCGCTAAACAGAGCTACATCCATGGACGGAGTGGACGAAGCAGGCATTTTCAGCATAAGACGTCGGCGCCGCCATGCACAACATCCTCCTCCACACCGCACCTCTCAGAATGCCTCAGAAGTCCCAAGAAATGACAGTCCCGCGGCTTCCCTAGCACACCGAAGGGCACGGATCAATTGAGCAGGTAACACTTATTAAATATGCTGCTTACATGACACGGGAACTTTATCCTCTTAGTCTACCCCCGTATACCTGACTGTATTTAACACTGCCGCAAATATACAGTACCACGCTACACCTACCTACGCCAGAACCTCAAGTCCTAAACAAGAGCTCCAAAACCCAGCTCATTTTTGCATCGGATAGCCCAGAAGTGACTTTCATGGAACCGAGTTGCACTATTCATCCCACCGCCTATCAATATGAGATGACAAAAAGAACTTTCATTATGCTTCCCCCCTCAATAATATAGGAGTGCAATCGGCAAAGACCCTGTTCAGAAACCTGGTCATTAGGTCTTATCTTACATACTTAGCAAATCTCACTGATAAAAAGCCAGAGAACATTACTCATTTTCCAGATATCTTCATACAGAGATGTCCGGCACATGTCAGACCGATGGACTAAAGACCATAGCTTGGCAACACGGCTCCACTCATCACCAACTAAGTAATGGGCAGAGCAACCTAATGGAAGATTGAGACTTACTTCATCTTGTCGCACATAGGCCTGTGCTCCCACCTCACAAACTAAGACCCCAGAAACATTACAACCTTACTGGAAGCAACCATTCCTGGACTATCATATATGTGCAATTCCCTCGGACTTTCACTGCACTGACCCCCTATCAGTCACACTGGAGAATAATCTCCTCTCTCCAAAACCCTCCTCTACATGCTCGGACTCAATACTTAAAGTCTATGCAACGAATTGTACACATGGAAAGACCAGGGGAACTGAACACCTCCCTTCACTATTTTACGTTACAACAGACTGCCGACCAAGTCACTATTGCTTGAGAAAAAGAAGTTAAGGATATTCTAACCTTCATCTCCCTCTTTATTACGCATCTCTCTCTGCATTTCTGCTATGCCTCCCTTTTTATCTGTCTAATGCGCTCCTACTATCATTCCTCCCTACCTGCTACACCTTGCACCTTTTCCCCCACTCCTGGCTCTCCCTGACTGCGACCCGAGCAAGGTTGCATTAATTTTGGTTGCTTTAATAACAGATATCTTTGCTTTCTAGTTAATTGCTGACTGAGAGGTTCTATCAAAGGTATGCCAGCCCATATCCAGTCTCTGATAACCCGAGAGGGAGGTGTCCAGGTAAGGAGTATACACACCTCACAATATGCACAATGGGTAGTGATATGGAAATACATGAATAATTAAACAAAATGGCACTTCAGCTATACACTTGACCTTTCTCCCATTTGGGACAAAGGTGTGTAACCCACAAAACCTAAATTGACAAAGCTGTGACTGGACGCCTCCCTCTCAGACCCGGTGGACTCACAAATGTTAACAGCAGGTATCGTTGCATTAGTTATTACGTTTGTTGAATTTATATGGTTTTCCTTGTATTAAGTGTCATGTAAAGGTTACGATCTGAGTTACTTAGTGTTATATTTCTGAGGCTGATATGCAAAACCTGATTACCCATGATATTCATGCTCCACCACACAAACCTAACCACTCCCCACACAACGTTGAACTATCACCTTACTAACAAAATAGACTACACCTCCTTGACAAACTTCTTTCACATTACCACCATTGACCCAGAGACATATCCTTTGTCTGGAGATTAGTGTGTTGCTAGCAATCTACACACTGATCCCCATCTGACGTCATAAGCCTATCTCTATTCTAAACCAACACTACTCCCAAACACTATAGAATAGATCCTGAGGAGGAAAGGGAACTTTCCCTTCTACCCCCAAACATCAGACAACACTTATGATATGCCGAACACACACTCCCTTTGACCTCACAGGGACACAGAGCACACACCTCTTGTGATACTTTGTCTACCACCCCCACTCAACAGACTCTGGTAGTCACCGTTGACCTTACCGGAGCCCCATACCCTTAGATAGAGGGCTGACAGGATCAACCCCATAGCCGGTATTTTCTCCTGATACTCACACCTCCCCTTTCTGCCCCTACCCGACCTTTCACCCTCCCTTTTCACCTAATCCCGCCTGACCACCCAATCAACCAGTCCGTATCTTTACTCTCTCCCTCCCTTTCACCCCCTTTTTTATTTATTTTTTCCTCCCCCTAACCCCCAATTCTTCCTTCCTTCCCCCTCCTTCTTAGACTCCTCCTTCTCGGGGTATTTTTAACATAATTCAACTCCCCTCTACCATTACCATGACTCCACCAAAAACACATATCACCAATTCCACACTGAAGCTCATCTCTCTGAACACAAAAGGCTTAAACACCCCTGAAAAAAGGTTGCAAGTACTATCCAACATGGGATCCCTGAAAGCAGATATTGTTTTTCTGCAGGAAACCCATTTCTGTATGAAATCAATTCCCAAATTAGCTAACCATTCCTTCCCCCACAGTTTCCACGCTACCTCCCCTACTACAAAATCTAAGGGGGTTTCCATACTTCTTTCCAAAAATACACCTATCCAAATATCTGATACTCTCATAGACGACCAGGGCAGGTTTCTTTTTCTTAAAGAGATGTTCAACAACAAACGAATAACGTTAGCGAATATTTACAGCCCCAACTCCTCCCAGGTCCCCTTTATTCGAGATATAGCAAACCGACTAGCCACCTTCCAAGAGGGGACGCTGATTCTGGGGGGCGATCTGAATATCCCACTAGACCCCCTGTTAGACACCTCATCAGGCACCTCCCACCTACCTTATAGAGCCATTAAACAAATCAGGAAAAGTCTCCAAGACTTACTACTCCATGATACTTGGCGTAATCTCTATCCTAAAGAAAAGGACTTTACCTTCTTCTCTATACCACATAAAAGATTTTCACGCCTCGATTATCTCTTTGTCACACAACAAGATCTCCAAAACGTGTCCAAGGCAACAATGGAACCGATGACATTTTCCCATCATCACCCCATCTCTGCTACATTTACTTTCCCAGATAAAATAGCGCACACAAGCATATGGAGACTGGACTCGAACATACTGACGCACCAATCTAGAGAAACGGAAATTCGTAAATACCTAACCCAATATTTCAATGAAAATAACACTCCTGATGTCTCTCAACGGACACAATGGGAGGCGCACAAGTGTGTAGTGAGAGGCAAACTTATCTCCCTAGCTGCAGCAATCAAAAAAGAGAAATCTGCTAAACTCACAGATCTATTCACAAAACTTAAAACTCTAGAGGCGATACATAAACGTACTTTAGCCCAAGAAACTCACACAAAACTTACTGAAGTTTGCACATGTATACAAGAAGAACTAGGCCGCAACCTAAAAAAAAAATTTTTTTTACCCGGAAACTCTTTTACGAACACGGGAACAAATAAGGCCATCTGTTGGCCCAAGCTCTAGGCTTGAAAAGAGCTAAGCAGACAATACACCAAATACATTCACTGACGGGTAAAACACACAAGAAGAACACAGATATCGCACACGAATTTGAAAAATACTATTCATCCCTATATAATCTCAATAGTACCAACCATACCACCTCCTCTTCTCAACAAAGACAAAAAGAAATCCATGCATTCCTTAACAACTTCTCTACAGGGAAAATTCCGACAGACACAGTCAAAACACTTGAATCCCCGATCACCTCTACAGAATGGCTACAAGCTGTAAAACAACTAAAACCCAGTAAAAGCCCAGGCCCAAACGGACTAACAGCAGCATATTATAAGTTATTCGCAGAGACACTTCAATCCCACTTTCTCAAAGCTTTCAATTCACTCTCCCCCTCAAAGTCACTCACGCATGGATTACTAGAGGCCCATATAACAGTCATCCCTAAAGAAGGCAAGGACCCCACCAACACAGGAAGCTACAGACCAATCTCTCTATTAAATGTTGACGTCAAGATATTCTCCAAGATATTAGCAAATAGACTTCTCCCTCTTCTCCCCTCTCTCATCACTTCAGACCAAGTAGGTTTTGTTCCTGGAGGTGAAGCCAGGGACAACACTATAAAGGCCATTAACCTACATTACCTGATAACACGAACTAAACAGAAAGGCTTTTTCCTGTCTTTAGACGCGGAGAAGGCATTTGACAGAGTGGCATGGGACTATATGGAGGCAGTGTTACGGGCCATAGGACTGGGACCTCGCATGTTAAGCTTTACCCTATCACTGTACTCCAACCCACGGCCAAAGTAAGAGTCAATAACACTCTGTCAAACGCCTTCTCCATCTGCAATGGTACGAGGCAGGGATGTCCTTTATCCCCGATCCTTTTTATTCTTACAATATGTCGCGGACGACATATTATTATTTCTCACAGAACCTCTGACCACCATACCTGTCCTTTTATCCGAATTCCAATCATTGTCCAACCTAAAGATTCATTTCTCCAAATCATACGCCCTCAACATATCCCTCCCTCAGAAAATGAGAGCTCAATGTAAAGATAACTTCCCATTCCACTGGAAGAGTGACGCTATCACATATCTAGGCATACAAATCACTTCCGAACTGTCAGACCTATATACAAAAAATCATTTGCCTCTTCTAAATAAACTTACTACTGACCTCGGAAACTGGAACAAACCTATTTTCTCGTGGTTTGGTAGAGCAGCAATCTTAACGATGAACGCTTTACCAAGACTGCTATATATACTACAAGCTATTCCGATCCATGTCCCACAAGCGTTTTTTAAGACACATAAAAGCATATGCTCCAGATTTCTGTGGGGAGGTCGGAGGCCTAGGATTAGCCTCCGCCATCTCACTCGACCAAAACGATTAGAGGGGATCGGTCTACCTGACATCCACAACTATCTCAAGGCCGTACACCTCACCAGGATAGTAGATTGGAATATCCACTCCCCATACAAAGATTGGGTCCCTTTAGAAGCATCGTTCACCACCCTTCCCCTAGCTTCCCTTCCGTGGATGAACCCAGCACACATCCCGACGACTATCCAACAACACCCGCTTATCGGGCCAACTCTGCGCTGCTTCAGAAAATTGTGCACCCAAACAGAAATATCCTCCATTCCAGGTCCACTAACTCCAATTAAGTTAAACCCAGACTTCCCTCCGGGATTGTTCCACCACTTCCTGGTAGATAACTGGTCGCAGGACCAAATCCGAGCACTCCAATTCTTTAACGCAGGAAAACTTCTTTCTGCTTCAAATATTGCAGATCAAATGGACAGACCACCTATTCCTGCCTGGACTTACCAAATGATTACACACTATCTTAAATTGTTAGACAAAGACTCACAGTGTTCACGACAATCTTTTGAAAGGCTTTGCACCCAAAACTTCCCCCAACGACACCTTCTGGCCTACACACATAGCCTTCTTTTTGAAGATATATGACCCAGTACTTGCAATGCCTGCAAACGTTGGGAAGAAGACTTGTCCCTCTCGCTCTCAGATGACCAATGGGAACGAATATTCTTAAATATTCACAAAGGCTCACTAAATGTTAGCACACAAGAAAATGGATATAAGATCCAATCTAGGTGGTACTGCACGCCAGCCCTTCTAAACAGATTTTACCCTTCCAATTCAGATACATGTTGGAGATGCCAAAATGAAAAAGGAACTCTGTTACATATTTGGTGGGCCTGCACCCCACTGCAAACGTTTTGGAAAGAAGTATGTCGAATCACCTCTCAAGTAACTTCCTACGAACTAGAACTATGCCCGGCTCAATTTCTTCTGCATCATTCACCCCGATCACATAGCACATACCACAAATCCCTGGCAATGCATATGATCAATGCGGCAAAGCAATGTATCCCTATACACTGGAGTTCCCCCCAAGTACCCACAATCAAAGAATGGTTTCACAGAATACGCAAAACCGCTAAGATGGAAGAGTTAATTCACATCTCACGAGACACACCTTCGAAATTCAGTAAAAAATGGGCCTGCTGGATACACTTCCAGACTACCCCAGCTTTTTCCAGAGTCTTTGAGCCATTACCATAAGATAATGGTGATTATCGGGACAAAATTTACCTGAACCCATACACAAAAGAAAGATGGCAGTGGGAGAGGAGGACGAATATTGGAGATGGAGACTGAAACAGGGGGGAAAAAATAAAACACAAATTCCAGCACACACTCATGTTTACCCCTCGACCCCCTGACCTTGTTCAGTCCCAAGAGACACTGAATCTAGGAACAGGAGTCCAAAATCTCCTTCAAAAAGTAAAGAGAAAAGGGAAAAAAGGGAAACAAAATAAGAAAACGGAAAAGGAACCCGAGGAGGAGAGTCAGAGAATGATTATGATTATCCCCGCCCCCTGTCTTCTCTACCCCCCCCTCTTTGTTTTTTTTCTCCCCTTTCCACTGCCTTCCCCTTCTTCCCCTCCCTCCTTCCCCACCCCCCTTCTCTCCCTCGCCCCTAACCCCCCCATACACTATCTCGACCCCTATCCCTCATACTCTTATAACCCCCCCACATAATAATGGAAAAGTTCAGCTTGATCACATTTAGAGTCTCTTAGTGACTACACCTATCTTCGCGTATCCTGCACCTAAACCCAAATAAGCCCACCATTGAATAGGAGACATTTCACACTACTCTCCATAGACACACATAACCCCTTCTAATCAAACCTATGAGAAACATACTCACCCTCCCCCAATAGTCCTTATCTTCCAACCGATAACCGGAGAACTAGATTGATACTAAAATAGACCACAGGTTTTATCACGTCAGGGCGTAATAAAGCAAGTTAGACCACCCCATAAGTACCAAGACACATATGCCTCGTTTCCACTGAGCGGATCGGTTCGGTTTGGTTCGGTACGGTATGCTATTTTGGGTGTTTCCATTCTGAAAGCGGCCCATACAACCGAATCAAACCGTTCCATTCAGGGTCCTGCTTCAGATGTGGGGCCATAGAAAATGGAACAGTTCGGTTAGGGCGGAGCTACGATACATTCCACTGATTGGCTGACAGAAAACCCTCTGCTGTGCTATGCTGAGGCATTTTTTCTAAACCCTGTATGGCCCCTTGTGGTCCTACTTGCAGTGGAAACGCTCACCAGAATAGACCGGACCATTCTAGGCCATTCAAACTGTACCGACCCGAAGCGATCCGCTCAGTGGAAACGAGGCATAAGAGACCCTGAGACGACATGTATAGGTTTATGTACCAGCTCTTGCATTTGTACCACAATCTTGCTGTTTCAACACCTGTTTTTGTATGAAAAAGGTTTGAGATTTCTGTACATGTTTTCTCTTTATAATAATAATAATAAAATGTGTTTAAAAAAAAAAGAAAGAAGTGTGAGAAGCCAGAGAGGAAGTCACCCCTCCATCAGTGTGTTCAGTGCCTAATCTGCACACAGGACGGGAGAACACACTGATGATGTGACTTCTGCAGCCGGCATTACAGGTGACATGTTAGTGACGATGATCATCTGTTTCTATAGATCTAGTTGTGTAGAGTCCACTGTGGGTGCTGAGTGATCTGTTGGATGTAAATGTGATCATACCTTCTCCATACTCAGTTATGTCGGATCCTCTTCATCCAGCCCTGTTTTAGCCACCAGCTTCTTCTGATCAAATGTGGCGGGCTGGATAAGGGGAGGGTTACAGAGGAAAGCTGATTGGCTAAAGAGGTGATGGGAGGCGGAGCAATTTATCAGCAGTCAGATGAGCAGCGCTATTGGTTTGTTACACTGGTGTGTGCCGCCCCCTCCACTATCTGAAGGTCGTGGGAAGGAGAGGGGGAGAACTGTGCAGGGCACTGCTCTGCAATTGCTGTCAAGCACCTGCTGCAACCCTAATGCCGCGTACACACGGTCGGACTTTCCGGCATACTTGGTCTGGCGGACCAGAGTCCGCCGAACAATCCGACCGTGTGTAGGCTCCGGCAGACTTTTCCGGCGGACTTTTTCCCAAAAGCCCGCCGGACCTAGATTTGAAACAAGTTTTAAATCTTTCTGTCGGACTCTGGCGGAAAGTCCGCTCGTCTGTGTGCTGGTCCGACGGAAAGCCCGCTTGTGTGTATGCTGGTCCAACGGACCAGACATGACGCAAGGGCAGGGTATTGCATTTTGCGCTCGCTGCAATAGGAAAAACAAATTTTCCTATTGCGGCGAGCGCGGGGCATACCAGGCCCTTAGGTCTGGTATGGATTATAAAGGGAAGCCCCCCTATGCCAAAAAAACGGCGTAGGGTCCCCCTTAAAATCCATACCAGACCCCGATCCGAGCATGCAGCCCGGCCGGTCAGGAAAGGGGGTGGGGACGAGCAAGCGCCCCCTCCTCCGGTTCCTCTTCTCCCGGTGTTCCAGTTCCTCGGCCGGCTCCTCCGCTGTCTTCAGGCCGCTCTCTTGCCAGCGGAGGTCCGGACTTCTGGGCTTCTTGTCTTCTTCCCTCTTCTCTTCTCCAGATGTTGACACTATGCTCTCTCCGGCATAGGGGAGACCCCGCCCCCTTATGATGTCACAGTCCCTGGGCATGCTGGGGCGTGGTCAACATCACCCGGTGACCACGCCCCCTAAAACATCACAGTCCCAGCATGCCCAGGGACTGTGACATCATAAGGGGGCGGGGTCTCCGCCTATATAAGTCACAACGGAGCCCTCAGAGAGCAGTCCAGCCGGAGAGAGCGTTGTGTCAACATTTGGAGAAGAGAAGAGGGAAGAAGACAAGAAGCCCAGAAGTCCGGACCTCCGCTGGCAAGAGAGCGGCCTGAAGACAGCGGAGGAGCCGGCTGAAGAACTGGAACACCGGGAGAAGAGGAACCGGAGGGACCCCCGAAGCCGGAAGAAGACCCCCGAAGCCGGAGGAAACCCCCCCCCGGAGCTGTTTAATAAATTATTTTAAAAACCTGTGTAGTGTGTTGAGGGCATGCGGCCTGGTACGGTTCAGGAGGGGCGCTCGCTCGTCCGCACCCTCTTGCCTGACCGGCCAGGCTGTGTGCTCAGATCAGGGTCTGGTATGGATTTTAGGGGGGACCCCATGCCATTTTTTCGGTGTAGGGGGGCTTCCCTTTAAAATCCATACTAGACCTAAGGGCCTGGTATGACCCGCGGCGGGGCTCGCAAGGTGTCAATCCCGCCGATAAAAGCGGCAAGATTGACTTCCTTTTTTAGTCCCGTCGCACCTGAGTCATGTTCAAAATGAACGAACTTGTCCATGTGTGTGCAAGTCCGTTCATTCTGAAAGTCCGCCGTAACTCCGGCGAAAGTCCGTCGGAAAGACGGGCGGACTTAGCCCGCCGGAAAGTCCGGTCGTGTGTGGGCAAGTCCGTCCGTTTTAAAGTCCGGCGCACCTGGCGGACAAAGTCTGTCAGAAAGTGTGCCGGACCAAGTATGCCAGAAGGTCCGATCGTGTGTACGCGGCATAATGCCCCGTACACACGGTCGGATTTTCTGACGGAAAATGTGTGATAGGACCTTGTTGTCGGAAATTCCGACCGTGTGTAGGCTCCATCACACATTTTCTATCAAATTTTCCGACAACAAAATCCATTGTCGGAAATTCCGATCGTGTGTACACAAATCCGACGGACAAAGTGCCACGCATGCTCAGAATAAATAAAGAGATGAAAGCTATTGGCCACTGCCCCGTTTATAGTCCCGACGTACGTGTTTTACGGCACTGTGTTCAGAATGATCGGATTTTCCGTCAACTTTGTGTGACCGTGTGTATGCAAGACAAGTTTGAGCCAACATCCGTCGGAAAAAATCCTAGGATTTTGTTGTCGGAATATGTGATCAATGTCCGACCGTGTGTACGGGGCATTACTGTCCGGGCCCCCCTGTTTCCCTGGGCCCCCTACAGGAGGGCCCTGTGTGCGACTAGCGCTGCACCTCCTGAATGGTCCGGAAGTCTTCTGTGTCCTGTGACGTGTCCCAAAAGACTGCAGGGAGGGAGGAAGAGGGATCTTCTGCTCAGATCACCTAGGCAAGCTAAGCGTAAGTGTGAGCAGGTACCAGTCAAAACTAGGTACCCGCTCCCCCCCCCAAAAAAAAAAAATGTTATGCCAAATGTGGCAGGGAAGAAGTACTTAAAGCAGAACATCCCCTTTTGGGTGGAGCTCCACTTTAAGATTGTATTTTGTTGACAAAAACAGTACTGTACAGATAAATCCACTTTTGTGGGGAAAAAAATAGGAAATACAGAAAAAATAACATAGCATATACAATTGCGACACAAGTCATATTGTAATTGAATGTTATTAAAAATGACCTTTCCTTTTCAATCTGCAGCACTGTAATCCTTTGTAAAATGCAATGCAATATGGCTACCTGGAGGTGTTCTGTACACAGAATGTGTATAGAACGCCCCCCCAGAAAAATCATTTCCTGCTTGTGTGATTGGCAAGTCAGATTTCAGGCATCCCCTGCAACAAAAATGTCATTTTTGGGGAGATACACCCAATAGGAAATCACATCTAAAGGGATGCAGGCCCAGCAGCTTTCCTCATTAGTACCCTGCAGGTGCAGCAGCTGATAATTATGAAACCACTCCCATTAAATACACTTTTCACATGGGACACAGACAAACACACAGGGATTTCTTCAGAATAACAAAAGGTAGGAATCTGCAACAAAGTGTGTTAAAATCCTTGCAATGTACATAAATCACCCAGAGGGGAATGTTTTTTTCTCAACAAAAGTGGAGTTACTCTTTAACACTGAAGTTTACGTATGAACATTTTTGCAAAGGTTCGTCCAGCTTGGATCAAAGTATGTATGTGCCATACTTGGCTGATCCTTGTGGAAGCTGGATATCATTGAAGTAGGCACAGCTACAACAGTGATTGCCACTAGCTACTGGGTCCCATGCCAATTGGCTGCCCTGCTACTTAGTGAACAGAAGAGGTTGTCCGCTTAGCATGGGTGCCAGTCAGAAAACACTTTACATTACCTCAACAACAAAAATGTTTTGTTTTATTGAACAAGGTGGAGATCATGAAGTTACAACCACTGGGAGCATGCACATCTGGATCGCTTCAAGGAGACACTGCAAGGCAGTATTCTGCATTTTGATGCTGCTCCTCTTTCCTTGGCACTGGGTTACAAGGACCTTATTGTATGGTAACATTGTAATAGAAATAATATCACACAAAAACGTATAATTAAGTTAAAAGAAGAGACCAATTTTTTTTTTAAATCAAAAACATTTATTACAAATAAAACAATTTATTTCATTTGACATTAGATATCGTTATCTTTTATATAAAATGATTGCCTCATTTATCACCCCATATTACACCTTATTTTTATAAAAATAAAATATAGCCATGTGTACCAGCACAGACAGATCATCTCACAGAGTAACACATTTTATACAATAGTTTTCCCTATTCCATATCGATCATCAGGATCTTGAGGTTCGCTAAAATGGCCATTGCCTGAGCAGAGAGCGCAACAATGCAGATTGCGTGCTTCTAAGTGGAAGTCAAGTTCAGGATGGAATAAGAGGCATCAACAAACAAATGTATCATTTCTGACATCAAAAGTAAACAGTTTATATTACAGGAGTTCCTGAGTCATTTCCATACACTGCATAGTAAATTAAATTAACATTCCCCTATAACAAGTGAAAAAAATATTTCAAGGCATCTCTGCTTTTAGCACAAATAAATGATAATGGCTACTAAGGAAGCTGAATGGAATGTTTAATGGAAATCTGTACTGAGGGAACATGTTGGCAAACCTCTCCCTCTAAAAATGTTTGGTGGCGTCCATGCTAATCCAATACTTTTTGCATAATTGACCCACAAGTAATGATGAGCAGGGTTCTATACTAACTGGGAAGCTGTCACACATTTGCATCCCCATTGGCCCAATCAGATGCAGGCAGAACATTCCCCACCCTGCAGCTGCACAAACACAAAGGGGTGGGAAGCTCATGATGTCTTTGATATGACCACATTAGGTCCGTGACATTGACTAAATATTTGCATAAGGTAGAAACATTGTGCTGGACCCATCGGGTTATCTCACTGGTACTGCCATTTTAGAGTGTTGATATTGATGTAAATATTCTGGTTCCCAGGCAGGCAGCTTCTACACCCTAGGATCTCCACTGTCTCCTTGGGTTATAGTGTAATGTAACAAAAATAGAAATTGAGGCGCAACGTCACTGCCAAGAGGTCCAGATACAACTTTATTCTAAAAAAATTCAGGGGAATATCCGAAAAGTAGACATGGCTACTGGAGATTTAAGATTCATCATGATAAAATGGGCATTCTTGGACCTCCAAAACTCATTGGCTACTTTTTGGATGGTCCCCTCTGACTTATTAGAATAAAGCTGTATCTGGTCCTCCTAGCAGTGATGTGGTGCTTAAATTTAAATTTTTGTTACATTGGCTAAATATAGCCATGGGGCCATTTTAGATCAATGATGTCACGACCATACCCACGCCTTAGTTTATGTGCAGCTAGGAGGTGAATTACCTGGTTGGTTGGGCCTCTGGGAACTGCTCTCCCACAGCTGATTGGGCCAGTGGCAATGTGATGAGTTTTGCCAAACTGGGTTCAGACTGAGTTTGGACTGAACGCTTGTCATCACTATCCAGACTTCTAATATCACTCTGATGTCAATGATTGTTTTAGGTCAGTGACTCAAAGTCAAGGGCACCCAAGTAACTAGTATTTTCAGAAGGGGGTCAGCAACAGAAGCCCACATTTTTTTCTGTACAGTTGTACTTTAAATGGTCTAATCTTTGGATATGCTTGTAGGTTCTGTTTCTTTGGATGTCTAAGATCCTCAGCTAGCTTCTGCCTCTCCCAAAAACTACGTCGACCCCCTCTTTGGAAAAATTTCCATCACCAGATTAAAGAGAAACGTTATCTCTAATTTTCTAAACCTCTATTTAAAAACTGAAATTGGAGCTGCTCTTTAAAATGAAAGTGTTAGGAAGCAAGATGTAGGTTATAAAGTGCATAAACAGTTGTGCAGATTCTAAAGCCTTTGGTTCTTTTGCATGGTAATTATACAATTGAAAACACAAACGTTCCATTTGAGCCACTTGCACATACTGATATGCAAGTAAAGTTACCTTAAAGGATAAATAAACCCAAGAACAAAAAATTTAATCTGTTGCAGTTTACCACTCTTAAGATGTAGTGGCTGCAACGGTTCTCTTTTTTTTCAGGCTAAGAACATTTTTAGAAAGTACATAAAATACCTGCTGATCTTGACAAAAATGCAATGTCATTGTAACTTCCTGTGAACTGAAAAAAAACAAATAATATTGTCTTTTTTTGTAAACTACTAGTTCAAACTAGAGACAAACATATTAAAAGTCTAGCCTTTGTGGCAACAATGGATCCCTCCATAGATACTGTAGAGGAGTGTAGCCACCCAGGGACAGCAGGTGTGTCTTTTTTTTTTGTCTGTTCTCCCATTTCACAGATTTCTTCTCACTTTCTGTCCCAAAGATGGTGTACACAAGACAGGAAGTAGGAGGAAAACTCCCCAGTGGGCACTCAGCCAGCAATAAAAGGTAACAGGCTTTTACCATTCCCCATTCTGTCCCAGACTTGGACTCTTTTAGCTGGCATTCCACATTACGATGCAGGATGATCAGATGTGTGTGTGTGGGGTTAGGACACCAGCTAGACTCACTTTTTAACTACCAGAGATAACAAGGATTGTAGAGACTTCTGCAATTCAGCAGGGATTCTACACTTAAAGGAGAAGTCCTGCCTGAGATTTTTAGGCTGGGCTTTCCCTCTGGGTCACAGGAGTGCAATTCGTTTTGCACTCCTGTGACCTGTTTTCAGAGGAGAGCAGTGTGAAGTCCGCTCTCCACTGACGTCATTGCCATCAGTCGAGGCACCGCGTCATGCCGACTTCCCAAGTCTGGATCCATCAGCTGCCTTAATTGATGGCAGTCTCAGCAAGCAGATGAGATGGCAGGTCCCCATCCCTCCACAGCTCATTGCTCCAATAAGCGTGGAGGATCAGAGCAGGAGCGATGCTGCTTGGGGAGGAGTGAGAACTGAGCCATCGGCGATGTTCGGTGGCTCAGTACTCAGTGCGGTCTGATGCTGCATCCACCTAGGTAAGTATGATTATGCAAAAAAAAAGAAAACCATACTTCTCTTTTAAAGCTGAACTCCTGGCAGATATAAAAACAACACCAATTACTCTAGTTGTGTGTTTATTAACACAGTGTTCTTAGTACAACAAAAAACTCAATCTGGAAGAGAGAGGGGCAGCACTAAAGCCGTGTACACACAACCAAACTTTTCTACCGGACTGGTCCGACGGAACAATCCGACCATGTGTTTCCTTTATCAGACCTTCAGCGGACTTTTTCTGTTGAAAATCAGACGGACTTTAGATTTAGAACATGTTTCAAATCTTTCCGACGGACTCGAGTCTGGTCGAAAAATCAGTTCGTCTGTATGCTAGTCCGATGGACAAAAAAGGCTGCAAGGGCAGCTATTGGCTACTGGCTATGAACTTCCTTATTCTAGTCCCTTCGTACATCAGCACGTTCAAACAACGTGTGTGGGCAAGTCCGGTCGTTCAAAAGTCCGTCGTAACTCCATCGAAAGTCCGTTGGAAAGACCGTCGAACCTTTGATGCTGAAAAGTCCGCTCGTGTGTACGCGGCATAAGAGAGGAACAGTCAAGTCAACAGAAAAAGAATATACTGAGAGCAGAAGAGGACTGCTGATCTCATCAGTCTGCTGCTGCTCATTCACTGTCCAATCACAGCCTGGAAGCAGGGAGGTATCCAAGCTGTTTTTTAAATGTAGTTAAGAAAAGTCAGGTAAACAATTGTGATATGCTATCTGGCCATAGATGGATTAAAGTTTGGCTAGTTCAGCAGGGAGCAGCCGAAAAATTGATCCATGTGTGTCCTTTCCCACTCAACAGAAGTTGATTGTTAGATTTACATCTGTTGAACGGGAATGTTGGAAAACTGTTCTCAACCAGCAGCTGCAGCCTATAAGTGTATTCTAAAAGTGGAGAATCCCGCTGTCAGAATACACTGTCTCAGCAGTGGGTGGATGGAGGAATTCATTCATTTTTTTAGTCAGCTTACTGGCTGAATATGAAAGCATGAACAATCTATGACCAGCTTAAATCTCAAGACTGTATGGAGAAAAATACAAATCCTTTAGTAGTTAGCACAACTCCCATGTATGAATTGCAAATGTGGGTTAAGCAGTCTGTCTGGAGTTCAGCTTTTAGTTGAATTAAATCTTTAGCCATGTTGTTGTCCTTGGTATTTATAATCATGCCATACTATAAGCACTGAGACAGCTGAGAACATAACTGCATTGTGAATAGGAACAACTTCTCTACATCAGTTCTCTTTTGGAGCATATGAACTTCAAGCACAAAAACCTTAATTCAAAAGCATTGCTCAATAGCCACAAATCATATAAATGTACCTAGTGTGCACTAAATCCCTCTACAAACTTAGTTATTACCCTGTGAAAGTAGTGGTGACATCATCACTGAGATGCACATAGCCTGCCAGGGAATCAGAGCTGTTGGGGGGACCCAGCATGTATTGCCCACTAAAGGCTGTCTGCAAAAAACTACAGGAAGGGGTGGAGACAAGACCAGTCACCTTGTACATGGAGAGAGAACAGAAGTAACCGGTCTCCTACACTCAGGAAAAAGAGTGTAGGAGCTGTTTCATGTTGGAAAACTGCACAGATCTGGAAGGAATACACAAAAGGTGCTAAGACTCAGGTAAGAATACACCTGCCCCTGGTGTATAGACAGTATTTTTTGAGCCTGGATTTCAGCTTTAAGGTAAGGTTATGGCTTCTGATATTTTCTGACAATTGCTGCAGTAACGTCTTCCCACTCTTTTCATCCTGTCCAATCCTAAGCCAAAGAATGGGCCTATTTCCATCTCGTTTCCCTGAAGAATAAATCAAAGGATTCTGGTCTAAACAAAAACTTTTCTGCAGTTTCTACTGGTCGAGCTGTTTAGATCTCTAAATATGTTGTATTAACAATTTTGCTCCAGTTTCTAAACTTGGCAGAACTGCTAAAAAACAAAGGAACATCTCCAAAACCAAAAACCCAGAATACATTTGTATGTATGTGAACCCTGTTTTGAGATCATTTAGAGTTGGTGGGAGGGTTGCTCTGTCCATACCACTGCCATTTACTTCTATGACATAGGGAAAAAGAGAAGTGGGCATTTTCTACAATTCTTCAGCTTATAAGTGCTATGGAAATAGGGCCCCTAAAAGGTAACATTAGTATTCACAAAGTGGTTATCACTTCCGGCTAGCAGCATTAGGGTCGTTGGCTTGACTCCCAACCACAGCACTACCTGCATGGAGTTTGCATGTTCTCCCTGTACCTGCATGGGTACTACGGTTTCCCCCCACACTCCAAAGACATGCTGGTAGGTTAATTGCCCCTGTCTAAATTGGCCCTAGTGTGAGTATGCATGAATGTGAGTTAGGGATCTTAGATTGTAAGCTCCTTGAAGGCAGGGACTGATGTGAATGTACAATATATATATAGTTAAGTTCTGCGTAAATTGACAGCGTTATATATGTACCTGTAATAAATAAATATTTAATGGAAACAGGAGCTGGAAGACTTCAATTTCGGAATGGCAGTATCCAGTAAAGTCATTTCTAGCCTGTGATTTCTAGTGTGAAAGCATGTTAATTTAGAGCCCTATCACACCTTTCCAATCCATTGAGGTGCATCCACAGAAATGCACTGTGTCATTAACATGCATTGTGTTGAGACAGCTCCTTTATTTAATTAGACAGCCCACACACCACAACAGACAGAAAGTCGGACATGCAACATTTTTTGTAAAACAGCACATGACAACGTGCAGTAGAGAGCCAACTTGGGCTGCAGTGCTAATGCATTCCTTTAGGGCCATTAAAAAATAATTCCACTACAATGCAGTAATGCATCATGATGCATTGCCGTATGTCTGTATAAATGTAAATGGGTCCTTAGTGCTATCTGCTTGGCCTGTCAGTGTTAAAATGCTATTTTATTTCATAAACACACTATGCTAACAGTTGGCATTATATAAATCATGTATTATAATAATAATACTACCACAAACATTGGCTTAACCTCCCACTACAAAGGCACAAGCCATAATAGACATTCACTGTGGAGAATGCTGCCTAGCACCTGTATAGGCACTGTTTACAAAGTGTTAGTGGTCCATTAAAACAACTTGTTTGGGCTTTGAGCACTTGTGGGAGGGAGTGTCAGCCTCTGCATTCCTCTTGCCATCTGTGTAAAGTGTTTAGAGCTGCTGATATTATTTTTTTGTTATGAAGTGTTTAGGAGACGGACTGCTGTCATGAATCAGCCGTCTCCTTCCTAGCTGCTGTCAGATCCACCACAGCAAGAGGGGAAGGTGTGCTGACTAGACTTAAAGGGGTTATAAAGTCTCCAGGTTTTTTTACCTTAATGCATTCTATGCATTAAGGTGAAAAACCTTCTGTGCTGCAGCTGCCCCCCATTGCCCCCCTTTTACTTACCTGAACCCGTTCGTTCCAGTGACGAGCACGAGCCCAGCGGCTCCAGCCAATGTGTCCGGGTCCTCATTGGATAAATTGACAGCAACAGAAGCCATTGGCTCCCGTTGCTGTCAATCAAATCCAGCAACACGAGAGCGGGGGCGGGGCTGAGTCCTGCGGTCTGTGTCAAGGGACGCAGCAGTGGGACTTGCAAGCGCGCCTGCACGGGTGCCCTTTTGAAAAGCGGCTCTCCGTGGGGGCACCCGATAAAGAGGGGCCAGAAGTGCCGCCGGGGGAACCCCAGGAGAGGAGGATCGGGGCTGCTCTGTGCAAAACCCTTGCACAGAGCAGGTAAGTATAACATGTTTGTTATAAAAAAATAAATAAAAATAAAACAAACCTTTACAATCACTTTAAAATACCCCTAGCCACATGAGACAATGTGCTACATGTACTTTGTCCTGTAGGAGACAGGAACAGTAAAAAAAGAAAAAAAAAAAAGAGATCGATCTTCTTTAAAACTTCAAATTTTTGTCAGTCTCTTTGTGAAATGGTTGTTGATTTTGCTCAAATTACACTTAGGTTATGCATGTGACGTGGATGGCTTATATTCAAAGAATTTTTCTTTAATAAACTTATAATTATAAACTGGTAAACAGATTTGGACCAACTAACAATGGCCACAGGCAGATCTAGGAACTTGTGTTCAGAAGTGCTGCAGCTACTGTCCCACATAAATACAAGAGGCCGCACGGAAAATCCAATCCAAATGAATAGCTACATTTGGGTGGGTGATGCCTTTAAAGTAGTAGTATCAACATAATTGTCAGAAATTGCCCACAGTATGAAAGAAACATAGAGTGAGAACCACACTTAGAATTCATAACTAAGCTCTGATTATAGGGTTACCGTAATTATCGCATTTTGTGAATAAAATTAAAGGCCACTTTTGAGATCCACCAAGATTGTAGACCAATGTAAAGTACTGCTGTGAATTCTTGCTCTCTCTGCAGCGCCTGTGTGTGCATTGGAAGATTTTTTGACACAGCCAGCTTTGAATGGAGTCCCACACATGACTTGCAAAAGTATAAAAAAATACATGTTTCTATGCATCACAGTTGACAGGTAATCATAGTCATAAATGGTATAGCAAAACACCTTAGATAAATATAAATCTTTACATAACAGAAGAAAGAGATTACATAAGAAACTTAGTTGTATGTACCCCTCAGCCAAAATGATTCACAACATAATGTATAATTATTAAATAACATTTAAACAACAACAAAACAAGTTACTTTATGTTTCTGGCCTCGTAAACACTTGGAAGTTGGAGAAAGCAAATGGTATCTAAACTGTAATAATTGGGAAAATATTCTCCTTATTTTCCAAGTGTATTAATGCAAAACAAGCCACGTTTCCTATCAGGGCAGTTCACACGCATTGCGGCATTGTGCACTAAAAAAAAAAAAAAAAAAAAAAAAAAAACTCATGGCATGCAATAGGTTTTTCACTGCGGGCATGCAAAGTTTGCATGGAAAAAAAAAGTAACAGTGCTCTGCACTGACTATAGCACATCAGCACCAGTCATCACACTGCCCTCCGGTGGCTGTGTTCTAACACAGTTGCTGGTGTTAATGCGCCCTAAAGGGAACCTGTCAACTTATAAGGCAATATGAGAAAAGCTTTTAAAAGCCCACTCTCAACTCAATTGTACTAACCTTCACAACACTTCCTTAATGCTCTTACTCTCTTTGTAGCCGTTACAAAATACCCCGTACTTCCAGGTATAGGGTAGCATGTGACCCCCTCCAATGCTCAGGCTTAAAGACCAGTCTTTAGACATGAACAGTGTTAGCTGACGGAGGGGGATGGCATCATTGCTGCTTGTAAACTCCAACCTAAGCATATTTTTCAGAGGCGGTAAAAGGGGGTGGACTTTAAAGAAACCTTGTCACTTTGAATGGTTAAGGTGACAGGGTCTCTAAAACACCTGATTTCCTGCACCAATCCTCTGACGAACATGATATGGAAGCTTTCACCTGAGTACATTTGATTATATAACTAGTAACTTTTTTTGTGTTACACAACTTGTATTTAAAGTGTTACAAAACCCAGGACCCTTCATTCACTATATCTGGTCTCCCACAGTACACAGAGCATGGAAATGCAATTATTTTAGTACATATAAACTGCTAAATACCTTTTCTCATCAGAAGTCTTGTGACTTCTATCAGTGTCAAGTTAAAGCTTGTAGGAGGAGTTTTCATTCTCCTCTGACTGGCCTATGAGGCTGCATGACCCCTGTCTCTCTGCCTGGACAGTGCTGATTGTCCTTGTGCCAATCACATGCACCCTCCCAAGAAAAGAAAAAACTTTTCTAGCAATACACACCAATCTGAGCATGCGCAGAGTGCCCCCAAGGCTTTGTTCTATCAGCAAATGGATTGGGGGCTGTAGAACAAGGGGAGGATCAGAGACAACCGGATCAAACAGAATTTTTACACAATGCAAAGAGTTAACCCCTTAGGTTCCACAGTGAGTATAACAAGCATGCCTTACTACATATACATACTGATTTTACGGTTGTGGGTTTAGTAACATTTTAATATTCACTGATAAGCCTATTGAGATGTACTGATGGCAAGCATGAGTCACAGATGTTCAAATGCGCATCTCAGCAATTAATATTCTATATGAACAAGGAACAACAAGACCTCTGTGTCTAAAGCAGGGGTCTCAAACTAGCGGCCCTCCAGCTGTTGCGAAACTACAAGTCCCATAATGCCTCTGCCTGTAGACTTGTAGTATCGCAAAATAGCTGGAGGGCCGCCAGTTTGAGACCCGTGGTCTAAAGGGATGTCCATATGAAAGCAGAATGCAGATCAAATACACATACAGTAGATTGTAATGTCCTTAATGTATTATAAAATGCACTGAACTGTAAATCTTCTCAATAGTATAACATACTGCGCATAGCAAAAAACCTAAAAAAACAATAACCCAAATGCTTAAAAACTCCTGAAACCACCAAATATGGTAACTGTATTTATCTGTAGTTTTCTTGGAGCTAACATGTTATTTCAGTCTATTTTGTCATTAATAACTTGATGGGAACCAAAAAATATGCATCAGCGTGTAATAATATTTCGGAAAAAAGCAATATTGATAAAATTTATAGGTCTTAAAAAAAAATATATATAAATATATACACAGGGCTTTTTTTCTCAGAGAATGGGTGCAGGGACTCTGCCTTTCAGAGTTAGCCCTTGTCTCTGCTCCTACCCACCCTACCCGCCTCCGAGCACCGTTAAAGAACCAAGTACATTTGTGGTACTAAGTAATTTGTATGAAATTTGTTAATGATAACAAAAAAAGCAGTATAAAAAAGATCCCCTGCAGACACCAATAGACCCCTTCTCCCCCCCCCCCCCTAGCAACAATGGACCACCTTCAAAAAATACCCCCCTCCAGCAACAATAGACCCCCGGCAGCAACAACAGATCCCCCCCCCCCACAGACAGCATCAATAGACCCTCCAGCAGCCAGCTACAATAGACTGCTCCCTCAACAGTAAATCTCCTCAACAACAACTGACCCCCCCCTAGCAACAATAGATCCCCCACCAGCAACAACAGACCTCCCCCCTGCAAAAATAGATTGCTTCAAGTCACAATAGGTCCCCCAGCAGCAACAATAGACCCTCCCAGCAACAATAAACCCCTGCAAAAAAATAACACCTCCAGTAACAATAGATCCCCCAGCAGCCAGCATCAATAGGCACTGTAACACAATCCAGCACCCCTTGCCATACACCCCTTACATACATTCAGTGCTAAAGGTGCCGGAACTGCGTTCCCCCACGTTCCCGCTGAAAAAAAGCCCTGTATATATATATATATAAATTTGGCACAAATTAAAAAGGAAAGTAAATTTAGGAGTAATGCCCAAACCCCTCTTTAAGGCACACAACAAAATTCAACACACGTGGTATAAAATAGAGTAAACAATACAGCGGTGTTAAGAATATCAACCAAAAGGGTGCTTTCATCTTCTACCTTCACTAGAAGATGACAGATGGGTACAGACTCTTTGCTGTGTGCAAACAGGTTACTTAATGCTCAGTGTAAAGGCATCATGCGGAATCTTATCAAAGGGGTCAGTCACAGTATCTTCTTTCTATTGTCTAGTCACACCTACCAAATGTCCCTAGTTTTACAGGTATGATTTCTGGATTCTAAAGAGGGCAGAGACTGGGAATGGTTTTGTGGGAATATAAGAGTAGTAGATTGGATGAATCTGGTATAGATTTACCAAAGTAGTGCTTAAGACGTTTCCTGATTTAACTCCTTCCGGCCCAAGGGTAAAATAAATATTAATGCCCAAGCAAAATTTTGCAACTTTGAAATGTGTTAGTAAAAACTAAAACACACTGACACTAACTGACACTGATACAAATTAAAAAAATGCTTTAAAAAAAAAAAAAAACTCCTGCCCAAATTATACTGAAAATGACATTTGACCCTTACTTGACCCAAACACTAACCCTGGCACTGACCTAGATCAAACCTTAATCTAGGTATTTTTGTTTATTTTATATTTTTATTATTATTTTTAACACAGTTTTGTTTATTTTTCTCTCTGCAAGGAGAGAGAGAAATACAATGCATGTCCCGCCTCCATTCAGAGAGAGAAAACACAAGGGCTACCACAGTGATCAGTTAACCGGGAACCAGGAGTTCCCGGTCCCGATTGTTAGTATGGGACCCGTGGTTCCCAGTAAGTCCCTAGTCTCTGTGCTGAGAGCACACTCCCAGCACAAAGACAGATATGTATATGTGTGGCCCCACTGAAAAAAGTCCAGTCCATTGAGGCCGCAGATATGCCTCCTGTTGGTGGGAAGAGGTTAAGGTTTTAAACTGTTGGGGGGTATGCACTGAACTAGGTTTCCTTGACAATACATTGAAAAATGTAAAGGAATAGAGTACTGTTTTCATTATTTCAGTCCCCGATGATTGTTGAGAATCAGAAAAATACAGTTGGTACCTCAGTTTGTCAGAAACTACAATATTAATGTTGAATCTACCACTGGAGCATCAAGTGCCTCATGCATGGCTAGACATTACCAAAACTAGTGATCAGTTGTACTATAGCTGGGGTTTTGTGGGCCCCTTACATCATGGTTTGCTTGCTGAAGATTCTGAAACAGGGCTTATCAGAAGCCTTACCAAGCACAACAATGTTTGTAGACTTACACATGAAAGAACAAACACCACAGGACACAGCATCACACTACACCCTGTGATGAAGGGCATTGGCTTGTAAACTGTCTGCATGTCCCAATATTGCATTGTTGCGACCTGTGGTTCCTTCTAGAGTCTCTTAGTTTCTCAAGTCTACTACAGACAGTGCCATTGCAGGCATTTTTAGGTGGCCCCCTTTCACAAATTTGATTCTGCAATAAACTTTACTGCAGTCATTTTAAAACAACTCTAAAAATGAATTATAGGCATTGGTCAAATGGCAATTTTTCTCCCAAGTATTGGGTATTGAGTTCTCCAGAAGCAAAAATATGGTTACTGTAGAACACAAGGAATATTCCAATCATTTTGATGATGAAGAAACAAATTTTTTCTGTTGTTCTTCAATCCTTTCAATTAAACACTTAACTAAAATAGGGTCTACTTTAGGATCAAATTTATTTCCAAACCAATGTTTTGAAGTAAGAAGCCATCTTAACTCTGCAGCCCCATAAATGCAAACACTGCGAACATAAGTGCCAGTGCATGGCGGATAAAGGCTTTCCTCAAAATAGTTCCATTTCACCAGACGAGTTTTACTATCAAGGTCTGTTACATCTCCTTGAGTTCTTGGAATCTCACCTGGAACCCCAGGCATACGGACAAGGGTTGCCCAATAATGTTCATCTGGGGAAAAGGTATCCTTGTTCCACTCTAAAAATTCAGCAACCAATTGACTTCCAAAAATGTACTCAATGAAAGCATGACTTAAAACAAAATAAGCACTTCCAGAGTACATTTCAATATCGGAGGGTGGTGGACTCTTCTGAGTAAATGTTTTAATGGGCATTTTAAAGTAATCGAGATTTAACATGAACAATACCTGGTGGTGATAGATATAGCGTTGTTTCTTTAAATCTGTTGGCCTTGTAGTCTCAAGCATGTTCTTTCCGTTAAGTTTTTTTAATTCAGAAACAAGTTCATAATTTGACTTGAGCGGCATGTCCTGCCCACACAAATTTATGACATACTTCCACTTAACAGGGTGGGCCAGCAAATCAGACAGACAATTAAGATCTGCTTGCAGCCTGGAAAAATGGGCATAGACCACCTTTTCAAGTTTAGATGCAATAAAAACATTGGGAAAGCAGCTGGCTAAATTGATCATGGCTCTCTGGAATTCAGGAGTAGATTTTAGGTCATAATGGATACAGTACACATTAGTTGGACTGTATATTGTATGCAAGAGACGTTCAACATTTATAGCATCCTTATGTACAACCATTGAATAGGCTATTGGAAAGTCCTTTTCTTCCTTTGAGAAAAGCTTTTGATGGTACTGTCTTAGATTTTTATATGTTTTACAGTCCTTCGTCATTGCTGAAACTTTTTCATCATCAAGGTCGTATATGCGCCTCTGCCGAAGTTGTAAACTTTTCCCAATCTCTGAGGGTTCCAACTGAAATATAGCTGTACAGTTAATGCTGCTGGAGGGATCATGTGGTTGGCCATTTTTAGTAATACCAGAAAAATATAGCTGTGGTTCCACAAAATAACTTTTGGATTTGGGAAATTTAAGTTCAATATTCATAAATTTCAAGATACCCAGAATAGACACAGTGCAGATGAGGAAGAAAACCCTCTGTCGTAAAAGAACCAATGCACAGCACTTACACTTCTTCATTCTGCGGAAAGATAAATGACATGAATAATAAATAACACAAAGCAAAAATGTATTTCGTAATAATGTTATGTCCTAAAATATTTTTATTCATAGTTATAGTCAGCCTTCCTAGAAATTTGTGGCTTTTGGAATTTAGCAAAGGTGAGGCGATAAAGAATAACCATCAAAATATACCGTATATACTCGAGTATAAGTCGTTCCGAGTATAAGTCGAGGCCCTAATTTACCACAAAAAAAAATGGGAAAAACTTATTGACCCGAGTATAAGACGAGGGTGAGAAATGCACAGCTACTGTAAGTGGAAAAGAGGGTCAACAATGCCCATTTGCAGCATCACTGTGCCCATTTGCATGCCTCACTGTGCCCATTTGCAGCCATAGGTCCCCTGAACTTCAAACTCTGTAGTTAAGGGTTCCCAGATGCCCCCTAGCTGCAGCCAAAATTTGGGGTCTCTGAACACAAAGGGTCCCGAAATGACATTGCTGCAGATAGACACAGTTGACCGAATATGGGGCCCCGTATCTCGGGGCCACTTAGTGCTAAGAATCCCAAATTTGGTGTGCAAACCCAGTGGAACTAGCACCATAACATTTCCAAAGCTGGGGTTTCTAGCACCAAGTGGCCACGAGATACAGGGCCCCAAAAATCAGTTCAGAAAATGTCAAGCACTTTTCTGCAGCAGAGAATGACATTTTCCGAACCAGTTTTGGGGCCCCGTATCTCAGGGCCACTTGGTGCTAGAAACCCAAGATTTGGATATGTTATGGTACCAGTTCCACTGAGTTTGCACACCAAATTTGGGGTTCCTAGCACCAAGTGGCCCTGAGATATGGGGCCCCAAATTCGGTTCAGAAAATGTCAAGCACTTTTCTGCAGCAGAGAATGACATTTTCCGAACCGATTTTGGGGCCCCGTATCTCGAGGCCACTTAGTGCTAGGAACTTCAGCTTTGGATATGTTGTGGTACTAGGTCCACTGGGTTTGCACACCAAATTTAGGGTTTATAGCACCAAGTGGCCCTGAGATACGGGGCCCCAAACTCAGTTCGGAAAATGAAATTTTTTGCTGCAGAAAAATGTTTGACTCGAGTATAAGTCGAGGGGGGCACTTTCAGCACAAAAAAATGTGCTGAAAAATTGGACTTATACTCAAGTATATACGGTAAGTAAGGGCCTGGATCCAAATTGACTGTAAGCTTACCACAGTAATTACCAGACTCAAAAAACACATTGTTTGGTTTTTACCAACAAACATCATGTCCCTTTGTTACTCTTTGTTTATCTATCTATCTATCTATCTATCTATCTATCTATCTATCTATCTATCTATCTATCTATCTATCTATCTATCTATCTATCTATCTATCTATCTATCTATCTATCTATCTATCTATCTATCTATCTATCTATCTATCTATCTAAACACTGGTATTATAGATTTGTTTTCCCACCAAGGACTCGTATCTACTTAAGGTTCATGCATTCCTCCAATGTCTGCATTTCCTCTAGATCCCTGTTGCCCAGCCCCATTTATTAGAGGACCTACCCTGCAGACAGTAATCTGTTTTTTTCTATCACAAGTCAGTGAAGGAAAAATATTCTTTAGACCACCTCTAGTACTTGTATAGTTTGGTTTATTTCACACTAACTTACTTCTTCTAAGCTGTCCATCTCTTTTTATGTTTTTCTTCCTTTTATATTTGAAACTGATCCTGCTGATAGACTACTATCAAATGTAGCACAAGTCATTTATAAATTCAACAGACAAGTCGATAGATAGATAGATAGATAGATAGATAGATAGATAGATAGATAGATAGATAGATAGATAGATAGATAGATAGATAGATAGATAGATAGAGCGGGTATAATAAGTATTGACGTCACCATTTTTCCAGGTAAATATATAACTAAAGGTGCTATTGACATGAAGTTTTTACCACACAACAACCCATGCAATCAACACATACAAAGAAACCAAAACAAATAAGTTCAGAAATTAACTTACGTGTAATAAAATGAAATGACACAGGGAAAAAGTATTGATCACATGAAGAAAGAGAGGTGCAAAAAAGCATGGAAGGCCAAGACACCAGCTGAAATCTATCAGTAATTAGAAAGCAATCCTGCCCCTTGTCAGTGCAATTTGATATCAACTAGTTTAGCCTCAACTGATGGCCTATAAAAAGGTGTTTAATTACCAAGGTGTCACACAAGAATCATTTCATGATGGGCAAAAACAGAGAGCTCTCTCAAGACCTTCGCAACCTTATTGTTGCAAAACATACTGACGGCATTGGTTACAGAAGGATTTCTATAGTTCTGAATGTTCCAAGGAGCACTGTTGAGGCCATAATCTTGAAATGGAAAGAACATAAATTCACCATAAACCGACCACGACCAGGTGCTCCTGACAGGATTTCTGACAGAGGACCACTAGTGGAGAGCTTCAGAAAGACCTGGAATTAGCGGGTACAATTGTTTCAAAGAAATCAATAAGTATTGGAATCAACCGCCATGGCCTGTATGCATGCTCACCACGCAAGACTCCATGGCTGAAGAAAAAGCACGTTGAAGTTTGTTTAAAGTTTGCTGCACAACATTTAGACAAGCCTGTGAAATACTGGGAGAATATAGTCTGATCAGATGAGACCAAAATTGAACTCTTTGGATGCCATAATACACACAATGATTGGAGGTCAAATGACACTGCACATCACCCCAAAAACACCATACCAACAGTGAAGTATGGAGGTGGGACCATCATGATGTGGGGCTGTTTTTCACCATACAGTACTGGCACACTTCATATCATTGAAGGAAGGATGAATGGAAAAATGTACCAAGACATGACTAGGGTAGGTAAGAGCTCATCTGAGATTGCCCTACTTATGTCAGCCCCACTCCCCCCCCCCCTCTACTTATCAGGAATGACAACGCAAAACATAAGTGGAGTTAAAATGGCCGAACATGGCCTTTTATTAAACATACACTTTCTATATAAAAACATAACCATACATAACTTATCCAGCTATCAAGGTTAGAGGACCCTGACGGTGCCACATTGCCAAATTTTTGGTGTCTGAGGCACCAGAAAGCTGAGCTGCGACCCCAGCCGCAAACACTGGCTCGGAGCCTAAACCAGCTGACCTCAGACACCCACTGGTCTTAACACTAATATGCATTGTACCGTACACACTCAAGGACTCCATACCCTAGATGGATCCCCACCGTTTTCCCTATAACCATAAATAGACCTCCGTCCAGGACCCCAACAGCCAATAAAAAAAACCCCAAAACATTACAACGGTAAAATCAATACTAAGAAGGGTGGGTGGGAGGGATGCTATTCCGACGATTTCCTCTCAGCAAGTGAGCCGGTACCTCCCCTTCCAGACAACTGAACTCCCGGCCCCTCCCCGTAACACCCTCCTCTGATCCAATAAGGTAAGTGCAAGGACTGACATGCTAACATTATAATAGATTAACCCCTACCAACCAGTTCTCCTTCTCACCCTATCATGTATGCCCTATACTGATTCTGTTCCTCCTCTGCTCTGGGCATGTCTTGACTAGAGAAGGTAAGTGCTCACCTGAGACTGCCCTACCTATGTCAGCCCCACTTAACCCCCCCCCACTTATCAGGAATGACAACGCAAAACATAAGTGGAGTTAAAATGGCCTTTTATTAAACATACACTTTCTATATAAAAACATAACATAAACCATACATAACTTATCCAATTATCAAGGTTAGAGGACCCTGACGGTGCCACATTGCAAAATTTTTGGTGTCTGAGGCACCAGATAGCTAAGCTGCGACCCCAGCCGCAAACACTGGCTCAGAGCCACTTGAAGACTCCACACCTCAGATGGATCCCCACTGTTTTCCCAATAACCATAAATATATAACTCCGTCAAGGACCCCACAAGTGTAAAGTCTTACACTCGTGCACCCTCCACACCCAAAAAGCTTGTTGTAACCCATCTTCCAAACACAACAGCCACAGATCCGTACCCACTGCGTTAAGGTGGACACAATCACCCCTAAGAAACTGCCAAGTATCGGTCTCCAAATCCAAGTGGCGAACAACTAAACCCCCATTCCTAACAATAAACCTCCCCACTTCCCTGTTCACCTTGGCCCGTGCCTTATTCATTTTTTTGACGGATCTGTCCATCCACCAAGATGTACGACATCTGACCAAAGTATGAGTATGTCAGGGACCGCAGTTCGAAGTCTAAGAAAATCAAACTTTACATCCCTGATGAGCTCCCTACTGGAGCGGAGGCCCAAATCATTGCCCTCCACATGAAGAATCAGAATATCGGAGGCCCTGTCCAACCTGACAAAGTGAGTGACCTCCGGGACTACCCAGCCCCATAGCATACCCGGGACCCCGATCCAAAGGACGTTACCAAAATCACGAGGTAGCCCTAACTGCCTGCCATTGTGCCTAACCTCTGCCCTCCTGGCCCCCCCAAAACACAAAAGAATGTCCCAGGATCCAGATAAGGCATAGCGGGACACCTGAAAAGAAAACAAAATCACAGTGCACTCCAACAAGAACCAGGAACAACAACACAAAACAGTAGTACAGTAGAAGGAAAAAACCTACCTGCCTAAAATTATCTAGAGCAAATGCAGCCTAACATATGAGCGGAAATGGTTGGACTCCCATCTACCAATGTGTATAACAGTATTCTCATCCAATCCCCACCGGGACGCCTCTGTGGCCACCCCAATACGAAAGGAGTGAGAAGCGTACTCAAGCGGGCTAAACCCAGCAGCCACCAAGCATGTGCGAAAGACTGCTACAAATTGAAACTTAGATAGACATGAGCCATCCGAATGCAGGAACAGGGCATCACTGGTCCGCGGTCAGACCAGAAAGAACTGTTCCAAGGCAAGCACCGGACAAAAACGGGGACCATTACCCCAAAAAATCTGCACCAACGTCCCCCACCATCAAACCCCCAGCTACCCGTTTAGAAGGACTAACCAACTCGCTAATGCGAAGAGCCCTGAAAAAGGCCACCAAAAAGGCCGCCCTAAACAATGTGTGTTCATAAGAGGACAAACAGACCTTGCATAACTGTCCTAAGATAGCACCTAGAACAGAAAAAGACACTGGGCGCCGTAAATCGCTCGGCGACCCTTCCAATATCCTTTCATGTCCTGTCGTACCGCAAACGCCTTAGCACAATCCTGCACCCCCAGCAATTTGAAACAAAAGGCCAGGCCGGCCAATTTTCTATCCACCGCAAAAGCTGATACATCCCTTCCAAAATTGCGACTCACAAAATAAAGGACCAACAAAGCAACGTCCACCCCCCCTCCATCGCCTACCGCCTCCAATAAAGAAATTCATTCCTTCCAGGTCCTTGAGTAAGCCTCCCAGGTCACAGTACTCAACAAATCCCGAATCAATCCAGCTGCGACTCCAAAGCGATCCTCCAAAGCCGCTGGGGACAAGGCATCCCATGCCGTTCCACTTCAGATGCCAACATGCGAAACTCGTCCCACTAAAATCGAGATAAAGCATCTGCCACATTGTTGAAAACTCGCGGAATATGTACAGCATAAATTAAAGCACCCTCCTTCTCACCCTGTCATGTATGCCCTATACTGATTCCATCCCTCCTCTGCTTCGGGCATGTCTTTCTTGATAAAAATCTGCTGCCATCTACCAGGATGATGAAGATGAAATGAGGGTGGACATTTCAGCAAGACAATGATCCCAAACACAAAGCCAAGCAAACTCTCAATTGGTTTCAAAGAAAGAAAATAAAGCTGCTAGAATGGCTCAGCCAATCACCTGACTTGAATCCAATAGAAAATCTATGGAAAGAACTAAAGGTCAGAGTTCATAGAAGAGGCTCACGGAACCTTCAAGATGTGAAGACTGTTTGTGTGGAAGAATGGGCCAAAATCACACCTGAGTACTGCATGCGACTAGTTTCTCCATACAGGAGGCGTCTTGAAGCTGTCATTAACAACAAAGGTTGTTGTACGAAGTAAACTTTCATCACTAAGTTTTACCTATAGGTAAGCCTATAATAAGGCTTACCTACAGGTAGTATAAATATCTTCTAAACCGGCAATGTTTAGGAGATATTTACTGTATATGCAGCCAGTGACATCGCTGGCGCATGCACTCTGAAGGAATAGCCACCCATGCCATTCCTTCAGAGCCCTATGCCGTAAATGGCAGCTCCCACGCGGATGTCATCGCTGCTCTGGCCAGTCACAGAGCCGGAGTCCATGAAACTTGAAGCAAGATGGGTGAAGATGGGAGTGTCTGCAGCTCTGACAACTCGGCACTGGAAGAGCTTAGTTTTAAGGTAAGTTTAACATAATGTGCTAGTATGCAATGCATACTAGCACATTGTGACATTACCTTGCAGGGTAAGAAAAAAAACAAACAAAACATCCAGCGGTTTACAACCGATTTAAATAAATTTCAGTTAGCGTGTTCAATACTTTGTACCTGTGTCATTCCATTTTATTGCACATAACTTGTACATGTAACAGAAGGATGCAAAGATAGATAGATACAGTGCCTTGAAAAAGTACAGCTACAGCAATTCGCTCAGGAGAGCGACGGCAGCAAGTAGTTAATGTTCTCCTTGCCCGGCCTTTCAGTTTAGGTGGACGGCCATGTCTTGGTAGGTTTGTAGTTGTGCCATACTCTTTCCATTTTCGCTAAGGTTCTCTAACAAACCTCTGGGGGCTTCACAGAACAGCTGTATTTATACTGAGATTAAATTACACACAAGTGGACTCAATTTACCAATTAGGTGACTTCTGAAGGCAATTGGTTCCACTAGATTTTAGATAGGGGTATCAGAGTAAAGGGGGCTGAATACAAATGCGTGCCACACTTTTCAGATTTTTTTTGTAAAAAATGTTGAAAACCAATTATAATTTTCCTTTCAGCTCACAATTATGACACGCTTTGTGTTGGTCTATCACATAAAATCCTAATGAAATACATTTATGTTTTTGGTTGTAACATGACAAAATGTGGGAAATTTCAAGGGGTATGAATACTTTTTCAAGGCACTGTAGATAGATAGATAGATAGATAGATAGATAGATAGATAGATAGATAGATAGATAGATAGATAGATAGATAGATAGATAGATAGATAGATAGATAGATAGATAGATAGATAGATACAACAATGACTGGATAGATGAACAGTAGATTGATTAGATATGAAACAGGGATACATAGATAGTTAATGGGCTTACAAGCCTATAGTTAGGAATGGGTTTCTTATATCTTTTATGCTTTAGTTTATGATAATGTTATAATAATTATAGCATTTTTAATAGTATATACGGTTTAATTTTAATCATTAGCCGTAATTAGTGACAGGGTCGCTTTTGTTTTGTGCTGTCCTTTATAGCAATTATGTTAATATTAGTTCATTAATTTATGTTAACAGTGATCACCCCACTACATAACTGTGTACGGAGTAGAAACTGTGCATATCATGGTTGCGGGGACATGAAGTTAGCGCATGCGCTGATGGGTATTCTTTACTATTAGCATATGGGAAATTATAAGAGGGAGGTTGCCATACTGTACAGCCAATCCCAAGAAGAAGTCGTGAAGACGAAACACGTCAGGACATGGCTGTATGGCAATCAATGGTGACATCAGACGTAATACTGGAAGTGACCTTCCGGCGGTGAGGATTTCTGTGTGGGTGTGACATACCGCTATACACGCGCTGGGTCCGCTGTGACCATGTTATGTCAGTCACGTGCTGCTGCAGTGGATTTAGTACATGTGTATTTTTATCTTATCGAATGTGAGTGCAATGTTTGAAGCCTTTTAACTTTAATAAATTTTGAGCAAACCTTACTTGCACCATTGGAGCACTTTGTTTCTTTATATGTGGATTATCCATGGGATCAACATTAAGGATTGGAGATCGGTGGATTCTTTAACCCTGTGTTTGTTGATGCTTATTTGCCGAGCATGAGAGTGCAAGGCAACTTTATTTGGTGAGTGCACACCTAAAAGGGAGTGGAGTCATCATTTGCACGCGGTGTGGTGGGTACGCTTGAGGTTTAAAGCCTCCTTAAAAACAGTTTGTGGACTTATATCGATTTTCACCTTTATATCTGAAGGACTAGTTCAATTTGTGGACTTTGTTCATTTATTTATCACTTGTCACTGGGTGATGTTTCATTGCTGATATATATATATATATATATATATATATATATATATATAAATAATTTTCCCTTTTTGTCATAGCGCCACTATTTACTATATTAGTTTATACGGTAGATGTTTATGATACATAGATAGCGACAACAAATAAAGATAGATATCTGTATGGATGTCACACCACTTCCTCAAACTCAACTTGTCCAAAACCGAGCTTATAATATTTCCTCCCCCACTTGCCTCTTCCCCTGACTTCTCTGTGAAAAGCAATGGCAAAACCATCCACCCGTCCCCACATGTCAGGGTGCTAGGTGTTATCCTGGACTCTGAACTCTCCTTTCAGCCCCACATCCAATCACTTTCCAAAGCTTGCTGCCTCAACCTCCGCAACATCTCTAAACTACGGTATGTCCCTTTCTAACCAATGAAACCACAAAGCTCCTGATTCACTCCCTGGTTATCTCTCGCCTTGACTACTGCAACTCACTCCTCATTGGCTTACCTTTAAATAGACTATCCCCCCTTCAGTCCATCATGAATGCGGCTGCCAGACTCATCCACCTTACAAACCGCTCAGTGTCCCTCTCTGCCAATCCCTCCATTGGCTACCACTCGCCCAATGAATTAAATTCAAAACACTAACAATAAGTTACAAAGCCATCCACAACTCTGCCCCCAGTTACATCACTAGCCTAGTCTCAAAATACCAACCTAATCGCCATCTCCGTTCCTCCCAAGAACTCCTGCTCTCTAGCTTCCTCATCACCTCCTCCCATATCCGCCTCCAGGACTTCTCCCGAGCCTCACCCATCCTCTGGAATTCCCTACCCCAATCTGTCAGACTGTCTCCAAATTTATCCACTTTTAGGCGATCCCTGAAAACTTTCCTCTTCAGAGAAGCCTATCCTGCCTCCATCTAACAACTGCACTATTTTCTCCATTAACTCATCCCCCACAGCTATTACCCTTTTGTATAACTTGACCCTCCCTCCTAGATTGTAAGCTCTAACGAGCAGGGCCCTCTGATTCCTCCTGTATTGAATTGTATTGTACTTGTATTGTTTGCCCTAATGTTGTAAAGCGCTACGTAAACTGTCGGCGCTATATAAATCCTGTATAATAATAATAATAGATAGATAAGCTGTAAGAGAGGGATGAGAAAATATATAGATAAAGAGATAGAGATGAGATAAAATATAATACAGGGATGACTAGATAGGGAGATAGAATAGATATAAAACAGGGATGAGTGTATAGAGACAGTAAATATGAGACAGGGATGATAGATATGGTAAACAAATAGATCGGTGGACACATAGATAGTGTTTTTCACCATTGGTTTTTACTATTACTGTAATTTTTACTATATTCGCAGATGTCACATCCTTGGTCTACACTGAAGGTAACAGCTGATGGAATACAGAACACATGTATGTGTGACTTGCTGTAGCTCCATCGTCTAGAATTTTGACTGATTAATTAGAGCCCGCCTTGCAGCAGTCTGTGCATGTTTTTTTTTACAATACCTCTTAGCCACCTTCTCCTTCTCTAATTCTGCAAAGCCAGACATAATACAGTTCCAACAAAGCAGACTGAATACATCTATGTTCAGAAATATAGACAGATCTCTATTTTAATCTAGGCCTCGGATTGCTATTCCCAATGCCTGAAGATTAGAGGTAATACAATCAGTAATACTGTTGTGGAGGATTCCTCTGAGATGCCACTGAAATCAGTTACAAGTAAATTTAATTCCAGCTTGTTTCATGGCTGCCGCAGGAGACATCATGCTGATACCTGTAGATTTGGCAGCTTTTTCCTGAGGATAGGCCTGGAATGAAAAATGCACCCTCACATCACATTCCACAGGAACCTGCGAAATGCTACCACTGTTGTTTACTGTCAGAGCGACCAGTGTTCAATACTCACCGAGCTACCGAAATCTTTAATATTCCCAGGTGGATTCTCAGTGTTACAGAGACACTGCAGTACTATTTGAAAAATGTGAGAGCGAAATATACTGCAGATGTAGGTTTCAGCAAATACACAGATTAGGATACAGATCAGTGCAATGCAACAATATATTTATTTTATGTGATAGACCAACACAAAGTGGCACATAATTGTGAAGTGGAAGGAAAATAATAAATGGTTTTCAAAATGTTTTACAAATAAATATGTGAAAAGCCCCCCTGAGTCAATACTTTGTAGAACCACCTTTCACTGCAATTACAGCTGCAAGACTTTTACGGTTGTCTCTACCAGCTTTGCACATCTAGAGAGTGACATTTTTGCCCGTTCTTCTTTGAAAAATAGCTCAAGCTCTGCCAGATTGGATGGAGAGTGTCTGTGAACAGCAATGTTCAAGTCTTGCCACAGATTGTCAATTGGATTTAGGTCTGGATTTTGACTGGGCCATTCTAACACATGAATATGCTTTGATCTAAATCAGGGGTCGTCAACCCCCGGTCCCCGGCCCACTACCGGGCCGTGGCGCTTCTGCAGCGAGTGCGGGCCGCCAGTAAGAGACATGCTGGGCTGCTGGCATAAGAGCGTTGGGTGGATGGAAGAAGCGGGCGGGCAAGCAGAGATAATATCTCTCTCCGCCCCCCGCATCACCGCTCTTCCGGCCTCAAAACCAGTGCTCTGTCTCAGTGTCAGAGGTGCGGCGGGGAGCAGAGAGATGACATCATCTCATACTGCCCGCCCCACATCACCGCTCTCATGCGGCTCCTCGCTGTGTGAAAACAGATTCTGTTCAGCGGTGCAGATTGCCTGCCCCCCCCCCCCCCAGACAGCTAATCAGGAATGGCAGAAGATTGGAGCCAGAGAGTGACAGTCAGAGGAGTCCCAGACCCTCCCTCTGCCAGGTGAGACTGGCTGCAGCATGAGGAGGGAGACACCCTGCAACACCCAGAGGGGCAATCCCACAGAGATATGACGTCATCAGTGACAGGTGAGCTGTGTGTGGGAGTACAGGTGGGGTGTGCTGGGACTTGTAGTTCACCCCCTCAGCTGTCTGCCTGACAGACCACAAGGGGCGCTCCACTCACTCCGCATCTGGTGACAGGCAACGTGGCAAGTGACAATCCACATCTTGTGGCAGTGAGCGTGGCAGGCGATGTGGCAAGTGACATTCCGCATTTGGTGGCAGGCAGTGTGGCAAGTGACTATCCACATCTGGTAGCAGGCGACGTGGCAAGTGACGCACTCAGGGCTCCCACTGATTCAACATTATGGTGAGTTGAACTATTTCATTTATTACTACAATGTAATAATAAAAATGATGCGCTTCAATCACCCTGACACCATATCAAGCATGGTGCCGGGATGATTGAAGCGCTAACACCAGCCATTTCCCGCAAAAAATCGTGACCCCCCCCCCCCCCGGTCCTTGGCACCTTGGCACAATTTTCTTCTACGCAGCTGGTCCCCTGTGCCAAAAAGGTTGGGGACCACTGATCTAAACCATTCCATTGTAGCTTTGGCTGTATGTTTAGGGTCGTTGTCCTGCTGGAAGGTGCACCTTCGCGACCAGTTTTTTTTCTAAGATTACTCTGTATTTGGCTCCATCCAGTGCCGTAACTAGAACCTTCAGGCTCGATGCAAGAAATCATGAAGAGCCCCCCTGACCCCCGGATGGGGCCCTTCCTTTTGAGCCCGGTGGCAGGACGCAAGTGCGACGTTTGTGTGGTAGTTCTGCCACTAGTGTCAGTAGTTTTTTTTGTTTTGTTTTTTCGACCATTTGTTTCATTCATTTCTTTTACAAAACTATTTTTTTAAATATGTGTTAACATTTTTTAGAAGCCTCGGGGGCTTTGGTCAGATATCGGGGGTCTAAACAGACCTCTGATGTTTCACCTTTGAGACAGAGAAAGCCTCAGCTACACAGAATGAATGGACAAGAATAGCTCTGTACAGACCTTCCCGTTCATTCACAAACTGAAGCATAGGAAACACAGTGTACTATGTTTCAGTTATGAAAAGACAGAGTCAGTGATCGGTACAGATCACTGACTCTCCATTCAGAAAAGGCTTCATCCTGACAGATCCGCAGCAGCAGCCGGCAGGAGAGGGGAGAACCCCGCAGAGCTGTGGGGATGGGGGGGGGGGCAGGAAAAAGCACAGGGGGGGGGCTGGAGACACACAGGGGGCAGCAGAAAGAAGTTGCATAGGAGATGTGGGGGTGGCTGCATATAAAGGAACCAATCTCTCCATTTTCCCCCCACTTCTCCTCCTCTCCCTCCCACAGGCATTCAGGGACTGCAAAAGGAAAATTGAGAGGCCCTCTATGTTGGTGTTTTTCAATCTTTTTCCATTCAGGGCACCCATGAAGTATACCCCTAGGTAAATGGGGCTGCAATGCAACCACCCTGCAACTATGTGCACTGCACGCAGTTGCAACATAGTGATGATGCATTTAGGGGGTTAAAACAGGCGGTGAGGAGACAACATATTGCCTCTTTAACGCCTGTCAAATGCCTCTGAAAAAGTGATCTGGAATGTTTTTCATGTCTGCATGGAATGTTTTTCAGAGAACCAGCATTTTCTTGCTGGTACTATGAACAAGCAGAAAAAAAAAAATCAGTTTCAATTGTACACATATAGGAGGTCAGGATCAAAAGTAATGTGCATACATACACATGCATGTAAACACACATGTACGCACATACACATATATAAACACACACACATATAAACACACACATACACGCTCACACATATATACATATATAAACACACACATATATAAATACACACATACATGTACACACACACATAAATAAACACACATAAATACAGATAGCCCTTTAACCACTTCAGCCCCGGAAGGATTTACCCCCTTCCTGACCAGAGCGTTATTTGCGATTCGGCACTGCGTCGCTTTAACTGACAATTGCGCGGTCATGCGACGTGGCTCCCAAACAAAATTGATGTCCTTTTTTTCCCACTAATAGAGCTTTCTTTTGGTGGTATTTGATCGCCTCTGCGATTTTTATTTTTTGCGCTATAAACAAAATAAGAGCGACAATTTTGAAAAAAACGCATTATTTTTTACATTTTGCTATAATAAATATCCCCTAAAATTATATAAAAAAAAACATTTTTTTTCTTCAGTTTAGGCCGATCGTATTCTTCTACATATTTTTGGTAAAAAAAAATCGCAATAAGCGTTTATTAATTGTTTGCGCAAACGTTATAGCGTTTACTAAATAGGGGATAGTTTTATGGCATTTTTATTAATAATTTTTTTTTTACTAGTAATGGCGGCGATCAGCGATTTTTATTGTGACTGCGACGTTATGGCGGACATGTCGGACATTTTTGACACATTTTTGGGACCATTGTCATTTATACAGCGATCAGTGCGATTAAAAATGCACTGATTACTGTGTAAATGACACTGGCAGTGAAGGCGTTAACCACTAGGGGGCGGGGAGGGTTAAGTGTGTCCTAGGGAGTGATTACTAACTGTAGGGGGATGGGCTGTGTGGCTGACGTCACTGATCTCTGCTCCGATGACAGGGAGCAGAGATCGAGTGACACTTGTCACTAGGCAGAACGGGGAGATGCTGTTCACAACGGCATCTCCCCGTTCATCCGCTCCGTGAGGCGATCGCGGGTCTCCCCGCGGCGATCGAGTCCGCGGGACCCGCGACCCAACTCACGGAGCTCCCGGCCGGCGCGCGTGCGCGCCGCCGGCGGCGCGCACGCACGGGCACAGCGGGAAATTCAAATGGACGTACAGGTATGCCCATTTGCCCAGCCGTGCCGCTCTGCCGACGTACATCGGCGTGCGCCGGTCGGCAAGCGGTTAAAAAACAGCAGTCCTTTATCTTAAAGGAGAAGTCCAGCCTGAGCTCGTTTGGCTGGGCTTCTCCTATGGGTCACAGGAGTGCAAACCGTTTTGCACTCCTGTGACCCATTTTCAGCAGAGAGCGGACTGAAGTTCACTGGAGCGCTGGGCTGTGGATGGGCAGGAGCGGCTGGCTCAGCCTCTCAGCAGCTTGCTGAGAGGCTGAGCTAGGTGCCGGTCCAGGCATGTGGGTGGATCCCGACCATATAGTCACAATCTTTCCAGAGCCTGAACCGGCTCTGTGACATCAGTGGACTTCTGCTGAAAGCGGGTTGGGTGGCTGTACTTCTCTTGTGGATCACACGAGCTTTGGCTGTACTTCTCATTTAACATATACAAGAAAAGAAATATGAATTTAGATAAAAATTGAGATGTAGTGGAGGCATAATGTCTGTCTGGATACCAGATTTCACTAGGAGGTAGGTGGTGCTGCATCTGACTCCTGATCAGAAACCACTTTCTGTGATGTAGTGGTGTCAACCTTCCATTATACTTTAGACCAGCCTTTTTCAACAAGGGTGCCTTGTGGTCTCTTCAGGGGCGCCTTGGCAAAATGCCTAAAAATTGCCCAAAAATTGTATTCAAGGCGGTGGGTGGATGAAGCCTGCCTTTAAGTTACACAAACCCACACATTTTCATTGTGCAGCATTACGACCTAGCTGCTGACCTCCTAACGACCAATGACATTACTGTATCAGTGGATAAGGAGGATGTCAGTCACCTGTATAGCATCCTTGTTTGACCCTCCCCTGCCTCTCACCATCAGGTTTGGGGTCACATTAGCTGAGTGATGGAGTAAAACTGAGAAAGAAGAGAAAAAATGTAGAATACTAGTCAGTACCATTTTGCATCTCAACGTTGTGTGGATGTTGCTGCATTATGTAAAACTATCAGAATAGTTTTTACATTTTAGGATGGGGTGCCTCAAGACTGTCCATAATTTTGGTGGGTGCTTCGAGATTGTCCATAATTTGTAAAGGGTGCCTTGACTGAAAAAAGGTTGAGAAACACTGCTCTAGAACAGTCTTTCTCAACTTTTTTTACCCATGAGAAACCCATGCTAAAACCAATTCATTGGAGGTCAGTAGAAAAACAATTCATGAGGGGTCAGTGGGAAAATGCCCCCTACACTGATGGTCAATAGTAAGAATGCCCTTACAGCAGTGGTCAAAATGGCACTTTAACAGCCAAAAAGATCATTGGAGTCATGCAGCTAGATGTGTCACGTGGCACTGGTTCAGGAACTATGCAAGCTCTATCGAATGGGAGCTCAATCAGCCACAGCTCAAGGAACCCCTAGCAACTTCTGGAAGAACCCTGGTTAAGAGTGGCTGCTAGGGGGAGAACAGAGGCAATAACTACATTGAAAACTAGATAAAAATAATCATTAGTTTAGGGATTTTTCAGTCTACTTACTCAGTTCTTCAGTAAAGGTTGCTGGCAAGAAAGGAGTCCTGATGAATGCATGGCAGCCCCCTGTAACATGCAGAGATTCAATGACTGTAGTACAGATCCAGCGATAGATAGCAACAGAGGTGTTTATATATAGGCAATAAAACTTTGTATTATGAAAGCTACAAACAGAAATACGGAAGTGAGGAACATGCTCTGATTCAAAAGAAAACCTTTGGAGGAGGAATTATAAAGCTTGAAAGACTACAAAAGACTTTCCAGAGGCCTGGGTATTCATTATTTTATTACATCAAGTGACTGTTGGTGACAGAAATACAGTACAGTTTTTATTTAAAAAAAAAACCCTGCATTTGGAATGTGCCAACTATATACTGTATAATATAATCATAAACATGTAAATTGTTTGGCTCTTAAAAAAATAAAAAAAAATGGAGCCAAAGCATATGTCAAATGACAATTTGAGGGACATCTATTAGCCAAATTAGGGACACAGAACAGGCTGCCTTTCACTTAGCAAAGTCTATGCAACAGCTTTTTGAATGCAACCCTATTACCTGAAATCCTGGGCAGCCAACTTAAGGCCTGTACACATGATAAGAAAATTGGAAGTAACATTTCGTCCGACGAACGATCTGCCGATTTTCGGATTATTAGTATGGTGCTTTCGACAGCCGATTCCGATTTTTTAGACAAAAATTGGATGTGCAGGCTATAAAATTTTTATCGTACATGAACACAACGTCTGATTTTTGGTTAATTAGTACACTTTTCGTTGTAAGAGCAAGAATACGCATGCTCAAAAATTACAAAACTATTCAACACATGACATCACTTCTGAAATTGATTTCTGTCGTACGAGAATATTCATATGTGGAGTAACCACTCACTTTTGATATGAGACTAGCATGCAACAAAAAACTGACGAAAATTTGTCCGATAATCTGATCGTATGTACCAGGCTTTAGACAA
This sequence comes from Lithobates clamitans, assembly GCA_037952925.1. NCBI lineage: Eukaryota > Metazoa > Chordata > Amphibia > Anura > Ranidae > Lithobates > Lithobates clamitans. Next base: position 3,984,359 of record JBBGZY010000179.1, on the reverse strand, counting down.
ATTTGCAAATGTCAGATTGACGATAAGACAGAATTTCAGTTTAAGGTCCCTTTTACACGGGCAAACCGATCGGGTCTGATTTTTTTTAGATCAGACCATCCATTGCCCTCTATGCAGCGGCGTATGTAAATGGTCATGTTTTCATTTACACCCACTGACATCTGAACCAATCCTATCTGTTAAAAACAGACAGATGGGGCCATTCCCTATCCATCCGGCAGATCGGCTAGGATAACAGTAAACGGATAGACAGTCCATTTACATCCGACCACCCAAAGAAGAAAGCGGGCTTTGTCTGTGTCCGCTGCTTAAGCAGAGAGAACATGGACCTGTCATCCGCCTGCTCAGCGGGGATCAGCGGACAGATCCCCCACTGAGCAGGTGGATCTGCTGGCCATGTGAAAGAACCCCTAAAAGACACCAAGTTAAGAAGTGGTCAGGGTCAGGTTTAATTCTGTCCCTTTGCAACCTTTGAGTTGCAGAGGGAGGAAATTTGGAAATTTATGAATGATGCTGAACTCAGCCACTGATGTGCATTAGAATTTAGGATGACAGCAGTGCCAAATCGCTGATCGTAATGCATCTCACTTTCTTTTTTTTTTATAAACGTTATTAAAATGTCACAAATGGGTTTATTTACTAAAGCTGAAGAGTGCAAAATCAGGCTCACTTTTGCACAGAAACCTATCAGCTTCCAGAATATATTTAATTGAACAAGCTGAGGTTAGAAGCTCATTGGCTACCATGCACAGCTGCACCAGATTCTCAGTGCACCAGTTTTAGTAAATCTCCCCCAAAGTGGCATTTCATTAAAGGATATGTTCACCTTTTTAAAAAATATATATAAATGCACATCTTTTGACAGTTAAAAAAATGTGCATTTATTATTATTTATTTATTTATTTATTTTTTATTAGGAGCCTGTAAAGCATTTTACCCGTGATCAGCAATTTGCAGAATGTCAGTGTAGCTGTCTGCCTGTACATTGTGGGCAGTTACTAAATGACAGGAAGATTCAATAAGCTACCAAGAGCGCTCATCAGCTGCTTCATTGAGAACTACAAGCCGTCAGCCACAATGATGGACTGTAATGGCCTGTACACACGATAGGATTTTCCAACGGAAAATGTTCGATGGGAGCTTGTTGGAAATTCCGACCATGTGTAGGCTCCATCGGACATTTTCTTTTAGAATTTCCGTCACACAAAATTTGAGATCTGAATCTCAAATTTTCCCACAACAAAATCCATTCTCGTAAATTCTGATCGTGTGTACACAATTCCGACGCACAAAGTTCCACACATGCTCGGAATCAAGCAGAAGAGCCGCATTGGCTATTGAACTTCATTTTTCTCGGCTTGTCGTACGTGTTGTACGTCACCGCGTTGTTGATGTTCGGAATTTATGACAAGATGTGTGTGACCGTGTGTATGCAAGACAAGTTTGAGCCAACATCCGTCGGAAAAAAAACATAGATTTTGTTGTCGGAAAATCCTATTGTGTGTACAGGGCATAAGTGTAGATCTCCCATTCATGGAACTCTGTGAATGAATGATGTGGCCAGCTGTCACAAAATTGTGACAGCGGGTGCAGGGAGAAGATCCCGTTGTCATAACGGGGGCTCGGGAGAGAGAGGAGGTTGGTCAGTTAGTAACATGTTACATGCTAAATATGGGTGTAACATGCACCATGTTACAAAAGGTGAACTTATCCTTTAAAGGGGTTGTAAAATCTTAAGGTTTTACCCCTTTTAGCCATTCTATGCATTAAGGTGTAAAACCTGTGCTGCAGCTGCCCCCCAGAGCCCCCCCCCCTTTTTCTTACCTGAACCCGATCGTTCCTTTGCCTAGCACAAGCCCATCGCCTCCAGTCACTGTCTCCATCCTCATTGGAGAGATTGATACCAGCAGAAGTCATTGGCTCCTGCTGCTGTCAATCAGATCCAGTGACACGGGAGCGGGGGGCAGGGCCAAGTACTGCTGTCTGTGTCAATGGCGCAGCAGCGGGACTCGTGAGCGCGCCCGCTCGGGTGCCCCGAGGGAATGAGGGTCTCCGTGGGGGCACCCGATGAAGAAGAGAAGCCAGGAGCGCTGCCGGGGGAGCCCAGAAGAGGAGGATCGGGGCTTCTATGTGCAAAACCCTTGCATAGAGCAGTTAAGTATAACATGTTTGTTATTAAAAAAAAAACAACCTTTACAAACACTTTAAGATGTAGGCTGCAGCTGCGATGGATTGTGTCGCACTGTGCTGTGCTAAAGAAAAGAAAAGTACTGCATGATGTACTTTTTTCAGCACAAACCACCTCAACACAGTGGTGTGTACTAAAATGCAAAGTGACACATAATCATCCTTTAATAGCCTTTAATAGCTGTAATCTGATGAAAAACAAATTATTTTATTGAATGGCTGGATGTGTTCGGCTAAGTGCCATTAATGGGCATTTGAAGGAACACAATTTATATCCATTAGTAAATAAAGCCTTTACTTACAACATTTATCACAATGAAACATGTTATAAAATCCTATTCCTTGTCTAGGTAAACATAACCATAGGCATAAGTGAAGAGGCCCAGCAATACAGGACAGACACAAAAAAGCTGATGCCAAATTTTCAGGTTGTCTTTAGTTCAAACGTCAGATTTTGGACACTCGTAGAAATGCTAATAGGAGTTCTAAAGGCTTTGTGTGCAGAGGTGACAAAGTGCACTGCAGCTGTCTATTGGCCGTATATGGTGCTGTGATGGCACAGCTGCTTGCTTCAGCCAATAAAATGCCTTGGTTTGATTCCTTTTAATTTAGCTGCCAAACAGGCTTCCTGCCAGCTAAGAACTCTCTGCTATTCTAAAACTCTGCAGGGTTTAACTCATAAGTAAAAATACTTGATGTATTTTCCTTCCTAGGGACTACTAATCCTTTGAATATTTGCAGTGACTTTCCTTCCACTGTTTCATTATAAATGGCAGATAAAAAAAGAAAATTTAACATACATAGCTTATGTTGAATATGATGGAGTGGGAAAAGTACAACTACAAGAAGGTCACGCAGATTATATTTTGGTCTAAAGGAAACCTGTCGCCACCGCTGAGATAATTTCCTAAATGGGAACAGTCTGCACACATGTAGTGCTAATGACCAGACTCATAGGCTGAGTTACTCTACTAAATATTCTCCCTCTTTAATAGTCTATGCCACTAATGTGCATAGCCCTACACTGTCATCATAAGGCGGAACAAAAAAAAACAAATACCCACACATTTAAAAAGTACAGCCATGTGCTTTATAAATCGGCTTGAGGCTCTGCTTGCTTCGAGACCCCTTAGCAAACAAAACATCATTCATTTCAATGAATGATTGAGAGCACATAAGGAGCAGACCCTGGTCAAATGACCTGTTATCTTCTTTCATTGGTTCTAACCTGGCTGAGAAAACTGTGTCAATGTGTAGGCCTAGTTAGCCTAGTGGTAAATTCAGCTTCAAAGATAGTTACATAGTTGGTAAGATTGAATAAAGACACCAGTCCATCCAGTTCAACCTGTGTGGGTGTAATTGTGTATTTACCATTTCCCATATCTCTGTACGTTGTGTTTGAGAAGATGCCCATCTTGGACAAATGTATTTATGTAAATACCATACCTGGTGGATCCCCCTGGAACCTGGAAATCACTGTAGTAGACACCGCTACTCCAGTAATTTCCATGAGCTTCCAGATCTTATGCCGAGAAGCTGCTTTTCTTAACTGTTTACACAGTAGGTTGCCCGCTCAACAGGAGAACCATTCAGACAACGCTTTGCATTTTGTCAATGGATGCAAAGCATTATCAGATTGGATGATGTGGAGAGGTGGACCAGTGACTTTACAATCTCCACCTCATCCAATCAAAGAATGCTTTGCATTCATTTGAAGAATGCTAAGCATTCTCTGGATGGCACCCTTGCCAAGCGGGTGACCTCCTGCTCAGATAGAAGAAGCAGGGCAGCCATGCAGCATGGGATCTGGAACTTAGTGGAAATCACCGTAGTTTTGGTGCCTACTACAGTGATTTCCAGCTTCCAAGGGGATCTTCAACCAAAGGAGAAGAGCAACCTCTTATGTTGTAACCGCCATTAGAGTAGTTGCTGGGTCATATACCCTCCATCCAGGCAAAATCACTGTTGCTACTTGTGCTACTTTCCCTTTGAGAAAGTGACGTGACAGTCACACAACGCGTCAGGGAGGAGAGGCGGGCTACATTCGGCTTCCCGATCTCGGCTAGGATCAGGGAGCAGCTGCAGTTTTTGCTTATGTGTAAAGTTTTAAATGTAAGTGGATAACTTTGAATAAATTTAATATTTTAAACTACTACACTATGGATGGCTTCCCCCTCTGCTTTATATTGCTGAGCTTATTCACTGGAGCGATCTGAGAACGGAGTGCGGTCTGAGATAAGAGATCCCTAGAGGAACTTTCATCAAGGGGATCGTGAAGCTGATTGCATCATCTGTAGTGGCTTACAGGGCTGTTATCACTCAGCCGTGAGATGAGAGGCTGGGAGGACCACATCTTTCCACACACTTGTCATTGATTGCTGCCACTGGTTATTCCTTGATGAACTATCTTTTCACATTTTTCAATTGAGATTGTCACGATTTGGATCGTATCATCTATGGACACTACGTTGGTTTATTTTATTCAGCACTTTTTTTCATTTTTTGGACTTTTATTATTATATTTAATTTATTATTTCTAACACACTTTTGTGGAGTTTTGCATGTTATTCAAAGCTCATTACTCATTAATGCAAATTGATGCTGCACAGATTGCTTATTTTGCACGTACAAATTTATTAATTTTTCAGTATGTTCATCATTATTTATACTTATTGATTTTGCACTTTTATATTCGCACATTGGTTTCAGGTATTTATGCACTTTATCGCTCTGCTCTGTTTGAGCCGACTCATTTTTAATTATTATTAATTTTCACTTACTATTGGAAGATTATCTTTCCTCTCCTGGTTGCTTATTTATTTATTTTTTTTTACTTTTTGCTAGGCTCCATTAGTAGCCAGTCTGAAAGTGGGGTAATCTGTGATACATCTTTTGATGTAACAATGGTTCATTATAGCCTTTGGTTACACAATATAATGGAAGATTAATATTAAGATACAATTATTATCTGGATTTTCTGTTATGAATCTCCTGTTATTGTTGGTTGCATTACAATTTTAGTCATACTCATTAGCTTGATTTACCACACCTTTTGGTAAGCGCCGCATATTTCATTGCCTTTTATTTCTCTTTGATTGGTGTGGGAACACCTCTATGCTGGCAGCTACATCCATTAGTCTTTTAGTTTTTTATTTGTGCCGTTATTATCATTATCATTTAATACTTATGACGTACCCCCGTACTCAAGATGTGTCTGCCCGCTGTAAAAAATGCTTCCTCTATTCGGTACCAGCATGATCCAAGGTCCCTTAGCCCACCCAGTCACTTTTTTGAAGCATCAGTGTAGGGTAAAACAATAGTCTGTTTATTCAAAACACATGTACAGAGAGGTAACACTCAGGGACAATACCCCCTCTCTTTGCACAATGATTCAGGGTGGGGTAAACTGCCCATTCAGCAATAGGAGACACACAGGTATTCAAACATTTCAACAATAGACCACCTTATCAGCAGGAAGGCTGCTGGAGAAATTCCCCCCTCCCCTCTCCTCCCTGCCACCGGTCTTCATGCAAGAAACACATAATACAAACAGTAAAGAGGAGCTGGACGTGGTAACAATGGTGGCTGATAATAGTTCCACAAGTCTGGCTGGGAGAAGTGTGGCTGCCTGGTAACTTAGGAACATGGGACAGCAGTCACAGTTCAAACAAACTAGTAAAAAGACTACAACAGTTTATGAGACCAAACTCATACAATAGTCCAGCAGTTGGAAAGGTGAAATTTATCTTAATATTTTCCTTGAGGGATATTGTTCAGGAATATAACTTTCCAAAGTGAAAAAGCCCCTTCATTCCTTCAGCACAAACCTCACACAGAATCCAGGACAAAAATTGTCAAAAGGAAATTTGAGTCTGATATGGTTGTATGGTGAGCAGACCCAACTGGAGTTCTTGGTCACCCTGTGCCCCTAATAGACACAGATTGACTTAAACATAGGAGGGGTCGGGGGAGCTGCACAACACTTCCAGTGCTCTCCAAGGTAAGCTGGGTTCCACCAGCCCCCCGCCCAAAGTGACTCCTGTCACACATCTTCTCTTTCGGCAGGGGGACTAACACAGGAGGAGACCCCGATGGGTTGACTCCGAAGTTAGTCAGTAGTTCCAGTCCTGCAATGCCAGAATCCACAGAGTACCCCAAATAAATTGTCCCAAACATAGTATTACTCACCCAGCCAACCTCTGCCTCTCTCGTAGAACATACCCACCGCTGGGGAGAAGCGTGGACTGGCCCTTCTCCCTGGAGTCCTGTCAGCCACTGGAAAGAGGACAGGGTGATTGGGCTCACTCCCTCATGCTGTGGGGGATCTGGGCTGACTGCGCAGCATCCCTGGGGTATACAGGTGGAGACTGTAGTCCCATCCACTTTTTCTGGATGAGAATCCCCCAGTGTTTGCAAAGCATGGCTGACATCCTCCCATCTCAGTGCCGGACCATTTTCTGGGGTTGTATCAGTGGAGACCGAAGTCCTATCCACTACCACAGGAACTCCATCTTTTGTTAGTTGAGGGCAGAGGCCAGCAGCACTCTGCCCTGTTGCCAGCCCTTCTGCTGGGTTGCTGGCATCATTATGGGGTGCCATCTGCTGCTGGGAAGGGAAGCCGGCTGCTTCATCTCCCTTACCCTCATCTGGCTGCTGGTATGACATGTCTCTGGTACTGTCTCCCAGGTGCACGGATCCTTGCTGGGGAGGAAACACCTCCACCTTCTCACCCTGGGCCTCCGGAACTGCCGCAGGTGTAGGGCAGAGGTCTTGGCCTCTGTCCAGTTGTCAGCGCTTCAGCTGGAGAAGTTTCTTGTAACTTCACAGATGCTGCTGGCAGAAAATCCTATGATTCTGTCAGTGTTGTGGGAGAAAAGCCGACTGCCTCTTCTCTCAGGGAGGCTGAAACTGCTGTTGGTGCTAGCCAGAGCTCAGTGATGTTTTGCCCTGATGCCAGCTCTTCTACTGGAGGCTCGCCAGGTTGCTCTTCCTCAGCAGAGAAGTCTATTAAATCCCCAGTCTCTGGAACTGGTGTCTGGGGATAGAAATTCACCATCTCCTGTCCGTAGAATGCAGAAGATGTTACCAGTGCTGGGCAGAGGCTAGCAGAGCTCTGCCCTGTTAGCACTTCAGTTTGAATTTCAGTAAATGTTACCTCCTTCAAAGAAAAGTTAAATAAGTTCATTCTTTTGGTGATCTATGGCTGGGGATTGAGGACAGCTCCTCTGGACAGACACATTCCTCCATCCAACCTCGTCTTGTGCAGAAACAGGTTCATCCAGATAAGTTAAAACTTGCTGCATCCACCATAAGAGCTCCGCTTCCATAGCTGGAGGTGGAGGTGAGCAACGCACACTGTTACTCTGCCCCATTGCCGACACTTCAGCCATGATTTCAGGACTGTCGGATGGTACTTCTGGATAGTTCCAGGCAAAGGGAGCCCCGCCCTGCTGCTGAGCAGAGTCTGTAGGCGATCTCCAGCTCCCATTCCCGAACGGCCAGAAACTCCAAATCTTCCTGTGCCCAGAGCACTTCCGAGACATTCAGTCTTCACTCTCTGTACTCCATTATTTCCTCCAAACGCCACTCCAGATCACTCCCAAAGTCAGGGTCCTTGGACAGCCTCCAGTACAACAGTCCCAGGCCACCGTAGTCAAAGCCATTTCTTTGGAATTCCTTTTCTATGACAGCTGGTATCTGTACCTCTCCTCTCCTGCCATCCGGACCTTGGATCAAGGTGGTGTTTGGATGTGTTCATGGCAAGAAAGCACAATCTCCCTGTTGCCACCAATTGTGACAGACCCCCGTACTCAATATGAGTCTGTCTGACGTAAATACTTCCTCTATCCGGTCCAAGGTCCCTTAGCCCACCCAGTCACTTTGTCAAAGCGTCAGTGTAGGGTAAATCAACAGACTGTTTATTCAAACACATGTACAGAGAGGTAACACTCAGGGACAATCCCCCCTCCCTTTGCACAATGATTCAGGGCGGGGTAAACTGTCCAATCAGCAATAAGAAACACACAGGTATTCAAACATTTCAACAATAGACCACCTTATCAGCAGGTAGGCTGCTGGAGGAATTCCCCCCTCCCCTCTCCTCCCTGTCTCTGGTCCTAATGCAAGAAACACATAGTACAAACAGTACAGAGAAGCTGGGCATGGTAACAATGGTGGCCGATAATAGTTCCACAAGCCTGGCTGGGAGAAGTGTGACTGCATGAAACATGGGGCAGCAGTCAGACTTTAAACCACCTAGTAAAAAGACTACAACAGTTTATGAGACCAAGCTCATACAATAGTCCAGCAGTTGGAAAGGTGAAATTTATCTTCATATATTCCTTGAGGGATATTGTTCAGGAATATTACTGCCCAATGTGAAAAAAGCCCCTTCATTCATTCAGCACAAACCACACACACACACACACACACACACACACACACACACACACACACACACACACACACACACACACACACACACACACAGAATCCAGGACAACAGTGTCAAAAGGAAATGCTGAATCCGGTGTGGTTGCATGGTAAGTTGGGTTAGGCAGACCCAACTGGGGTTCTCGGTCACCCTGTGCCCCTAATAGACGCAGGTTGACTTACACATACGAGGGGCCAGGGGAGCTGGACAGGGAGCTTCCAGTGCTCTCCAAGGTAAGCTGGGTTCCACCAGCCCCCCGCCCAAAGTGACCCCCGTCACACTACTTTTTTGCTACTTATTTTAATTGTTCTGATGGCTTAGCTAGATCGCCCAATGTGATTGAGAGTTATCACCCAGTGAGAATTGAGAGTGCTTTCAATTCACATAGGGTGGAAATATTATGTGTTGGCTAGATCCACAAGTTCTCTTCAAAATACTGAATGCATGTAAAGTCCATGTATGCTTTCATGGTAAAATCCTGTAATTCCAGCTCCTCCCATTGATTTCTTCTATAATAATAGAGGTCTCTAATGCAGGCCGAAGGACAATTGCACTGGCTCTAAAAGAATAATGAGCATCTTGGTCTTTGGCTTGGCTCATTTCCCAGTACAGCCATTACTCTCTATGACTGGTCTCAACAGATGCCCAGCAACAGGATGAATTGTTGTAGCTTTTAGGAATGTAAATATTGCCTGATCCTGAGAGTATGGGATTTATTATGAAAGCGCACATAGCCTTTATAGCAGACCCTGAATTAAAAAAATGTACATTCTAAAAGTATATTCAATATTTAGCCTTGTAAATTGAAGGAAAAAGTCTGCTTGTGTTATGTGCTAGAGTAATCATCCTGGCTCCACTAAAAGCATTAAGAACACCAAACTGTAAAGACATCCTATTCTGGTGGTCATGTGATATGTGATGTCAGCAATCTCGCTCCACCCAAGCTTTGGACAATGCTCAGCTAAGTGCAAAGTTCCCTCAGTGTCTATAGTGTCACAGGGCTGCAGAGGTAGTAAGGGAAGCATGAAGCCAACTGTAAAGTAATTATTTATACTGGTATCTGATATAGCGCTGTCAATATACCCAGGGCTTTACATATATATATATTGTACATTCACATCAGTCACTGCCCTCAAGGATTTTCCAATTGATGGTTCCTACCTCACATTCATACATACACATACTAGGGTCAATTTAGACAGGAGCCAATTAACCTACCAGCAAATCTTTGGAGAGTGGGAGGAAATGAAAACTGTATTGAAAGGTATATGAATAATGTCATTACTGACTTTCGAAAAATGTAAACATTTTTGTCTGTGTCTGACCTCAACACTTTTACAACCAGCGAAGTCAGAGGCACGATCTGATTACTTGTTCTGGGTCAGGGATTCAAAGTATTTAAGGCTTTGGATTGCCATAATAACCAGGCAACTAGCATTTACATAATGAGGGCTCAAGAATGGCAACCTATGTATTTTCAGTGCAGGTTCTTTTAGGCTGGAAGGTCACTTGTTGAATGAGAAAGATTATTTTAGACCTAAATGACTAAACTAATGGTGATCGCACACCTTTAAATAAAGCGTAGCTTCAGGAAACCTAACAGACCCACTGCAAAGGTTAAGTGCCTGTTTCTGATTAAGGGACATTAAAGTGTCTTTTTCTTACCTGCTCCTCCACTTCCCTGGCAGACAGCACTCCTCTATACCCGGCAGTGGACTGTCCCTTGGTATACTGACATCCAGTGCAGGGCTATGGTCCTTCTATTAGTCTTGAGGACATCAGAGGACCTTAGACCACCAGAGCGTAGAAGAGAAAAGGCTGCAGGGACCGGTCTAGTAGTGCAGAGAAGCCTTCAGGAATGGAGGATCAGGTAAGTAAAACTGCTTTACTGAGTCCCCTAGACATGAAGGAGTAAGTCAACCCTTGCAGTGTGGGTGCTGTTATATTGCAAACATGGGTAATTTAGTGGTGCTGAACATCTAATAAACTCTTTCCCAAATGGGTCCCCAAAAAAATACTTAATAAGCATACCCACCATTATACACAATTGATATAATCCTTATTTGATGAACCTCCCTAAAGAAGGTGGTAAGACAGTACCCCACATTTACAGAGTGTCTTTGGTCACTTTAATAGGCTTTTTCCTTGAATGTTTGTATGGGTATTTTTGAGCACTTTTGCAGGCGTTTTTGCATGAGCGCATTTTTAGGGTTTTTTTAGCCAATGGAAAGCTAGTTACTAGGAGAAAAAAAACATGTGATACATGCTTTTCTAATATCCACAGTGAAGTCTATTGGGGCTAAAAGCTGGAAGCTTGTAGCTCAAAAGAAGCTTGTGTGCATTGTACTTTTTCGAGCTACAAGTTTTAAGCTTCAAGCAACTCTACACCCGCCTTTTTCAACCAGGGTGCCTTGTGGTTTCTTCAGGGGTGCCTTGGCAAAATGCCTAAAAATTGCCCAATAATTGTATACAAGCCGGCGTGTGGATGAAAGCTGCCATCTAGTTACAGGTTTTCATTGTGCACCACTACAACCTTCTAGCTGCTGGCGTTCTAATGACCAATGACGTCATCAGTTGATAAGGAAGATGTCAGTCGCATGCATAGCATCCTTGTTTGACCCTCCCCTTCCCCTCTCCATCAGCTTTGGGGTCACATTAGATGAGTGATGGGGAAAAACTGAGGGAGAAGAGAAACATTGGCAAAAGTGTATTTGCTTTGGAAGAATAAATCACCTCTAACATTGGGTGTCCTTCTTGGATTTGTGGATGTTGCTGTAAAACTATTAGAATCGTTTTTACATTTTAGGATGGGGTGCCTCGAGACTGTCCTTAATTTTTAAAGGGTGCCTTGACTGGAATAAACACTGCTCTACACTCATGTGTGAAAAGGCACAACTGAAAACCAAGGGATTTTAGATGTTGAGCTTTTTGGAATTACATTTGTATGATTTTGTATGTTTTTGCCTTATATAACATCAGCATTATATCACACGCATTGCTGTAGGTGGGCTCTTCCTTATTATTTTATAAATGGCTGAGGAAGATGATGTGAATGTGCAGCATGGATATGATATCTGGCCAACTACTTCTGGTTTCAGTGCACAGAGAGAAGGCAAAAAGTTACACATTAACAAAGCACAATAGTAAGTGTACTTAGGCGAAAACTAATATAGCTGAACATTTATTGATAATATAAGTATAATCATCATCAATCAATCAATCAAGCAATCGCATTTGCATCAATCAAGCAATCATCATGTCACATCAGTCTGGGCTTTCTATTTATTTATGAATGGTAGTAAGATAGGGCGTAGATCTGTATTTAAATAACATCTAGAAATTATTAAACCTACCGGCTATTTTTAAAAGTTGCAGAGATCCATTTTTATTATACATTTGTACATGAGTAACAGGTTTGCAGGCCAAAGGGCAGAAAGGAGAGCGACTGAAGGACCAGCTCATGCTATTTATATAACAAGTCCTCAGAAAAGCAGTCTGCAATCTCAGGTTTTCAACAGGTAGTTCTGCATGTGATTTCACTCAAAATAGGAAACAATCCTTTTACTGTAACATCAATAATCCTCAAAGTACAAAATGTGAAGAAAAACACTTATAAATTATGCTCCTCCTTTTAAATATACCATCCACAAAAATCTAAACAAATGCATATTAAAAAAAAGTCCTAAAAAATAGGAAAGTTCATACACAGGGGTTGATTTACTAGAACTGGAGAGTACAAAATCTGGTGCAGGTGTGCATGGCAGCCAATCGGCTTCTAACATCAGCTTGTTCATTAGGCCCTTTTCAGACCAGAGGACCGATCGAGTCCCCCTGTCCGTTTTCAGGCCATCCATTGTTCTCTATGGGTCGGCAGATGTCAGCAGACATGTGTCCACTGTCACTCGCTGGCATCCAAGCCTCTAAAAACAGGCGAATGGGGATACGTTTGCCATCCTTCTGGCGGATCGGATGACAATTGGATGGAAACGGACATGCTATCCATTTCCATCTGACCGCCCCATAGAGAACAGCGGGCTAAGAGATGAGTCAGAGTCATTAAGAAAAAGTAGGAGGTCGTCTGCGTACAGGGCCACTCGCTCCTCCAGACATCTAACACGCAACCCTTTTATATGTAGTGAGGTGCGAAGGGCCTCCACCACTGGTTCCATTGCAATGGCAAATAAGGCCGAAGAGAGGGGGCAACCCTGCCGAGTGCCTCTGGATAGAGGGAAGGGCTGTGACAGACCCCCCCCCCCCCATCCTAATAGTTGATGTGGGATTTTGTATAGTATTTGCAACCATTCAATGAATATCAGTGGGAACCCCATTCTACGGAGGACTTCCCAAAGAAAGGGCCATTCCATTGTATCAAAGGCTTTTTTGATATCTAGGGAGACCACCACCCTAAAACCCTCATTAAGATGTTGCGCGTGTATGTTAGTGAACAGTCTCCTTAAATTAATGTCAGTTGCTCTATGGGCCATAAAGTCGGTTTGGTCAGTCTCAATGATGGTTGGTAATAAGGGCTGTTGTCTCATGGTCTCATGAGCAATTTAGTGAGGATTTTAAAATCCCTGTTGAGGAGTGCAATTGGCCTATATGAGGAACATGAAGTATGGTCTTTTGGAGCTTTGTAGATTAGTATAACATGGGCATGACTCATAGAAGCTGGGAGGGCACCACCAGCCAGACACTGCCAATTTAGGAGCAAGAAGATCCCCATAGGTCTTATAAAATTTCATGGGGAGGCCATCTGGACCCGGGGATTTTCTGGTAAGGAAGGACCTGTTCACCACCAAAACCTCCTCCGGGGTAATCGGTCTCACCAAGGCCTCTCTTTCAAAACCCAAAGGCAGAACTGAGGTGTAAAGGGAGCAATAGTATTGTCAAAAAGTATCCAGTATGGCTGGTAGAGAAGAGACCGACTCCCCCGAAGGTGTCACAATGCTAGGTATCACCGTCAGGGGCTGGTCATGCTGCGCCAACATCGCCAGAAGGCGACCATTGCGGTCCCCTGTTTGAAAAACCTCTGTTTGTTCCTCTTCTGTTTGTAAAGGTCTAGTCTGATAACCTTAGCGAGGTGGAGATGAAGCTCGCGCTTCACTGCACTGAGGGATTCAAAGTGAGTGTTGGTGGGGTCAGCTGCATGTGTGTCCATATGGGTCCTCACAGCGTCCTGCAGGGCAGTCGTAGTAGCGGCTAGTTCTCTACGGATTACAGCAATAGAGGAAACAAAGGCATCCCAGGTGATTTCCATTGAGGAGGACCCCGCCTTGAGGTCCCAGTATTTGGCGAGGCGGGATAGTGTCTGTCAAATCAGCGGGGGGAGAGTCAATGATCTCCCAGACACCAGAGGGCAGAAGTCCGAGAAGAAGGGGAGCGAATATTAAGGAGCAGTGATCTGAGAGCCCACTGGGTAAGTACATGGCATCTAAAACATCTGACAACATGGTCGGGTTTGCAAAGGCCAGGTCAATTCGAGAGAATGTTTTGTATGTAGTGAGAAACAGGAGTAAGATCTGACTGTGGGATGTTTCCATCTCCAAACCTCAGTAACTCCCATTGCCTGGGCCCAGGTAAGCAGATCTGTAGAAAACTGTTTAGGAGGAATAGGTCTGTCTAAATGGGGGGCCAAAATGGCATTAAAGTCGCCCATCAGTAACAGTCTGGCAGGGCAGTGAGGGGAATACTCTCTAGAATACTGTATAAAATGGGCGATGAAAAGGGAGGGGCAATGTACACATTCACAACAATATAACGAGTGCCCCATACAGAGAGCACCACTATCACATATTTGCCCTGAGGGTCAGTGTGGATCTGAGGCGCAGTACAAAGAAGGATTTTGTGTTCTCCAACACAATTAGGGCATACGGAGGAAGCAGGCACAGTACTTAGCTGGTATCCTGAAGCCCAATGGAAGTTCAGCAAGACGTCATGATATCAGGGTGAATATCAGCGGGTGTCCAGCCATGCTGATGCGGCTTCAGGGTTATTGAAGAAGCGTGTGCAGTCGCCATCTGTAAACCTCATTCTTCTGGGGTAGAGGAGGCCTAAACGGATGCCCTTTTCTCTAAGCCTCTTGCGCACTTCTGTGAAGGATTTGCGCCGCTGCTGCACTTCCTGGGAATAATCTGGGAAAAATAGTAGCTTGGTGTTCTCATACTGGAGGTCAGGCTTGGCCCGGGCCGCAGCCAGGATACGATCCCGGTCTCGGTAATTGAGGAAACGTAGGAGGAAAGGGCGCAGTGGAGCCCCAGGTTTAGGCGGGGTCGGCGGGACCCTGTGGGCGCGTTCCACCACAAACTTTGGCAGCAGGTTGGTTAGGCCAAACAGGTCAGTCAGGAGCTGTTCAGTGAATTCTGTGGGCCTAGTACCTTCTGCCCGTTCTGGTAGGCACAAGATGCTTATATTGTTTTGCCAGAGGCGGTTTTTAATGTCTATGGCCCTTTCCTGTAGTGCCCTTACCTGAAGCTGCAGGGCTCAGAGGTCCCTGGAGTCCATCCGTACCATGTCTTCAACTGTGGAGACCCGGTTCTCTACCTCTAAGACTCTTGCACAAAATTTGTCGAAGTCTTGGTGGATGAGGCTGACGTCCGTTGCCACATAATCTATCTTGGCTGTTAGGGACCCCTTGCACTCAGCAATCGCCGCCAGGATGTCTGCTTCGGAGGGGTAAGCTGCATCCACTGTCTCCTCTGCAGTCTGTTTGCTAGCCAAAATGCTGGCAGGGATCAAGCGCGTGGTTGTGAGGAGTGTAAAGAGCTGGAGTCAGGTTGTGTGGAGCAGGTCTTAGGTGGACCCATCCGAGCAGAGCCAGGCTGTTAATTATGGTCCTGGGGTGGCCGGGAGTCAGCTGGTGGTTCAGTAGAGCGGAGAACGAGGGCTGGAAGCTGCTGGTAGAGGGATATCAGTATCGGAGCTCCAACTTCAAAAAACTTGCCATGCCTCTTATTAAATACCTTGGACAGGCCATAGCATAGAGATATGCCGTCAGTACATCAGGATTGATCAATTTTCAAATATTATCATTATTAAAATTTAGGATTTAACCACTTCAGCCCTGAAAGATTTTACCCCCTTAATAACCAGAGCATTTCTGCGATTCCGCACTGTCGGTTTAACTGACAATTGCGTGGTCGTGCGATGTTGTACCCAAACAAAATTGACATCCTTTTTTTCCCACAAATAGAATTTTCTTTTGGTGGGATTTGATCACCTTTGCGCTATAAACAAAAAAAGGCTGACAGTTTTGAAAAAAAAGCAATATTTTTTACTTTTTGCTATAATAAATATCCCCAAAAAATATATAAAAAAAACAAATTTCTTTCTCAGTTTAGGCCGATATGTATTCTTCTACATATTTTTGGTAAAAAAAAAAAAAAAAAATCGCAATAAGCGTATATTGATTGGTTTGCACAAAAGTTATAGCGTCATTAGTAATGGCGGTGATCTGCAATTTTTATCGGGACTGCGACATTGCGGCGGACAGATTGGGCACTTGTGACACTATTTTGGGACCATTGACATTTATACAGCGATCAGAGATAAAAATATTGATTACTGTGTAAATGTCACTGGCAGGCAAGGGGTTAAACACTAGGGGGCGATCAAGGGGTAAAATGTGTTCCCTCAGCGTGTTCTAACTGTAGGTCATGTCACTAGGCAGAACAATGAAATGCCTTGTTTACATAGGCACTTCCCCGTTCTGCCACTCCTCGTAGCGATCACGGGCCACCGGCGGACATCAATTCTGCGGTACCCGCGGGCACGCTCCCACGACGCACGCTCCTGCTAGCCCGTGTTTACAAAGGGACATACGAGTATGCCCTTTTGTGCACCTGTGCCATTCTGCTGATGTACATCGGCGTGCGGCGGTCGAGAAGCGGTTAAATAGCACCAATAGGGGGACAGTACAACCACAATACAGTTCAATACAGAAGGAATAGGAGGGTCCTGCCCTGCTTATAAAGCCTCAAATCTAAAGAATTGTACAAATGGAAAGGAAAATACCGTTTATATACCATAGTTTGTAGACACTATAACCTTCACACAAACCATTAGTATGCACTTATTGGGATTTTTTTTTTTTTACCAAAGACATATAGCAGAATACACGTTGGCCTTAATTTTTTTTAAGAAATTTGATTTTATTGGATATGTTTTATAACAGAAAGTATGTTGGTATTTTTTTGTTACTATCACAAAAAATAAAAAACTCAGTGGTGTTAAAATACCACCAAATGAAAATTTGTGTGAAAAAAAATGATATAAATTTAATTTAAGTACGGTGTTGCATGATCACGCAATTGCCAGTTAAAACAGTAAAGTGCTCAATAGCAAAAAAAGCTCTGGTCATGAAAGGACAAAAACTTCTAGGAAGTCAAGTGGTTAAAGCAAAAGGATGAAAAACACAAATACAAAGAGCAATCTTTTTTGGGGGGGGGGTACCTGGTTTTGACACGCCCCCTCCTCCTCCTTCCACTGCCACCGGGCCGTTCAGAAAGTGCAGCACCAATCCCCCTTATGAGGAATGGCGGCGGCAGCACCCGAAAGCTGATTGAAAAATCGGCCGGGGTGCCGACAACTGCACCCCCCCCTTTTTTTTTGTACTTCACTGCATGGGACCAGATAAAAGAACCAGACGTTCATGTGTATTACACTGATGTCTGACATGATGCAATGATGAGATCATGAATAACTAAATTTCAGAAATACAGAGTTGTGAGATAGTATTGATTGCATTCGCATTTCCTATGCAGGGCTATTTTTGTTCCCTGTAATCAGTTATTTTAGGATAAGAACAGACTGAATGTGCTTACTAACAGTCAGCTGTAATTAAAGTGGAACTTAATGGTATCTGAGCACCACAAACTGAAAACGATATTTATAAAAATTTTAACCACTTCAGCTTCAAAAGATTTTTCCCCCTTCATAACCATTTTTTTCTATTTGGCACTGCGCTATTTTTTTTTTCTACAGAGGCACTGCGCTATTTTAACTGGTAATTGTGCGGCCATGCAATGCTGTACTCAAATGAAATTTATATCATTTTATTCCACACAAATAGAGCTTTCTTTTGGTGGTATTTGATCACCATTATTGTTTTTTTTTTTTCTTGCAATGTAAACAAAAAAAAATACAGAAAATGTTTTACTTTCTGCTATAAAACATATCCATTAAAATATTTAAAAAAATAAAATTTCCTGATAAATCTTGGCCAAAATGTATTCTGCTACATGTTTTTGATAAAAAAAATCCCAATAAGTGTTTATTGATTGGTTTGTGTGAACGTAATAGCGCCTACAAACTATGGGATATATACTGGAATTTTTAATTTTTTTTATATTACTAATCGGCGGCAGCGATCAGCGACTTGTAACAGGACTGCGATACTGCGCCAGTCAATCTGACACTAACTGAAACAAGGGAGGAAATTACTAACTGCCACTGACATCACCAGTTAAGGCTACTTTCACACTGGGGCGGGGGGGCGTTAGCGGTAAAGTGCCGCTAATTTTAGCGGTGCTTTACCCTATAATAGCGGCGCTTTTCGGCCACTAGCGGGGCGCTTTTAACCCCCGCTAGCAGCCCAATAAAGGGTTAAAAGTGCCTGCAAAGTGCCTGCAAAGTGCCAGCGCTTCGGCAGCAGTGCCCATTGATTAAAATGGCAGGGGCGGTGAAGGAGTGTTGTATACATCGCTCCCGCACTGCCCCGAACGATGCGGCTTGCAGGACTTTTTCTAATGTCCCGCAAGCGCACCGCCCCAGTGTGAAAGCACTCTGGCTTTCACACTGGGGCTGCAGGGGAGGCGTATATCAGGCTATTTTTAGCCCAAAAGTGCTTGAAAAACGCCCCAGTGTGAAAGGGGACTAATACAATGATAATACTATGCACTGTCACTGTACTAATGACACTGGCTGGGAAGGGGTTAACACCTAGGGTGATCAAAGGGTTACATTTGTGTCTAACTATGTGTAATGTGTGAACAGTGTGTTGCTTTTGCTAAGTGATCTCTCAGTTTCTCATCCCTGCTTTGCAGGGATGAGAATATGACAAATCGTTCCCTTCTTACAGAGCTCTGTGTGGTTTACAACCACAGTGGGAGCCGGGCAGGGAGCGCGAATCCTAAACCCGGAAGTAGGCAGCGATGTACGGGTATGTCGCTTTGCCCACAGCAGCTGCTTGCCCACAGGACATTGCGGGCTGGTGGACGGGGGGCAAGTAGTTTATCTTCAACATAAACTTACCCATCCATCCATGTGTCGGGCAGGGTGCCCATAAGCCGGGCAGGGAGCGCGAATCCTAAACCCGGAAGTAGGCAGCGATGTACGGGTATGTCGCTTTGCCCACAGCGGCTGCTTGCCCATAGCACATTGCAGGCTGGTGGACGGGGGGCAAGTAGTTTATCTTCAACATAAACTTTACCCATCCATCCATGTCCCCATGCTTTATTTTTTTTTTTTTTGAGAAATCACGGTGAAAAGCACCACATAGCATTTCTAGCTGCAGCCATTTTGAATTAGGGCACATGATTCAGGTAGTATTTACTTCCTGGAATCCATCTGCCCTTAGCTCAGACATGCAGGCAGGAGGATGTGCTTAGCTGAGGAAGCCCCTTCTCCAGAAAAAAACAACAAAAAAATGCCCATGAAGACTCCTGCGATGTAGGACATCATTTTGGTCCGGGCCAAAAACCAGGAAGCAACAGAAGAAATGTAAAAAAAAAGTTTTAAACAAGTAAATATAATATACTGTTACTAATGTTAGCAGTATAAGGATTAAAAATAGTTAATGTTGACTGATAGAGCGAAGTTTCCACTTTAGCAAACATTTTACTGGAGACTGGTGGGCTGCACCTCCCCCCACTTTCATTACCTTTGAGCAGTAGGATCTCTATACTGAACGTCCCTGTGATGTATCTCCGGCCTTCATGCTGCATGTTAACCAAGCCCTCAGCAGCATAGAGATTCAGGGCACAGATCTCACTGTCATTTCTCAGAGAGAAAGGAAGTGCCGAGTCAACCACAAGCACCCACCCAAGGAAGAAAACAGCTTTGGGTGAAATGACACTTGTATGTATTTATCGTCACAATAAATATATTGTATTCTGGTAACTATGTGGTTAATACCTGTGATGATAGAATTCTGTATCTTTCTGCTTCATTTCACATGCCTGTATTTAGAATTTTTTACACATCGATGTGCAAGCCAAGCTGTCCTGCAAAAGTGACAATTACAGCGGTTAGGGTGTAATACTGCCGGGGGTGCTTACATCAGTCAGCTTTAATTCATACTTGTTCTACGGCTACCACTGTCACTGCAGTTGCCTAAGAAGTAATAGCTGGAGCAAAGCTTTCATTTGTTTATTTCTTACTTAAAGGGTTAGTTGACCTGTCCATAGAAAGGGCCAATTACATATCTCAAGAAGCCTGGCCAAAAAACTCCCACAGATGGTTGAACAAAAACAAATAATAATAAATGATGTATTACCTGCCTCAGGATACCCTGTCCACAGGGTGACAACAATGCAGAACAAACAGCATTGTCACCCTATTACAAAAAGTGGGAAAATAATGGATCTACTGGCAGGATCAAGAGGTAATAAAAGAACACTATATTGTCAAAAGTATTGTGACACCTGCCTTTACACACACATGAATTTTAATCACGTCTTAGTCCGTAGGGTTCAATATTGAGTTGGCCCACCCTTTGCAGCTATAACAGCTTCAACTCTTCTGGGAAGGCTGTCCACAAGGTTTAGGAGTGTGTCTATGGGAATGTTGGACCATTCTTCCAGAAGTGCATTTGTGAGGTCAGGCGCTGATGTGGACGAGAAGGCCTGGCTCGCAGTCTCCGCTCTAATTCATCCCAAAGGTGTTCTATCGGGTTGAGGTCAGGACTCTGTGCAGGCCAGCCAAGTTCCTCCACCCCAAACTCGTTAATCCATGTCTTTATGGACCTACCTTGTTTTGTGCGCTGGTCCATATCATTTGGTGGAGGGGGGATTATGGTGTGGGGTTGTTTTTCAGGGGTTGGGCTTGACCCCTTCATTCCAGTGAGGACAATTTCATGCTCCCAACTTTGTGGGAACAGTTTGGGGATGGCCTCTTCCTGTTCCAACATGACTGTGCACCAGTGCACAAAACAAGGTCCATAAAGACATAGATGAGCGAGTTTGAGGTGGAGGAACTTGACTGACCTGCACAGAGTCCTGACCTCAACCCGACAGAAATCCTGTGGGATGAATTAGAGCAGACTTGAAGCCAGTCCTTCTCATCCAACATCAGTGCCCTACCTCACAAATGCACTTCTAGAAGAATGGTCAAACATGCCCATAGACACACTCCTAAACCTTGTGGACAGCCTTCCCAGAAGAGTTGAAGCTGTTATAGCTGCAAAGGGTGGGCCAACTCAATATTGAACCCTATGGACTAATGTATTTGTATTGTATTTTCAGACGACAACTATACTGACTAAATGAAAATCGTACGATCTGGAATTATACGAGAAAATTTTCGTGTATGTCCGATCTAATGATATAATATCAACGGCCGTGATCGGCTGTCGAAAGTAGTGTACACACGATCCGAATATCGTACGAAAACGGTCGTCCGAGGAAGGATCGTACGATATTCGGATCGTGTGTACACTACTTTCGACAGCCGATCACGACCGTTCATCCGATATTATTCGATCGGACATACACGAAAATTTTTCTCGTACAATTCCAGATCGTACGATTTTCGTTTAGTCAGTATAGTTGTCGTCCGAAAATACAATACAAATACATTACAACACATGACATCACTTCCGATTTTTTTGTCTGTCGTACGAGAATTTTCGTGACTTTATTTAGCTATTCAATTTCTACTTGCGACTATTTAAGCGAGAACAGTCGTACGATATTTGGAACGTGTGTACGAGGCATAAGACTGGGATGCCATTAAAGTTCATGGAAAACAGGTGTCCCAAAACTTTTGACAGTATAGTGTATGTTAAAGGTGGGAGTAAAAAAAAAACTGCTACTGACAGATTGCCTGATAGATATCACTTTTACTTCTCCCATAGTTCCACCTATGAGTATCTAATCTCAATAGCAAAAATCTACTGCAGCCTACCAGTCCTTGGATGTAGTGGCTGCATTAGTTTTACATTTTCAAACTTTTTTCACTAGTAATCCTAACAGCAACACAGCTTCTGTCCTAAGGTGACAACTTTGTCAATGGAGAGACAGATTTGTCACTCTTGGACAGGACTGGAGAAGATTTCCTGTCTGATTAGAAGCAAGAGCGCTTAAAGGCAAAAAAAAAAAACACCAAACGTGTCTAAAAACGCCTAAGCTCTCGGCCTGTTTAACACATGAGCATTTATTAATTGCAATGGCCAGAATAAATTAATATTCTAGCCAAAGAAATAAATGAACACCCAAGAGCTTGACCTGAACGCGTCTGCAAAAGCACAGTTTAAGCACATTTTTTAAGCTGCTTTCAGGACAAAAGAATATAGAAGAGCTGTGCAAATACCCAGTGTGCATGGGGCCCTATGCTTTATACACTTTTTTCTGTTTAAAAATCGCACGTCAGAATGTGCCTTTGGTGCAATTTTTTCCTGCCTGTAAACGCTCCTCTTCAAATTCACCTGTAAACGCCTACGTGTGCATGGCCAGATAGTAGAGCTGCACGATTCTGGCCAAAATTAGAATCACAATTTTTTGGCTTAAAATAAACATTATGATCCTCTCACGATTCTACCGGCATAACATCTTTCACATTATACAAAAAAAATTGGGCTAACTTTTCATGTGACAACACTGAAGAAATGACACTTTGCTACAATGTAAAGTAGTGAGTGTACAGCTTGTATAACAGTGTAAATTTACTGTCCCCTCAAAATAACTCAACACACAGCCATTAGAGCCCTTGCACACTGGGGCGGTTTGCAGGCGCTATTGCGCTAATAATAGCGCCTGCAAACAGCCCCGAAAGTGCCGCTGCTTGTATTCAAGTGTGAAAGCCCCGAGGGCTTGCACACTGGAGTGATGCGCTGGCAGGACGGTAAAAAAAGTCCTGCCAGCAGCATCTTCAGAGCGGTGAAGGAGCGGTGTGTAAACCGCTCCTTTACCGCTCCTGCCCATCTAAATCAATGGGACGGCACGGCTATACCGCCGGCAAAGCGCCTCTGCAGAGGCGCTTTGCGGTGGTATTTAACCCTTTCTCGGCCGCTAGCGGGGGGTAAAACCGCCCCGCTAGCGGCCGCATACCGACGGTAAAACGCCGCTAATAATAGCAGCGTTTTACCACCGACGCCGCCCCCCGCCCCAGTGTGCAAGGGCTCTAAATGTCTAAACCGCTGGCAACAAAAGTGAGTACACCCCTAAGAGCCCTTGCACACTGGGGCGGTTTGCAGGCGCTATTGCGCGAATAATAGCGCCTGCAAACCGCCCCGAAAGTGCCGCTGCATGTATTCCTGTGTGAAAGCCCCGAGGGCTTGCACACTGGAGCGATGCGCTGGCAGGACGGTAAAAAAAGTCCTGTCAGCAGCATCTTCGGAGCGGTGAAGGAGCGGTGTGTATACCGCTCCTTTACCGCTCCTGCCCATTGAAATCAATGGGACGGCGCGGCTTTGCGGTGGTATTTAACCCTTTCTCGGCCGCCCCGCTAGCGGCCGCATACCGTTGGTAAAACGCCGCTAATAATAGCGGCGTTTTACCGCTGACGCCGCCCCCCGCCCCAGTGTGCAAGTGCTCCATGTGAAAATGTCCAAATTGGGCCCAATTAGCCATTTCCCTCATGTCATGTGACTCATTAATGTTACAAGGTCTCAGGTGTGAATGGGGAGCAGGTGTGTTAAATTTCATACTCATACTTGTCACTGGAAGTTTAACATGGCACGTCATGGCAAAGAACTCTCTGATGATCTGAAAAAAAGAATTGTTGCTCTACATAAAGATGGCCTAGGCCACAGGTGGCAAACACAAGGCCCGCGGGCCAAATCCGGCACACCAGGCCATGTCATGTGGCCCTCTGCCAGCATCCCAGGCAACGAGAAAACATCCCCCCCCTCGCGAGCGGCGCGGCCAGTCAGTCTCCATGAGAACAAGTAAACATCTCCCCCCCTGTGCTGTCTCCGCCTCCACCCCCGCCTCCCCGAGCTTTGTCTCAGCCAAAGATGCCGCTCTGTCTCCGCCTCCGCCCTGTCTCCGCCTCCACCCCCGCCTCCCTCAGCTTTGTCTCAGCCAACGATGACGCTCTGTCTCCGCCTCCGCCCTGTCTCCACCTCCCTCAGCTTTTTCTCAGCCAACGATGCCGCCCTGTCTCCGCCTCTGCCCTGTACTGCCTCCACCCCGCCTCTGCTCTCGCCTCCCCAGTCCCCCCAGCGACGCCGGCTTTTTGCATAGTGGCATTTTTCGTGCATACTGGCATTCTTTGCATTGTGACATTTTTCCTGCATAGTGACATTTTTTGCATAGTGGCAGAGATTGCTGACAGTTTTTTTTTTCCCCATCCAGCGGGCGGCGTCCTGAGGGCTTTTTAAGCACTTGTGTTGATGAAGTGTGTGCTGCTTATTTTGAAGTGATAGTGAAAAAAAACATTGCAAAACTGAGTACTGATACTAAACACAGAGATCCGTCCACAGAGAGAGGTATATATAGCCCAATAAACAGGAAACTACTAACTATAGCCCAATACAAAGGGAGGGAGCCGCCTATACAGGGAGGTACCAGAGCTGGGCCAGGTAGGAAGGTAGGAGAGAGAACAGATGTGAGGAAACTTGGGCGCATTCCTGACCCCTGCACTGTGTACATAGCGCATTCCTGACCCCTGCACTCTGTACGTAGTGCATTCCTGACCCCTGCACTCTGTACGTAGCGCATTCCTGACCCCTGCACTCTGTACGTAGCGCATTCCTGACCCCTGCACTCTGTACGTAGCGCATTCCTGACCCCTGTACTCTGTACGTAGTGAAATCCTGACCCCTGCACTCTGTACGTAGCGCAATCCTGACCCCTCCACTCTTTACATAGCCCACTCCTGACCCCTGCACTCTGTACGTAGCGCAATCCTGACCCCTCCACTCTTTACGTAGCCCACTCCTGACTTCTTCACTCTGTACATAGCACACTCCTGACCCCTGCACTCTGTACGTAGCGCACTCCTGAGCCCTGCACTCTGTACATAGCGCACTCCTGACCCCTGCACTCTGTACATAGCGCACTCCTGAACCCTGCACTCTGAGTATATACATAGTCCTACAGATACAACCAGCCCTTCAAGGGCAACCATACTGCTGATGCGGCCCCTGATGAATTTGAGTTTGACACCCCTGGCCTAGGCTATAAGAAGATTGCCAAGACCCTGAAACTGAGCTGCAGCACGGTGGCCAAGACCATACAGCGGTTTAACAGGACAGGTTCCGCTCAAAACAGGCCTCGCCATGATCGACCAAAGTAGTTGAGTGCACGTGCTCAGTGTCATATCCAGAGGTTGTCTTTGGGAAATAGACCTATGAGTGCTGCCAGCATTGCTGCAGAGGTTGAAGGGGTGGGGGGTCAGCCTGTCATTGCTCAGACCATACGCCGCACACTGCATCAAATTGGTCTGCATGGCTGTGGTCCCGGAAGGAAGCCTCTTCTAAAGATGATGCACAAGAAAGCCCGCAGTTTGCTGAAAACAAGCAGACTAAGGACATGGATTAGTGGAACCATATCCTGTGGTCTGATGAGACCAAGATAAACTTATTTGGTTCAGATGGTGTCAAGCGTGTTTAGCGGCAACCAGGTGAGGTGTACAAAGACAAGTGTGTCTTGCCTACAGTCAAGTATGGTGGTGGGAGTGTCATGGTCTGGGGCTGCATGAGTGCTGCTTGCACTGGGGAGCTACAATTCATTCAGGGAACCATGAATGCCAACATGCACTGTGACACATTGAAGCAGAGCATGATCCCTTCCCTTTGGAGACTGGGCCGCAGGGCAGTATTCCAACATGATAACGACCCCAAACATACCTCCAAGATAACCACTGCCTTGCTAAAGAAGCAGAGGGTAAAGGTGATGGACTGGCCAAACATGTCTCCAGACCTAAACCCTATTAAGCATCTGTGGGGCATCCTCAAACAGAAGGTGGAGGAGCGCAAGGTCTCTAACATCCACCAGCTCCGTGATGTCGTCATGGAAGAGTGGAAGAGGACTCCAGTGGCAAACTGCTCTGGTGAACTCCATGTCCAAGAGGGTTAAGGCAGTGCTGGAAAATAATGGTGGCCACACAAAATATTGACACTTTGGTCCCAATTTGGACATTTTCACTTAGGGGTGTACTCACTTTTGTTGCCAGCGGTTTAGACATTAATGGCTGTGTGTTGAGTTATTTTGAGGGGACAGCAAATTTACACTGTTATACAAGCTGTACACTCACTACTTTACATTGTAGCAAAGTGTCATTTCTTCAGTGTTGTCACATGAAAAGATAAAATAAAATATTTACAAAAATGTGAGGGATGTACTCAATTTTCTGAGATACTGTATATAATGTTTGAGGGTTCTAAGTAATTTTCTAGCAAAAATTACTGATTTCAGTTTGTAAGAAACAATTGTCAGAAAAAGGTTTAGTCTTTAAAGTGGAGTTCCGACTAAAAAAAAGAAAGTAAAAGTCAACAGCTACAAATAATCGGACACTCACCTGTCCCAGGGTCCAGCGATGCGGGGGAATGAAGCCCTGCTCGTCTCCCCCTCCTCTCTGTGGCGCCAGGCTGTGGCTTCACAGCCAGGCACGCACTGCGCATGCACGAGCCGCGCTGCGCGCTGTGACTGGCCGGGCAATCATCTGGGACCTGTGACGTGTCCCAGATGATCAAGAGGGGGGGAGAGGTGAACTTACTTCCGGCGCCCCTGTGCCCCAGGAGGAAGTGGGAGCTGGGACCCTCTAAAAAGAGCTGTCAGCAGAGAACTCTCTGTACTGAATCGGAAAAATACTGTGTTAAGATCGCAAGGGGGGTAGAATATTGATTCTTTAACAATTAATCGTGCAGATCTACCACAAAGGCTAATATACAGGTATTAAAAAAAAAAACAACAAAAAAAAACACTAAATGCTGGAGGTGCAGATCACACCCAGGTGACAGCCGCCAGAGGGGGGACACCAGGACCGGGACCCCTGCCCTGGGTGCTATGCCATCCTGTGGAGAGGGGTGCTGGGAGCTTGTCAGTGTGTGATAGGAGGAATGCTGCCACAGTCACCCTCATCATTCAGTTATAGAATAGCATAGCAGTGATCAGATTCTGCTCTCTCCTCCCTCCAGCAGCCGTCTGATGTGGGCAGAAGAGATTGGACAGGAGGGCGACACCAAACCCCACCTTTCTGGAGACAGGGAAAGGATGATGTGAAGGTGGCCGGGACCCAATGGTGGAGGTGGTTGGGACACACTGTTGGAGGTCAACAGGACTCACTGGATGTGGGCGGGACCCATTGGTGGGGCTGGGTGGGGCACACTGTTGGAAGTCCTGGGGACCCGCTAGTAAAGGTGGGCGGGACCTACTGGTACACACCACCCGTGATGTCGCCATTGGGGAGGCCTGGGTTTTAAACAGGGAGCTGTTGCACTTGTAGGAGGACAGAGGAACCTGAGGGCTCTCTCAACAGATGGGGACACACATTCAGGAAGCAGTAATTTGGTAAGCAATGCGCTTGGGATTTTTTTCCTTTTAGTGCTCCTCCAGAACTGCAGTAGTACTACTAATGCTTAGCCCCTCTTAAAAGTGATTCTTTGTGGAACACTTCTGAGGGTGGTGTAGCAATGGCTGACAGATGTTTTTCTTTTTTTTAATCTTTTTTTTATAATCTTACATAGTGGAACCGTGCAGTAACTGAAATGGTTGTGGTGCGGCCCCGGTAAGCTCAATAGGTGAGTTTGACAGGTGGTACCACCTGTCAAACGCTGCACCTTGAGTTAAAAATGCCATAGCTGCAAAGTGAAGTGTCCCAGCCTCAGCATGTATACAGCTCTGTCCAACCATTCTGTTATGCCCCGTACACACGGTCGGACTTTCCGACGGAAAATGTGTGATAGGACCTTGTTGTTGGAAATTCCGATCGTGTGTAGGCTCCATCACACATTTTCCATCGGATTTTCCGACACACAAAGTTTGAGAGCAGGATATAAAATTTTCCAACAACAAAATCCGTTGTTGGAATTTCCGATCGTGTGTACACAAATCCGACGCACAAAGTGCCATGCATGCTCAGAATAAATAAAGAGATGAAAGTTATTGGCTATACTGCCCCGTTTATAGTCCCGACATACGTGTTTTATGTCACCGCGTTCAGAATGATCGGATTTTCTGACAGCTTTGTGTGACCGTGTGTATGCAAGACAAGTTTGAGCCAACATCCGTCGGAAAAAATCCTAGGATTTTGTTGTTGGAATGTCCGATCAATGTCCGACCGTGTGTACGGGGCATTACAGTTCAGGTAGGCAGCAATAGAGGGTGGCAAAACCATAGCTCAGCTGCCTGTTTTTACCACCCCCCAGCTGCCTGCTCAAAACAGTCCTTACTTTAAGTGGCGATAAAAGGGGAATGCTCTTCTTCTGAGTGCCAGTCTTTGGGCCTCTTCATTGGCATGAGCTAATCATCCCGGCACTCAGAGATTGGTCCGCAGCTCAGTTTACAGAGCTGGAGAAGACATTGAGCAGGCAGGGATGGAGATTTTTTTGCAGAAGAGACAGTGCATGTCTCTTCTTCAATAAAAGCCTGCCTGCCTCCTCACTGTTTCTTACAGTGGAATTTCAGTTCTGCTTTAATGTTTAGTATCTCAACAAAGTAATGTGCACTGGCGACGTCCAGACAGCAACTGAAAAAAAGCAACACTCTTTATTATATCCAATAAAGTGCAGCACACCATTCAAATCCCCCATATAAGAAACTGTGACATTTCCAGACTGGAATACAAAAGTACTCCAAGCCTGAGAAAGAAATGTTTGTTGAAAACCAGAAAACACTGAGCCCTCAGTTCACATCAGAATCGCACAGGTATGCTGTCTGCATTCCCCTGCAGTGCAATTTGGCAGTCCATTCATACTATTGCCATAATATGAAGTGTTTAACCATGTTTAACCGCACCAGGTGACACCAACAGTAGTGACGCCACTGGCCTAACGTGGTTACATATTTGCTGTGTGCCAGTATTTGCACCCATTTTCATTGGCATATTATAACACTGACCTAATAGAATAGTGCTACCTTTACATAGCATTAAAGGAACATTTGTGCCGGACAATTTGGTAAAATCCCAGGAACCTGCCAGAAGTAACTGCCCAGAGATAACAGGAAGGAAAACACAACTCTAAACAACACAAACAGTAATTACACATGTAGCCCATGGTAAAGCCGTCTTTCTGGCTTAACACAGATCTGCAGAAGATGAATTTTGATTGTCTTTAGTTTATTAAACAAGCCTGTGTATGTAATGTTACACCATGGACTCGTTCTGTCTAATTATCTTTGTGCAAGTAAAGTCTCCAGAACTGGATACAGTATTCTAAAGGAGGTCTCACTAAAGATGTGTATAGGAGAATAGGAGGAAGGAGGACCTGATTCCCCTAAAGCCGGGTTCACACTTGTGCGACATACGTTCTGACTTGGGAGCACATGTCGCATGACGTGTATAAATCAATGGTTCCCTATGAGAGCCATCTGGCCTGACATAAGATGGTCCGACTTTGAAAAAGGTTCCTGCACTTATATGGTCCGACTTTGGTCCTACTTCAACCCACTGAATATCATTGAAGTTGGATCAAAGTCAGATAAACATCTTAACTGATCCGACTTTGGCATGCGACTTGTGCTGTGAAGATCTTTGAGGGGAACTCCACAGCTAATTTTAAAAAAAGAAAATGGTGTAGGGTCGCCTCCCCCCCCCCAGACCATACCAGACCCTTATGGATTTTAAGGGGAACCCCCACGCCAAAATTAAAAAAAAACACGGCGTGGGGTCCCCCCCCAAAAATCCATATCAGACCCTTATCTGAGCATGCAGCCCGGCAGGACAGAAAGGGGGGGGGGGCGAGCGAGCGCTCCCCTCCTCCTGGACCATACTAGGCCACATGCTGATGGGAACAGGGGCCTCTTCCCCACATCCCTGGAAGGTGGTTGTGGGGGTCTGCGGTCAGGGGGCTTATCGAAATCTGGAAGCCCCCTTTAACAAGTGGGCCCCCAGATCCCGGCCCCCCCCATGTGAATGAGCATGGGGTACATTTTACCCCTACCCATTCACCCAAAAAAAGTGTCAAAAAGAAATAAAGCCAGCACACAGGTTTTTGACAAAGTCCTTTATTAAACCAGCTCCAGCATCTCTTCTCTCTCCGATTTCTTCTCCCTCTGGTGATGTCTTTGTCTTCCAGTTCTTCTAGCTGCGCTGAGGTCTTCTTCCTCTGGTTCTTCTCGCTGCGCTGATGTCCTCTTCCACTGCTGGTTCTGCCTCCGGTTCTTCTCTCACCGCTGTCTTCTTCCTTTGGTTATTCTCCTGGCCAGAGGGCGTGGCCATCCGGTAATGTCATCCAGAGACTCCACTCCCTTGCGACGTCACCACACAGGGCATAATGGGGCAGTGATGTCACAAGAGGCGGGGCTCTGGATGATGTCACTGGGTGGCCACGCCCCATGGCTATATAAATAATGGCAAAACGCCAGAGCTAACATTTACAGTGAGAGCTAGCGTCGGGAGAAGAACCGGGGAGAGAGAAGAACCAGGGGAAGAACGGGCAGCAGAAGAAGACACCTGCACAGCAAGAAGAACTGGAGGAAGAAGACATCAGCGCAGCAAGAAGAACTGGAAGAAGAACCAGAGGAAGAAGACATCAGCGCAGCGAGAAGAATTGGAGGTGGATGAAGACATCACTGGAGGGAGAAGAAATACTGGAGCTGGATGGGGGGGCACTCGCTCCCCCCCTTTCCTGACCTGCCAGGCTGCATGCTCAGATAAGGGCCTGGTATAGTTTTTCTGGGGGACCCCACGCCTTTTCTCTATGGCGTGGGGGTTCCCCTTAAAATCCAGACCAGACTGAAGGGTCTGGCATGTTCTTGGGGGGGGGGGGGGCCACACCATTTTTTTTTTTCATTTTGGCAAGTGGTTCTTCCTCAAGATTCATACCAGACTCAAAGTGCCTGGTATTGTCGGGATCAAAGTAGGATCCAGTTCATTGGAAGGTCTGAGGGATAAAGATCTGAGGAATAACGGTCTAGGGCAGGCTATAAAAAGATCTGAGGAATAAGGGTCTACGGCAGGCTATAGATGGTGTGAATTTCTTTCCTGTTTGAAATTTGCACATGTCCCCCATCAACACAGACAGTGATGACAGGGGAATCCCTGCTGCCAAGCCATTGCAATCTCCCAGTGAGGGGATAGCTGCCGGGAGAAGACAGTGATTATTGCTACTGGCTATAGCAGCCGCTAGCGATAATCGCAAGTAGATTCGATAGGCTAGTTGTACCCAAGTTGATCTAACGATGGCCATTTGCTTGCCTTTATTCAGCCCTTGAGGGTCTATTCTTCACACTGATATGAGGAACTATTCCTTCCACTGACACCAACAATGAGGCACCATTCTTTCCACTGACACCAACAGTTGGGCATAATTCCTCCCACTGACATCAACGATTGGGCACTATTCCTCACACTGACACGGATGATGAGGGACCATTCCATTCAATCTTCCACTTACACCAATAATGAGGGACCATTCCATTCAATCTTCCACTTACACCAATAATGAGGGACTATTCCATTCAATCTTCCACTGACACCAATGATGGGGTACTATTCCCCTCACTGACACCAATGATAGGGGACCCTTCCATTTAATCTTCTACTGACACCAATGATGGGGCACTATTCCTCCCATTAATACGAATAACTAGGTACTATTCCTTCTACTGACCACAAACACTATGGGGTGGATTTACTAGAGGCAAATAGACTGCAGTTGCTCCAGAGCTTAATAAATGACCAGAAGTTCTGCTGACTTCAATCATCTAATCATGTGCAAGCAAAAATGCTGTTGTTTAAATTTTTCTTGCACGTGATTGGGTATTCTTTGTAGAGTGAAGGTTTACATCATTTACTAAGCTTTGGAGCAACTGCACTTGCAAAAGTGCACAGTCTATTTTCCTTTAGTAAACCCACTTACCACCAAGCTTGAGGCAATTTTTACCTCCACTGATGTTTGTTTTTTTTCTTACTCCCACTGGCCACAGTCTGGCCTTCCAAAATCTAAAGCAAAGTAAACTGGCACTTTGAAAAGTTTGGAGACCCCTGATATAAGACATAAAAGACTGAGGGATAAAGGACTGTGGAATAAAGGTCTGAGGGAACAAGGTCTGGAGGATAAAGATCTGAGGGATGAAGAGATAAAACCTCAATGGAGACAGCAGGAACTCAAGGGCACCTTCAACCATTACAAGAATGTTTTATCTTCTATTTCCTTCTCCCCTTCTTACAGAATTGAAAAATGTTTCACTGTTGTTGGAAAAATAGGCTACCTTTTTTGTTCTGCAGTGCAGCACTTCTGCATTCCTTGTCTGGACGAGAATTCGGTAGTTACAACCTGTTGCCTCCTACAATTGCCAAGTCACATCCCAGGAGGGAGTGTTTTACCTAGGGGCACATTGAGCACCACAAGATTCCATGTGCACTTACATGACACGGATCTCTTCAAGATATTGGGGACCTGGCAGAGATCTGTTACATTTGCACGGGTGTGGAATGTCAAGGTGCGCATGGACCCTTGGGTAAAACACTGCCCCCTGCCATCCCAGTCCCAGGGGATTCATGCGCATGTGCACAGATACAGCGGGTCTCTGCAAAGTCCCAGATACCAGAAAGCAGCAGCATCTGTGCGCATGCATGGGGAACCCTTCTACGCAGAGACTTGCAGCACCTCTGCGGAGGATATTTAAACTTACATAGTTAGATATTTAAACTTACAATTAGTCTGGTTGAAAAATAGACACAAGTCCATCTAGGTCAACCAATAAGTGGATCTAAAGCCAGGACATTTTTTTTACCTCAATGCAGTCCTTGCATTGAAGTGGATGTAAACCTCAGACATTAAATATGAACAAGACATATACCTCCATAGTGCGTACTTGTCCTAATCAAGAGCACTAATTTTCTTAACTTTTGTCTGCTGATTTTTTCCTTTGCTTTTAGCACTTCTGACAAGTTTTCCTGACACCAAGAGAAAAATAGTGATGGAGAGGGACCTCCAGCTGATTGACAGACTCTGGACCTGTGTGCTGTGTGGAAGGAGGGGGAGGTGTCCCTTCTCTCCAATCAGCTCTCAGAGCTCTCCTCACTAAGCTCTGCAGTGTAAATTTAGCTCTCCGCCCCCTTTTTTTTGAGCTCTCAAACAAGCTTTAAAATTCAGCACTTTAAACAAATGTAGAGCAGGAAGTGCTGCAGAAATACAGGTACAACTTATGTAGGAGGATGTGTTTCACCTCTGCATATCACCCGAGGTCAGTCACTTCACTAGGTATATGTAAGGGTTTATAACTACTGTAAGGTAAAAAATATCCCCTAATACTTACAGAAGTCCTCAGTCAATCCAGTGCTGTGCCCGTCTAATGTGGCTATCTCCTCTTTTCCTGCATTCACAGGACAGAGAAACAACAAAGGGAGACACAAGCTTCAGCTGCTGTCAATGAAATCCTCTAAGGAGAGAGCAGGGGTGGGGCTGAGCCATGCTGTGTGAGTCTAGGGACACACACAGCCCAGCTTGGAAGCGAGTCCGCACATCTAAAATAAATAAATAAGAAACTGGGCTTAGTGCTCCAATAACTTATACTCACAGCTGCACTCAAAGAACACCAAATACAAAAGTGTAAAAAACACTCAAACTGCTAAACATTGTTGCGCTGCGTCTAAATCTAATTTTAAACAAACATATGCAATAGGTACACCATATAAGCCCCCGTTCACACCAGTTGACAGTTCCAAATGGCATGACAAATGGCACCCAATTGCCCGCAATGGAAGCGCTCATATTACCGCAACTCATGCCGCAGCGATTTTGAAAAAGGATCCTGCACTACTTTTTGCCGATATCATTGCGACTTGCACAGATTTCTGTTAAAAGAAGTTGCAAGCCGCAATGAAATCGGCAGTGCGAATTGCACTCTAGCGCAATTTCAAAATCGTAACAGTGTGAACAAGGGCTTAATGTGCAGTGCCTTTAAACTTTAAAAACAATCATACATGATAAGTGTACCATACAAATGTGCAATATGATATCAAACCAAGTACTAACAATAACTTAGTGTTAACAAAATATGTGCTATGACTTTAAATGTTAAAAGTGTGATTAACCTAATGTTGGCCAACCTCTTGAGATTGTCCTAATGGAGAAAATGCGTTGGGCGGAGCCCGTGCTGACGTCATCACACTCACCAAGTCAGTGGCGGTGCTTAAAAGTTTTTTAATGCCTTATATTCAGCGATGCTTGTGAGTAAATGAACACTTGATTTACATCATTAAAAGTATACAGTTTCACACTATGGGCTGCTGTTTGTGTTCTCCTGCCAGATTGATATGATGGGAGGGAGAGAAGTATCCTGTAGCTTCTCCTGTGGTTCCCAGATCATAAAGGTGCCCTGCCTACATAGCCCCTGTTGATATCCTGGGAGGTCTCTATGTGCCTGAAGACAATTGCATTTTGAAAGCCCACCAAGACCACACATAATTTGGGCCTTAATGGACCTTTGTCATTCAATCAAAGTGTTTGTAAAGGCTTCAAGCATTCTAAACCTTGTGTCCTGCTTCCATATAATGCCCCCCCCCCCCCAATACTCAGTCCCCTCTCGGTCCAGCGGACGGGAGCCTCGGATGTCCCTGGTCTCTATCTCCTCATTGGAAACAAGGCAGCAGGAGTCATTGGCACCTACTGTTGTCAAATACAGCCAGTGAGCCAATAAGGAGATAGCGGGTGGTGGAGCCGAGCGGTTTGTCTGTGTCTTATGAACGCAAAGAGTGGGGCTATGGAGCAAGCATGCACCAGTACTCCTATAGCAAGCGGCCTGCTTTTGGGGGCACTGTTCGAGGGGGTGGAGCCAGGAGCACCGATGGGGGACTCAGGAAGGAGAGGATCTGGGCTGATCTGTGCACAGAGCAGGTAAGCATGACAAATTTGTTAAAAAATAAAAAATAAAAACAACCTTTAGATTTAAACCTTTAGGGTTTGCTGTGTTCTGCGCATGCGCGGGCACTTTTCGATGGCGGGCCAAAATTGATAGAACAACGACAATTGGAGCAGTCAAAAAAAAAAAGCAGCCAGGCAATGTTTACCCAACAACATTACTCAGCCACTGAAACAGAAACGGTAAAAAGACCCATTGTTTCTTTTGTATCTCTCTGTTTATTCATCTACACATGAAAGGGATGAACTTATCTGCAGGTGAAGTCAGGCCTCAGGCACACTGCACGTTATAAAAATGGCAGTAGCGTTAGCTGTAGAAAGCTGAGTATTGCAGCGTTTAGTGTTTGCGGTTTTTAGCTTTTTTTAGTAAAACTATACTTCCACAAAAGCTTATGCCTAAAAACATGCTGATAAACACTAAATAGCTGCGTTTTTCAGCGTTTTTAAGCTTTTATCAGAGTTATAGCGTATTTAAAGCTGAAAAAACTCCTGTCAAAACCCACTGGTTCTGGGGGGGTTTCCGGCCAGAAAACGCCTCTGCCAAAAACTGCTGATAACAGCCTATGTGTGCATGGACACATAGGA
The DNA here is from genome assembly GCA_037952925.1 of Lithobates clamitans. NCBI lineage: Eukaryota > Metazoa > Chordata > Amphibia > Anura > Ranidae > Lithobates > Lithobates clamitans. The sequence continues at coordinate 3,948,969 of JBBGZY010000179.1, read as the reverse complement.
TAACATGCTAAGGAGTTTACTGGCTGCAGAAAAAACATCTGAAGCCAAAAACAGCAGCTGTAAAACCGTCCAGTGTGCATGAGCCCTTTATTTTTTATTTTTTATTTATTAAATGTTCCTCTGTTTAATCCCTTATTAACCCTTAATTTACTTTAATCAGGCTTAATTAGCCTTAATTAGCCTATTCTCCTTCTCCATTTCATTATTATTTTCCTGCTGATTTTTTTTGTACACTTCTATTTTAGAAACTATTAATAATTAAAAGGTTTATTTTGTTTGCTTTGTTTGTTAATATTTTTATACCTTTAACATAGATTTACACATTTTACATTAAAAAAAGCGCAAAAAAATAAATAAAATGTATTTCATTAGTAAATACGGTAACTTTTCATTGCTATGTACCATTACTGACAGCTGAAGTGTAAACAAAACAGTTGCAGTAGGTAATTGGTATCGACGAGTATAACAAAAAAAAAAAAAAAAATGCATCGGTATTTGTTATAATAAAATGATATTAGTGCATTCCTACTTATGTATGATTGTTTTTGAAGCTTAAAGGCATTGCACATGTATTTGGTGCACCTATCTCATGTATTTGTTTCTTTAGGATTGGATTTAAAGGCACAGCGCAACAACATTTAGCGATTTGAGCCTGCATGTCTGCTTCCATAGCAAGCAGCTTGTTATGGTGGCAGACACATAAGAGAAAGAGCCGTGAGCGTCACAGGGGGACTCCAGAAGAGGAGGATTGGGGCCACTATGTGCAGGTAAGTATAGGATGCTTATTATTTTAGGGAAAAAAGACGTAGCCTTTACAATCACTTTAAAGATAGCGGTGTGGAAGAGGGATGTTGGGATGCGAATATTAAAAGGTAGAGAAAAATGGAAAGGGAAGGACATGATTGAAACCTTTAAATAATTAAGGATGTGAATGAGTTTCAGGAGGGCAGTATATTCAAAATGAAGTCAGGATCAAGAAGATGGGGATATGACCTCAAACTAGCAGGATGAAAGTTCCAAACTAATCTTAGAAAGGATTATTTTATCAAAAACTTAGTTGATTCTGAGAACAAAATTCCAGCAGAGGTAGTGAGACGTTCACCAGTATGTGACTTTAAAGCGGTACTAAACCCAGAAACAAATTGTAATATACTACAACTTACCAATTCTTAGTTGCGGCGGTTGCATCCGTTCTCTTTGTTCCTTTATTGTCAGGTTTGTCAGTAAACCTGTTGTTTCTTTAACTTCATTAATGTCACTGCACAGCAGCGTGGTGCGTTCCACTGCTGTGTGATGACATGTAGCGCCCTCTAGTGTGCTTTGGAAAAATGCAGGCATGATGCCTTTTACTGTACACCAAGCATGTAATGTGACTGGGGTATACAGAAGACAATCATTTCCTGTGTAAGCTAATGGTGAGACGCAGGTCAGCGCTCATAGTGTTAATGAGCCCTAGTACAGGAAGTGTGTTACTGATCAGTACAATTAAAGGAAAAACAAAACAAAAATGAAAGATAATGCAGCCATCACATCTAAGGGCTACAATATATTAAATATTTGTTATGGGGGGTATCGGACTAGATAATTCTTGGCTTCTTTCTGCTGTCTCTCTTTCATGTTTCTATACACCTTGCTGCAGGAAGAGGAAGCATGTGAGATTGAGAAAGGACACCATCACCCTCCACTTACATGGTCTGCGGGTGCCATCTGAAACAACAAGCTACTGTTCATGACCAGAAATGAACACAGATCAGCCCGGTGCTCTGCTTCCCACTGAACTACCCCGGTGCTCTGCTTCCCACTGAACTACCCCGGTGCTCTGCTTCCCACTGAACTACCCCGGTGCTCTGCTTCCCACTGAACTACCCCGGTGCTCTGCTTCCCACTGAACTACCCCGGTGCTCTGCTTCCCACTGAACTACCCCCGTGCTCTGCTTCCCACTGAACTACCCCGGTGCTCTGCTTCCCACTGAACTACCCCGGTGCTCTGCTTCCCACTGAACTACCCCGGTGCTCTGCTTCCCACTGAACTACCCCGGTGCTCTGCTTCCCACTGAACTACCCCGGTGCTCTGCTTCCCACTAAACTACCCCCGTGCTCTGCTTCCCACTGAACTACCCCGTTGCTCTGCTTCCCACTGAAATACGTTGGTGCTCTGCTTCCCACTGAACTACCCCCGGTGTGCTGCTTCCCACTGAACTACGCCGGTGCTCTGCTTCCTAATAAACTACCCCGGGGCTCTGCTTCCCACTGAACTACCCCGGTGCTCTGCTTCCCACTGAACTACCCCGGGGCTCTGCTTCCTAATAAACTACCCCAGTGCTCTGCTTCCCACTGAACTACCCCGGTGCTCTGCTTCCTAATAAACTACCCCAGTGCTCTGCTTCCCACTGAACTACCCCGGTGCTCTGCTTCCTAATAAACTACCCCAGTGCTCTGCTTCCCACTGAACTACCCCGGGGCTCTGCTTCCTAAAAAACTACACCAGTGCTCTGCTTCCCACTGAACTACCCTGGTGCTCTGTTTCCCACTAAACTACCCCTGTGCTCTGTTTCCCACTGAACAACCCCAGTGCTCTGCTCCTCACTGAACTACACCGGTACTCTGTTTCCCATTAAGCTACCCTGGTGCTCTGATTTCTAATAAATTACCCCAGTGCTCTGCTTCCCACTGAACTACCCCGGTGCTCTGCTTCCCACTAAACTAATCCCGGGGGCTCTGCTTTCCACTCACCTACCCCGGTGCTCTGCTTCCTGATAAACTACCCCAGTGCTCTGCTTCCCACTAAACTACCCCAGTGCTCTGCTTCCCACTAAACTACCCCAGTGCTCTGCTTCCCACTAAACTACCCCAGTGCTCTGCTTCCAACTAAACTACCCCGGTGCTCTGCTTCCTAATAAATGACCCCGGTCCTCTGCTTCCTAATAAACGACCCCGGTGCTCTGCTTCCTACTGAACTACCCCAGTGCTCTGCTTCCTAATAAAATACCCCAGTGCTCTGCTTCCCACTGAACTACCCCGGTGCTCTGCTCCCCACTAAACTACTCAGGTGCTCTGCTTCCCACTAAACTACCTTGGTGCTCTGCTTCCCACTAAACTACCCCGGTGCTCTGCTTCCCACTAAGCTACCCCGGTGCTCTGCTTCCCACTGAACTACTCCGGTGCTCTGCTCCCCACTAAACTACCCCCAGTGCTCTTCTTCCCACTGAACTACCCCGTTGCTCTGCTCCCCACTAAACTACCCCAGTGCTCTGCTTCCCATAAACTACCCCGGTGCTCTGCTTCCCACTGAACTACCCCGGTGCTCTGTTTCCCACTGAACTACCCTGGTGCTCTGCTTCCTAATAAACTACCCCGGTGCTCTGCTTCCTAATAAACGACCCCGGTGCTATGTTTCCTACTGAACTACCCCGGTGCTCTCCTTTCCACTAAACTACCCCAGTGCTCTGCTTCCCACTAAACTACCCCGGTGCTCTGTTTCCCACTAAACTACCCCGGTGCTCTGTTTCCCACTAAACTACCTTTGTGCTCTGCTCCCCACTAAACTACCTTGGTGCTCTGCTTCCCACTAAGCTACCCCGGTGCTTTGCTTCCCACTGAACTACTCCGGTGCTCTGCTCCCCACTAAACTACCCCAGTGCTCTTCTTCCCACTGAACTACCCCGATGCTCTGCTCCCCACTAAACTACCCCGGTGTTCTTCTTCCCACTGAACTACCCCGGTGCTCTGCTCCCTACTGAACTACCCCGGTGCTCTGCTCCCCACTGAACTACCCCGGTGCTCTGCCTCCCACTGAACTACCCCGTGCTCTGCTTCCTAATAAACTACCCCGTGCTCTTCTTCCCACTAAACTACCCCGGTGCTCTGCTTCCTAATAAACGACCCGGTGCTTTGTTTCCCACTGAACTACTCCAGTGCTCTGCCTCCCACTGAACTACCCTAGTGCTCTGCTTCATAATAAACGACCCCGGTGCTCTGCTTCCTAATAAATGACCCCGGTGCTCTGCTTCCCACTGAACTACCCTGGTGCTCTGCTTCCCACTAAACTACCCCCGGTGCTCTGCTTCCCACTAAACTACCCCCGGTGCTCTTCTTCCCACTGAACTACCCGGGTGCTCTTCTTCCCACTAAACTACCCCGGTGCTCTGCTTCCCACTAAACTACCCCAGTTCTCTGCTTCCCACTGAACTACCCCGGTGCTCTGCTTCCCACTAAACTACCCCGGTGCTCTGCTTCCCACTAAACTACCCCGGTGCTCTGCTTCCCACTAAACTACCCCGGTGCTCTGCTTCCCACTAAACTACCCCGGTGCTCTGCTTCCCACTAAACTACCCACGGTGCTCTGCTTCCCACTAAGCAACCCTGGTGCTCTGCCTCCCACTGAACTACCCCTAGTGCTCTGCTTCCCACTGAACTACCCTGGTGCTCTGCTTCCTAATAAATGACCCCAGTGCTCTGCTTCCCACTGAACTACCCCAGTGCTCTGCTCCCCACTGAACTACCCCGGTGCTCTGCTTCCCACTAAACTACCCCGGTGCTCTGCTTCCCACTAAACTACCCCAGTGCTCTGCTTCCCACTAAACTACCCCGGTGCACTGCTTCCCAATAAACTACCCCGGTGCTCTGCTTCCCACTAAACTACCCCTAGTGCTCTGCTTCCTACTGAACTACCCCGGTGCTCTGTTTCCCACTGAACTACCCCAGTGCTCTGCTTCCTAATAAACGACCCCAGTGCTCTGCTTCCCACTGAACTACCCCAGTGCTCTGCTCCCCACTGAACTACCCCGGTGCTCTGCTTCCCACTAAACTACCCCGGTGCTCTGCTTCCCACTAAACTACCCCAGTGCTCTGCTTCCCACTAAACTACCCCGGTGCACTGCTTCCCAATAAACTACCCCGGTGCTCTGCTTCCCACTAAACTACCACAGTGCTCTGCTTCCCACTAAACTACCCCGGTCCTCTGCTTCCCACTAAACTACCCCAGTACTCTGCTTCCCACTAAACTACCCCAGTGCTCTGCTTCCCACTGAACTACGTCGGTGCTCTGCTTCCTAATAAACTACCCCCAGCTCTGCTTCCCACTAAACTACCCCGGTGCTCTGCTTCCCACTGAACTACCCCTGGTGCACTTCTTCCCACTAAACTACTCTGGTGCTCTGTTCCCCACTAAACTACCCCAGTGCTCTGCTTCCCACTGAACTACGTCAGCGCTCTGCTTCCTAATAAACTTCCCCGGTGATCTGCTTCCCACTAAACTACCGTGGTGCTCTACTTCCCACTAAACTACCCCGGTGCTCTGCTTCCCACTAAACTACCCCGGTGCTCTGCTCCCCACTAAACTACCCCAGTGCTCTTCTTCCCACTGAACTACGTTGGTGCTCTGCTTCCTAATAAACTACCCGGTGCTCTGCTTCCCACTAAACTACCCCGGTGCTCTGCTTCCTAATAAACGACCCCAGTACTCTGCTTCCCACTAAACTACCCCAGTGCACTGCTCCCCACTGAACTACGTCGGTGCTCTGCTTCCTAATAAACTACCCCCAGCTCTGCTTCCCACTAAACTACCCCGGTGCTCTTCTTTCCACTGAACTACCCCCGGTGCACTTCTTCCCACTAAATTACCCCGGTGCTCTGCTCCCCACTAAACTACCCCAGTGCTCTGCTTCCCACTGAACTACGTCGGTGCTCTGCTTCCTAATAAACTACCCCAGTGATCTGCTTCCCACTAAACTACCCCGGTGCTCTGCTTCCAGCTAAACTACCCCAGTGCTCTGCTTCCCACTGAACTACGTCGGTGCTCTGCTTCCTAATAAACTACCCCGGTGCTCTGCTTCCCACTAAACTACCCCGGTGATCTGCATCCCACTAAACTACCCCGGTGCTCTGTTCCCCGCTAAACTACCCCAGTGCTCTGCTTCCCACTGAACTACGTCGGTGCTCTGCTTCCTAATAAACTACCCCGGTGCTCTGCTTCCCACTAAACTACCCCGGTGATCTGCTTCCCACTAAACTACCCCGGTGCTCTGCTCCCCGCTAAACTACCCCAGTGCTCTGCTTCCCACTGAACTACGTCGGTGCTCTGCTTCCTAATAAACTACCCCGGTGCTCTGCTTCCCACTGAACTACCCCCGGTGCTCTGCTTCCCACTAAACTAACCCAGTGCTCTGCTTCCCACTGAACTACCCCGGTGCTCTGCTTCCAGCTAAACTACCCCCGGTGCTCTGCTTCCCACTGAACTACCCCCGGTGCTCTGCTTCCCACTAAACTAACCCAGTGCTCTGCTTCCCACTAAACTAACCCAGTGCTCTGCTTCCCACTGAACTACCTCGGTGCTCTGCTTCCTAATAAAATACCCCGGTGCTCTGCTTCCTACTGAACTACCTTGCTGCTCTGCTTCCCACTGAACTACCTCGGTGCTCTGCTTCCTAATAAAATACCCCGGTGCTCTGCTTCCTACTGAACTACCTTGCTGCTCTGCTTCCCACTGAACTACCTCGGTGCTCTGCTTCCTAATAAAATACCCCGGTGCTCTGCTTCCTACTGAACTACCTTGCTGCTCTGCTTCCCACTGAACTACCCCAGTGCTCTGCTTTCTACTGAACTACCCCGGGCCTCTGCTTCCCACTGAACTACCCCAGTGCTCTGCTTCCTACTGAACTACCTTGCTGCTCTGCTTCCCACTGAACTACCCCAGTGCTCTGCTTTCTACTGAACTACCCCGGGCCTCTGCTTCCCACTGAACTAACCCGGTGCTCTGCTTCCTAATAAATGACCCCAGTGCTCTGCTCCCCACTGAACTACCCCGGTGCTCTGCTCCCCACTAAACTACGTCGGTGCTCTGCTTCCCGCTAAACTACCCTGATGCTCTGCTTCCCACTGATCTACCCCGGTGCTCTTCTTCCCACTGAAATACCCCCGGTGCTCTTCTTCCCACTGAACTACCCCCGGTGCTCTTCTTCCCACTGAACTACCCCCGGTGCTCTTCTTCCTACTGAACTACCCCGGTGCTCTTCTTCCCACTGAACTACCCCCGGTGCACTTCTTCCCACTAAACTACCCCGGTGCTCTTCTTCCCACTAAACTACCCCGGTGCTCTGCTCCCCACTAAACTACCCCAGTGCTCTGCTTCCCACTGAACTACGTCGGTGCTCTGCTTCCCACTAAACTCCCCCGGTGCTCTGCTTCCTAATAAACTACCCCGGTGCTCTGCTTCCCACTGAACTACCCACGGTGCTCTGCTTCCCACTAAACTACCCCCAGTGCTCTTCTTCCCACTGAAATACCCCAGGGCTCTTCTTCCCACTAAACTACCCCGGTGCTCTGCTTCCCACTGAAATACCCCGGTGCTCTGCTTCCTAATAAAGTACCCTGATGCTCTGCTCCCCACTAAACTACCCCAGTGCTCTTCTTCCTACTGAACTACCCTGGGGCTCTGCTTCCCACTGAACTACCCCGGTGCTCTGCTTCCCACTAAACTACCCCCGGTGCTCTTCTTTCCACTGAACTACCCCCGGTGCTCTGCTTCCCACTGAACTACGTCAGTGCTCTGCTTCCCAATAAACTACCCCGGTGCTCTGCTTCCCACTAAACTACCCCGGTGCTCTGCTTCCCACTAAACTACCCCAGTGCTCTGCTTCCCACTAAACTACCCCGGTGCTCTGCTTCCCACTAAACTACCCCGGTGCTCTGCTTCCCACTAAACTACCCCTGTGCTCTGCTTCCCACTAAACTACCCCGGTGCTCTGCTTCCCACTAAACTACCCCGGTGCTCTGCTTCCCACTGAACTACCCCGGTGCTCTGCTTTCTAATAAAATACCCCGGTGCTCTGCTCCCCACTAAACTACCCCGGTGCTCTGCTTCCCACTGAACTACCTCGGTGCTCTGCTTCCTAATAAATGACCCCGGTGCTCTGCTTCCCACTGAACTACCCCGGTGCTCTGCTTCCCACTGAACTACCCCGGTGCTCTGCTTCCCACTGAACTACCCCGGTGCTCTGCTTCCCACTGAACTACCCCGGCTATAGATCCCCCTGTAGTAAATCCAGCGATATCTCCGGAGCTGTCATACAAGTGGTGCATTATGAATAGGAGGCCCGCAGTGTGTGGATCGCTCATCATCTCCTCCCTCTCCATACATGGCCGGTAACGGTGCGGCTCCGCTGGCCACCTACATGTAAAGTACTCACCGGGCTGAGCGGTGCGGGCTCCGTGCTGGGATCGCTGTGCCCGGGGCAGAGTCCTCCCTCCCAGCCGGCTGTGCGGTGTGACAGCTCAGGAGGAGTGTGAGCTATGCGATGGAGACAAGGGGCAGGATGACTGGGGAGAGGGGGAGGAACTAGTATGAGCGGATCTCCCATCACATACACAACGGATCTCCTCCCCCGATCACATCGTACACGAATCACACACCAACTTTATGTCATTACCAGCCAACCTCTGACATGTGTAGTAACCCCCCCCCCCCGGTAATTGGGGTTCTCTGTTTTGTGCCCACACTCCAAGGACCCCCTCAGCCCCTCTAACACATCTGTAGGGTGGTTTACATCTAAGGAGCCTATAGGCAGAGAATTCTGAACCCCCAACCAAAAAAGACAAGACCGACTTTTTTTTGCTGTTGTTGATAAATTACCGCATCGGTCTAGTTAATGCAAATTTCAGTAAAAAACACACTAAAGTGAGTTTTAGGGCAAACAAATGCAATAAATTGATACCCAACATGTCAAACCTTAAATTTGTGTGCGTCCGTGAAATGGTGACATACAGTACCCTATATTTTCTATAAAGAAAACAAAAATGACAGCGCTAGTCGTAATTGAAAAATCGAAATGGTCATCAGACAACCAACTTATTGTACACACAATCGGAATTTTTTCGTCGGAAAAACCTTGGATGGTTTTTCCAATGGAATTCCGCTCAAGCTTGGCTTGCATACACACAGTCACACAAAAGTTCTCTGAACTTTCGACCGTCAAGAACGCGGTGACGTACAACACTACAACGGCACTAGAAAAGGGAAGTTCCATACGAAGTGCGCCACCCTTTGGGCTCCTTCTGCTAATCCAGACCGAGCGCTTCCGTCCTGTACTTGATTCTGAGCATGCATGTTTTTTTGCGCGTCAGAATTGCATACAGACGAATGGAATTTCCGACAGGAACTTTTTCCAACGGAAAAATAGAGGACCTGCTCTCAATCTTTTGCTGGCGGAAATTCCACCAGCAAAAGTCCGATGGAGCATACACACGGTCGGAATTTCCAACCAAAAGCTCACATCGGACTTTTGCTGGCGGAATTTCCAATCATGTGCACACAGCGTTAGATACAAAATAGTCCTAAATGTACAATCAAATATTCATAAAAACCCACAAAATCTAAAAATAGTCCACCAATAATAGTCCATAAGATTATGCAATGATCCTTCAGTGTGTGTATATGCGGAAGAAGTGGCCACTTACCAGAGGTGAATGCTGCATCAACCAAGAAAATAGCCAAATTGCTTTGTGCACTACATACTACTATATTTTCAATAGGCGACGCTTAAAAAGCCCCCATATAGGTCATCAGTTTAGCGTTACGGAGGAGCTCTGGTGCTAGAATTATTTCTCTCATTCAGGCATACGCGGTGATATGTAACGTGTGTATCTCAATCAACATTTTCACATATAGGCACCACCAGCGCATGGGTTTACTTTCGTATGTGAGTAAATGTGGGGGTTGGGTGCCTCAACATTTTTTGGGGGGGGGTGGGGAGTTATGTGTTTATGACGCCAAATGTCTCCTCTGGGCTCCACTGAATGTATTGCAATACACAAGGCATTGCAATACATCTCATCCCAGCTATGCTAGCTGGGGAAAGTGACAGGCTGTCCCAGAACTGATATCATACACACCGCTTTCTGAGTCACCAACAAGGAAGGGAGGAAAGCGGACACGTGTCCACTCTTCTCCCTCCCCTCCATCCGCCAGCACCCGCCATGTCAGTGCTAGTCCCACAGATGGGCACGGGGAGCCTGGAATACATGGTGAGGGAGCGCACACGCAGCCGCCCCAGCATACCTTGTAGAATGAAAGTCACTTCCAGGCATGCACACAGGGGAGGGCTGGAAGCCTTAGGCCTGGGGGGCAAGTCCATTCAAGTGGCCCATTCAACCCCTGAATCAGCTCACCATCCATGTGCACCACATTGCCCGCACAGAGAGAGGAAGGGAGACTGCTTCACATTGCCCTAGAGAGAGAGCGACCACTCCACATTGTCTGCACAGAGAGCCAGAGAGACCACTTGACACTGCCTGCACAGAGAAAGAGAGAGACTGCTTCACACTGCCTGCACAGAGAGAGAGAGACCACTTATCACTGCCTGCACAGAGAGAGAGAGAGACTGCTTCACACTGCCTGCACAGAGAGAGAGAGAGAGACTGCTTCACACTGCCTGCACAGAGAGAGAGACCACTTGACACTGCCTGCACAGAGAGAGAGAGACCACTTCACACTGACTGCACAGAGAGAAAGAGACCGCTTCACACTGACTGCACAGAGAGAAAGAGACTGCTTCACACTGCCTGCACAGAGAGAGAGAGACCACTTCACACTGTCTGCACAGAGAGAAAGAGACCGCTTCACACTGCCTGCACAGAGAGAGAGAGACCACTTCACACTGCCTGCACAGAGAGAGAGAGACCACTTCACACTGTCTGCACAGAGAGAAAGAGACCGCTTCACACTGCCTGCACAGAGAAAGACCACTTGACACTGCCTGCACAGAGAGAGAGAGAACGCATCACACTGCCTGCACAGAGAAAGAGAGACCGCATCACACTGCCTGCATAGAGAGAGAGACCGCTTCACACTGCCTGCACAGAGAGAGAGACTGCTTCACACAGCCTGTACAGAGCGAGAGGACGCTTCAAACTAACTGCACAGAGAGAGACCACTTCAAACTGCCTGCACAGAGAGAGAGACCGCTTCACACTGCCTGCACAGAGAGAGAGACCGCTTCACACTGCCTGCACAGAGAGAGAGACCACTTCACACTGCCTGCACAGAGAGAGAGACCGCTTTACACTGCCTGCAAAGAGAGAGAGACCACTTCACACTGCCCGCACAGAGAGCGAGGCTGCTTCATGCTGCCTGCACAGAGAGAGAGAGACCACTTCACACTGCCTCCATAGAGAAAGAGAACAATTCACACTACCTGCACAGAGAGAGAGAGACCGCTTCACACTGCCTGTACAGAGAGAGAGAGAGACACCTTCACGCTGCCTGCACAGAAAGAGAGACCGCTTCACACTGCCTGCAGAGAGAGAGAGAGAGACCGCTACACACTGCCTGCACAGAGAGAGAGACCGCTTCACACTGCCTGCACAGAGAAAGAGAGAGAGAGAGAGAGAGAGAGAGACCGCTTCACTCTGCCTGCACAGAGAGAGAGAGACCACTTCACACTGCCTGCATTGAGAAAGAGAACGCTTCACACTACCTGCACATAGAGAGAGAGACCACTTCACAATGCCTGCACAGAGAGAGAGAGAGACCACTTCACAATGCCTGCACAGAGAGAAAGACCGCTTCTTATTGCTTGCATAGTGAGAGAGACCACTTCACACTACCGACATAGAGAGAGAGAGACCGCTTCACACTGCCTGCACAGAGAGAGAGACCGCTTCTCACTGACTGCACAGAGAGAGAGAGACCGCTTCACACTACCTGCACAGAGAGAGAGACCACTTCACAATGCCTGCACAGAGAGAGAGACCGCTTCTCATTGCCTACACAGTGAGAGAGACCGCTTCACACTGCCGACACAGAGAGAGAGACCGATTCACACTGCCTGCACAGAGAGAGAGAGAGACCGATTCACACTGCCTGCACAGAGAGAGAGAGAGAGAAAGAGACGGCTTCACACTGCCTGCACAGAGAGAGAGACCGTTTCACACTGCCTGCACAGAGAGAGAGACCGCTTTACACTGCCTGCACAGAGAGATAGACCGCTTCACGCTGCATGCACTGAGAGAGAGAGACCACTTCACACTGCATGCACAGAGAGAGACCGCTTCACACTACCTGCACAGAGAGAGAGACTGCTTTACACTGCCTGCACAGAGAAAGAGAATGCTTCACACTACCCGCACAGAGAGAGAGAGAGACCACTTCACAATGCCTGCACAGAGAGAGAGACCGCTTCTCATTGCCTGCACAGTGAGAGAGACCGCTTCACACTGCCTGCACAGAGAGAGAGACCTATTCACAATGCCTGCAGAGAGAGAGAGAGAGACCGCTTCACACTGCCTGCACAGAGAGAGAGAGACCGCTTCACACTGCCTGCACAGAGAGAGAGAGACCGCTTCACACTGCCTGCAGAGAGAGACCGCTTCACACTGCCTGCACAGAGAGAGAGACCACTTCACATTGCCTGCACAGAGAGAGAGAGACTGCTTCACACTGCATGCACAGAGAGAGAGACCGCTTCACACTGCCTGCACAAAGAGAGAGAGAGAGACTGCTTCACACTGCCTGCGCAGAGAGAGAGGGAGAGAGACTGCTTCACACTGCCTGCATAGAGAGAGAGAGACCACTTCACACTGCATGCACAGAGAGAGACCGCTTCACACTGCCTGCACAGAGAGAGAGACTGCTTTACACTGCCTGCACAGAGAGAGAGAGAGACACCACTTCACACTGCCTGCATAGAGAAAGAGAACGCTTCACACTACCCGCACAGAGAGAGAGAGACCACTTCACAATGCCTGCACAGAGAGAAAGACCGCTTCTCATTGCCTGCACAGTGAGAGAGACCGCTTCACACTGCCTGCACAGAGAGAGAGACCGATTCACACTTTCTGCACAGAGAGAGACCGCTTCACACTGCCTGCACAGAGAGAGAGAGACGGCTTCACACTGCCTGCACAGAGAGAGAGACCGCTTCACACTGCCTGCAGAGAGAGACCGCTTCACACTGCCTGCACAGAGAGAGAGACCACTTCACACTGCCTGCACAGAGAGAGAGAGACCGCTTCACACTGCCTGCACAGAGAGAGAGAGAGAGAGAGAGACTGCTGCACACTGCCTGCACAGAGAGGGAGAAACTGCTTCACAATGCCTGCACAGAGAGAGAGACCGCTTCACACTGCCTGCACAGAAAGAGAGACCGTTTTAAACTGCCTGCACAGAGAGAGAGAGACCGCTTCACACTACCTGCCTAGAGAGAGAGAGAGAGATCAGTTCACACTGCCTGCATAGAGAAAGAGAACACTTCACACTACCTGCACAGAGAGAGAGAGAGAGAGAGACCGCTTCACACTGCCTGCACAGAGAGAGAGAGACCGCTTCACACTGCCTGCACAGAGACAGAGACCGCTTCATATTGCCTGCACAAAGAGGGAGAGACTGCATCACACAGCCTGCACAGAGTGAGAGACCGCTTCACACTGCCTGCACAGAGAGAGATACCACTTCACGCTGCCTGCACAGAGAGAGAGACCACACCACACTGCCTGCACAGAGCGAGAAAGAGACTGCTTCACACTGCCTGCACAGAGAGAGAGAGAGTCCGCTTCACACTGCTTGCACAGAGAGAGAGAAACCGCTTCACACTGCCTGCACAGAGAGTGAGAACGATTCACACTGCCTGCACAGAGAGAGAGAGAGACGGCTTCACACTGCCTGCACAGAGAGAGATACCACTTCACACTGCCTGCACATAGAGAGAGACCACATCACACTGCCTGCACAGAGAGAGATACCACTTCACGCTGCCTGCACAGAGAGAGAGACCACACCACACTGCCTGCACAGAGCGAGAAAGAGACCGCTTCACACTGCCTTCACAGAGAGAGAGACCGCTTCACACTGCCCTCACAGAGAGAGAGACCGCTTCCCACTGCCTGCAGAGAGAGAGAGACCGCTTCACACTGCCTGCGCAGAGAGAGAGAGACCACTTCACACTGCATGCACAGAGAGAGACATCGCTTCACACTGCCTTCAGAGAGAGAGAGAGAGACCGCTTCTCACTGCCTGCACAGAGAGAGAGACCGCTTCACACTGCCTGCATAGAGAAAGAGAATGGTTCACACTACCTGCAAAGAGAGAGAGACCACTTCACACTGCCTGCATAGAGAGAGAGAGACCACTTCACACTGCCTGCACAGAGAGAGAGACCACTTCACACTGCCTGCAGAGAGAAAGAGAGACCGCTTCACGCTGCCTGCACAGAGAGAGAGAGAATACTTCACACTGCCTTCACAGAAAGAGAGAGCGCTTCACATTGCCTGCACAGAGAGAGAAAGAGACTGCTTCACACTGCCTGCACAGAGAGAGAGAGAGAGAGAGAGAGAGAGACCGCTTCACACTGCTTGCAGAGAGAGAGAGAGAGAGAGAGAGAGAGAGTCCGCTTCACACTGCCTGCACAGAGAGAGAGAGACCACTTCACACTGCCTGCACAGAGAGAGAGACCGCTTCACACTGTCTGCACAGAGAGAGGGACCGCTTCACACTGCCTGCACAGAGAGAGAGAGAGACCGCTTTACACTGCCTGCACAGAGAGAACGAGACCACTTCACACTGCCTGCACAGAGTGAGAGACCGCTTTACACTGCCTGCACAGAGAGAGAGAGACCGATTCACACTGCCTGCACAGAGAGAGAAACCGCTTTACACTGCCTGCACAGAGAGAGAGACCGCTTCACACTGCCTGCAGAGAGAGAGACAGAGAGAAACCAGTTCACACTGCCTGCATAGAGAAAGAGAACGCTTCACACTACCTGCACAGAGAGAGAGCGAGACCGCTTCACATTGCCTGCACAGAGAGAGAGACCGCTTCACACTGCCTGCACAGAGAGAGAGAGACGCTTCATACTGCCTGCACAGAGAGAGAGAGAGAGACCGCTTCACACTGCCTGCACAGAGAGAGAGACCACTTCATATTGCCTGCACAAAGAGGGAGAGACTGCATCACACAGCGTGCACAGAGTGAGAAAACGCTTCACACTGCCTGCAGAGAGAGAGACCGCTTCACGCTACCTGCACACAGAGAGAAAGTGACCGCTTCAGACTGCCTGCACAGAGAGAGAAAGAGTCTGCTTCACACTGCTTGCACAGAGAGAGAGAAACCGCTTCACACTACCTGCCTAGAGAGAGAGAGAGAGATCAGTTCACACTGCCTGCATAGAGAAAGAGAACACTTCACACTACCTGCACAGAGAGAGAGAGAGAGAGAGACCGCTTCACACTGCCTGCACAGAGAGAGAGAGACCGCTTCACACTGCCTGCACAGAGACAGAGACCGCTTCATATTGCCTGCACAAAGAGGGAGAGACTGCATCACACAGCCTGCACAGAGTGAGAGACCGCTTCACACTGCCTGCACAGAGAGAGATACCACTTCACGCTGCCTGCACAGAGAGAGAGACCACACCACACTGCCTGCACAGAGCGAGAAAGAGACTGCTTCACACTGCCTGCACAGAGAGAGAGAGAGTCCGCTTCACACTGCTTGCACAGAGAGAGAGAAACCGCTTCACACTGCCTGCACAGAGAGTGAGAACGATTCACACTGCCTGCACAGAGAGAGAGAGAGACGGCTTCACACTGCCTGCACAGAGAGAGATACCACTTCACACTGCCTGCACAGAGAGAGAGACCACATCACACTGCCTGCACAGAGAGAGATACCACTTCACGCTGCCTGCACAGAGAGAGAGACCACACCACACTGCCTGCACAGAGCGAGAAAGAGACCGCTTCACACTGCCTTCACAGAGAGAGAGACCGCTTCACACTGCCCTCACAGAGAGAGAGACCGCTTCCCACTGCCTGCAGAGAGAGAGAGAGAGACCGCTTCACACTGCCTGCGCAGAGAGAGAGAGACCACTTCACACTGCATGCACAGAGAGAGACATCGCTTCACACTGCCTTCAGAGAGAGAGAGAGAGACCGCTTCTCACTGCCTGCACAGAGAGAGAGACCGCTTCACACTGCCTGCATAGAGAAAGAGAATGGTTCACACTACCTGCAAAGAGAGAGAGACCACTTCACACTGCCTGCATAGAGAGAGAGAGACCACTTCACACTGCCTGCACAGAGAGAGAGACCACTTCACACTGCTTGCAGAGAGAAAGAGAGACCACTTCACGCTGCCTGCACAGAGAGAGAGAGAATACTTCACACTGCCTTCACAGAAAGAGAGAGCGCTTCACATTGCCTGCACAGAGAGAGAAAGAGACTGCTTCACACTGCCTGCACAGAGAGAGAGAGAGAGAGAGACCGCTTCACACTGCTTGCAGAGAGAGAGAGAGAGAGAGAGAGAGAGAGAGAGTCCGCTTCACACTGCCTGCACAGAGAGAGAGAGACCACTTCACACTGCCTGCACAGAGAGAGAGACCGCTTCACACTGTCTGCACAGAGAGAGGGACCGCTTCACACTGCCTGCACAGAGAGAGAGAGAGACCGCTTTACACTGCCTGCACAGAGAGAACGAGACCACTTCACACTGCCTGCACAGAGTGAGAGACCGCTTTACACTGCCTGCACAGAGAGAGAGAGACCGATTCACACTGCCTGCACAGAGAGAGAAACCGCTTTACACTGCCTGCACAGAGAGAGAGACCGCTTCACACTGCCTGCAGAGAGAGAGACAGAGAGAAACCAGTTCACACTGCCTGCATAGAGAAAGAGAACGCTTCACACTACCTGCACAGAGAGAGAGCGAGACCGCTTCACATTGCCTGCACAGAGAGAGAGACCGCTTCACACTGCCTGCACAGAGAGAGAGAGACGCTTCATACTGCCTGCACAGAGAGAGAGAGAGAGAGACCGCTTCACACTGCCTGCACAGAGAGAGAGACCGCTTCATATTGCCTGCACAAAGAGGGAGAGACTGCATCACACAGCGTGCACAGAGTGAGAAAACGCTTCACACTGCCTGCAGAGAGAGAGACCGCTTCACGCTACCTGCACACAGAGAGAAAGTGACCGCTTCAGACTGCCTGCACAGAGAGAGAAAGAGTCTGCTTCACACTGCTTGCACAGAGAGAGAGAAACCGCTTCACACTGCCTGCACAGACAGTGAGAACGCTTCACACTGCCTGCACACAGAGAGAGAGACCGCTAAACACTGCCTGCACAGAGAGAGAGAGAATGCTTCACACTGCCTGCACAGAGAGAGAGAGACTGCTTCACACTGCCTGCACAGAGAGAGATACCACTTCACGCTGCCTGCACAGAGAGAGAGACCACCTCACACTGCCTGCAGAGAGAGAGAAAGAGACCGCTTCACACTGCCTTCACAGAGAGAGAGAGAGAGCGCTTCACACTGCCCTCACAAAGAGAGAGATCGCTTCACACTGCCTGCAGAGAGAGAGACCACTTCACACTGCCTGCGCAGAGAGAGATAGAGATCAATTTACACTGCATGCACAGAGAGAGACATTGCTTCACACTGCCTTCAGAGAGAGAAAGAGAGAGACCGCTTCTCACTGCCTGCACAGAGAGAGAAACCACTTCACACTGCCTGCATAGAGAAAGAGAACGGTTCACACTACCTGCAAAGGGAGAGAGACCCCGTCACACTGCCTGCACAGAGAGAGAGACCGCTTCACACTGCCTGCAGAGAGAAAGAGAGACCGCTTCACGCTGCCTGCACAGAGAGAGAGGGAACACTTCACACTGCCTGCACAGAGAGAGAGAAACCGCTTCACACTGCCTGCATTGAGAGAGAGAGAATGCTTCACACTGCCTGCACAGAGAGAGAGAGAGACCGCTTCACATTGCTTGCACAGAGAGAGATACCACCTCACACTGCCTGCACAGAGAGAGAAAGAGACTGCTTCGCACTGCTTTCACAGAGAGAGAGACCGCTTCACACTGCCCTCACAGAGAGAGAGACCGCTTCACACTGCCTGCAGAGAGAGAGACCGCTTCAACCTGCCTGCGCAGAGAGAGAGAGAGAGAGAGACCGCTTCACACTGCATGCACAGAGAGAGACACCGCTTCACACTGCCTTCAGAGAGAGAGAGACCACTTCTCACTGCCTGCACAGAGAGAGAGACCGCTTCACACTGCCTTCACAGAGAGAGAGAGAGAGAGCGCTTCACACTGCCCACACAGAGAGAGAGACCGCTTCACACTGCCTGCAGAAAGAGAGAGAGACCGCTTCACACTGCCTGCGCAGAGAGAGAGAGACTGCTTCACACTGCATGCACAGAGAGAGACATCGCTTCACACTGCCTTCAGAGAGAGAGAGAGAGACCGCTTCTCACTGCCTGCACAGAGAGAGAGACCACTTCACGCTGCCTGCATAGAGAGAGAGAGAACGCTTCACACTGCCTGCACATAGAGAGAGAGACCGCTGCACACTGCCTGCACAGAGAGAGATACCACTTCACGCTGCCTGCACAGAGAGAAAGACCACCTCACACTGCCTGCACAGAGAGAGAAAGAGACCGCTTCACACTGCCTTCACAGAGAGAGAGAGAGCGCTTCACACTGCCCTCACAGAGAGAGAGATCGCTTCACACTGCCTGCAGAGAGAGAGACCGCTTCACACTGCCTGCGCAGAGAGAGAGAGAGACCGCTTTACACTGCATGCACAGAGAGAGACATCACTTCACACTGCCTTCAGAGAGAGAGAGACTGCTTCTCACTGCCTGCAAAGAGAGAGAGACCACGTCACACTGCCTGCACAGAGAGAGAGACCACTTCACACTGCCTGCACAGAGAGGGAGAGACTGCATCACACTGCCTGCACAGAGAGAGAGACCACTTCACACTGCCTGCAGAGAGAAAGAGAGACCGCTTCACGCTGCCTACACAGAGAGATAGAGAAAACTTCACACTGCCTGCACAGAGAGAGAAAGAGACTGCTTCAGACAGCCTGCAAAAAGAGAGAAAAAGACCGCTTCACACTGCCTGCACAGAGAGAGAGAGGGACCACTTCACACTGCCTGCATAGAGAGAGAGAGAGTCTGCTTCACACTGCCTGCACAGAGAGAGAGAGACCACTTCACACTGCCTGCACAGAGAGAGAGACCACTTCACACTGCCTGTACAGCGAGAGGACCACTTCACACTGCCTGCACAGAGAGAGGGACCGCTTCACACTGCCTGCAGAGAGAGAGAGACCGCTTCACGCTGCCTGCACAGAGAGAGAAAGTGACCGCTTCAGACTGCCTGCACAGAGAGAGAAAGAGACCGCTTCACACTGCCTGCACAGAGAGAGAGACCGCTTCACACTGCCTGCACAGAGAGAGAGAGTCCGCTTCACACTGCTTGCACAGAGAGAGAGAAACCGCTTCACACTGCCTGCACAGAGAGTGAGAACGCTTCACACTGCCTGCAGAGAGAGAGACCGCTTCACACTGCCTGCGCAGAGAGAGAGAGAGACCGCTTTACACTGCATGCACAGAGAGAGACATCGCTTCACACTGCCTTCAGAGAGAGAGAGACTGCTTCTCACTGCCTGCACAGAGAGAGAGACCACTTCACACTGCCTGCATAGAGAAAGAGAACGGTTCACACTACCTGCAAAGAGAGAGAGACCACGTCACACTGCCTGCACAGAGAGAGAGACCACTTCACACTGCCTGCACAGAGAGGGAGAGACTGCATCACACTGCCTGCACAGAGAGAGAGACCACTTCACACTGCCTGCAGAGAGAAAGAGAGACCGCTTCACGCTGCCTACACAGAGAGAGAGAGAAAACTTCACACTGCCTGCACAGAGAGAGAAAGAGACCGCTTCAGACAGCCTGCAAAAAGAGAGAAAAAGACCGCTTCACACTGCCTGCACAGAGAGAGAGAGAGACCACTTCACACTGCCTGCACAGAGAGAGAGAGTCCGCTTCACACTGCCTGCACAGAGAGAGAGACCGCTTCCCACTGCCTGCAGAGAGAGAGAGAGACCGCTTCACACTGCCTGCGCAGAGAGAGAGAGACCACTTCACACTGCATGCACAGAGAGAGACATCGCTTCACACTGCCTTCAGAGAGAGAGAGAGAGACCGCTTCTCACTGCCTGCACAGAGAGAGAGACCGCTTCACACTGCCTGCATAGAGAAAGAGAATGGTTCACACTACCTGCAAAGAGAGAGAGACCACTTCACACTGCCTGCATAGAGAGAGAGAGACCACTTCACACTGCCTGCACAGAGAGAGAGACCACTTCACACTGCCTGCAGAGAGAAAGAGAGACCGCTTCACGCTGCCTGCACAGAGAGAGAGAGAATACTTCACACTGCCTTCACAGAAAGAGAGAGCGCTTCACATTGCCTGCACAGAGAGAGAAAGAGACTGCTTCACACTGCCTGCACAGAGAGAGAGAGAGAGAGAGAGACCGCTTCACACTGCTTGCAGAGAGAGAGAGAGAGAGAGAGAGAGAGAGTCCGCTTCACACTGCCTGCACAGAGAGAGAGAGACCACTTCACACTGCCTGCACAGAGAGAGAGACCGCTTCACACTGTCTGCACAGAGAGAGGGACCGCTTCACACTGCCTGCACAGAGAGAGAGAGAGACCGCTTTACACTGCCTGCACAGAGAGAACGAGACCACTTCACACTGCCTGCACAGAGTGAGAGACCGCTTTACACTGCCTGCACAGAGAGAGAGAGACCGATTCACACTGCCTGCACAGAGAGAGAAACCGCTTTACACTGCCTGCACAGAGAGAGAGACCGCTTCACACTGCCTGCAGAGAGAGAGACAGAGAGAAACCAGTTCACACTGCCTGCATAGAGAAAGAGAACGCTTCACACTACCTGCACAGAGAGAGAGTGAGACCGCTTCACATTGCCTGCACAGAGAGAGAGACCGCTTCACACTGCCTGCACAGAGAGAGAGAGACGCTTCATACTGCCTGCACAGAGAGAGAGAGAGAGACCGCTTCACACTGCCTGCACAGAGAGAGAGACCGCTTCATATTGCCTGCACAAAAAGGGAGAGACTGCATCACACAGCGTGCACAGAGTGAGAAAACGCTTCACACTGCCTGCAGAGAGAGAGACCGCTTCACGCTACCTGCACACAGAGAGAAAGTGACCGCTTCAGACTGCCTGCACAGAGAGAGAAAGAGTCTGCTTCACACTGCTTGCACAGAGAGAGAGAAACCGCTTCACACTGCCTGCACAGACAGTGAGAACGCTTCACACTGCCTGCACACAGAGAGAGAGACCGCTTCACACTGCCTGCACAGAGAGAGAGAGAATGCTTCACACTGCCTGCACAGACAGAGAGAGACTGCTTCACACTGCCTGCACAGAGAGAGATACCAGTTCACGCTGCCTGCACAGAGAGAGAGACCACCTCACACTGCCTGCAGAGAGAGAGAAAGAGACCGCTTCACACTGCCTTCACAGAGAGAGAGAGAGAGCGCTTCACACTGCCCTCACAAAGAGAGAGATCGCTTCACACTGCCTGCAGAGAGAGAGACCACTTCACACTGCCTGCGCAGAGAGAGAGAGAGATCGCTTTACACTGCATGCACAGAGAGAGACATTGCTTCACACTGCCTTCAGAGAGAGAAAGAGAGAGACCGCTTCTCACTGCCTGCACAGAGAGAGAAACCACTTCACACTGCCTGCATAGAGAAAGAGAACGGTTCACACTACCTGCAAAGGGAGAGAGACCCCGTCACACTGCCTGCACAGAGAGAGAGACCGCTTCACACTGCCTGCAGAGAGAAAGAGAGACCGCTTCACGCTGCCTGCACAGAGAGAGAGGGAACACTTCACACTGCCTGCACAGAGAGTGAAAACGCTTCACACTGCCTGCACAGAGAGAGAGAAACCGCTTCACACTGCCTGCATTGAGAGAGAGAGAATGCTTCACACTGCCTGCACAGAGAGAGAGAGAGACCGCTTCACATTGCTTGCACAGAGAGAGATACCACCTCACACTGCCTGCACAGAGAGAGAAAGAGACTGCTTCGCACTGCTTTCACAGAGAGAGAGACCGCTTCACACTGCCCTCACAGAGAGAGAGACCGCTTCACACTGCCTGCAGAGAGAGAGACCGCTTCAACCTGCCTGCGCAGAGAGAGAGAGAGAGAGAGAGACCGCTTCACACTGCATGCACAGAGAGAGACACCGCTTCACACTGCCTTCAGAGAGAGAGAGACCACTTCTCACTGCCTGCACAGAGAGAGAGACCGCTTCACACTGCCTTCACAGAGAGAGAGAGAGAGAGCGCTTCACACTGCCCACACAGAGAGAGAGACCGCTTCACACTGCCTGCAGAAAGAGAGAGAGACCGCTTCACACTGCCTGCGCAGAGAGAGAGAGACTGCTTCACACTGCATGCACACAGAGAGAGACATCGCTTCACACTGCCTTCAGAGAGAGAGAGAGAGACCGCTTCTCACTGCCTGCACAGAGAGACCACTTCACACTGCCTGCATAGAGAGAGAGAGAACGCTTCACACTGCCTGCACATAGAGAGAGAGAGACCGCTTCACACTGCCTGCACAGAGAGAGATACCACTTCACGCTGCCTGCACAGAGAGAAAGACCACCTCACACTGCCTGCACAGAGAGAGAAAGAGACCGCTTCACACTGCCTTCACAGAGAGAGAGAGCGCTTCACACTGCCCTCACAGAGAGAGAGATCGCTTCACACTGCCTGCAGAGAGAGAGACCGCTTCACACTGCCTGCGCAGAGAGAGAGAGACCGCTTTACACTGCATGCACAGAGAGAGACATCACTTCACACTGCCTTCAGAGAGAGAGAAACTGCTTCTCACTGCCTGCAAAGAGAGAGAGACCATGTCACACTGCCTGCACAGAGAGAGAGACCACTTCACACTGCCTGCACAGAGAGGGAGAGACTGCATCACACTGCCTGCACAGAGAGAGAGACCACTTCACACTGCCTGCAGAGAGAAAGAGAGACCGCTTCACACTGCCTACACAGAGAGATAGAGAAAACTTCACACTGCCTGCACAGAGAGAGAAAGAGACCGCTTCAGACAGCCTGCAAAAAGAGAGAAAAAGACCGCTTCACACTGCCTGCACAGAGAGAGAGAGGGACCACTTCACACTGCCTGCATAGAGAGAGAGAGAGTCTGCTTCACACTGCCTGCACAGAGAGAGAGAGACCACTTCACACTGCCTGCACAGAGAGAGAGACCACTTCACACTGCCTGTACAGAGAGAGGACCACTTCACACTGCCTGCACAGAGAGAGGGACCGCTTCACACTGCCTGCAGAGAGAGAGAGACCGCTTCACGCTGCCTGCACAGAGAGAGAAAGTGACCGCTTCAGACTGCCTGCACAGAGAGAGAAAGAGACCGCTTCACACTGCCTGCACAGAGAGAGAGACCGCTTCACACTGCCTGCACAGAGAGAGAGAGTCCGCTTCACACTGCTTGCACAGAGAGAGAGAAACCGCTTCACACTGCCTGCACAGAGAGTGAGAACGCTTCACACTGCCTGCAGAGAGAGAGACCGCTTCACACTGCCTGCGCAGAGAGAGAGAGAGACCGCTTTACACTGCATGCACAGAGAGAGACATCGCTTCACACTGCCTTCAGAGAGAGAGAGACTGCTTCTCACTGCCTGCACAGAGAGAGAGACCACTTCACACTGCCTGCATAGAGAAAGAGAACGGTTCACACTACCTGCAAAGAGAGAGAGACCACGTCACACTGCCTGCACAGAGAGAGAGACCACTTCACACTGCCTGCACAGAGAGGGAGAGACTGCATCACACTGCCTGCACAGAGAGAGAGACCACTTCACACTGCCTGCAGAGAGAAAGAGAGACCGCTTCACGCTGCCTACAGAGAGAGAGAGAGAAAACTTCACACTGCCTGCACAGAGAGAGAAAGAGACCGCTTCAGACAGCCTGCAAAAAGAGAGAAAAAGACCGCTTCACACTGCCTGCACAGAGAGAGAGAGAGACCACTTCACACTGCCTGCACAGAGAGAGAGAGTCCGCTTCACACTGCCTGCACAGAGAGAGAGAGACCACTTCACACTGCTTGCACAGAGAGAGAGAAACCGCTTCACACTGCCTGCACAGAGAGTGAGAACGCTTCACACTGCCTGCACAGAGAGAGAGAGACCGCTTCACATTGCCTGCATAGAGAGAGAGAGAACGCTTCACACTGCCTGCACAGAGAGAGAGACCGCTTCACACTGCCTGCACAGAGAGAGATACCACTTCACGCTGCCTGCACAGAGAGAGAGACTACCTCACACTGCCTGCACAGAGAGAGAAAGAGACCGATTCGCACTGCCTTCACAGAGAGAGAGACCGCTTCACACTGCCCTCACAGAGAGAGAGACCACTTCACACTGCCTGCAGAGAGAGAGAGACCGCTTCAACCTGCCTGCGCAGAGAGAGAGAGAGAGACCGCTTCACACTGCATGCACAGAGAGAGACACCGCTTCACACTGCCTTCAGAGAGAGAGAGAGAGACCGCTTCTCACTGCCTGCACAGAGAGAGAGACCGCTTCACACTGCCTTCACAGAAAGAGAGAGCGCTTCACATTGCCCTCACAGAGAGAGGGACCGCTTCACACTGCCTGAACAGAGAGAGAGAGAGACCGCTTTACACTGCCTGCACAGAGAGAACGAGACCACTTCACACTGCCTGCACAGAGTGAGAGATCGCTTCACATTGCCTGCACAGAGAGAGAGAGACCGATTCACGCTGCCTGCATAGAGAGAGAGACAACTTCACACTGCCAGCACAGAGAGAGAAAGAGGCCGCTTCACACTGCCTGCACAGAGAGAGAGAGAGACCAGTTTACAATGCCTGCATAGATAAAGAGAATGCTTCACACGACCTGCACAGAGAGAGAGAGAGACTGCTTCACACTGCCTGCATAGAAAAAGAGAATGCTTCACAGTGCCTGCATAGAGAAAGAGAACGGTTCACACTACGTGCAAAGAGAGAGACCACTTCACACTGCCTGCACAGAGAGAGAGAGACCACTTCACACTGCCTGCACAGAGAGGGAGAGACTGCATCACACTGCCTGCACAGAGAGAGAGACCGCTTCACACTGCATGCAGAGGGAAAGAGAGACTGCTTCACGCTGCCTGCACAGAGAGAGAGAGAATACTTCACACTGCCTGCACAGAGAGAGAAAGAGACCGCTTCAGACTGCCTGCACAGAGAGAGAAAGAGACCGCTTCACACTGCCTGCACAGAGAGAGACTGCTTCACACTGCCTGCATAGAGAGAGAGACCGCTTCACACTGCCTGCATAGAGAGAGAGAGAGAGAACGCTTCACACTGCCTGCACAGAGAGAAAGAGACCGCTTCACACTGCCTGCACAGAGAGAGATACCACTTCACGCTGCCTGCACAGAGAGAGAGAGACCACATCACACTGCCTGCACAGAGAGAGAAAGACACCGCTTTACACAGCCTTCACAGAGAGAGAGACCGCTTCACACTGCCCTCACAGAGAGAGAGACCGCTTTACACTGCCTGCAGAGAGAGAGACCGCTTCACACTGCATGCACAGAGAGAGACATCGCTTCACACTGCCTTCAGAGAGAGAGAGAGAGACCGCTTCTCACTGCCTGCACAGAGAGGGAGACCGCTTCACACTGCCTGCATAGAGAAAGAGAACGGTTCACACTACCTGCAAAGAGAGAGAGACCACTTCACACTGCCTGCACAGAGAGAGAGAGAGACCACTTCACACTGCCTGCACAGAGAGGGAGAGACCGCTTCTCACTGCCTGCACAGAGAGGGAGACCGCTTCACACTGCCTGCATAGAGAAAGAGAACGGTTCACACTACCTGCAAAGAGAGAGAGTCCGCTTCACACTGCCTGCAGAGAGAAAGAGAGACCGCTTCATGCTGCCTGCACAGAGAGAGAGAGAACACTTCACACTGCCTGCACAGAGAGAGAAAGAGACTGCTTCAGACTGCCTGCACAGAGAGAGAAAGAGACCGCTTCACACTGCCTGCACAGAGAGAGAGAGAGAGAGAGAGAGAGAAAGAGACCGCTTCACACTGCCAGCACAGAGAGAGAGAGAGAGTCCGCTTCACACTGCCTGCACAGAGAGAGAGAGACCACTTCACACCGCCTGCACAGCGACAGAGACCGATTCACACTGCCTGCACAGAGAGAGGGACCGCTTCACACTGCCTGCACAGAGAGAGAGAGACCGCTTTACACTGCCTGCACAGAGAGAACAAGACTACTTCACACTGCCTGCACAGAGTGAGAGACCGCTTTACACTGCCTGCACAGAAAGAGAGAGACCGATTCACACTGCCTGCACAGAGAGAGAAACCGCTTTACACTGCCTGCACAGAGAGAGAGACCGTTTCACACTGCCCGCAGAGAGAGAGAGAGACCAGTTCACACTGCCTGCATAGAGAAAGAGAACGCTTCACACTACCTGCACAGAGAGAGCGAGACCGCTTCACATTGCCTGCACAGAGAGAGAGACCGCTTCACACTGCCTGCACAGAGAGAGAGAGACGCTTCATACTGCCTGAACAGAGAGAGAGAGAGACTGCTTCACATTGCCTGCACAGAAAGAGAGACCGCTTCACACTGCCTGCACAGAGAGAGAGAAACCGCTTCACACTGCCTTCACAGACAGTGAGAACGCTTCACACTGCCTGCACAGAGAGAGAAAGACCGCTTCACACTGCCTGCACAGAGAGAGAGAGAGACCGCTTCACACTGCCTGCACAGAGAGATATAGACCGCTTCACACTGCCTGCACAGAGAGAGAGAGAGACCGCTTCACACTGCCTGCACAAAGAGAGAGAATGCTTCACACTGCCTGCACAGAGAGATAGAGAGCACTTCACACTGCCCACATAGAGACAGAGACCGCTTCATGCTGCCTGCACAGAGAGAGAGACCGCTTCACACTGCCTGCACAGAGAGAGAGAGAGACCGCTTCACACTGCCTGCATAGAGAGAGAGAGAGACCGTTTCACACTGTCTGCACAGAGAGAGAGAGAGACCGCTTCACACTGCATGCACAGAGAGATTCCTTCACACTGCCTGATCAGAGAGAGAGGGACCGCTTCACACTGCCTGCACAGAGAGAGAGACCGCTTCACACTGCCTGTACAGAGAGAGAGAGAGACACCTTCATGCTGCCTGCACAGAGAGAGAGACACCTTCACACTGCCTGCACAGATAGAGAGTCAGATTCACACTGCCTGTACAGAGAGAGAGAGAGACCGCTTCACACTGCCTGCTGAGAGAGACCGCTTCACACTGCCTGCACAGAGAGAGAGAGAGACCGCTTCACACTGCCTGCACAGAGAGAGAGACCGCTTCACACTGTCTGCACAGAGAGAGTCCGTTTCACACTGCCTGCACAGAGAGAGAGACCGTTGCACACTGCCTGCACAGAGAGAGAGAGACCGCTTTACACTGCCTGCACAGAGAGAGAGAGAGACCGCTTCACACTGCCTGCACAGAGAGAGAATGACCACTTCACACTGTCTGCACAGAGAAAGAGAGAGAGACCACTTCACACTGCCTGCACAGAGCGAGAGAGACTGATTTACACTGCCTGCACAGAGAGAGAGAGACCGTTTCACACTGCCTGCAGAGAGAGAGAGAGAGACCGCTTCACACTGCCTGCACAGAGAGAGAGACCGCTTAACACTGCCTCCACAGAGAGAGAGAGAGAGACCGCTTCACACTGCCTGCACAGAGAGAGAGACAGTTTCACACTGCCTGCACAGAGAGAGAGAGACTGCTTTACACTGCCTGCACAGAGAGAGAGAGACCGCTTCACACTGCCTGCACAGAGAGAGAAAGACCACTTCACACTGCCTGCACAGAGAGAGAAAGTGACCACTTCACAATGCCTGCACAGAGAGAGAGAGAGAGAGAGACCGCTTCACACTGCCTGCACAGAGAGAGAGAGACTGCTTAACACTGCCTGCACAAAGAGATTCCTTCACACTGCCTGATCAGAGAGAGAGGGACCGCTTCACACTGCCTGCACAGAGAGAGAGACCGCTTCACACTGCCTGCACAGAGAGAGAGACACCTTCACGCTGCCTGCACAGAGAGAGAGACACCTTCACGCTGCCTGCACAGAGAGAGAGACACCTTCACACTCCCTGCACAGAGAGAGGGACCGCTTCACACTGCCTGCACAGAGAGAGAGAGACCGCTTTACACTGCCTTCACAGAGAGAACGAGACTACTTCACACTGCCTGCACAGAGTGAGAGACCGCTTTACACTGCCTTCACAGAAAGAGAGAGACCGATTCACACTGCCTGCACAGAGAGAGAAACCGCTTTACACTGCCTGCACAGAGAGAGAGACCGTTTCACACTGCCCGCAGAGAGAGAGAGAGACCAGTTCACACTGCCTGCATAGAGAAAGAGAACGCTTCACACTACCTGCACAGAGAGAGAGCGAGACCGCTTCACATTGCCTGCACAGAGAGAGAGACAGCTTCACACTGCCTGCACAGAGAGAGAGAGACGCTTCATACTGCCTGCACAGAGAGTGAGAGAGACCGCTTCACATTGCCTGCACAGAGAGAGAGACCGCTTCACACTGCCTGCACAGAGAAAGAGAGACGCTTCATACTGCCTGCACAGAGAGAGAGAGAGAGACCGCTTCACACTGCCTGCACAGAGAGAGAGAGAAACCGCTTCACACTGCCTGCACAGACAGTGAGAACGCTTCACACTGCCTGCACAGAGAGAGAAAGACCGCTTCACACTGCCTGCACACAGAGAGAGAGAGAGAGAGAGAGCCCGCTTCACACTGCCTGCACACAGAGAGAGAGAGACCGCTTCACACTGCCTGCACAGAGAGAGAGAGAGAGACCGCTTCACACTGCCTGCACAAAGAGAGAGAATGCTTCACACTGCCTGCACAGAGAGATAGAGATCGCTTCACACTGCCCACATAGAGACAGAGACCGCTTCATGCTGCCTGCACAAAGAGAGAGACCGCTTCACACTGCCTGCACAGAGAGAGAGAGAGAGAGAAACCGCTTCACACTGCCTGCATAGAGAGAGAGAGGGACCGTTTCACACTGTCTGCACAGAGAGAGAGACCACTTCACACTGCCTGCAGAGAGAGAGAGACCACTTCACACGGCCTGCACAGAGAGAGAGAGACCGCTTCACACTGCCTGCACAGAGAGAGTCCGTTTCACACTGCCTGCACAGAGAGAGAGACCGTTTCACACTGCCTGCACAGAGAGAGAGACAGAGAGCGCTTTACACTGCCTGCACAGAGAGAGAAAGACCGCTTCACACTGCCTGCACAGAGAGAGAATGACCACTTCACACTGTCTGCACAGAGAAAGAG
This sequence comes from Lithobates clamitans, assembly GCA_037952925.1. Lineage (NCBI taxonomy): Eukaryota > Metazoa > Chordata > Amphibia > Anura > Ranidae > Lithobates > Lithobates clamitans. Next base: position 3,919,712 of record JBBGZY010000179.1, on the reverse strand, counting down.
AGAGAGACCACTTCACACTGCCTGCACAGAGTGAGAGAGACTGATTTACACTGCCTGCACAGAGAGAGAGAGACCGTTTCACACTGCCTGCAGAGAGAGAGAGAGAGAGAGAGAGAGACCACTTCACACTGCCTGCACAGAGAGAGAAAGACCGCTTCACACTGCCTGCACAGAGAGAGAATGACCACTTCACACTGTCTGCACAGAGAAAGAGAGAGAGACCACTTCACACTGCCTGCACAGAGTGAGAGAGACTGATTTACACTGCCTGCACAAAGAGAGAGAGACCAGTTCACACTGCCTGCATAGAGAAAGAGAACGCTTCACACTACCTGCACAGAGAGAGAGCGAGACCGCTTCACATTGCCTGCACAGAGAGAGAGACAGCTTCACACTGCCTGCACAGAGAGAGAGAGACGCTTCATACTGCCTGCACAGAGAGTGAGAGAGACCGCTTCACATTGCCTGCACAGAGAGAGAGACCGCTTCACACTGCCTGCACAGAGAAAGAGAGACGCTTCATACTGCCTGCACAGAGAGAGAGAGAGAGAGAGACCGCTTCACACTGCCTGCACAGAGAGAGAGAAACCGCTTCACACTGCCTGCACAGACAGTGAGAACGCTTCACACTGCCTGCACAGAGAGAGAAAGACCGCTTCACACTGCCTGCACACAGAGAGAGAGAGAGAGAGAGACCGCTTCACACTGCCTGCACAGAGAGAGAGAGAGACCGCTTCACACTGCCTGCACAGAGAGAGAGAGAGAGACCGCTTCACACTGCCTGCACAAAGAGAGAGAATGCTTCACACTGCCTGCACAGAGAGATAGAGATCGCTTCACACTGCCCACATAGAGACAGAGACCGCTTAATGCTGCCTGCACAAAGAGAGAGACCGCTTCACACTGCCTGCACAGAGAGAGAGAGAGAGAAACCGCTTCACACTGCCTGCATAGAGAGAGAGAGGGACCGTTTCACACTGTCTGCACAGAGAGAGAGACCACTTCACACTGCCTGCAGACAGAGAGAGACCACTTCACATGGCCTGCACAGAGAGAGAGAGACCGCTTCACACTGCCTGCACAGAGAGAGTCCGTTTCACACTGCCTGCACAGAGAGAGAGACCGTTTCACACTGCCTGCACAGAGAGAGAGACAGAGAGCGCTTTACACTGCCTGCACAGAGAGAGAAAGACCGCTTCACACTGCCTGCACAGAGAGAGAATGACCACTTCACACTGTCTGCACAGAGAAAGAGAGAGAGACCACTTCACACTGCCTGCACAGAGTGAGAGAGACTGATTTACACTGCCTGCACAGAGAGAGAGAGACCGTTTCACACTGCCTGCAGAGAGAGAGAGAGAGAGAGAGAGAGACCACTTCACACTGCCTGCACAGAGAGAGAGAGACCGCTTCACACTGCCTCCACAGAGAGAGAGAGAGACCGCTTCACACTGCCTGCACAGAGAGAGAAAGTGACCGCTTCACAATGCCTGCACAGAGAGAGAGAGAGAGACCGCTTCACACTGCCTGCACAGAGAGAGAGTTACCGCTTTTCACTGCCTGCACAGAGAGAGAGAGACTGCTTAACACTGCCTGCACAGAGAGATTCCTTCACACTGCCTGATCAGAGAGAGAGGGACCGCTTCACACTGCCTGCACAGAGAGAAAGACCGCTTCACACTGCCTGTACAGAGAGAGAGACACCTTCACGCTGCCTGCACAGAGAGAGAGACACCTTTACGCTGCCTGCACAGAGAGAGAGACACCTTCACACTGCCTGCACAGATAGAGAGTCAGATTCACACTGCCTGTACAGAGAGACAGAGAGACCGCTTCACACTGCCTGCTGAGAGAGACCACTTCACACTGCCTGCACAGAGAGAGAGAGAGACCGCTTCACACTGCCTGCATTGAGAGAGAGAGAATGCTTCACACTGCCTGCACAGAGAGAGAGAGAGACCGCTTCACATTGCTTGCACAGAGAGAGATACCACCTCACACTGCCTGCACAGAGAGAGAAAGAGACTGCTTCGCACTGCTTTCACAGAGAGAGAGACCGCTTCACACTGCCCTCACAGAGAGAGAGACCGCTTCACACTGCCTGCAGAGAGAGAGACCGCTTCAACCTGCCTGCGCAGAGAGAGAGAGAGAGAGAGACCGCTTCACACTGCATGCACAGAGAGAGACACCGCTTCACACTGCCTTCAGAGAGAGAGAGACCACTTCTCACTGCCTGCACAGAGAGAGAGACCGCTTCACACTGCCTTCACAGAGAGAGAGAGAGAGAGCGCTTCACACTGCCCACACAGAGAGAGAGACCGCTTCACACTGCCTGCAGAAAGAGAGAGAGACCGCTTCACACTGCCTGCGCAGAGAGAGAGAGACTGCTTCACACTGCATGCACAGAGAGAGACATCGCTTCACACTGCCTTCAGAGAGAGAGAGAGAGACCGCTTCTCACTGCCTGCACAGAGAGAGAGACCACTTCACGCTGCCTGCATAGAGAGAGAGAGAACGCTTCACACTGCCTGCACATAGAGAGAGAGACCGCTTCACACTGCCTGCACAGAGAGAGATACCACTTCACGCTGCCTGCACAGAGAGAAAGACCACCTCACACTGCCTGCACAGAGAGAGAAAGAGACCGCTTCACACTGCCTTCACAGAGAGAGAGAGCGCTTCACACTGCCCTCACAGAGAGAGAGACCGCTTCACACTGCCTGCAGAGAGAGAGACCGCTTCACACTGCCTGCGCAGAGAGAGAGAGAGACCGCTTTACACTGCATGCACAGAGAGAGACATCACTTCACACTGCCTTCAGAGAGAGAGAGACTGCTTCTCACTGCCTGCAAAGAGAGAGAGACCACGTCACACTGCCTGCACAGAGAGAGAGACCACTTCACACTGCCTGCACAGAGAGGGAGAGACTGCATCACACTGCCTGCACAGAGAGAGAGACCACTTCACACTGCCTGCAGAGAGAAAGAGAGACCGCTTCACGCTGCCTACACAGAGAGATAGAGAAAACTTCACACTGCCTGCACAGAGAGAGAAAGAGACCGCTTCAGACAGCCTGCAAAAAGAGAGAAAAAGACCGCTTCACACTGCCTGCACAGAGAGAGAGAGGGACCACTTCACACTGCCTGCATAGAGAGAGAGAGAGTCTGCTTCACACTGCCTGCACAGAGAGAGAGAGACCACTTCACACTGCCTGCACAGAGAGAGAGACCACTTCACACTGCCTGTACAGAGAGAGGACCACTTCACACTACCTGCACAGAGAGAGGGACCGCTTCACACTGCCTGCAGAGAGAGAGAGACCGCTTCACGCTGCCTGCACAGAGAGAGAAAGTGACCGCTTCAGACTGCCTGCACAGAGAGAGAAAGAGACCGCTTCACACTGCCTGCACAGAGAGAGAGACCGCTTCACACTGCCTGCACAGAGAGAGAGAGTCCGCTTCACACTGCTTGCACAGAGAGAGAGAAACCGCTTCACACTGCCTGCACAGAGAGTGAGAACGCTTCACACTGCCTGCAGAGAGAGAGACCGCTTCACACTGCCTGCGCAGAGAGAGAGAGAGACCGCTTTACACTGCATGCACAGAGAGAGACATCGCTTCACACTGCCTTCAGAGAGAGAGAGACTGCTTCTCACTGCCTGCACAGAGAGAGAGACCACTTCACACTGCCTGCATAGAGAAAGAGAACGGTTCACACTACCTGCAAAGTGAGAGAGACCACGTCACACTGCCTGCACAGAGAGAGAGACCACTTCACACTGCCTGCACAGAGAGGGAGAGACTGCATCACACTGCCTGCACAGAGAGAGAGACCACTTCACACTGCCTGCAGAGAGAAAGAGAGACCGCTTCACGCTGCCTACACAGAGAGAGAGAGAAAACTTCACACTGCCTGCACAGAGAGAGAAAGAGACAGCTTCAGACAGCCTGCAAAAAGAGAGAAAAAGACCGCTTCACACTGCCTGCACAGAGAGAGAGAGAGACCACTTCACACTGCCTGCACAGAGAGAGAGAGTCCGCTTCACACTGCCTGCACAGAGAGAGAGAGACCACTTCACACTGCTTGCACAGAGAGAAAGAAACCGCTTCACACTGCCTGCACAGAGAGTGAGAACGCTTCACACTGCCTGCACAGAGAGAGAGAGACCGCTTCACATTGCCTGCATAGAGAGAGAGAGAACGCTTCACACTGCCTGCACAGAGAGAGAGACCGCTTCACACTGCCTGCACAGAGAGAGAGATACCACTTCACGCTGCCTGCACAGAGAGAGAGACTACCTCACACTGCCTGCACAGAGAGAGAAAGAGACCGATTCGCACTGCCTTCACAGAGAGAGAGACCGCTTCACACTGCCCTCACAGAGAGAGAGACCACTTCACACTGCCTGCAGAGAGAGAGAGACCGCTTCAACCTGCCTGCGCAGAGAGAGAGAGAGAGACCGCTTCACACTGCATGCACAGAGAGAGACACCGCTTCACACTGCCTTCAGTGAGAGAGAGAGAGACCGCTTCTCACTGCCTGCACAGAGAGAGAGACCGCTTCACACTGCCTTCACAGAAAGAGAGAGCGCTTCACATTGCCCTCACAGAGAGAGGGACCGCTTCACACTGCCTGAACAGAGAGAGAGAGAGACCGCTTTACACTGCCTGCACAGAGAGAACGAGACCACTTCACACTGCCTGCACAGAGTGAGAGATCGCTTCACATTGCCTGCACAGAGAGAGAGAGACCGATTCACGCTGCCTGCATAGAGAGAGAGACAACTTCACACTGCCAGCACAGAGAGAGAAAGAGGCCGCTTCACACTGCCTGCACAGAGAGAGAGAGAGACCAGTTTACAATGCCTGCATAGATAAAGAGAATGCTTCACACGACCTGCACAGAGAGAGAGAGAGACTGCTTCACACTGCCTGCATAGAAAAAGAGAATGCTTCACAGTGCCTGCATAGAGAAAGAGAACGGTTCACACTACGTGCAAAGAGAGAGACCACTTCACACTGCCTGCACAGAGAGAGAGAGACCACTTCACACTGCCTGCACAGAGAGGGAGAGACTGCATCACACTGCCTGCACAGAGAGAGAGACCGCTTCACACTGCATGCAGAGGGAAAGAGAGACTGCTTCACGCTGCCTGCACAGAGAGAGAGAGAATACTTCACACTGCCTGCACAGAGAGAGAAAGAGACCGCTTCAGACTGCCTGCACAGAGAGAGAAAGAGACCGCTTCACACTGCCTGCACAGAGAGAGACTGCTTCACACTGCCTGCATAGAGAGAGAGACCGCTTCACACTGCCTGCATAGAGAGAGAGAGAGAACGCTTCACACTGCCTGCACAGAGAGAAAGAGACCGCTTCACACTGCCTGCACAGAGAGAGATACCACTTCACGCTGCCTGCACAGAGAGAGAGAGACCACATCACACTGCCTGCACAGAGAGAGAAAGACACCGCTTTACACAGCCTTCACAGAGAGAGAGACCGCTTCACACTGCCCTCACAGAGAGAGAGACCGCTTTACACTGCCTGCAGAGAGAGAGACCGCTTCACACTGCATGCACAGAGAGAGACATCGCTTCACACTGCCTTCAGAGAGAGAGAGAGAGACCGCTTCTCACTGCCTGCACAGAGAGGGAGACCGCTTCACACTGCCTGCATAGAGAAAGAGAACGGTTCACACTACCTGGAAAGAGAGAGAGACCACTTCACACTGCCTGCACAGAGAGAGAGAGAGAGACCACTTCACACTGCCTGCACAGAGAGGGAGAGACTGCATCACATTGCCTGCACAGAGAGAGAGTCCGCTTCACACTGCCTGCAGAGAGAAAGAGAGACCGCTTCATGCTGCCTGCACAGAGAGAGAGAGAACACTTCACACTGCCTGCACAGAGAGAGAAAGAGACTGCTTCAGACTGCCTGCACAGAGAGAGAAAGAGACCGCTTCACACTGCCTGCACAGAGAGAGAGAGAGAGAGAGAAAGAGACCGCTTCACACTGCCAGCACAGAGAGAGAGAGAGAGTCCGCTTCACACTGCCTGCACAGAGAGAGAGAGACCACTTCACACCGCCTGCACAGCGACAGAGACCGATTCACACTGCCTGCACAGAGAGAGGGACCGCTTCACACTGCCTGCACAGAGAGAGAGAGAGACCGCTTTACACTGCCTGCACAGAGAGAACAAGACTACTTCACACTGCCTGCACAGAGTGAGAGACCGCTTTACACTGCCTGCACAGAAAGAGAGAGACCGATTCACACTGCCTGCACAGAGAGAGAAACCGCTTTACACTGCCTGCACAGAGAGAGAGACCGTTTCACACTGCCCGCAGAGAGAGAGAGAGACCAGTTCACACTGCCTGCATAGAGAAAGAGAACGCTTCACACTACCTGCACAGAGAGAGCGAGACCGCTTCACATTGCCTGCACAGAGAGAGAGACCGCTTCACACTGCCTGCGCAGAGAGAGAGAGACGCTTCATACTGCCTGAACAGAGAGAGAGAGAGACTGCTTCACATTGCCTGCACAGAAAGAGAGACCGCTTCACACTGCCTGCACAGAGAGAGAGAAACCGCTTCACACTGCCTTCACAGACAGTGAGAACGCTTCACACTGCCTGCACAGAGAGAGAAAGACCGCTTCACACTGCCTGCACAGAGAGAGAGAGAGACCGCTTCACACTGCCTGCACAGAGAGATATAGACCGCTTCACACTGCCTGCACAGAGAGAGAGAGAGACCGCTTCACACTGCCTGCACAAAGAGAGAGAATGCTTCACACTGCCTGCACAGAGAGATAGAGAGCACTTCACACTGCCCACATAGAGACAGAGACCGCTTCATGCTGCCTGCACAGAGAGAGAGACCGCTTCACACTGCCTGCACAGAGAGAGAGAGAGACCGCTTCACACTGCCTGCATAGAGAGAGAGAGAGACCGTTTCACACTGTCTGCACAGAGAGAGAGAGAGACCGCTTCACACTGCATGCACAGAGAGATTCCTTCACACTGCCTGATCAGAGAGAGAGGGACCGCTTCACACTGCCTGCACAGAGAGAGAGACCGCTTCACACTGCCTGTACAGAGAGAGAGAGAGACACCTTCATGCTGCCTGCACAGAGAGAGAGACACCTTCACACTGCCTGCACAGATAGAGAGTCAGATTCACACTGCCTGTACAGAGAGAGAGAGAGAGACCGCTTCACACTGCCTGCTGAGAGAGACCGCTTCACACTGCCTGCACAGAGAGAGAGAGAGAGACCGCTTCACACTGCCTGCACAGAGAGAGAGACCGCTTCACACTGTCTGCACAGAGAGAGTCCGTTTCACACTGCCTGCACAGAGAGAGAGACCGTTGCACACTGCCTGCACAGAGAGAGAGAGACCGCTTTACACTGCCTGCACAGAGAGAGAGAGAGACCGCTTCACACTGCCTGCACAGAGAGAGAATGACCACTTCACACTGTCTGCACAGAGAAAGAGAGAGAGACCACTTCACACTGCCTGCACAGAGCGAGAGAGACTGATTTACACTGCCTGCACAGAGAGAGAGAGACCGTTTCACACTGCCTGCAGAGAGAGAGAGAGAGACCACTTCACACTGCCTGCACAGAGAGAGAGACCGCTTAACACTGCCTCCACAGAGAGAGAGAGAGAGACCGCTTCACACTGCCTGCACAGAGAGAGAGACAGTTTCACACTGCCTGCACAGAGAGAGAGAGACTGCTTTACACTGCCTGCACAGAGAGAGAGAGACCGCTTCACACTGCCTGCACAGAGAGAGAAAGACCACTTCACACTGCCTGCACAGAGAGAGAAAGTGACCACTTCACAATGCCTGCACAGAGAGAGAGAGAGAGAGGGACCGCTTCACACTGCCTGCACAGAGAGAGAGAGACTGCTTAACACTGCCTGCACAAAGAGATTCCTTCACACTGCCTGATCAGAGAGAGAGGGACCGCTTCACACTGCCTGCACAGAGAGAGAGACCGCTTCACACTGCCTGCACAGAGAGAGAGACACCTTCACGCTGCCTGCACAGAGAGAGAGACACCTTCACGCTGCCTGCACAGAGAGAGAGACACCTTCACACTCCCTGCACAGAGAGAGGGACCGCTTCACACTGCCTGCACAGAGAGAGAGAGACCGCTTTACACTGCCTTCACAGAGAGAACGAGACTACTTCACACTGCCTGCACAGAGTGAGAGACCGCTTTACACTGCCTTCACAGAAAGAGAGAGACCGATTCACACTGCCTGCACAGAGAGAGATACCGCTTTACACTGCCTGCACAGAGAGAGAGACCGTTTCACACTGCCCGCAGAGAGAGAGAGAGACCAGTTCACACTGCCTGCATAGAGAAAGAGAACGCTTCACACTACCTGCACAGAGAGAGAGCGAGACCGCTTCACATTGCCTGCACAGAGAGAGAGACAGCTTCACACTGCCTGCACAGAGAGAGAGAGACGCTTCATACTGCCTGCACAGAGAGTGAGAGAGACCGCTTCACATTGCCTGCACAGAGAGAGAGACCGCTTCACACTGCCTGCACAGAGAAAGAGAGACGCTTCATACTGCCTGCACAGAGAGAGAGAGAGAGACCGCTTCACACTGCCTGCACAGAGAGAGAGAGAAACCGCTTCACACTGCCTGCACAGACAGTGAGAACGCTTCACACTGCCTGCACAGAGAGAGAAAGACCGCTTCACACTGCCTGCACACAGAGAGAGAGAGAGAGAGAGACCGCTTCACACTGCCTGCACACAGAGAGAGAGAGACCGCTTCACACTGCCTGCACAGAGAGAGAGAGAGAGACCGCTTCACACTGCCTGCACAAAGAGAGAGAATGCTTCACACTGCCTGCACAGAGAGATAGAGATCGCTTCACACTGCCCACATAGAGACAGAGACCGCTTCATGCTGCCTGCACAAAGAGAGAGACCGCTTCACACTGCCTGCACAGAGAGAGAGAGAGAGAAACCGCTTCACACTGCCTGCATAGAGAGAGAGAGGGACCGTTTCACACTGTCTGCACAGAGAGAGAGACCACTTCACACTGCCTGCAGAGAGAGAGAGACCACTTCACACGGCCTGCACAGAGAGAGAGAGACCGCTTCACACTGCCTGCACAGAGAGAGTCCGTTTCACACTGCCTGCACAGAGAGAGAGACCGTTTCACACTGCCTGCACAGAGAGAGAGACAGAGAGCGCTTTACACTGCCTGCACAGAGAGAGAAAGACCGCTTCACACTGCCTGCACAGAGAGAGAATGACCACTTCACACTGTCTGCACAGAGAAAGAGAGAGAGACCACTTCACACTGCCTGCACAGAGTGAGAGAGACTGATTTACACTGCCTGCACAGAGAGAGAGAGACCGTTTCACACTGCCTGCAGAGAGAGAGAGAGAGAGAGACCACTTCACACTGCCTGCACAGAGAGAGAGAGACCGCTTCACACTGCCTCCACAGAGAGAGAGAGAGACCGCTTCACACTGCCTGCACAGAGAGAGAAAGTGACCGCTTCACAATGCCTGCACAGAGAGAGAGAGAGAGACCGCTTCACACTGCCTGCACAGAGAGAGAGTTACCGCTTTTCACTGCCTGCACAGAGAGAGAGAGACTGCTTAACACTGCCTGCACAGAGAGATTCCTTCACACTGCCTGATCAGAGAGAGAGGGACCGCTTCACACTGCCTGCACAGAGAGAAAGACCGCTTCACACTGCCTGTACAGAGAGAGAGACACCTTCACGCTGCCTGCACAGAGAGAGAGACACCTTTACGCTGCCTGCACAGAGAGAGAGACACCTTCACACTGCCTGCACAGATAGAGAGTCAGATTCACACTGCCTGTACAGAGAGACAGAGAGACCGCTTCACACTGCCTGCTGAGAGAGACCACTTCATACTGCCTGCACAGAGAGAGAGAGAGACCGCTTCACACTGCCTGCACAGAGAGAGACACTGCTTCACACTGCCTGCACAGAGAGAGTCCGTGTCACACTGCCTGCACAGAGAGAGAGACCGTTTCACACTGCCTGCACAGAGAGAGAGAGACCGCTTTACACTGCCTGCACAGAGAGAGAGAGACCGCTTCACACTGCCTGCACAGAGAGAGAATGACCACTTCACACTGTCTGCACAGAGAAAGAGAGAGAGACCACTTCACACTGCCTGCACAGAACGAGAGAGACTGATTTACACTGCCTGCACAGAGAGAGAGAGACCGTTTCACACTGCCTGCAGAGAGAGAGAGAGAGACCGCTTCACACTGCCTGCACAGAGAGAGAGACCGCTTAACACTGCCTCCACAGAGAGAGAGAGAGACCGCTTCACACTGCCTGCACAGAGAGAGAGACAGTTTCACACTGCCTGCACAGAGAGAGAGACTGCTTTACACTGCCTGCACAGAGAGAGAGAGACCGCTTCACACTGCCTGCACAGAGAGAGAAAAACCACTTCACACTGCCTGCACAGAGAGAGAAAGTGACCGCTTCACAATGCCTGCACAGAGAGAGAGAGAGAGAGAGAGAGACCGCTTCACACTGCCTGCACATAGAGAGAGTTACCGCTTCTCACTGCCTGCACAGAGAGAGAGAGACTGCTTAACACTGGCTGCACAGAGAGATTCCTTTACACTGCCTGATCAGAGAGAGAGGGACTGCTTCACACTGCCTGCACAGAGAGAGAGACCGCTTCACACTGCCTGTACAGAGAGAGAGACACCTTCACGCTGCCTGCACAGAGAGAGAGACACCTTCACGCTGCCTGCACAGAGAGAGAGACACCTTCACACTGCCTGCACAGAGAGAGGGACCGCTTCACACTGCCTGCACAGAGAGAGAGAGAGACCGCTTTACACTGCCTGCACAGAGAGAACGAGACTACTTCACACTGCCTGCACAGAGTGAGAGACCGCTTTACACTGCCTGCACAGAAAGAGAGAGACCGATTCACACTGCCTGCACAGAGAGAGAAACCGCTTTACACTGCCTGCACAGAGAGAGAGACCGTTTCACACTGCCCGCAGAGAGAGAGAGAGACCAGTTCACACTGCCTGCATAGAGAAAGAGAACGCTTCACACTACCTGCACAGAGAGAGAGCGAGACCGCTTCACATTGCCTGCACAGAGAGAGAGATCGCTTCACACTGCCTGCACAGAGAGAGAGAGAGACGCTTCATACTGCCTGCACAGAGAGTGAGAGAGACCGCTTCACATTGCCTGCACAGAGAGAGAGACCGCTTCACACTGCCTGCACAGAGAAAGAGAGACGCTTCATACTGCCTGCACAGAGAGAGAGAGAGAGACCGCTTTACACTGCCTGCACAGAGAGAGAGAAACCGCTTCACACTGCCTGCACAGACAGTGAGAACGCCTCACACTGCCTGCACAGAGAGAGAAAGACCGCTTTACACTGCCTGCACACAGAGAGAGAGAGAGAGAGAGAGAGAGAGACTGCTTCACAGTGCCTGCACAGAGAGAGAGAGAGAGACCGCTTCACACTGCCTGCACAGAGAGAGAGAGAGAGACCGCTTCACACTGCCTGCACAAAGAGAGAGAATGCTTCACATTGCCTGCACAGAGAGATAGAGATCGCTTCACACTGCCCACATAGAGACAGAGACCGCTTCATGCTGCCTGCACAGAGAGAGAGACCGCTTCACACTGCCTGCACAGAGAGAGAGAGAGACCGCTTCACACTGCCTGCATAGAGAGAGAGAGAGACCGTTTCACACTGTCTGCACAGAGAGAGAACACTTCACACTGCCTGCAGAGAGAGAGAGACCGCTTCACACTGCCTGCACAGAGAGAGTCCGTTTCACACTGCCTGCGCAGAGAGAGAGACCGTTTCACACTGTCTGCACAGAGAGAGAGAGAGAGACCGCTTTACACTGCCTGCACAGAGAGAGAAAGACCGCTTCACACTGCCTGCACAGAGAGAGAGAGACCACTTCACACTGCCTGCACAGAGTGAGAGAGACTGATTTACACTGCCTGCACAGAGAGAGAGAGACCGTTTCACACTGCCTGCAGAGAGAGAGAGAGACCGCTTCACACTGCCTGCACAGAGAGAGAGAGACCGCTTCACACTGCCTCCACAGAGAGAGAGAGAGACCGCTTCACACTGCCTGCACAGAGAGAGAAAGTGACCGCTTCACAATGCCTGCACAGAGAGGGAAAGAGAGACCGCTTCACACTGCCTGCACAGAGAGAGAGTTACCGCTTTTCACTGCCTGCACAGAGAGAGAGAGAGACTGCTTCACACTGCCTGCACAGAGAGAGAGACCGCTTCACACTGCCTGTACAGAGAGAGAGACACCTTCACGCTGCCTGCACAGAGAGAGAGACACCTTCACGCTGCCTGCACAGAGAGAGAGACCGCTTCACACTGCCTGCACAGATAGAGAGTCAGATTCACACTGCCTGTACAGAGAGAGAGAGAGACCGCTTCACACTGCCTGCTGAGAAAGACCGCTTCACACTGCCTGCACAGAGAGAGAGAGAGAGACCGCTTTACACTGCCTGCACAGAGAGAGAGACCGCTTCACACTACCTGCACAGAGAGAGACCACTTCACACTGCCTGCACAGAGAGAGAGACCGCTTCACACTGCCTGCACAGAGAGAGAGAGACCGCTTTACACTGCCTGCACAGAGAAAGAGAGAGAGACCACTTCACACTGCCTGCACAGAGAGAGAGAGACCGTTTCACACTTCCTGCAGAGAGAGAGAGAGAGAGACCGCTTCACACTGCCTGCACAGAGAGAGAGAGACCGCTTAACACTGCCTTCACAGAGAGAGAGAGAGAGAGAGACCGCTTCACACTGCCTGCACAGAGAGAGAGAGACAGTTTCACACTGCCTGCAGAGAGAGAGAGACTGCTTCACACTGCCTGCACAGATAGAGAGTCAGATTCACACTGCCTGTACAGAGAGAGAGACACCTTCACGCTGCCTGCACAGAGAGAGAGAGACACCTTCACACTGCCTGCACAGAGAGAGAGACCGCTTCACACTGCCTGCACAGATAGAGAGTCAGATTCACACTGCCTGTACAGAGAGAGAGAGAGACCGCTTCACACTGCCTGCTGAGAGAGACCGCTTCACACTGCCTGCACAGAGAGAGAGAGAGACCGCTTCACACTGCCTGCACAGAGAGAGAGACCGCTTCACACTGCCTGCACAGAGAGAGACCACTTCACACTGCCTGCACAGAGAGAGAGACCGCTTCACACTGCCTGCACAGAGAGAGAGACCACTTCACACTGCCTGCACAGAGAGAGAGAGAGACTGCTTCACACTGCCTGAGCAGAGAGAGAGAGACCGCTTCACACTGCCTGCACAGATAGAGAGTCAGCTTCACACTTCCTGTACAGAGAGAGAGAGAGACCGCTTCACACTGCCTGCACAGAGAGAGAGACCGCTTCACACTGCCTGCACAGAGAGAGACCACTTCACACTGCCTGCACAGAGAGAGAGATCGCTTCACACTGCCTGCACAGAGAGAGAGACCACTTCACACTGCCTGCACAGAGAGAGAGAGAGACTGCTTCACACTGCCTGAGCAGAGAGAGAGAGACCGCTTCACACTGCCTGCACAGATAGAGAGTCAGCTTCACACTTCCTGTACAGAGAGAGAGAGAGACCGCTTCACACTGCCTGCTGAGAGAGAGACCGCTTCACACTGCCTGCACAGAGAGAGAGAGAGACCGCTTCACACTGCCTGCACAGAGAGAGAGACCGCTTCACACTGCCTGCACAGAGAGAGACCACTTCACACTGCCTGCACAGAGAGAGAGAGACCGCTTCACACTGCCTGCACAGAGAGAGAGAGAGACCGTATCACACTGCCTGCACAGAGAGAGAGACCGTTTCACACTGCCTGCACAGAGAGAGAGACCGCTGCACACTGCCTGCACAGAGAGAGAGAGACCTCTTCACACTGCCTGCACAGAGAGAGAAAGAGTCCTCTTCACACTGCCTGCACAGAGAGAGAGAGAGACTGCTTCACACTGCCTGCACAGAGAGAGAGACCACTTCACACTGCCTGCTGAGAGAGAGACCGCTTCACACTGCCTGCACAGAGAGAGAGACCGCTTCATACTGCCTGCAGAGAGAGAGAGAGAGAGAGTGAGACTGCTTCACAGTGCCTGCACAGAGATAGAGAGAGACCGCTTCACACTGCCTCCAGAGAGAGAGAGAGAGACCGCTTCACATGGCCTGCACAGGGAGAGAGACCGTTTCACAGTGCCTGCACAGAGAGAGAGACCGCTTTACACTGCCTGCACAGAGAGAGAGACCATTTCACACTGCCTGCACAGAGAGAGAAAGGCCGCTTCACACTGCCTGCACAGAGAGAGAGACCGCTTCTCACTGCCTGCCCAGAGAGAGTTAGACCGCTTAACACTGCCTGCACAGCGAGAGAGAGAGAGAGATTCCTTCACACTGCCTGATCAGAGAGAGAGGGACCGCTTCACACTGCCTGCACAGAGAGAGAGACCGCTTTACACTGCCTGTACAGAGAGAGAGACACCTTCACACTGTCTGCACAGAGGGAGAGACCGCTTCACACTGCCTGCACAGAGAGAGAGACCGCTTCACACTGCCCGCACAGAGAGAGAGAGACTGCTTCACACTGCCTGAGCAGAGAGAGAGAGACCGCTTCACACTGCCTACACAGAGAGAGAGACCGCTTCACACTGCCTGTACAGAGAGAGAGACACCTTCACGCTGGCTGCACAGAGAGAGACTGCTTCACACTGCCTGCAGAGAGAGAGAGAGACTGCTTCACACTACCTGCACAGACAAGAGACCGCTTCACACTGCCTGCACAGAGAGAGAGAGAGACCGCTTCACAATGCCCGCACAGAGAGAGAGACCGCTTCACACTGCCTGCACAGAGAGAGAAATAGTGCTTCACACTGCCTGCACAGAGAGAGAGAGAGAGAGACTGCTTCACACTGCCTGCACAGAGAGAGAGAGACCACTTCACACTGCCTGCACAGAGAGAGAGCAAGACTGCTTCACACTGCCCGCACAGAGAGAGAGAGAGACTGCTTCATACTGCCTGAGCAGAGAGAGAGACCGCTTCACACTGCCTGCACAGAGAGAGAGACCGCTTCACACTGCCTGTACAGAGAGAGAGACACCTTCACGCTGGCTGCACAGAGAGAGAGAGAGACCGCTTCACAATGCCTGCACAGAGAGAGAGACCGCTTCACACTGCCTGCACAGAGAGAGAAATACTGCTTCACACTGCCTGCACATAGAGAGAGAGAGACTACTTCACACTGCCTGCACAGAGAGAGAGAGACCACTTCACACTGCTTGCACAGAGAGAGAGACCGCTTCACACTGCCTGTACAGAGAGAGAGAGACCGCTTTACACTGTCTGCACAGAGAGAGAGAGGGACCGCTTCACACCGCCTGCACAGAGAGAGAGACCGCTTCACACTGCCTGCATAGAGAGAGAGATAGACCGTTACACACTGCCTGCACAGAGAGAGACCACTTCACACTGCCTGCACAGAGAGAGAGCAAGACCGCTTCACACTGCCCGCACAGAGAGAGAGACTGCTTCATACTGCCTGAGCAGAGAGAGAGACCGCTTCACACTGCCTGCACAGAGAGAGAGACCGCTTCACACTGCCTGTACAGAGAGAGAGACACCTTCACGCTGGCTGCACAGAGAGAGAGACTGCTTCACACTGCCTGCAGAGAGAGAGAGAGACTGCTTCACACTACCTGCACAGACAAGAGACCGCTTCACACTGCCTGCACAGAGAGAGAGAGAGACCGCTTCACAATGCCTGCACAGAGAGAGAGACCGCTTCACACTGCCTGCACAGAGAGAGAAATACTGCTTCACACTGCCTGCACATAGAGAGAGAGAGACTACTTCACACTGCCTGCACAGAGAGAGAGAGACCACTTCACACTGCTTGCACAGAGAGAGAGAGAGACCGCTTCACACTGCCTGTACAGAGAGAGAGAGACCGCTACACACTGCCTTCACAGAGAGAGAGAGGGACCGCTTCACACCGCCTGCACAGAGAGAGAGACCGCTTCACACTGCCTGCATAGAGAGAGAGATAGACCGTTACACACTGCCTGCACAGAGAGAGACCACTTCACACTGCCTGCACAGAGAGAGAGAGACCGCTTCACACTGCCTGTACAGATGAGAGACCGCTTTACACTGCCTACACAGAGAGAGAGAGACCGTTTCACACTGCCTGCACAGAGAGAATGACCGCTTCACACTGCCTGCACAGAGAGAGAGAGACCTCTTCACACTGCCTGCTTAGAGAGAGAAAGAGACCGCATCACACTGCCTGCACATAGAGAGAGAGAGACCACATCACACTGCCTGCATAGAGAGAGAGAGAAAGAGACCGCTTCACACTGCCTGCACAGATAGAGAGAGAGAGACCGCATAACACTGTCTGCACAGGGAGAGAGAGAAAAAGAGAGACCGCTTCACACTGCCTGCACAGACAGAGAGAGACCGCTTCACACTGCCTGCACAGAGAAAGAGAGACCACATCACACTGCCTGAACAGAGAGAGAGAGGGACCGCTTCACACTACCTGCACAGAGAGAGATACCACATAACACTTCCTGCACAGAGAGAGAGAAAGAGAGAGACCGCTTCACACTGCCTGCACAGAGAAAGAGAGAGACCGCTTCACGCTGCCTGCAGAGAGAGAGAGAGAGAGAGAGAGAGACCACCTCACAATGCCTGCACAGAGAGAGAGAGAGACTGCTTCACACTGCCTGTATAGAGAGAGAGAGAGAGAGACCACTTCACATTGCCTGCACAGAGGGAGAGACCGCTTCACACTGCCTGCACAGAGAGAGAGAGACCGCTTCACACTGCCAGAGCCGGATTAAGAGCATCATGGGCCTGGTCCTGAGGATTTTGGTGATTCTATTTATGGAAATGCCCAGACCAAGTTTCAGCGCTGTCACACCTTGAATGACAATTGCACAGTCATTTAACACCGTACCCATATGACATTTTTATAATTTTTTTTCACACAAATAAAGCTTTCTTTTGGTGGTATAATCACCACTGAGTTTTTAATTTTTTTGCTAAACATCAAAAAAAGACTGACATTTTTGAAAACAAAAAATGTTTTTCTTAGCTTGTTATATTGTACATAAGTAATTTATCTTCTTCACTGGTGATACGGCACTGATAGGCAGCACTGATGGGCACCGATAGGCAGCACTAATGGGGCAGCACTAATATGCGGCACTGATATGCAGCACCAGGGCCAGATTTGGGGCATCGTGGGCCTGGTGCTGCAGTGGAGCAGGTTTAGGAGTGGCAGGAATATGGCGTAAGTAACGTCATATCCCAGCTCCCCTCCTAATGGCCACCGTCCTGTGTTTCCAGGAGCCCGTGCTGGTTTGTGCCCAGATTTGGTTGCAGCCACACAGGTGTAATGCTAGAGAAGCCTGGCATTTGATTTAACAAGCTTCCGTAAGAGCCGTGTGTTGGTGTGTGCTCTGAGGTGAAAGTTTCCTAGCCATCAGACTACAGTGATCACTACTGGCAGCTATAGCAGATAGCAGTGATTGACAAAATAAAAAAGACACTCTGGTTGTACTGGAGTCAGGTGATAGATCAAATTCTGTACAACCAGTCTGCACATAGATAGATTGAAATTCTGCTGGTTCAGCAGGAATTTCAGCCTGTCTATGGTGGCTTATGTCCACCAGTCTCTGGGTTTAATAATATTCTGAAATCTTCTGAAAGGGGTGCTCCACTTAGGTGTAGAATTTCACTTTGAATTCCACCTTATATACATAACTTCCTTTTAGATGTAAGATGTGTAAACAATAAGGTGAGAGCACATCTAATAAATACAGAGAGTAATGAAAATAAGGTGTGTTCAAAGTGAACCGCGCCATTAGCTGGAGGGATTGGCATTTAGAAGGTTAAAACAGGCAGGCAGGAAATGTGATGATACCTTCTCACTGCCTGTCAAATGCCTCAGAAAAGTGACCCAAGCATGGATCACTTTTCAGTGGAGTGGCAGTGCTTGCGACAAGTGAATAGCCTTTGGGCTCACACTGGTGTGCTGTGTTTGGCTGCAGTGCTGGTTTACTGGCGGTTTTCTTTAGCGCAGTCCCCCAGACATCTTTTAAGTTGCAGATTTTTGCGGCATTTTCTGAAAGTGCACCAAAGATGCAGCATGCAGGACTTTTGCTGCGCACTTTCAGAACATGCAGTAAAAATGTGCAACCTAATAGAGGTCTATGGGACTA
Organism: Lithobates clamitans; assembly: GCA_037952925.1. Taxonomy (NCBI): domain Eukaryota; kingdom Metazoa; phylum Chordata; class Amphibia; order Anura; family Ranidae; genus Lithobates; species Lithobates clamitans. Next base: position 3,901,421 of record JBBGZY010000179.1, on the reverse strand, counting down.
GGGGCACCATGCAGGAAGACTACCAGCTCTTCAGCATACCAGTGCCAGTGTGAACCTCTTCATAACACCTAGGGTAAGGCATTGTCAGAAGCTGCTAGAAAGAAAACTCTTTAGCTACAGAGAGGGGGGAGGGAGAGGGAGGGAGGAGAAGCTCACTTATATGGACGCTCACTGGATTTGAGCCGAATGCTCAGTTTTAACTACCCCGCCCACACATCCTCTTCACAGACAGCACATGGAGTGTGGGCGGGAAAAGAAAGAGTAGATCTACCAGCCATTCATGTCACAGAGGGAGGGACTGGACTGCGCTCTGTAACACAGACTTTCAGCCCAGTGACAGAACACATTGCTTGCTCACAGTATTGGATGGAGCTACCGCACTTGGTCAGCTCAGAAACTGCACATGCCCAGTTGTGAGCTGGCAAAACAGCGGCCAAATTGTTAGCACATCAGAACGGCCCGGGGGGCAATTGCATCCCTGCCCCCCGGCCCAGCCCGCCCCTGCATGAACAGATGTTCCGTCAGCTTTGACATTGCCAAATTTCTACCAGGAGCTGCACATGCACAGCTCACAGGCAGGTAGGTCATTTTAATAAAAAAAGCCTGTCTCTTCTGCATTAAAAATCCTGCCTGTTCGCCCATTTTTTTTACTACCTAAAGTTCCACTGCAATGTAAATAATAATACTATAACTATTCTAAAGTGTACTCTACTGTAGGAGAATGGATAGGATATAGTGCAGTGTCCCCTGAGAGGTACCACTTAGCATAAGCAGTAGGTGAAGGTCTCTGTATAGCAGCTGTAAAAGGATAGTCATTAATCCTAGCTCTTCAGCCAACTATTGTTGGGGCCCAATTGTACCCCTGGTGCCCTTGAGAATAGTCCCAGTCAAGCCCTGCAGGCAGCGATATTGATACTAGGCGTCTGTATGGTCAGTTTCTAAAGGGCACAGTCCCTCTAGCAGCAGATAGTAAATCCCTACAGAAGCAGCTCACTATCCAGTTACACACAGTGATTAGTCCACTGTTGGCTTTGCACCCAGGTGACTCACTCAGAAGTGGTGGTGCACATTGGACAGCAAAGTGCACTCTCTGGGCTCCCTCATGGCAAGAGAGCTGTGTCCTGTACAGCCTGGCAAAATGCAGCTTTCCCCTCCTTCTTCTGCTGGGTCTGGTGGGGGCTGTAGTTCAGGCTCAGTAGGCAGCAACCCCAAGGGAGCTACATTTCCCATGATCCTCCTCCAGCTGTTTCTGATTGATCCCTCAGCTGCTTGCCAGGAGGTAGGGGGAGCGAGCAGGGGATAACACACAGAACTGATCTGAAGCTGCACAGCAGGGAAGCTCAGGGTGAAACCCTGCACACACAGACACAGCCAGCTGTTTACACAGATTCCAAAAGCGGGGAAGCGGGGGGGCGGGATCGACACTGCTGGTATGGGATGTAGAGGGCCGGGAAGCCGGCCGCGGCGTCCTTAACAACCGATGAGTCATCGGCTGTCAATGGGTTTCCCCGCTAACAGCTGAATAAAAAAAGTGCCAGTAAAAAAAATAAAGAAAAAAAACGGCGTGGGGTCCCCCACTAGTCCATACCGGACCCTTACCTGGGCATTCTGTCAGGGGACGAGTGAGCGCCCCCCTTCCTGAACCATACCAGGTCACCTGCCCTCAACATGGGGGGGTGGGTGCTTAAGGGCAGGGGGGCTCTGCCCTTCCCACCCCAAAGCACCTTATGCCCATGTTGATGGGGACAAGGGACTCTTCCGGACAACCCTGGGCTGTGGTTGTCAGAGTCTGCGGGCGGGGGCTTATCGGAATCAGGAAGCCCCCTGTCAGGTCACCTTGAGGCTAGGTGACAGATGCACACCGTTGGGATCAGGAGTGCACCGCAAGGCAGTGGACCCTACGGCGGCTGACTGCTGCGGATGGGAGTCCGGGTATAAGGAAGGCAGGATCGCTGGAACACCAACACGGATCCCACCAGGGTTAGAGCGTAGGATTCCCTGGGGCACGGAGTCTAAGAGCCAGCAGGTTTTCACCAGAGCCTCTGATGGTGAGGATGGACTGGGCTGCAACTGGCTCCAGGTCGTGACCCCCAGGGTCCCCCAGCTCACAACCACAGTAGGCAACAGAAGGATAAGGATAGTAAGGAATAAGCCAAGGTCAGGGCCACAAGCAGACAAGGACAACAGAGTACATGCCAAGGTTCAGGGTCACAGGCAAACAGGGATAGTCGGGGACACGCCAAAAGGTCAGGGTCACGAGCAGACAGGAATAGTATAGAACACGCCAAGGTCGGTAACAGAAATAAATGTAGAGCACACAGCAGGCAGGAACAGGAAGCCAAACACACAGGGCTGACCTGCAGTGCAGAGCTTAATATAGAGTTCTCTGATAGGAGCTGGGGTGGAGCCATGCTAGAGGAGAGTAAATAAAAGCAGTCAGGTGAGAGACAGCTGGTCTTAGGAGATGAACACATGGAAACAGGTAAGCTGACAAACAACCTCTATTGCATAACCATGACACCCCCTTTAACAAGTCACGTGACGTCAGAAGGGGGCAGTGTCCCTGGTTGACGTAGCCAGGTGGCCTTGCCTCTTGCCTATATAAGAAATGTCAATGCGTGGAGCGGAGTGTTTATGATTTTTTTGGGTCGGTGGGCGACGTGATTGACCATGGATTTACATCGAGGGACACAAATTTTTTAATAAAGGATTTGTCTGGAGTGGTTATTACTTTTGTACACTTTTTTGGTGAATGGGAAGGTATACTGATTCCCATTCACATGGAGGGGGGGTGGGGGGTGGGATCTGGGGACCTCCTTGTTAAAGGGGGCTTCTAGATTCCGATAAGTTCTCCACCTGCAGACCCCGACAACCACAGCCCAGGGTGGTCAGGGAGAGGCCCTTGTCCCCATCAACATGGGGACAAGGTGCTTTGGGGTGGGGGGGGGGCAGGCTTGCCAGTTTCCTACTGTGTATGTGCGAATTGTGCTGCGCTTTCTCAATGGGTCGGCTGCGGCGAGGGCCAGGTACCCGTCCCCTAACCACAAGGTGCCAAATGTGGCAGTGGAGGGGGGGGGGGCACCCCTTTTGGGTGGAGCTCCATTTTAATTCTGCTCAATATAAATTTTGGACCTGGGAAGGTTCGTAAGTACGTAAACATATAGAAGACGAGCACCTGGTGCTAGGAATAATAAATACAACTACTCATGAAATAGGTCTCTTTCAGGCAAACAGATAGGGGGTGGAAAAAATGGGATGCTGAGCCACAGTTTTGCTGCATCCCTGGCCGCCCACCCGAACTGAGAATAACAGCCGGACAGGGATGTTCACATACTGCAGTCGCAGCATTTTTAACTAGGGGTGCACTGCTTGTCAAACTCACCTGTCGAGTTCTGTGACAAAGATGACTTAGTGAGCCATGCTGACAGTGATGTGGCCCTGGGGCTGCAATTCGCTTAGATATGCTCTTACAGGAATTCTGATCAACAGCAGAAAAAAAAGGAATTTGAAGATTTGGAGGCAGCTGAAAGCAATAGAAGGGACTTTTTGAGTTAGGAATACATACATGAATAGATTTTTTTGGAAAATTATTTTTATTTCGTTTTATACAATACATTTTATAACAAGCCACACATTGTGGACAACAACCAGCCATAAAATTGCCAGTACACATTACAAAAACAATACAACAAAAAAGTTATCACATAAACTTGTGATACATCCCCCCATAACTTTGCCCAGTCAGGTGCACAAACGATGTAACCTCCGGCCGGAGGCGGTCTACCATAATGCAGGTATACAGTCCCGTGACTCCCCATGTGTTCTATCGGATACCTTCAGTGACATGGTTACGCTCTCCACCCCCTCATCCCCCCCACCCCCAGAAAGACATGGTCTACTTTAAAGGAGAGTTGTCCATCCCCCAGATGTGCACTATACAAACTCTTCAAATCCTGTAGCCCCTCAAAACATTCACCACTCTGTGGTACAATATCTACAAGGATCCCTGTACTATACCTCATTGTGGTAAATCAGATACCGTATCCATGGAAGCTATCCACCCCCCCCCCCCCCCAAACGTTCTCAAACTTGTTTAGAGCCCCTCTGCTCAAGTATGTAGCTTTGTAAGGGTACTGCCTTGTTGACCAACGTTTTTCAAGACTCTAAGATTGGTGATACAGAGCTCTTCCATGATAGGATAATGCGCTTTTTAGCATAGAATAGTAGCAGGGTAAGGAGGGTCTGTATAGCCCTGGTAGTGGTCAGGGGCTCCACTAAATGTAGAAGACATACTTCGATGGACATGGGGACAGATATGGAAGTGACCGACCTGATACAGGAGGCAATGGCTTGCCAGTAGGGTTTAATTAGTGGGTATTCCCAAAAGATATGCATAAAGTTAGCTAAGGGTGCAGCGCATATCCAACATAGGGAGTGTTGATTCCCAAACATCCTTGCCAATCCAGCCGGGGTGAGATAGACTCTATGCAGGAATTTGTAATGAATCAATCTATCTCAGCTAGATACTATATACTGAAACGCAGTCCCCCACATATCGTCTCAATTGTCTCTGTCCAGCCCCAGAGCTATAGCCTCCCAAGCTCTCCTGCAAGGCCCCAACAGGAGGGTCGTTTCATGGAACAGGTCTTTATATAGGCAGAAGACAGTGATTCACTGCGTGTCAGCAGCTCTAGGTCACTGGGCTCAAGGTCAAGGGTCTCCCCACCAAATTGCGAGCAGAAAGCATGCCGCAATTGAATGTACCTGAAGAAATGTGTGTTGGGCAGAGTATATTTTAGTTTTAATTCATCAAATGACAATAAAGCACCGTTTGATACAATGTGGATTAAGATTTTAATACCATATTTGGTCCATACTACTGGATCCGGATAACCGAAGAAGTGGGTTAAATTGGGATTACTCCACAGTGGGGTATTGGGGGAAAGTCTGGTTGAGCTAGGCGATCGCACTCCCTGGGCCATAACCCATGCCCTCATCACTGAGCGCATGGAGGATGTCAGTGGGTATGGAGCTTTTAGACCCCTGTATACTAGATGAGACAGCACCTCATAGGAGCCCACACAGGCAGCTTCCAGGGATACAGAGGCATCATCCGGAGGAACAGTCAGCCAGCGGTGGGCCACTGTCAACTGTCCAGCCAGGAATTATTTGTGAAACTTAGGAACCGGGAAACCCCTCTCTCCCCATGGCTGTTGTAGTATTGCTAGTTTGAGGCGGGGAATTCCTCCCTGCCACAAAAAGGAGGAAATTGTGGCATCTATTGATTTAAAAATGGACTTGGTAATCCAAACCGGAGAATTCCTAAGGTTGTACAATAAAAGGGCAGAATTTTCATTTTTATCAAGTTTATCTTCCCAATGAGAGAGAGAGGGAGGTTTTTCCAGGCCTGGAACTTCTTAGCTTTTATAACAAGCAGTGGGGAAATATTAAGATTCATGAAGTCAGACACCAAGTTAGTAATCTGAAGCTCTAAGTACTTGACCCATTGTAGGGAAATGTTGGGGTCACCGACAAATAGAACCAACTTTAATGCCCTGAATCTGGGGGGGAGGAGCGCAGTGCAATCGCCAAGGGCTCCATTACTAATGCAAAAAGGCCAGGAGAAAGGGGGCATCCCTGTCTGGTGCCCCTGGACACAGAAAAAGTCTCTGAGACCCCCCCATTAAAACGGAGGGCCGCTACCGAGTGCTCATACAACAGCTATATCCATTTGAGGAATGTAGGGCCAAACCATGTGTTGCAGTACTGTATATGAGTCATATAGCCCCAGTCAATAGAATCGAAGGCCTTTTCCAGGTCAAAAAACACCAGTGCCCCCCAGAGGACATCTCCTCCCCCAACTGTGTATGGGTATATACTCTCCGTATGTTGATATCTGTGGCTTTTTTGGGCATAAATCCGGTCTGATCAGGTGATACTAAGTGGTGTATAATTTCCATCAGTCTGTTGGCAAGCATCTTGGTGAGTATTTTTAGGTCCATATTCAGCAAGGCTATGGATCTGTATGAAGAACAGCAAAGGGGGTCCTTGTCAGGTTTGGGTAATAACACTACATGTGCCTCATAGAAGGAAGTTGGTAAACCCCCTTGTTCAAAATAGTCAGTGTAGAGTCATAAAAGTCTGCGTGACAAGATATCTAGGTATTGCTTGTAACACTCCGCTGGGAGTCCATCGGGTCCTGACGATTTACCATTAGGAAAGGATGCAATAGCAGTCGCCAATTCTTTGTCCATGAAGGGAGCCTCGAGACTGGCCGCTACCTGATCGGACAACACCGGGATCTAAAGGGGGCCCAGCAGGTCAGTCAGTACCTGGTGGTCATACAGTGGGATAGCAGAGTATAGGCCCGAGTAATATGCCACAAAAGCCTGCATAATACCCTCTCTATCCCTTACCATGTTACTCTCCGAGGAATAAACACAAGGTATAGCCGTGTGCGCCCGTGCATCTGCAGTCAGGTATGCCAACAGCTTACCATTTTTATCACCCTTCTCAAACAGTTCCTCAGCTCTGTTTCTACTATTACATTGGGTAAGGTTTTGGAAATGTACCAATAGGGCCCTTCTAGCCATCTGCAATTCAGTTAGGGAGGATGGGGAGAGTGCCTCAGCATGAGCCTTAGCACAGTGTGTTTCATGAGTGCAGCTTTAATGGCTGATACATATGCCCCTCTAGTGGATGCTTTGAACGCATCCCATACTACAGGCCCCCCTGTCGAGCCCTCATTGTGTTCCCAGTATTCCCATATATAAGATAGGAGTAACCTCTCTCACCAGGATGTTTCCATTGCCAGACCTTCTCCAGAGACGCAGACTCCACCCAATGCCCGAGTTCCAGATTTTGCCCCCTGGTGGGGTTCGAGGTGTCCAAGGAGTAATCCAGGATATTGTTTAAATCACCCGCTACGAGCTGCTTCAAAGGGCCGAAGGTGGCAACTTTCTCCAACAATTGGTATAGCACCTCATTTTTGAAAGGAGGAGGGACATATACATTAGCAATAGCTATTAGTTGAGATTCACCCTTCTCAAACAGTTCCTCAGCCCTGTTTCTACTATTACATTGGGTAAGGTTTTGGAAATGTACCAATAGGGCCCTTCTAGCCATCTGCAATTCAGATAGGGAGGATGGGGAGAGTGCCTCAGCATGAGCCTTAGCACAGTGTGTTTCATGAGCCTGGAGCTCATCAGGCTTGGAATTTTTCTCAGCCCGTGCAGTTTTGATTGCCGACACATATGCCCCTCTAGTGGAAGCTTTGAATGCGTCCCATACTACAGGCCCTCCTGTCGAGCCCTCTTTGTGTTCCCAATATTCCTGTAGATGAGGCGAAACCAGGGCCTCAACCGAGGACTCACTTACCCATCCAGGGTGCAGTCTCCAGGACCTATTTCGGCCACTCGGCGCAAGGGTCGAATAGGTTTTTTTTTAACCTGAAATTATTCTAGTACTGAAAATTTTCTAAATACTGAAACAATAATCCTTTATTGAGTTCTAAAAGTTTGAGAATACCAGCCTTTGAAAAATTGACAATTGTGTCATCACTGCCAATTGCAGAAGCCATCAACATAGCATAGCCATGTACAGCTATTCACATGTATAGGCAGCTGTACACAGCATGTGTGGCTCAGCAGGTGCCTGAAAAAGCACCAGGGATTATATGCAGGTAAAGAGTATCTGTCACTTGCAGTTTACTAAATAGGTGCAAAGTTAGAAGCAATATAATACAGGTTCACACACACACATATGAAAGCTGCACAAACATAGATTCTTCACAGCGATGTCTCTGTGGCTCAATCAGAGTAATATGTGGCTGCATACTATAGTCTCCACAAGACAACAGTGAGTCTAGCCGAGTAGCACTACTTCAGTAAAACAATTTAGAACACAAAGAGCTACTATCCTCATAGGCAGCATCCCTCACAAGTGAAGTTCAGGGTAGCTCTGGTAACACAGGGGAACAGCTGAAGGGATCCAAGGCCTGAAGACACATGAGGCCATCAGACTGGAACTATAGTAATATGGTAGCAATTAGAGAAGTGCTCTCCACAGTAGCTGGGTCTGTTGGAGAAGCTGTGTGCTATTAGACTCTTGCCTGACTGCCTGCACACTGGTTCTGATAGTGGAGGGCCACTCACTGGACTGTAGACCTATGCAGTCATGCAGAGGCATTACAAAATTTTAAAGCATAACACAGACAGTTGCAGCCATAGAACATATTCTTAAAGTATGAACTACTTGAATCTGTTGCACGTGCTGGAAATCATAAAGCAGCACAGTAGCACTAGTCTTATTTTTAAAGACTATGAGCAAGGCAGACTCTTTATTGCAATAAATTCAACCTACCTGCCTTTTCGCAGTCTTCCATGGAACATATGCTCAGATGTGCAAGCATTGCATAGTGTACATTCCGGCACAGATGTGCTGCGATGACTGAATGGCTATGCATGCGCAGGAGTGACATCATACAATGCTGGCCAATGAAAACAGCTGCAGACCGGCTCCTGGAGGAGGCCAGGTAGAAAATGCCAGCAGTGGCAAGCAACCATTGAAGGAAAAGTAAGTATCACAGATTTTTGTACTGCTTTAACCACTTCAAAACTGGGCCAATTCTGACATTTCTCACATCCAAGTTAAGGACTCTTTCAGTTTTCTTCTCTAAGTTTTATTTATTCATTTTTTTACATGGTCTCTTTAGATATTGTGGGCAGCACAGTGGTGTAGTGGTTAGCACATTCGCCTAGTAACAAAAGGGTCGCTGGTTAGAAGCCCAACCACAACACTACCTGCCTGGAGTTTGCATGTTCTCCGTGTGCCTGCGTGGGTTTTCTCCGGGTACTCCTACACGCCAAAGACATGCTGGTAGGTTAATTGGCACCTGTGTAAATTGGCCCTAGTATATGTATGTATGATTTTGAGTTAGGGACCCTAGTTTGTAAGCTCCTTGAGGGCAGGGCCTTTCTGATGTGTTTCCACTGCAGAACCTATCCCTACCCCCCCAGCCCACTCTCCGCTTTGATTTGGAGCAGAGATCGTTCTGACAGTGAGTGACATGTGACAGTGTCCAGGTCCAGCCCACCCCCCCAGGGCACACTCCACTCTGATATGATGTGTGTGTACAGTGCCATCAGCACCCCCCCCCCCCAGGACGCTCTCCATCGCTCTGACGTGTGTGTCCAGCACGCACTACCCCCCCCCGACGCTCTCCTGGCTGTGTCACACACACTCACACTGCTGGTAAATCATGATGGGACAACAAAACGTGGCACCTGGCGGCGGCTCTCCGGCCATGAGGACAGGTGGAGTTGGAGACTGGAAGAGGCACCCGACACAGAGGCAGGTACAACATAAAGCAGAACGGTGCGACCGTGCGAGCGAGGAACCGGCAGCAAGCAACACAGGGTCACGTTGATACAAGTTTGCTGAGGGCCATCACCTCATATGGTGTGTTGAATAAAAACTGTTGCTGTCTGTCTTAGATAATGAGATTGTATATTATATAATGACAATGACATGCAATTTGCAAATGTTTGTGTATATGTATATTCACTGATCTGCCAATACCCAACAAATCCCAAATGCCAAGTATGTACCGAGGTCCCCCCTCCCCCCCCCCGTGAGGCTGTATTGATTGGCAGTGACGCACCATACGCTTCCCTTAGTAGTTTAGTGTCTGAACAGATCAATATCTGATGTGATCAGAACTATATTAGCGTCCCCAGCAGTTTAGGGTTCCCAAAAACGCAGTGTTAGCGGGATAAGCCCAGATACCTGCTAGCACCTGGATTTAGCCCCTCCATCCAGCCCAGCCCACCCAAGTGCAGTATCAATCGATCACTGTCACTTACAAAAACACAAAACACATAACTGCAGCATTTGCAGTTAGGCCTGATCCCTGCGAACCCTAACATTTTTTTTGGTAGCGTTTGAATTAGAAGCTGACAGTCAGGTGCTTTTTTTCTTGTGAGTCTCACTACTGTACCAGTAAATTTAGAGACCAAAATGTCAAATTGAAGGTACAGTAGTGAAGAGGCCTACACGTTTCTGAGCATGACAGATAGTGAAGAGGAAGTCACTCATCTGTCAGATTAAGGCTCAGAATACGATTCTGTAGACGACAGTGGCACCCTGACAGATAGCTCTGACGACGGAGTTATGGTCCCTGCCAAGGTCAGGCGTACCAGACCCCATTCTTCTGCTGTCGTTGAGGTGCAAGAACCGCAGGGCTCTTGTATGGAGCAGAGAGCCAGTACTAGCGCCGCGCATCCTTTTGGTGAACTGGCAAGCACCAGCGGCCTAGTACATCCTGGTCGTACATCCAGCACTGCAGTAACACTTGTTGACGTGTCTGAGTCACATAAGTGCAGTTCAAGCTGGCGAGGTGGCAAGCGTGAGTAGTGTCCCACTGCCACCAAGAAGAAGACAAAGACAGGTCCGTCGAGCCCATAGTGCCCTTCCTGCTGCATTCGCCAATCCTAATTGGGAGCCCACCACTTCTGCAGCACCCGTGCTTCCCCCATTCACTGGCCAACCCAGAATTCAGGTGGAAACAGTTGATTTTACGTCACTTGATTTATATTCGCTGTTTTTCACCGAAGATCTCTATAGATCTATTGTGGCCAAAGCAATTTATATGCTGGTCAATTCATCGCCGCTAATCCCCAGTTGACCCTTGCCAGAGAATGGAAACCAATTACGTTTTCCGAATTTAAGACCTTCCTGGGGTTATCCCTCCTCATGGACATAACTAAAAAGAGTGAGTTGCGGTCATATTGGTCGACTGACCCAATTCACCATATGCCTGTGTTCTCTGCCTCCAAGACCAGGACACGATATGAGCAGATATTGCAGTTCATGCATTTCAACGATAATGAATTCTGTTGTCCTCGGGGTGACCCTGAATTTGATTGGTTCTACAAAATTTGGCCCCTCGTAAACCAATTCATCCAACATTTTGCAGCCTTATTTACTCCCCATCAAGTTGTCTGCGTTGATGAGTAGGGATGGGCCGAACACCCCCCCGGTTCGGTTCACACCAGAACATATCGAACAGGCAAAAAATTTGGCAGAACACACGAACACCGTTAAAGTCTATGGGACACGAACATGAATAATCAAAAGTGCTCATTTTAAAGGCTCACATGCAAGTTATTGTCATAAAAAGTGTCATTTGTGCAGGGACTGTTCTAAACACGAGAAAAATGTGCCAATTTACAGGCATACTATAGACACCCCCCAGGTACAAAATTTAAAGGAATATTTCACTTTTATTGTTTCACTTTAAGCATTATTAAAATCACTGCTCCAGAAAAAACGGCCGTTTTTAAAACTTTTTTTGCATTTATACATGTCTCCTGGAGCAGGACCCGAGTCCCCAAACACGTTTTATGACAATAACTTGCATATAAGCCTTTAAAATGAACACTTTTGATTTTTCATGTTAATGTCCCAGCGGATTTCAAATTTGCCCCGAACACCACATATTGTTCGGTGTTCTGCAGAACATCCGAACAACCAAAGTTTTGCTCGGGCCGAACCGTTCGCCCATCCCTATTGATGAGTACCTGATTACGTTTTGTGGGCGCTTGTCATTCAAACAGTATCTTTCCAGCAAGCGTGCCAGATACGGGGTCAAGATGTATAAGTTCTGTGACAGGGCCACAGGCTATACATGTAGTTTTATGGTTTACGAGGGAAGAGTTATGTAGAGCCGGAGAACTGCCCAGACTACATAGAATGCGCTGGTAAGATTGTGCGGGACTTGGTGTCACCCTTATTCGGAAAGGGGTACCACTTGTATGTGGACAATTATTACACAAGCGTGCCAATTTTTAGTCACTTGTTTGATCACCAAATTGGCGCATGTGGCACTGTGCGATCTAATCGCTGGGGCTTACCCCAGCGGCTTATAGATTGCCATCTTAGGCTGGGAGAGAGAGCCTGCTTGAGATGTATTAATTTGCTCGCTGTGAAGTGGAGGGATAATAAGAATGTTTTCGTTCTGTCCTCAGATATGACGGTCCAAATTCCTATGGCGACTGATGTTGTGGAGAAACCCCTCTGTGTCCATGAATATAACCTTAACATGGGAGGGGTGGATCTCAACGACCAGTCGTTGGCGCTGTAGCTAATTGCCCGTAAGGCCAGACGCTGGTACAAAAAAGTGTCTGTATATTTATTCCAATTGGTTCTGCTGAATGCTTATGTGTTATACAAAGCTTCAGGACGGACTGGATCCTTCCTTAAATTCCAGGAAGAGATCATCACAGCCCTTCTGTTTCCAGACGGTGCTGTGGCCCAACTTCCCAATCCAAATGCAGTAAGCCAGCTGCATGGGAGGCATTTTCCGCATGTCCTCCCTGGTACCCCTACCCAAACGATCACCCCAAAGAAGATGTCGTGTCTGTAGAAATCGCGGATATAGGCATGACACGTGCTTTTATTGTCCCTCCTGTCCTGACCAACCTGGTCTTTGCATTGGTGACTGTTTGGAACGCTACCACACGCTAGTTGTGTATTAGCGTAGGGTACAGCATCACACAGTCCTGGGCACACTTACACAGGGTCTCGAAAGATGTGATGGCCATCACATTTTGAGAGACACTAATCTGCAACATTCAGTTTACAGTCTTTTTACAGTTTTTATAAAAGTGAAAAAAGTGAAGAAAAAAAAAAACACACAAAAACACATAAAAATATAAAATAAAAAATCCAAAAATAGTTGTGGTTGTATTTTCTTCTCTCTCTCTATTGTTCTCTCTCTTATGTTCACTCTCTACTGTCTGCTCTACTGTTCGCTTACTATTGTTCTATATCTATTGTTCTCTCTCTGTTTTATTTTTACTATGTTTTATTTGCTTTGCAGGCATGGTATGTTATACTGTAATGTTTGTTTTATTGTTAACCATCATTTGCTTAACAGGTATGCCATTCAGCTGCAGTACGGGTTTATTTATCTTGACAGCAACAGCATTTGCTCCCACGATACATTAAGCCGTGACTCCAGCACTGTCGGAGGTGATTTCACCACCACAGTTAAAAAAAAAGAGCATATATGCCAAAGCATGGGGGCAGGGGTCGAGGAGCTATTTGCTCCTAACAGTTAAAAAAAAATGGTGCATGTATGCCCATCATTAGAAGTGGGTGGATGAAGGGCGGTATTCTAATTCTTTTCAGCCAGTGATCAGCTTTCATGTAAAAGCAGTCCTAGTGGCCAATTATCCTCTAGACTGCTTTTATAAACAGTGGGAGGAAACGTCCCCCCCCTCCCACCGTCTTCCATGGATTTCTAGGGCTCTCCTGTCCCAACAGGGAACCCGAGAATGCTGCCGGTGGTTCCGCCAGCTGACCATAGAGCTGATCAGAGACCAGAGTGGCTCCAATCATCTCTATGGCCTAAGAAACCGGAAGCTACGAGCATTTCATGACTTAGGTTTCGCCGGATATAAACACCGCCATTGAGAAATTGGCAAAGCATTTTATCACACCGATCTTGGTGTGGTCAGATGCTTTGAGGGCAAAGGAGAGATCTGGGGTCTAATAGACCCCAATTTTTTCAAAAAGAGTACCTGTCACTACCTAGTGCTATCATAGGGGATATTTACATTCCCTGAGATAACAATAAAAATGATAAAAATAAAAAAAAATGAAAGGAACAGTTTAAAAATATAATAAAAAAACAAATAAAATAATAATAAAAAAAAAGCACCCCTGTTCCCCCGTGCTCAGGCACAAAGGCAAACGCAAGCGTCGGTCTGGTGTCATAGGTAAACAGCAATTGCACCATGTATGTGAGGTATCACCACAAAGGTCAGATCGAGGGCAGTAATTTTAGCAGTAGACCTCCTCTGTAAATATAAAATGGTAACCTGTAAAGGCTTTTAAAAATGTATGTAGTTTGTCGCCGCTGCACGTTTGTGCGCAATTTTAAAGCATGTCGTGTTTGGTATTCATGTACTCAGCATAATTTTTTATATCATCAAACATTTGGGCAATATAGTGTGTTTTAATGCATTAAAATGAAAAAAAGTGTGTTTTTTTACAAAAAAATTGCGTTTGAAAAATCGCTGCGCAAATACTGTGTGAAAAAAAAATTGCAACACCCACCATTTTAATCTGTAGGGCCTTTGCCTTAAAAAAATATATAATGTTTGGGGGTTCAAAGTAATTTTTTCACGTAAACAAAAAGTGTCAGAAAGGGCTTTGTCTTCAAGTGGTTAGAAGAGTGGGTGATGTGTGACAAATGTTGTGCATAAAAGGCCAGGACAGTTCAAATCCCCCTCCCCAAATGACCCCTTTTTGGAAAGTAGAAACCCCAAGCTATTTGCTGATAGGCATGTTGAGTTCATGTCAACCTTCCAATACCGCTTACTGCGATAGCCAGCTATAGATGGGGGCGGTGGCAAGTTTTGTTTTTCATATCACATTGGTGTTTGTATTGGTCCAGCAATGCACCAACACCTTCGCAGCCATTGTGCTACATGCTGGGTGTTTCAAGGAGTGCTCCTGTACCTTTAAGAAGGTATAGGCTCCCCTTCAGTCCACCTGCCCTCATCTATCCATCAGAATGCATGTGCCTCCACTGTGGGGACACCTATAGTCTAGTGTTTGGACCACAGATAACAGGGTGCCGTGACAAGGCTCTGTGGCTTAAGCATGCGTTTGCAAATGCGTGCGGACTAAACCCCTTTTTTTAACGCATATTGTTATGCCCTGTACACACGATAGGATTTTCCAATGGAAAATGTGTGATAGGATCTTGTTGTCGGAAATTCCGACCGTGTGTTGGGTCCATCACACATTTTCCATAGGAATTTCCGACACACAAAGTTTGAGAGCTTGCTATAAAATTTTCCGACAACAAAATGTCAGAAATTCTGATCGTGTGTACACAAATCTGATGCACAAAGTGCCACGCATGCTCAGAATAAATTAAGAGAGGAAAGCTATTGGCTACTGCCCCGTTTATAGTCCCGACGTACGCGTTTTAGGTCACCGTGTTCAGAACGATCGGATTTTCCAACAACTTTGTGTGACCGTGTGTATGCAAGACAAGTTGGAGCCAACATTCGTCGGAAAAAATCCATTGATTTTGTTGTCAGAATGTCTGGTCAATGTCCGACCGTGTGTACAGGGCATTAGATAGGTGCATTTGGTTGTCTGCAAACTGGTTGGTAAGTAGGCTTGGGTTTTCCTGGGCATTCCCCAGGCTTTGTTGTTACATGTTGAGTCCATGGAATATTTTATATTTTGTCACAAGTTTCGGGAAAATTTTTTTTTTTTTTTGCACAAAGTTGTCACTTAATGATATATTGTTCAAACATGGCATGGTTATATGTGGAATTACACCTCAAAACGCATTCTGCTGCTTCTCCTGAGTACGGGGATACCTCATGTGTGAGACTTTTTGGGAGCTTAGCCGTGTACAGGCCCCCTAAAACCAAGCACCGCCTTCAGGATTTCTAAGGCTGTTAATTTTTGATTTCACTCCTCACTACCTATCACAGTTTTGAAGGCCATAAAATGCCAAGATAGCACAACCCCCCCCCTCCCCAAATGACCCCATTTTGGAAAGAAGACACCCCAAGCTATGTGATGAGAGGCATGTTGAGTCCATGGTATATTTTATATTTTGCCACAAGTTGCGGGAAAAAGAAAAAAATTTCTTTTTTGCACGAAGTTGTCACTAAATGATCTATTTCTCAAACATGCCATGGGCATATGTGGAATTACACCCCAAAATACATTCTGATGCTTCTTCTGAGTACGGGGATACCACATGTGTGGGACTTGGGAGCCTAGCCACGTACAGGACACCAAAAACCAAGCACCTCCTTCAGGCTTTCTAAAGACGTAAAATTGTGATTTTACACCTCATTACCTATCATAGTTACGGAGGCCCTGAAATGTCCAGATAGCACAAACCCCACCCCCAACTGACCCCATTTTGGAAAGTAGATGCCTCAAGGTATTTGCCAAGAGGCATGGTGAGTATTTTGCAGATCTCATTTATTTTTGAAAATAATGAAAGAAAAGAAAACATTTTTTTTTTCTTTTTTGAATTTTCAAAACTTTGTGACAAAAAGTGAGATCTGCAAAATACACAACATGCCTCTCAGAAGATAGCTTGGGGTGTCTACTTTCCAAAACGGGGGCCTTTGGGGGGGGGGGGGGAGTTTACTATCTGGGCATTTTATGGCCTCCGAAACGGTGATAGGCAGCGAGGAGTGAAATAAAAAATGTACGCCCTTAGAAAGCCTGAAGGCGGTGATTGGTTTTCGGGGTCCTGTATGTGGTTAGACTGCCAAAAGTTCTACACATGTGGTATCCCCGTACTCAGGAGAAGAAGCAGAATGTATTTTGGGGTGTAATTCCACATATAACAATGCCATGTTTGAACAATATATCATTTAGTGACAATGTTGTGTGAAAAAAAAAATTGTCATTTTCCCGCAACTTGTGGCAAAATATAAAATATTCCATGGACTCAACGTGCCTCTCAGCAAATAGCTTGGGGTGTCTACTTTCCAAAATGGGGTCATTGGGGGGGGTGCTATCTTGGTATTTCATGGCCTCCAAAACTGTGATAGGTAGTGAGGAAGTGAAATCACCATTTTACGCCCTTAGAAAGCATGAAGGCGGTGATTGGTTTTCGGGGTCCTGTACACGGCTAGGCTCCTAAAAAGTCTCACACATGTGGTATCCTCATACTCGGGAGAAGCAGTAGAATGTATTTTGGGGTGTCATTCCACAAATGCCCATGGCATGTTTGAGCAATATATCATTTAGTGACAACTTTGTGCAAAAAAAAAAAATTTATTTTCCCGCAATTTGTGGCAAAATATCAAATATTCTATGGACTCAACATGCCTATCAGCAAATAGCTTGGGGTGTCTACTTTCCAAAATGGGGTCATTTGGGGGGGGGGGGTGTGCTAACTTGCCATTTTATGGCCTTCAAAACTATGATAAGTAGTGAGGAGTGAAATCAAAAATGTACACCCTTATGCTGCGCACGCTGTACACACGTTCGGAATTTCCGACAACAAATGTTCGATGTAAGCTTGTTGTCGGAAATTCTGACCATGTGTAGGCTCCATCGGACATTTGTTGTCAGAATTTCAACAACAAAAATTTGAGAGCTGGATCTCAAATTTTCCAACAACAAAATCCGTTGTCGTAAATTTTAATGCGGCACATTTTCTTCTTCTTTATGATGCTAGAATAATGAAGTGGTTTTGCTGCTGATATTCACACAGAGTTCTGACAAACTGATTTCTTTATTATTTCTCATGATCTCATGAATAATCTTTATAATTTTTTTTGCCAGTTCTCCAGAATAATGTTTATATTTTTTTTTATAGTGATCTACTTTTTAAAAATTTTTTGTTTTGTTTTTTCTAGTGATCTCCATAATTTTTTTTTGTGTGTCAAGTTATCACAACACCATTATTAACTTGTATTTTTTAACCTCAAATAGATTGTTTGGTGTTGGTGTCCCTTGTTAATTTGACACTGTATTTTTGAAATGTATCTGCCTACTCACAAACAAACTGTCCTTTTTGAACTAAAACACATAGCCAAGTATTTGTGATAAAAAATAGACATTTATTAGGGGTCATAACAAAATAAAGAGGAAGGCAACGCTGGATAAACTGGTGAAATTGGCGAAGCCTTTGTACCCCAGGGCACACATCAATTATTTGATAGGCAAAATCGGTATCTGAAGAGTCCATTTAATAGGGGGCACAATTTGGTCCAGGACCCCGAGAGATCGGGAGCAGCAGCAGATGACATATATGTTCCAGGCTTTGGTCATACAACAGCCTGCGTCTTTTGTCAGACAAGACTGAACCCAGGCCATCGCACTCTTGTCTTCCTTCCACGCTTGCTTCCAGGCTGTGGCTGTGGTGTTGGATTTGTGGCAGGAGGTGGAGGAGATGGAGGATGGTCCAACTCACACAGGTGGGTTTTGCTTGTGAGTTCACCCCTCAACTCCTTATTTAGGGCCAGATAGATCACTTCCTCACGAATGAGGCGTTGGCCCACCTCCATTTCCTGCATTTTGGTGGCTACCATGCAGGCATAGGCCTCTTGAATATTGGGGGTGGTTCTGAGGGCCGCAGTAGCCTCCCGAATCAAAGAAAGTGCTGACTCCTGCAGGTTCCACCCCTTCCTGGTCCTTTTTGTTGGAAGGCGGAGGGGAGGAACCTGGGATTCAGTCAGGCTACTGGGCATGACCACTTCCTGGCTGCCACTTACCCGGCCACCTCCTGGCTGCCACTTACCCCCGCCACCTCCTGGCTGCCACTTACCCCCGCCACCTCCTGGCTGCCACTTTCCCTCGCCACCTCCTTGCTGCCACTTTCCACAGCCTCCTCCTGGCTGAGGCTTTCCTGTGTATGAAAATGGGACATAGTTTTAGTATATTGTTCATCAATTAAACACAATTTTGAGAATATGTTAAACAATGCTATACCTGACTCAAGCTGGGCTCCTCCACACCTTCTTCCTGGGTGGAAGGCCCAGGTTGGACGTCGGAAGCCTCATCTGATGTGGAAGGAAGAGTGGAAGGAAGAATGGAAGAAAGGGTTGAGAGTGATGGCCTGATTTCAGTCTGGTCTGACAGACATCGCAGTCTGTCGTAGTACCAGTGCCTGGGTACATATACGCCATCTGCTGTTGCTCCTGATCTCATGGAATCCTGGACCTTCTTGCGCTCCCTATTATATGTGCTAATCAGGCCACCAATTTTGGCCTTCAAATAGTTGATGTTTGCCGTGGGAATCTGCGGCTTCACCAATTCCAGCAATTGATCCAGCGCTGCCTGCCTCTTTATTTTATTAGTATAAAAGGGGTGTTTTGTCTGCCACAGACAGGGCAGCTCTCTGTACATATCAATGAATTTGGGGAGGAAGCTGTGATCATTGAATCGATCCATTTTATCTGCAAGACACAACACAAGACAAACCCTAATGTCAGGCTAAACTCTCAGAATCTTGTCCCAATAAAGGCCTCAATCTATAAGCAGTATAGACCACGGATCCCCCAAGGTAAAATTGTACCTTCGTTATCACGATCAGTGCTTATGCTACTCCATACTCCACTCACAGATCGTAAGTATACAAAAATAAAAATAATAATGCGCCAACTAAAACAGAAAAAAAGCTGCCGACACAACAATCAGACTAATTGTAATGGAACTATAGGATAAATAAGTGTGGCGCTAAATAGTTATGTGCGTTATTGGGCAAAGCCTGACAGAATGGAAATCCGTGAGGACAACAGCTCAATAAAGTGTATTTAATGAAACACCAAATAACTTGTGTATAATACTAGTGAAAGTAATGTATAAATGAATAGGGGAATGTGTGAATAGATTAATCAAAAAAATCTAGTGTGCATTGGGGATCAACAATGGTAGGATCAACTCACTATAAATAGTGTGAAGAAGTAAGTGGAGAAATTCTTCCCCATAAATCTCAAATCAAAAAATGGTAAATTAAACAAAACTTGTGAATAGTGTAGTGACACACATGAGAAATATAAAAACATGAAGCACCATAGCAACATACATTGCTGTCACGACCAAAAGTCCAGCAAATAATTATAGATAACTAGTATAACTGCAGTCCAATGACAAATAAAAAGATCTGTAGCTGTCAAGATGAATGGTAGAAAGGCCTTAAATCCGGGGATGGCGTCCACAGGATAAGGAGCCCTGCATATGTATGGACGGGATAGGCAAAAATACCCTTACCGGCAATGGTGGACCCCTCGGCCAGCGGCCTGGGGGTCGAACAGGCTTAGGATAAGGAAGAGGGTTCCACAGCAGCTGGAGATGTTGGGGGGAATCCGCGACACTCACCAACCGACCTCTCTGATTGTAACAACTCCCGGTCTCCGAGGGGTCAATCAAGAACTGCTTACAGGAAAGCCGCTTCCATAAACCGGATATGGATCCTCAGAAAATGGGGTTCAAAAAGAAGACCTCCCCATAGTGTAAATCCGCTTATTAAAAAGCATTTATTTGAAAATCAAGAGCTATACAGCACACCATGACCTAAACATCACAGTCAGGTATAAAACAATAAAAAGCGCTATAAAATGAAAGTGGCAAGACAGGCATAACCACCTGACGCGTTTCGTCCTACGGGACTTCAACTGGGGTACATGACTGTCTGCCACACATGCCTGTATATATATAAAACATATGATTACCCAGTATTAGCAGCTGTTCGCGCCATGTATACCGTTACTTCCGGGTTATCCGGAAGGGGGCGTCAGAATAGAAGATATACCAATCACAAGGACTCGGGAGCTGGCTCTCAACCAAGCCTCAATGTGGGAGATCCTATGCGAATATGTTGTGGGCGGCGTCCACCTCCAAGTACCTCCTTTGTGAGAAGGTGACGTATGCCCGCCAATTGGATTCTAAGGTCGGGGAGTGACGCATCCACCAGGACGCGTCACCTCCCATGGCCAATCGTGGCCGGAATAGAGAGGACGTACAGCGTCCAATAGGAGGCCGTACCAAAACAACGTGTGACGTCAGTTCCATAGTAACCGGAAGTGACGGAGGATGGAGCGCAAATGCGAACCCAGCCTCACCATGATGGGGCGGCAAGTAAATTGGTCCGCCAGTGATCGTACACAGAACACATAATGAGGTCTGGAGCGCAAATGCGGTCCAGCCTCCATAGTAAAGAGATAAAGATAGCTTAACATGGCGTGAACATCGCTAAGTTTGGCAACCTTAAATTGGCTAATGATATAGTGTATTATAGTCCAGCAGAAATATAAAAAATTTCTAAACCATGACTGGGTGAGAAATATCATAACCCTGTATACATATAAAAACTGATAATAAAAATAAACTATGAAAAAATGCCAAAAAAATGTGAAAACCCTTATGAGAGACTGAAGGATAAGTGATATTTATATTCGAAGGTGGTGAACCCATAATCTTATCTAAAAAAATGATGATAAAACACATGGTGTCAAAAAAATTAAAAATATAAAATGTAAAGATCATATCCACCTATATCTTGGTAGCAATGGAAATATATAGACCGCCAATTGATAACCAATAGTATCAATGGTAGTCAGAGAACCATAGACAAGGTCCAATCAAAAAGGGGACAAATTCCACTATTGGAACCTCTGCTCCTCGTCATAAAAAAGTAGTGGGAGAGGGCCAATAATATATCGATCAAGACTGGTTGATAAAAGCATTTATATCCCAGTCGACATTGAGGCCAAATGGTAAATAGCATTTTAATTGATGTATCCAGAAAGTTTCTAATCTCGACACGCCCCTTTTCATAGACGCGCCCCTCCAATGTGGAATAAATTTATCGATAACCTGAAACTGGATACCATTCGGATTTTGATTATGACATCGCAAAAAATGTCGTAAGTATGATCGTAAGTATGATGCATGCGTGTTACGCTTTATATACACAGTGCATGCGTGAAACTCCGCCTGCCCCTGACCTTCTTTTTAGTATATTCCCCACTCCTTCTCTTTCCGCGCAGTGGGAGAGCACATGGCGAAGAAAGAGCAAGTGCATGCAGAGGAGAGCGGCAATGAGGAGGACGACGAAAGCCCGGAGCCACAAATGTCCAGATCCAGGAGATTTAAGGCCTCAAATATGTCCTTTGTAGAGATGGTGGAGATGATGGACATCTTGAAGAGGGCCGACTATGACGGCAAACATGGACCATACAGAAACCCAAATGTGAGAAAGGCCAAAATCATGACTAAAGTTGTGAAAAGTCTGCAGAAGGATTTTGGGGTACGATGATCCAAGGACCAACTGAGTAAACGATTGTCAGACCTCAAATTGAGGGAGCAGGATTAGTACAGAAGAATCAAGAGAGTGCTGCAAAAAAGTAAGTATTTTGTCGTGTGTTACTATTATTATTATTATTATTACGTTTGTGCTGCTCCATGTGCTTTTCTTTACTGTTGTACAGTTTAAAATGGCAAGTTTCAGGTTCGTGAGCACAGTAATCGTTCATAGTAAATATCGTTTGTTCGCCCACTAATACAATGTTTTTGGCAGATGCAGGTTAACTACATTTGTTCATGCCTATTTGTATTAAAAAAACGTTTAGTGCATTGTTGTCTAGATGGGTTTGTAACTAGAATGAAATGAAAACTTGATTCAGTATAAAGAGAGGACACTCAGCAGCTGTTTACACATCTGGACGCAGGAGCACTAGTGTGGGACACCAGAACAAACTTTTTAGGGTGTCCCACACAGGTGCTCCAGTGGATACTAGGGGTCTCTACATGTGTGAAACGACCAAAAAGGGTAAGTATTCCAGATTTAGAAAGGGAAAAAAATAATGTCTTCAGCTTGGAACTCTGCCAAAACAGACAATTGTACGATACTTCCAAGCAATGTTTCATATTCCTATTTCTGGCCTCAAATATCTGTGTGCTAAGTATACTTATTTTTTAATTCACATAGGGGAGAAAAGACTCGGGACATCTGAGAACACCAGGAACCCCACTACTCCTAAAGAAGGAGAACTCAGCACACCACAATCAGAGCTTTATGAAGTGCGCGAAATAGTGACCACAACAGGTCAGTGTCGGAGACCACAGCTTCAAGTAATAGATGTATGCCTGCATATTTATAATACATGGTGTGTTTTTTTATTTTAGGTGATGTGGATGTTGTGGAAGAAGAATCTCATTTCACAAGTGCAAGTGCACACGTTCTCATCGGGGAGATCATGGTGTGCATTTGTGAATTACAGAAGATCAAGGAAGACATCAATGATGTTGAAAAAAGACTCAAAAACATCATTGCTGTTTTAGGCAGATTCTAAAACACCCCAAAATTATTCAAGTTTATTATATTTGTTCTTTAAAAAAATTTTTTAAAGTAATTTGAAAGCCAAATTTTGAAGATGCACACAGTTTGTCAACATGTGCTATCTGCCATCACGGGATATCAATGTACGTGTTTTGTGGGTGCAACCCCTTCCTCACAACTAAAGTAGATGAGAGAAAGGGGTTGCACTGCCAAAACACGTCCATTGATCCCCCATGGTGGGAGATAGCACATGTTGACATTAGGTATGTGTGCATCTTCAAAATTTGGCTTTCACATGGGTGACATCACCAAATCTGATGAAGGCAAGATCAACACAGTTTGGACATACTAATGTCTGATATTGCCTTCACTTTGTCAAAGTTAAACTTTGTAAGTTCCTGAGTTGTGTATGTTTTATGGTTTTAAACATGCCTGTTTAACCTAAAAAAGGCTATTTCTACTGTCAAACATAAAAATGTTATACAACAAATATGTTGGTTTGTTCAAAAATGCACATGTGAATGTGCTTTGAGTAAAATGTTTTCTACTCAACAAAGTGTGTCTTCTTCTTTCAATGCTCAATACCAGTTTTTGTAGTAAGTTGGTGTTTACAGTGGCAATGGGAGTTATTTACTAAAGGCAAATCCACTTGGCACTACAAGTGCACTTTCAGTGCAGTTTCAGTGCACTTTTAAGTGCACTTGCAGTACACTTGTAGTGCAAAGTGGATATTCCTTTAGTAAATAACCCCCACAGTGCTCTAAAATTTGCCCCAATTAGGCCAGTTTCGGGACTCAAAACAATTAATTCATGGTGCTGAAAAGGATGGGGTTTTTTTTAATCATGAATGCATTACATACATTAACAACAAAAACAATGTGTGTGTGTAGCAAACCCACAACATAATAGTTAGCTGAAGAAGAGATTGTCACCTCATGCATTAAATAAATTATGTTTGCACTATTGAAGAAAATGCCCAAAAAGAAAAGCCCATTGGAGAACCTAGGAGACAGCTAAAAGAAACAAGCAGTAAATCAAATGAAATATTATTTCAGTTTAAAATAAAAATGTATTTTAAAAATGTTTATCAAACATTTGCTGGCATATCAATGGCCCCCCTACCCGCAAAGTATTCCAGATATTTTTAACGGCGCTTTGGGGGGGCAAGCCAGGACGGCCAGCTTCAAGCGCCGTCAGGGTTGTTGTTAGTTCTGGAAATCCGGCCTAAGGCCCAACTGAGAACACATAGTTCGTAGGATTTCTCCTGAGAAAGTTGTGCATAATGTAGCATGCAAGTATTATATGGTTTAGTTTATACTCCGCCATGTTGATTGGCGTCAGGAATAGGCAGAACCGGCTGGCCATTATGCCTAAAGCATTCTCCACCACTCTTCTGGCTCTGGACAGCCGGTAGTTAAAAACCCTCTGGTCCGGGGTGAGGGTCCTCATCGGGATCGGCCGCATCAGGTCATCACCCAGCCCAAATGTAGACCAGCCACGTTGTCTTCCGGAGGTGGCAAGCTCAAGCCACCACTCTGGAGCCGTCCGTAGAGCTCAATCTGGGTGATGACTCCACCATCCGACATCCGGCCAGTCTTCCCCACGTCCACGTAGAGAAACTCTTATGTCGCCGACACCACCGCCAACATCACTATACTATTTAACCCCTTATAGTTGTAATAGTATGACCCCGCAGTCTCACACGAGTAATGTGAGACTGCGCTTAGGATACACAATAGGTCTGCAGCCTCCCCTAATAGAGTTCCCCTAAGGGGTCTCCAAACAAGAAAGAAGTAATAAAAGGGGTAATTGGCGCTACCTACAAATAATATGATTAAGACGTATGTGAGGGTATATATGTGTGGCCTTACAGTGGCGTACAGACTCTTAATGCACAAACATAAAAATAAGTGAACTCAAAACCAATAAAGGTATATAGACTCAAAGAATGCATATATAACCCCCTGAGCAATAGCATACTACACGTTCTCTTGTAATTTCCTATTCCTTATGTGACCTTATTGAGAGGAGAGAACCTCATGAAATTGAGCTGCACTCATAGAGGTATCACCTTATATATCCAAATATCAATAGAAATTACAAAACCTAAAAAATACCGTGAAAAATATAAGACCGCAGTATTGCGGACACACTGTAATACTGTGACTCTGCTTATGTGACATGTGCAAATAAAGTCCATATATAAACGTAAAAAATAGTCCATATATTATACATATAATCTTCTTCAGATGATGTGACATAAAACATAAATGGTGACTTGGGTGCTCTCAATATCTTCTGGTGACTCTGTGCTCCCCTCCAGGGTACCCACTCACCAGATCCACTCGCCCCTACAGGGGCAATACGCATGTAGATACAAACACTGCGATTACTCCCCCATAGTTGTTACGATATCCAGGGTAGATTTCCACCTTCAGATAGATTGTGGTATGTTCTGTGGTTGGTTCCTCATAGAAGGAAAGAAATGTGGACTCCCATGGTGTAGTAAATCATTATAAATTTATTAAAAAACATCAACGTATAAAAGAAAAAGTATAGGTAAAAAGCACTGATTAAAAATATATATGCATATTGTAAAGAAAGTCCCGGACACGGCTTGTAAAAGTAACCAAGAGGTCGTCCACTTTACTACATACATAGTGTGGACGTCTACTGATGGAGGTCAAGCCTTAAATTAGTAGGGTGAACACTAAGACATGCTTTTGCCCAGGGGGTTATATATGCATTCTTTGAGTCTATATACCTTTATTGGTTTTGAGTTCACTTATTTTTACGTTTGTGCATTAAGAGTTTGTACGCCACTGTAAGGCCACACATATATACTCTCACATACGTCTTAATCGTATTATCTCTAGGTAGCGCCAATTACCCCTTTTAGTACTTGTGTCTCCACACACTGTCTCCGCCACCATCTTGCAGCCTACAAAGCCCTCCACGCCCGGGTGCCGTGATCTGCGGGACGGGCGGACTCCCCGCGCTCACCCACTTGCAGCAGCATCTCCGGAGGGGGACGATCGAGTGCCCCACGCAGGGGATCCCCGGGAGGCCCCAGGCGGCCCGCACCTCTCATCCGCGGCCCACCGCCATCTTGAGGCCTACAGGGCCTGTTGCATCCTCCTCAGCTGGGTGCCGCGATTCGCGGGAGAGCGGCTGTCCCACACTCCTACCTCATCAACAGCATCTCTGAAGGGGACAGGTGGTGGGTGTAGTGCCTGGAGGCTGTCGACCGGCTCTGATTAGGCCCCAGTGTGGGATTACAGGACTACATCAGCTAAAGATATATGCTGTCCCTGCATGAAAGCCTTCCTCTCTGCAAACCATCTAATCTTAAAGGGGACGCAACTGTCCTTTTGAAGACAGGCAAACGCAGATTCTCCAAGAAAGCAGCTGTCCAGACATCCCGGCGCTCCCCGCCGATCACACAGGCAGCGCCAATCTTGCCCACTCCCTCCGTGCCTCCAACAGCTGTTGCAGTACAGATGGACCTGGCGATGACGGCTCTCAGCTCACCGACTCGGGAAGGAGCCTCTACAACACCGCAGGCGGACCCGGAGCCACTTGGGGGGCAGTCCACCGCGATGATCCTGGTGGTCATAGCAGAAGGTAAGTCCTCTGTGGAGGGAAAAATTGACACTCTGACTATTGAATGCAGGCTTATAAGACAAGACATGGACAAATTTAGAGGCAGCCTCACTGAAGTGGTGCACCACATATCGGAGGTGGAGGATACAGATGCCTTTACTGTGCAATCCGTGACTGAATTGCAACAACAGGTTAAAATTCTTATGGCCCATTCAGAGCCTCAGGCGCAACAATGTGCAGGTGGTTGGGCTCCCTGAGGGTGCGGAGGGACAGAACCCTGTTGTGTTTGCTGAAACCTTTTTCAAATAACTCCTGGGCCTGCAGCAATTGTCACCTGTATATGTTGTGGAGCGTGCACACAGGGTGCCCACTGGTCGGAGGCCTGCTGGCGTGTGGCCACGTGCCTTTCTGGTTCGCCTGCTCAAATTCAGTAATAGGGATCTCATCCTGGCAGAGACTCTTAAACACCCTGAACTGAAACATGATAATGCTGTCATACATTTATATCCTGACTTCTCCCCGGAGCTGCAAAAGGATCTTTTACGGATGTCCGCAGGCGCCTGAGGGAGAAAAATCTGGTATACAGTATGCTATATCCCAGTCGCCTGAAAGTTATTCATCGAGAGGCCAGCAAATTCTTTGACTCCCCTGTGGAAGCGGCAGACTGGCTCGACACCATTGCATAGAAAGGTGAGAGTGTTGGATATGTAATGTGACTAATGCCTGAGACATAGTATCACTAGACTGTTTACATAACTGCCGGATGCTTGACTGGAAGTAATATTGTAGAAAATAAGTAATATTACCTGATGTCAAGGCCGTCCGTCAATACCTTGCTTTTCTGCAATGACTGTCTTATCGGATGTGGGGAATGTGCCATGTTAGATTTGGTTCTGTTTCATATGCACTGAACTGTACGTCTATCTTTAAGACCCCCCACTGAGTGGAAGAACTCTTGGAACTATCCACTAATGTTTTTTTGTTTCTGGGATCAAAGTTTCTCCAGCAGTTTTTCGGTTCAGTTGGCCTGGAGCAAACTGGGCGTTGGGTTCTTGAACTGTTACTTTTTTTAACTGTTTTGTTTTTTCTTCTTTTTTCTTTTTTTTTCCTTTTTTATTTTCAATTTTTGTCTTGGGGTCTTTTTTAAGCTCCGTCTGCACCCTGCTAAGAAAGCCAGTGCAGATGGATGGTTTACTTGCCCAGTATGGTACATGGAATTTAACTATTGTTACTTGATGACCGTGGCTCTCTGTGCTCAGGTTCCTCTCCCCCAGGTCTTCCCCCTTCTGAGTCCCTTACCTGTCCTCATGTTATACACAACCTTACCAAATGAGTAATCTCAAACTTCTTTCATGGAACATCCTTGGATTAAACTCCAAATTTAAAAGGTCATTGGTCCTGCAATACCTTAAATCTTTGAACCCCCACATTATTTTTATACAGGAGACACACCTAATGGGTAACAGGATATTGTCCCTCAATCAAAGGGAAAACAGAGAGCCATACACTCAACCCATTCCTCTTATGCCAGAGGGGTGGTTATTTTGATTCACAATAAGCTGACATGTGCTGTTGATCATGTGGTAACTGATCCTTTGGGACGCTATGCTATTGTAGTTATGACTGTTGAATCTCAACTAATAGCTATTGCTAATGTATATGTCCCTCCTCCTTTCAAAAATGAGGTGCTATACCAATTGTTGGAGAAAGTTGCCACCTTCGGCCCTTTGAAGCAGCTCGTAGCGGGTGATTTAAACAATATCCTGGATTACTTCTTGGACACCTCGAACCCGACCAGGGGGCAAAATCTGGAACTCGGGCATTGGGTGGAGTCTGCGTCTCTGGAGAAGGTCTGGCAATGGAAACATCCTGGTGAGAGAGGTTACTCCTATCTTATATACGGGAATACTGGGAACACAATGAGGGCTCGACAGGGGGGCCTGTAGTATGGGACGCGTTCAAAGCATCCACTAGAGGGGCATATGTATCAGCCATTAAAGCTGCACTCGTGAAACACACTGTGCTAAGGCACATGCTGAGGCACCCTCCACATCCTCCCTAACAGAATTGCAGATGGCTAGAAGGGCCCTATTGGTACATTTCCAAAATCTTACTCAATGTAATTGCAGAAACAGGGCTGAGGAACTATTTGAGAAATGGGACAAAAAAGGAAATTGTTGGCATACCCAACTGCAGAAACACAGACACATACAGCTATAGCCTGTGTTTATTCCTCGGAGGGTAGCATGGTGAGCGATAGAGAGGGCATCATGCAGGCTTTTGTAGCATACTACGGAGACCTTTATTCTGCTATCCCACCGTATGATCACCAGGTACTGACTGACCTGCTGAGCACCCTCCAGATCCCGGTGTTGCCCGAGGTGGAGGTGGTGGAGGTGGTGGCCAGTCTTGAGGCCCCTTCATGGACAAAAAATTTGTGATAGCTATTGCATCCTTTCCTAACGGGAAATCGCCGGGACCAGACGGGCTCCCAGTGGAGTGGTACAAGCAATATTTGGATGTCTTGTCGCCCAGACTTTTACGACTCTACATGGACTGTTTTGAACAAGGGGGTTTACCAACTTCCTTCTATGAGGCACATGTAGTGTTATTACCCAAACCTGACAAAGACCTGCTCTGCTGTTCTTCATACAGACCCATAGCCCTGCTGAATATGGACTTAAAAATACTCACCAAAATGCTTGCCAACAGACTGATGTAGATTATACACCACTTAGTATCACCTGATCAGACAGGATTTATGCCCAAAAAAGCCACAGATATCAAAATACAGAGTATATACCCATACACAGTTGGGGGCGGAGTCATCCTCTGCTGGGGGGCACTGGTGTTTTTTGACCTGGAAAAGGCCTTTTATTCTATTGACTGGGGCTATATGACTCATATACTGCAACGCATGGGGTTTGGCCCTGCATTCTTCAAATGGATCGCGCTGCTGTACGTTTTAATGGGGGGGGGTGTCTGAGACTTTTCCAGTGTCCAGGGGCACCAGGCAGGGGTGCCCCCTTTCCCCTGGTCTTTTTGCATTGGTATTGGAGCCCTTGGCGATTGCACTGTGCTCCTCCCCCCAAATTCAGGGCATTTAGGTAGGCACCGTAACTGAAACCACAGCACTTTATGCGGACGACTTGGTTCTGTTTGTCTGTGACACTGGACCTTCTTTACAGGCTGCGTTGGCACTCTTAGACAGAGTTTTTTCACTGATCTCTGTGCTCAAGGTTAACTGGTCTAAATCCAAAATACTCCCCTTGCGCTCCCATCCTATCCCCGTACAAGCTGACCCCAACATCTCCCCCCAAATCAAATACTTTTTTTTTTTTTAAAACTATGTTGTTTATTCAGCATTTGAGTAAGACATATACTACAACACATACAAAAAATACAAAACTCGTATCCCCCCCCCCCTTTAACAACCCCCACCCCATATCCTGTGCAACATTCCATAAAGTGCAGGAGCACCTTGCCAACAAAAACTAATGTTATTCTAGAATCTTATGCATTATACCATCTTCTCAAGGAAACAATCCTCTACTTGGTCACAATTGAGTTGTAGTTTAACTTACGGTTTCTATTAAGTCTAAACTACTGCAGTTCCTAGATTAGAGTGTCATTGGCATCGACCCAGCACTGCCACACTTTCTTAAACTTTTTGGGACATCCCCTACTTAGATAGCTTTATAAAGGGGCTCTGGCTTTTTCCAGCACAGCAAGATTGCTTTACGTGCGTAGAACAGTGAAAGAGAGATCATGGTTCTTTAGGCCCTACGTGCCACTTCCTCCACCAGGCCCAGCAAACACACTGAGACCATTAGAGGTATGGGTATAGTTAGTAAGCCTTGAATGGTATGCGCGACCCCTGTCCAAAACTCCCGTATCGGCAATGCCAGAATATATGGTCAAAGTCTGCAGGATTGGTGGTGCATCGCCAACACTCAGCTGTGCCAGTACCATATATGCTGACTATTCTTGCTGGGGTATAATATACCCTGTGCGGTACCTTAAATTGAATGAGTTTATTCCGAGCCGATACCAGAGCCCCAAACGGGTGATCCCACATATCATCCCAGTCATCTCCCCCGATATCAGGTATTAGAGCGCTCCATGTGTCCCTGCCCGAATCAAATACTTAGGACTCCAGATTACTAACTCAGTGTCTGACTTCATCAATCTCAATATTTCCCCGCTGCTTGCTATAATAACTAAGAAGTTTCAGGCCTGGAAAAACCTCCCTCTGTCTCTCACTGGGAAGATAAACTTGATAAAAATTAAAATTCTACCCCTTCTATTGTACAACCTTAGGAATTCAGTTGGGAATCCAAACCCAGTTTGGATTCCCAAGGCCAATATTTAAATAATTAGATGTCATGATCTCCTCCATTTTGTGGCAGGGAGGAATCCTCCGTCTCAAACTAGCAATACTACAACAGCCATTGGGAGAGGGGGGCCTCGTGGTTTCTAATTTCCACAAATACTTCCTGGCTGGACAGTTGGCGGTGGCCCACCGCTGGCTGACTACTCCTCCGAATGATGCCTCTGTATCCCTGGAGGAGGCCTGTATGGGCTCCTACGAGGCTCTGTCTCATTTGGTATACAGGGGTCTAAAAGCTCCATACCCATTGACATCCTCCATGCGTCAGTAATGAAGGCATGGGTCATGGCCCAGGGAGTGCAAACGCCTAGCTCAACCAGACTTTCCCCTAATATCCCGCTGTGGAGGAACTCCTATTTAACTCACTTCTTCGGTTACCCGGATCCAGTGGTATGGACCAAATATGGTATTAAAATCTTGCTCCACATTGTATCAAACCGTACTTTATTATCATTCGATGAATTAAAACTAAAATATGATTTGCCAAACTCACATTTCTTTAGGTACATTCAATTGTGGCGTGCTTTTTGCTCGCAATTTGGTGGGGAGCCCCTTGACCTTGACCCCAGCGACCTAGAGCTATTGACCCACAGTGAATCACTGCAAAAACCAGTTTCCTGCTTATATAAAGACTTATTCGATGAAACAACTCTCCTGTTGGGGCCTTACAGGAGAGCTTGGGAGGCCATAGCTCCGAGACTGGACAGAGACGATTGGGACGATATGTGGGGAACTGCATTCCAACTTCTAGTATCTAGCAGAGATAGATTGATCCACTACAAATTCCTGCACTGAATCTACCTCACCCCGGCTAGACTGGCAAGGATGTTTGGGAACAAGCACTCCGTGTGCT
Source organism: Lithobates clamitans (assembly GCA_037952925.1). Taxonomy (NCBI): domain Eukaryota; kingdom Metazoa; phylum Chordata; class Amphibia; order Anura; family Ranidae; genus Lithobates; species Lithobates clamitans. Next base: position 3,869,732 of record JBBGZY010000179.1, on the reverse strand, counting down.
GGAAATGCGCTGCACCCTCAGCTAATTTTATGCATATTTTCTGGGAATGCCCACTAATTAAAGCTTATTGGCAAGCCATTGCCTCCTGTATAAGGTCGGTCACTTCAATCTCTATACCTGTGTACACTTAGTGGAGCCTCTGGCCACTACCAGGGCCATACGGACCCTTCTTACCCTGTTACTGTTCTATGCTAAAAAGCGCATTATCCTTTCATGAAAGAGCTCTGTGTCACTGACCTTGGAGTCTTGGAAAACATTGGTCAACAGGGCAATACCCTTTTACAAGGCTACATACTTGAGCAGAGGGGCTCTAAACAAATTTGAGAAGGTTTGGGGGGGGGGGGGTGGATGGCTTCCATGGACACGGTATCAGATTAATCACATTAGAACATAGCCCAGGATCCTTTGTAGACATAGTAACATGGAAAGGCGATTGTCTTGAAGGGATAGAAAGTGAGTGAGTGGGGGGCGCATGCGCGAGGCTGAGATGGCGGACGTGTGAAGTCTGGGCTCCGCTCCACACCAGCCTGTTCGTCACTCACCCAGACAGTTAGTGATCCCGCCCGCCGGTGAAAAACACCCGCTCAGACCACCGCTATCCCGGGGACCCGATCCACGGCCCGGACGAACAGAAATTGTCCCCACGGGAGCCGCAAAAGCCGCTGGAGCAAGGACTGGGGAAGGCCGGAAGCCGCGGCCTCAGTTACATTACCCGCCGGCCCGTTCGCTCCTCCTCACCTGGGCTTCCAGTAACCCGCAACGAGCAGCCCTCGGACACCAGCAGCCCTGAGATCCAGCACCACAGGTGGAGGTAGGCCAGATTAGCCCCCCCAGCTGCCGCTCTGACACAGGCCTGAGAGGACCTGAAATACCAAGATGGCGGTGGCAGCAGCGCGGCTCACAATTAAACAGCAGCCCCCCCCCCCGCAGACACAGCCCGAGAATACTTTATTTCACAGCTTGGCAGGGGAGGCAAATGAGGCGACCTCCCAAGCAGCCTCACTATCACCAGAATGGGACATGTTCTCTTCACAATCTGATGTGGACAGGGCTTTGGGGGACATGCTATTCAGCCAGGGGAGCCCAGATAACAGCCCTAGCTATACATCCAATGTGCAGGTGGCTCCACCACCCGCTGAATACTCCGGAGATCCTATACTTTTAGCCAGATTTTCTGCATTGCTTGATCAAGGCCTGGAAAAGGCCACTACACGCATAACCTCTGACCTCAAACGTGAATTCCAAGAATTAGGTACCCGCATAGGAAAATTAGAAAACACGCTGGATGATACTATTACGAGGACCAACCAAAATACTGACTGTATAGAGAATATCCACAAAAGGCTCGATGACGCCTTAAACAAGATTGATGACCTTAAGAACCATTCTCGCCGCTACAACTTTCGGGTCCGTGGCATCCCTGAAAGTTTCACAGACTCTGAGGCTATTGTCAAGGAACTGATTTCATACCTTATTCCAGATATTCCTTCCCACAGAATGGAACTAGATCAAGTTCACAGGGCCCTGACTGCTCCCCGGCCCGATGGTCTACCAAGAGATATCATTGTAAAACCTCACTACTACGAGGTGAAGGAAAGAGTGATGGCTAAAGCACGGGAGATCGCGGACTTACACCTGAGAGAGCACTCTATCCAGATTTTTGCCGACATCTCGCCTGTCACCATACAAAAACGCAGAGCGTTGAAACCACTGCTACAACCACTCATTGCTAACAACATAAAGTATCACTGGACCTTCCCGTTTCGACTGAATTTTACCTACCGTAACAAGAAACACGCCTTCTCGACCTTTCCTGATGGCGAAACATTGCTGAGAAGTCTGGGCCTGATCTCCACTGAACCTAGAGGCTCTCCCCATACTCCACAATCCAAACCTCCAACCAGCGTGCCACTGCAGAGCCCCCTATCCCAGGTGCGGCGCTCCACAAGAAGCAAGGCCAAGCTCACGGCTCAACCTCCCTGATGACGACGGTTGTCAAGGTCCTTTTTGGGATGATGAAAAAATTTTCTTTGTCGCTAATTTCCCTAATTGATCCTAGGGCGGGATCACAGTTAGAATCACAGTTAGAACCATTGAGGGTTCCTAAGTTTACAGTTATGTTACAGAAAGAGGTAAACCCTCCCTTACAAACAATCACTATCTTTTAATATTGTGTATAACAACAAAGGGACTACCATTCCTTGTTAAAAAGAAAATATGGTTCTACAGTTAATGGTTCAAGGGTGTTCTAATGGCCGGTGGCGGTTGTCATCTGCCCTGTTTGATTTTGTTCTGCCTCCTTGTTGAGGAGACTGGGATCAAACCTGGCCTTGGGTCTAACCCAAGGCTGTTACTGACGACAAGGGGCTTATACCCCCCTTCCAACCCCCCCCCCTTTTTTTTTAATCTTTCCCCTTGTTATTACAATTTAGTTATCATTAATAATCTAAGTGACTTGTTCTAATATTGTTTTCTCCATTTTATAGGACAGTACCTATTCAGGTTGTAAACTCCATCTCTACTCTCTATCTTTCTTTCTTTTCTTTTCTCTCTTCCTTTTCTTAAATATCTCCCTTGGAGTCCCTCGGTCCTGGGTCCTGACCACTAAGTGAACTTTGCCAGTTGGACAATCCTGCGGCCGTCCTCTGGGGCATAGGAGTGCACCATGGCGAACCAGACTACAGACCTCCCCTTTAAAATTGTTACACATAATGTTCAGGGATTTAATTCTCCAGTTAAACGCAGAATGGCCTTTCAACACTACAAATCCCTACACACAGACGTGCTTTTCCTTCAAGAAACGCACTTTGCTCCGAACTATCATCCTAAATTTCTACACCACTACTACCCCCACTTTTACCTAGCGAACGGCCCGGGTAGGACTGGGGGGGTGGCAATATGTTTTTCCAAACGGGTCTCCTTTTCACTGGAGAAACAAATTAATGATCCAGAGGGAAGATACCTAGCATTAATAGGTCACCTAGAAGGCTCCCGCGTCACCTTAATTTCTTACTATGCACCCAATATAGGCCAACTACTTTTTTTCGTAAACTACTGCACACTGTGTCCCCTGACCTAGGAGGAGTTGTTCTCTTTGGAGGAGACTCCAATGTGGCCCTAGACTCTATTTTTGACAAAACCAGGAGGCCCTCATCGGCTCCACGACACTTCCCTAAAATTGGATCTAAATTAGCCAAAATGTTACATTATCATAACTTGATTGATGTCTGGAGAGAGTTAAACCCATCCAGGAAAGATTACACATTCTTTTCCCATGTCCACAATACCTACTCCAGAATAGACCACTTTTTCACAAACCCCACAAATGTTCCTCTTTTTCGGGCCAGTAAAATAGGGGAAGTAACTTGGTCAGATCACTCCTTGCTTTGGACCACGTGTGACTCTCTACGAGACACTAGAGGTCCAGCTCCCTGGAGAATAAATGATTCTCTTCTGAGCAACCCTTCCGTCTGTTTCGATGTGGAGCAGCACCTCAAGGAATATTTCTCATTGAACGATCCGGAAGATACTTCCCCTGTGACCAATTGGGCTGCTCACAAGGCCACAATTAGAGGATATCTCATACAAATAGCGTCCCGAATTAAGAAACATTCTAACTCATTGATACAGGAAAAAGAACAGGAATTAAATGATCTATTGTCCCAGCACAAACAGCGCCCTGACCTAGACTTGAGAGACAAAATAGATTCCACTAGGTTGGAATTAAACCTTTGCCTGACAACTAAAGCCGAAAAAAGCCTTAGGTGGACCCAGGCTTCCTTCTATACGTTGAAGGATAAACCTGGTACTATGCTGGCTCGCAGACTTACGCCTAGGACTCGTCGGACGGTACCCCCAAAACTCAGACAGCCTAATGGAAACTTGACACAGAACCCGCAAATCATCACAAAATTGTTCCACTCCTACTATACCTCCTTATACTCTACACAGGAAGCCCCCCCTTCCGGAGCCCTGGATGACTTTTTTAAAGACGTGCCCCTACCTTCTTTCTCAGATTCTCACCGTGAGGTCTTGGAAGGAGACATCACCGTAACAGAAAAATTGGCTGCAATAAAACAGGCTAACGCGTCCAGGACTCCGGGGCTGGATGGCTTTTCAGCCTCTTACTATAAGAAATTTGCTCCACTATTGGCACCTCATCTACTAAAATTCTTCAATGCCCTTCGTGACGGGGAGCAGCTTGATACAGATTCTAATAGAGCCCACATCAGTCTGATCCCCAAGCCAGATAAGGATCATAGTGAAGTGGCAAACTATCGCCCGATATCATTGATCAATAGCGACCTGAAGCTACTCACAAAAATCTATGCAAACCGATTTAATACATTTCTGGCACAATATATCCATATAGACCAAGTGGGATTTGTCACGGGGCGACAAGCTGCTGACCAGATTCGATGGGCCACTGATCTGATTTCTATTTTACGCTCTAATTGGGATGGGATGGGCGATAGGCGAGGAATGCTTCTGTCATTGGACCTTCACAAGGCCTTTGACTCTATTTCCTGGCCCTTCCTCTTCCATACCTTGAAACAGTGGAACTGCGGACCTAAATTTATGAGCCTTATTTGCACATTATACTCTAATCCTTTGGCCAACATTCTTGCATATGGATACAAGTCGGATCTTATACAGATAAGGAAAGGAACCAGGCAGGGATGCCCTCTCTCGCCTCTCCTTTTTGTTCTGGCGATCAAGTCACTGGCAGCGGCTATCCGTGCCAACCCCAACATTCATGGTGTACCTAGCGGCGGCAGGATTCATAAATGTGCCTTTTTCGCCGATGACTTGTTATTATTTGTAACAGATCCGATTACAACTCTACCCAATTTATTGGCTACACTCTCTAGATTTGAAACTGTCTCTGGTCTACGAGTTAACCAATCTAAATCTGAAACGTTGGACATAAACCTTCTTGGCCCGGTACGGGATGCAATCCAACAGTCGTTTCCCTTTAAATAAGCACTCCCTTATCTGGGAATTAAACTCACTTGGGATGTCTCTACACTATTTCAGGTTAATTATATCCCGCTTTTTAAGTCCATTGAACAAGAATTAAAGAACTGGCAGTCACATGATCTTTCCTGGATGGGTAGGATAGCAGCCATAAAGATGACGGTACTCCCCCGAATCCTTTACTATTTCCGATCATTACCGATCCCGATACCATTGGCATTCCTTAAAAAACTTCAGTCGCTAATATATAAATACATTTGGGGTGGTAAGGGATGAAGAGTGGCTCATTCCACTCTTTATATTTCCAAAGGGAGGGGGGGACTGGGAGTTCCCCACTTCATGAAATATTATAGGGCGGCTCAACTGGTACAACTTTACCAAATTTTTTCTACAACATACCAACCCTACTGGGTTCGGATGGAAGCACAGGCCAGTCCCTCATTACCAATAGACCTCCTGCTGTGGCTCCCGACAAGAGAACGTCGGGCCACATTGTGCCCTTCTTTATCTCATTCCCTGCGTCTGTGGGACACGGTGAACAAAATACACCCATTGAAATCTCCTCATTCTCCTGTAGCCCCTATACTCAATACCCACACATTCCTCCAGGACAAAATCCCCAGCAATTCACGTGGTGGGTTAACAAAGGCCTTTACAGGATAGCACACTTCATAGACCACAAAGGGATCAGGCAACAGGCTTATTTTTGAGAGACATTACAGATGCCACAGACGGAATCTTTCCATCTACACCAAATCATTCACTTCATCAAATCCCTAGCTACTGATCTGATAGACATAACTACTAGGACTTTGTTTGAAAATAAATGCTTACGCAGAACTGAGTCACGGGGAGGGATGTCTGAGCTTTATGCCCTCTTCAATACCCAACAGACCAAACCTTCATACCAAATAGCATGGGAATCTGATTTAGGTGAGACTATAGAGGAGGAGATATGGGGGAAATGGTCGACCATGGTGCATAATGGAATACTCAATACTTCCCTGGTGGAGGGAAACTACAAGGTGTTGTCCAGGTGGTACCTTGTCCCGGCGAGGCTGGCGAGGATGTACCCCGGAACTTCACCCCTTTGCTTTAGAGGATGCGGGCAGGAGGGTACCATGTTACATGTTTGGTGGTCCTGTCCCAAGATACAGCGCTTCTGGATCAGAGTTTTCACCTTGGTCTACTCAGTGACAGGACAAAATCTACCTAAAAATCCTAAGACAGCGCTATTTGCAGACTTGCCGGACAGGACCCCTAGACATCTCCAAACTCTCATCTTTATTTTTTCAGCAGCTAAAATTACAATAGCACGAGCATGGAAAACTCCAGTGGTCAACCTTGCACTGGTAAAGAATAAAATATCTTGGATCATGGTCAACGAAAAATTGGCCAGTATCCTTAAAGACAGACAGGCCAGATTTGACAGAGTGTGGCCCCCCTGGATCAAATACCTACAAGCCCCATAATTTCAATAACTGTATGGTGGGGGACCCAGGCTGAGGGAAACGGTTTCTTCTTTGGATTCTGGACCTTTATCTTTTTTCTCTTTCTCTCCTGCCTATCCTCCTCCTTTTTCTTAACCTTACTTTAAACCATTTCTCGTCTCCCCTCCCTTTCTTCTCTTTTTATGTTTAAAAGACTCTACTTGTGGATACAAGTGGAGTGCTATGGAGCCTCTCTTTTCTTGGCCCCGATGGAGGAACAAGGTAAACTAACTTTAAAGGCCTAACCTCCTTTGGCACCAAGGGCCCTGATACTGAGATACACTAAAGGTACTAAAACTTGATTTTTAAAAATTACCAAGAAGTTAAGAGTACTCCGCTTACGGGGCAAATTTATCTTCTTTCTCTTTTCTATTTTTTTAGTTCTATTTTTATTTTTATTTTTCATTTTGATAAACACTAATGATATATGGAATGTGTAAGATATGTTATTCTAGACCCTTTAAGGACAGGTCAACATTAGTGTCCTTATGTTTACAGAGCGTACTAATACTCACCTGTTAACCCCCCCCATTTTATTTATTTTTTCATTTTTCCCCCTTTTTCTTTGTGTTCTGTACAACACGTTTGTGTCATTTGACAGAAAATATGATTGCTGACTGATTGTTCATGCCATTTTGTATAATTTGCAAAACCTTTAATAAAGAAAATTGAAAAGAAAGTGAGTGAGTGGTTGAAGAACTTGCACACTGCATATTTGGGGATGGGCAACTCTCCTTATCTGATAGAACACATGGGGAGTCGCGGAACTGTATCCTGTATACTGTATGGTAGACTGCCTCCGGCTGGAGGTAGGAATGTTTGTGTACCTCTCTGGGCAAAGTTAGGGGGGATGTATCACAAGTTTATGTGATAACTTTTATGTTGTATTTTTTTTTTTTGTAATGTACCGGTAAGTTTGTGGCCGGTTGTTGCCCACAATGTGTGGCTTGTTATAACATGTATTAATAATTAATACATGAATAAATAATAATTAATAATAATTATAATAATATTAATTAATTATAAATAATTAATTAATAATTTTTACAAAAAAAAAATATGAACACAAAAGAGGTAGGTATAGTGTGTATGGGTTTGGCAAAGTCAGCAGATAGAGTATTGGTATCGGTTGACTTAGTGGTTGGGGGGAGATAGGGTTTCAAATGAGTTTGGGACCCAAAAAAAAAGCCTCTTGCACTCTGCCTGAATTTAAGGACAAAAATAACATTTGTACACATTTTAGGGGGGTGTTTAGGGTAAAGCACTACTATGGAACTGACAAAATACATTGTTACGTCACTAGGCTAGGTGTGTATGGGCCCAGGATAGCATGCTGGGGAGGTTAGTGAAGGCAAATATGCATGAAGGACAAAAAAGGAGCATTAAAAGCTTCCAGCATGCATGAGGACAAAGAGGACATTCACAGCATATTACAATCATGGTAATTAGGGAATGATGAAATAAATCCAATACATTAGCAAACATTAAATACATAGAATGTGATGTTAAAGGAGAAAACTTACCCTAATATAGTCCTTCTGCAGGGCCTGAATGATGGCAGAACAGCTCTCTGAAATAATAATTCCCAGAGTCTGGGGGGAGATGCCTGTCGAGAAGTTGATGTCCTGCAGACTTCTCCCTTTTGCCAAGTACCGCAACATGGCGACTAGCCTCTGTTCAGGAGTGATGGCTTGCCGGATGCAGGTGTCCTGCTTCATAATATAAGGGGACAGCAAAGCCAACAGACGGTGAAAAACGGGGTACGTCATCCGGAGATAATTCCTGAAATCATTAGGATTGTTCTCCTGGATCTCCCGCAACAAAGGCACGTGCGAGAATTGGTCACACTGGAGCAACCAATTCTTCGTCCATGAACTCCTTCCCACCCTGTTCATGGACTGGGCTTGGGTCAAAGTAAGAACCCCAACACCAAGCCCCCACACAGCACGAACTCTACGATGAGTAGATACCCCCATCATGGCTTCAAAACGGTTGGCTGGTCAGAACGCACTGAAAATCAGAAAGGCCTGAGAAGAGCGAGCTGAAAATCAGAAACGAGCGGACAAGAACATACTGAAAATCAAATACGTACTATAAATAGCACACACTGAAAACCAGATACAAACCCACAAGCACAAACTGAGGAGCAGTAACGATCTGAAAAGCACGAGGCTGAAAAGCGCAAATCGTCTCTCACCAAACTTCTACTAACACTAGATTAGCAGAAGGAGCCCAAAGGGTGGCGCAATTGGTATTGAACTTCCCTTTTCTAGTGCTGTCATACGTGTTGTACGTTAGCGTGTTCTTGGTGATCAGAATTTCCATCAACATTTGTGTGACCATGTGTATGCAAGACAAGTTTGAGACAACATCCGTCGGAAATAAATCCAGGATTTTGTTGTTGGAATGTCCGATCGTGTGTACGCGGCATTAGAAATCCTGAAGGCAGTGATTGGTTTTTGGTTCCTGTATGCGGCTAGGCTCCCAAAAGGTCTCACACATAAGGTATCCCCATACTCAGGAGAAGCAGCAGAATGTATTTTGGGGTGTAATCCCACATATAACCATGGCATGTGTGAGCAACATATCATTTAGTGACAACTTTGTGTATTTTTTTGTAATTTTTCAATCACTTGTGACAAAAAAATAATATTCAATGGGCTCAACATGCCTCTCAGCAATTTCCTTGGGGTGTCTACTTTCCAAAATGGGGTCATTGGGGGGGGGGGGTTGTACTGCCCTGCCATTTTAGCACCTCAAGAAATTAGATAGGTAGTCATAAACCAAAAGCTGCGTAAATTCCAGAAAATGTACCCTAGTTTGTAGACGCTTTAACTTTTGCGGAAACCTATAAATATACGCTTATTGGCATTTTTTTTTTACCAAAGACATGTGGCTGAATAAATTTTGACCTAAATGTATGACTAAAATTGAGTTTATTACATTTTTTTATAACAAAAAGTAGAAAATATCATTTTTTTCAAAATTTTCGGTTATTTTCCGTTTATATCGCAAAAAATAAAAGTTGCAGAGGCAATCAAATACCATCAAAAGAAAGCTCTATTTGTGGGAAAAAAAGGATGCAAATTTTGTTTGGGTACAGCATTGCATGACCGCGCAATTACCAGTCAAAGCAGCGCAGTGCCAAATTGTAAAAAGTGCTCTGGTCATTGAGTAGCCAAATCCTCCGTGGCTGAAGTGGTTAAGATGCAGAATACAACAGCTGGGAAATGTAAAAGAATATTCCCATGAAGGAGTCAGTGACAATATTGTAAACTTTTAAATTCTTTTACTGTTTGCGTTTTTGGAACTCAATAAATTAATATTTATCAGCTTTGGTATCTGGAAAAATCATTGAGTGTTCTGTTTTTTTTTTTTTTTTTTAATGTCTGAGTCATTTCTATCTTGCTGTTTCATTTACTGGAAGTTATTTTTTATGAGTATATAAAACTAGTAATTTTAATAAGATGCTCCTCTATTATATATTATTTATTTAAGGTACCCATATAGCACCATCACAGAGCTCCACACATATATCGCACACTTACATCGGTCCCTACCCTCGAGGAGCCCACAATCCAAGGTCCCCATTCATATACTAGGGTAAATTTTGGACAGAAGCTAATTAACCTACCAGCATATCTTTGGAGTGTGGGAGGAAACCAGAGTACCCAGAGGAAACCCATGCAGGCAAAGGGAGAACATGCAAACTCCAGGCAGGTAGTGTTGTGGTTGGGATTCGAACCAGCGACCCTTTTTACAGCTAGGTGAGAGTGCTACCCACTACACCACTGTGCCGCTCGCAGCAATAGGGTCACTGGTTCGATTCCCAACCACGACACTACCTGCCTGGAGTTTGCATGTTCTCCCTGTGCCTGCGTGGGTTTCCTCCGGGTACTCTGGTTTCCTCCCACACCCCAAAGCCAATAAACCAAAAAGGTTTATTGGCTTCTGTCCAAAAATTGGCCCTGGTGTATGGGTGTGAGTTGGGGACCTTGGATTGCAGACCCTTTGGGGGTGAGGGCCAGTGTGGGTGTGTGTGGAGTGCTGCGTAGATTGATGGCGCTACATGGGTACCTTAAGTATATATATAAAAAAAAAAAAATAATATAGTGGATGGGCATCTTGATGGGACGCAATGTGCAGGGATGGGGACAATTGTATGGATGCTCAATCAGGTTGAACTGGATGGACTTGTGTCTTTATTCAACCTTACTAACTATGTAATAAATTTTCTGTACTCAAACTCTAAATACCACTCAAATTAATAATATGGTAATTTACAAATCCCCAGCTGCCACATTTAATAGTGTCAAACCTCCCTGGTACACAAGTGAAAACTGAAAATGTTAAATGCAGCACTTCCATTTAATAAACAAATACATTTCCCAATCCCAAATAATGACTTCCAGTGTATATACTAAACCAGGAATAAGCAACCATTTAAGTGTAATGTGCCAAAGAATCTTTGTAAGAAATTGAGAGTGCCAGATACTGTATATAAAACATTTTCAATCAAGAAATTTTGTATTTAGTAAGTAAATTGTGGTGCTATAAACTAGATTCTGCAATAACAATCCCCAGTATTAGCATCAGTGGGTGCAATAAAAACCCCAAGCATTGGTGTCAGTGACTATGACAGCACTCCCCAGCATTGGTGTCAGTGTGTACAATAATAACCCCCAACATTGTCAGTAGGTGCAATAAAAAAATTTTGTTCCCCAAGAGGGGGAAGCCATCCCTGCTGGATGAGCATTGATGTTTTATGGACTACAGTATTAAATCTCCCAGCTGAAGCATGCTCAATGCACTGCAGTGAAAACTGCATGTGGCTACATAGGGCTGAATATTGAGTATTGTTTAACCACTTCAGCCCCGGAAGGTTTTACCCCCTTCCTGACCAGAGCACTTTTTACAATTCGGCACTGCGTCGCTTTAACTGCTAATTGCGCAGTCATGCAATGCTGTACCCAAACGAAATTTGCGTCCTTTTCTTCCCACAAATAGAGCTTTCTTTTGATGGTATTTGATCACCTCTGCGGTTTTTATTTTTTGCGCTATACACGGAAAAAGACCGAAAATTTTGAAAAAAAATGATATTTTCTACTTTTTGTTCTAAAAAAAATCCAATAAACTCAATTTTAGTCATACATTTAGGCCAAAATGTTTTTCGGCCACATGTCTTTGGTAAAAAAAATGTCAATAAGTGTATATTTATTGGTTTGCGCAAAAGTTATAGCGTCTACAAACTAGGGTACATTTTCTGGAATTTACACAGCCTTTAACCACTTGCCGACCGCCTACCGCATATATACTGCGGCAGAGTGGCACGGGCAGGCAAAATCACGTACCCGTACGTGATCTGCCTCCCGCGGGTGGGGGGTCCGATCGGACCCCCCCCCGGTGCCATAGACGGTCGGCTCTCGTTCGCGGGCGATGGGAGGTGAGGGGGAGGCCATCCATTGATGGCCACCCCCTCCCGATCGCTCCCGGCGAATGAAAACGCTTCCTTTCCCTCTGTAATGTAAACAGAGGGAAAGGAAGTGATGTCATCTCTCCTCGAGCCGGTCTTTTCGTCCGGCGCAGAGGAGAGAAGACATCCAAGTAAGTGCACCAACACTACACTAACAGTAGAACACGCAGGCACACTTTTCACCCCCCTGTCACCCCCCGATCACCCCCTGATCACCCCCCTGTACCCCCTGTCACTCTGACACCAATAGCAGTGTTTTGTTTTTTTTTGCATTGGTGTCAGTTTGTGAGTTATAAGTGTTAGGGCAGTTAGGTTAGCCCCCTTTAGGTCTAGGGTACCCCCCCTTAGGTCCAGGGTACCCCCTAACCCCCCCTAATAAAAGTTAACCCCTTGATTACCCCCCGTCACCAGTGTTGCTAAGCGATCGTTTTTCTGATCGCTGTATTAGTGACACAGGTGACGCTAGTTAGGGAGGTGAGTATATAGGTTTGCTGTCAGTGTTTTATAGCGACAGGGACCCCCATATACTACCTGCTAAAGGTTTTAACCCCCTGATTGCCCCCTAGTTAACCCTTTCACCAGCGATCACCGTATAAGTGTTACGGGTGACGCTGGTTAGATAGTTTGTTTTTTGTAGTTTATTATAGTTTATTACAGTTTATTATAGTTTATTATAGTTTTAGGGCACCCGCCGTTTATTACCTTATAAAGGTTTAACCCCCTAATTGCCCGGCGGTGATAGAAGTTAAGTTTTTAGGATCTGATAAGGTCTGCGTCGCCCCAGGCAGCGTCAGGTTAGCGCTAGTACCGCTAAAACCCACGCACGCAGCACACACCTCCCTTAGTGCTATAGTATCTGAACGGATCGATATCTGATCCGATCAGATCTATACTCCCCAGCAGTTTAGGGTTCCCTGAAACACAGTGTTAGCGGGATCAGCCCAGATACCTGCTAGCACCTGCGTTTTGCCCCTGCGCCCAGCCCAGCCCAGCCCACCCAAGTGCAGTATCGATCGATAACTGACACTTACAAAACACTAAGCACACAACTGCAGCGGTCGCAGAGTCAGGCCTGATCCCTGCGATCGCTAACAGTTTTTTGGTAGCGCTTTGAATCAGTCGCTAACAGTCAGGAGCTTTTTTGCCTGTGAGTCTCACTAGTGTACCCCTAAATTTAGAGGCCAAAATGGCAAATCCAAGGTACACTAGTGAAGAGGCCTACAGGATTCTGAGTATGACAGATAGTGAAGAGGAAGTCACTCATCTGTCAAGTTCAGGCTCAGAATACGAACCTGTAGAGGACAGCGGCTCCATGACAGATAGCTCTGACGACGGAGTTGTGGTCCCTGCTAGGGTCAGGCGTACCAGACCCCGAACTTATGCTGTCCTTGAAGTGCATGAACCGCAGGGCTCTCGTAGGGAGCAGAGAGGTACTAGTGCCGCTACTCCTTCTGGTGAACTGGCAAGCACCAGCGGCCTAGTACACCCTGGTCGTACATCCAGCACTGCAGTATCACGTGGTGACGTGGCGAGTCCCATAAGTGCAGTTCAAGCTGGCGAGGTGGCAAGCACAAGTAGTGTCCCGCTGCCACCAAGAAGAAGACGAACACAGGCCCGTCGTGCCCATAGTGCCCTTCCTGCTGCATTCGCCAATCTGAATTGGGAACCTTCCACTTCTGCAGCACCCGTACTTCCCCCTTTCACTGGCCAACCCGGAATTCAGGTGGAAACAGTTGACTTTACGCCACTGGATTTTTATTCGCTGTTTTTCACCGAAGATCTCTATAGATCTATTGTGGACCAAAGCAATTTGTACGCTGGTCAACACATCGCCACTATTCCCCAGTCCACCCTTGCCAGAGATTGGAGACCAATTACGGTCTCCGAATTTAAGATCTTTCTGGGCCTTTCCCTCCTCATGGGCATAACCAAAAAGAGTGAGTTGCGGTCATATTGGTCCACTGACCCAATTCACCATATGCCCGTGTTCTCTGCCTCCATGACCAGGGCACGATACGAGCAGATTTTGCGGTTCATGCACTTCAACGACAATGAACTCTGTCGTCCTCGTGGAGACCCTGCATACGATCGGCTCTACAAAATTCGGCCCCTCGTAAACCACTTCAACCAACGTTTTGCAGACTTGTTTACCCCCCATCAAGTTGTCTGCGTTGATGAGTCCCTGATTAAGTTTTCTGGCCGCTTGTCCTTCAAACAGTACCTTCCCAGCAAGCGTGCCAGATACGGGGTCAAGATGTATAAGCTCTGTGACAGGGCCACAGGCTATACATGTAGATTTATGGTTTACGAGGGAAAAGATAGTCACGTAGAGCCGATAAACTGCCCTGACTACATAGGAAGCGCTGGCAAGATAGTGTGGGACTTGGTGTCACCCTTATTCGGAAAGGGGTACCACTTGTACGTGGACAATTATTATACGAGCGTGCCACTTTTTAGTCACTTGTTTGATCATCAGATTGGAGCATGTGGCACCGTGCGACCTAATCGCCGGGGCTTTCCCCAGCGGCTTGTAGAGTCCCGTCTTAGGCTGGGGGAGAGAGCCTGCTTGCAGTATAATAATTTGCTCGCTATGAAGTGGAGGGATAAGAAGAATGTTTTCGTTCTCACCTCCCTTCATGCAGACACGACGACCCAAATTACTACGGCGACTGGTGTTGTGGAGAAACCCCTCTGTGTCCACGAATACAACCTTAATATGGGAGGGGTGGACCTCAACGACCAGTTGTTGGCGCCGTACTTAGTTGCCCGTAAGGCCAGACGCTGGTACAAAAAAGTGTCTGTTTACTTATTTCAATTGGCTTTGCTGAATGCTCATGTGCTATACAGAGCTTCAGGACGGACTGGATCCTTCCTTAAATTCCAGGAAGAGATCGTCAGAGCCCTTCTGTTTCCAGATGGTGCTCCACCTCACCTTCCCAATCCAAATGCAGTAAGCCGGCTGCATGGGAGGCATTTTCCTTATGTCCTCCAGAGTACCCCTACCCAACGAGCCCCCCAAAAAAGATGTCGTGTCTGCAGCAAGCGCGGATTTAGGCGTGACACCCGGTATTGTTGTCCCTCCTGTCCTGACAATCCTGGTCTATGCATTGGTGAATGTTTTGAACGCTACCATACACTAGTGGAGTATTAGCGTAGGGTTCAGCACGGCACAGACTAGGCACACTAACACAGGGTCTCCCAAGATGCCATCGCATTTTGAGAGACCCAAACCTGGTACAGTTACAGTTAAAAGTTAAAGTTACTAAAAAAAGTGTTAAAAAAAAAAAATAAATAAAAAAATAAAAATACAAAAAAAATATAAAATAAAAAAACCAAAAATAGTTGTCGTTTTATTGTTCTCTCTCTCTATTCTCTCTCTATTGTTCTGCTCTTTTTTATTGTATTCTATACTGCAATGTTTTATTGTTATGTTTTTATCATGTTTGCTTTATAGGTATGCAATTTTTTTATACTTTTTTATTGTTAACCACTTTTTTGTTTTCAGGTACGCCATTCAGCTGCAGAGCGGATTTATTTATCTTGACAGCAACAGCGTTTGCTCCCACGATATATAAAGCCGTGACTCCAGCGCTGTCGGAGGTGATTTCACCACCACAGTTCCATACTTCAGCATATATGCCGAAGCGTGGGGACAGTAGTGGGTGGAGGAGCAATTTGCTCCTGCCTTTTGCGGGAGGATGCCCCCATGCTTCGGCATATATATATTTTAGGTAGGCACAGGTTGCGTTAAATGTTTTATTTTTTACTATGTTTTTTTTGTATTTGCTTTGCAGGTATGGTAAGGTATACTGTTATACTGTAATGTTACTTTGTTTTTTTGTTAACCATCATTTGCTTAGCAGGTACGCCATTCAGTTGCAGCGCGGATTTATTTATCTTGACAGCAAAAGCGTTTGCTCCCACGATATATAAAGCCGTGACTCCAGCGCTGTCGGAGGTGATTTCACCACCACAGTTCCATACTTCAGCATATATGCCGAAGCGTGGGGGCAGTAGTGGGTGGAGGAGCAATTTGCTCCTGCCTTTTGCGGGAGGATGCCCCCATGCTTCGGCATATATAAATGGTGCATGTATGCCCATCATTAGAAGTGGGCGGATGAAGGGAGGTATTCTAATGGTGGGCATACCCACCGATCAATATCTTTTTTTCGTTCAGCCCACAGGCTGCATGAAAAAAAAGTTTACAATACAAGGACCAGCAACGTACTGGTATGTTGCTGGACTTTGAGTGGTTATACCAGAATGATGCCTGCAGGTTTAGGTATCATCTTGGTATCATTCTTTTCAGCCAGCGGTCGGCTTTCATGTAAAAGCAATCCTAGCGGCTAATTAGCCTCTAGACTGCTTTTACAAGCAGTGGGAGGGATTCCCCCCCCCCACCGTCTTCCATGTTTTTCTCTGGCTCTCCTGTCCCAACAGGGAACCTGAGAATGCAGCCGGTGATTCGGCCAGCTGACCATAGAGCTGATCAGAGACCAGAATGGCTCCAATCATCTCTATGGCCTAAGAAACCGGAAGCTACGAGCATTTCATGACTTAGATTTCGGCGGATGTAAACAGCGCCATTGGAAAATTGGGAAAGCATTTTATCACACCGATCTTGGTGTGGTCAGATACTTTGAGGGCAGAGGAGAGATCTAGGGTCTAATAGACCCCAATTTTTTGCAAGAAAATTACTTTGAACCCCCAAACATTATATTTTTTTTTAAAGCAAATGCCCTACAGATTAAAATGGTGGGTGTTTAATTTTTTTTTTTCACACAGTATTTGCGCAGCGATTTTTCAAACGCATTTTTTGGGGAAAAAACACACTTTTTTACATTTTAATGCACTAAAACACACTATATTGCCCAAATGTTTGATGAAATAAAAAAGATGATCTTAGCCCGAGTACATGGATATCAAACATGACATGCTTTAAAATTGCGCACAAACGTGCAGTGGCGACAAACTAAATACATTTTTAAAAGCCTTTAAAAGCCTTTACAGGTTACCACTTTAGATTTACAGAGGAGGTCTACTGCTAAACTTACTGCCCTCGATCTGACCTTCGCGGCGATACCTCACATGCATGGTGCAATTGCTGTTTACATTTGACGCCAGACCGACGCTTGCGTTCGCCTTAGCGCGAGAGCAGGGGGGACAGGAGTGCTTTTTTTTTTCTTTATTATTATTATTTTTTTATCTTATTTTTAAACTGTTCTTTCATTTTTATTTTTTTTTAAATCATTTTTATTGTTATCTCAGGGAATGTAAATATCCCCTATCATAGCAATAGGTAGTGACAGGTACTCTTTTTTGCAAAAATTGGGGTCTATTAGACCCTAGATTTCTCCTCTGCCCTCAAAGCATCTGACCACACCAAGATCGGTGTGATAAAATGCTTTCCCAATTTCCCAATGGCGCTGTTTACATTCGGCGAAATCTAAGTCATAAAATGCTCGTAGCTTCCGGTTTCTTAGGCCATAGAGATGTTTGGAGCCACTCTGGTCTCTGATCAGCTCTATGGTCAGCTGGCTGAATCACCGGCTGCATTTTCAGGTTCCCTGTTGAGACAGGAGAGCCAGAGAAAAACACGGAAGACGTTGGGGGGGGGGCATTCCCTCCCACTGCTTGTAAAAGCAGTCTAGAGGCTAATTAGCCGCTAGGATTGCTTTTACATGAAAGCCGACCGCTGGCTGAAAAGAATGATACCAAGATGATACCTAAACCTGCAGGCATCATTCTGGTATAACCACTCAAAGTCGTGAATGGCGTACCTGAAGACAAAAAAATGGTTAACAATAAAGCACAGTAAACGGTAAGGTATAAAAAATTGCATACCTGAAAAGCAAACATGATAAAACATAATAACAATAAAACATTGCAGAATAGAATACAGTAAAAAAGAGCAGAACAATAGAGAGAGAGAGAATAGAGAGAGAAAGAACAATAAAACGACAACTATTTTTTTTTATTTTATATTTTTGTATGTGTTTTTTTTTTTTTTTTTTTACACTTTTTTTTGTAACTAACTTTTATAACTGTAACCGGTTCCAGGTTCGGGTCTCTCAAAATGCGATGGCATCTTGGGAGACCCTGTGAAAGTGTGTCCTAGTCTGTGCAATGCTGTACCCTACGCTAATAGTCAACTAGTGCATGGTAGCGTTCAAAATATTCACCAATGCAAAGACCAGGATTGTCAGGACAGGAGGGAAAATAATAGCGGGTGTCACGCCTATATCCGCGCTTGCTGCAGACACGACATCTTTTTTGGGGGGGTTCGCTGGGTAGGGGTACTCGGGAGGACATAAAGAAAATGCCTCTCATGCAGCCGACTGCATTTGGTTGGGGATGTGAATGGGGGAAGTACGGGCGCTGCAGAAGTGGTGGGTTCCCAATTAGGATTGGCGAATGCAGCAGGAAGGGCACTATGGGCACGACGGGCCTGTGTTTGTCTTTTTGGTGGCAGCGGGACACTACTTGTGCTTGCCACCTCACCATCTTGAACTGCACTTATGGGACTCGCAACGTCACCACGTGTTACTGCAGTGCTGGTTTGACTACGACCGGGGTGTACTAGGCCGCTGGTGCTTGCCAGTTCACCAAAACACTACCAAAAAAACTGTTAGCGATCGCAGGGATCAGGCCTGACTCTGCAAACGCTGCAGTTATGCGTTTAGTGTTTTGTAAGTGACAGTGATCGATGGATATTGCACTTGGCTGGGCTGGGCTGGGCCGGGCGGAGGGGCAAAACGCAGGTGCTAGCAGGTATCTGGGCTGATCCCGCTAACACCGCGTTTGTGGGAACCCTAAACTGCTGGGGACGCTAGTATAGATCTGATCAGATCAGATATTGATCCGATCAGATGCTATACCACTAAGGGAGGCGTATGCTGCGTGTGAGGGTGTTAGCGGTACTGGCGCTAATCTGACGCTGCCTGGGGCTGGTGCTTGCCAGTTCACCAAAACGCTACCAAAAAAACTGTTAGCGATCGCAGGGATCAGGCCTGACTCTGCGAACGCTGCAGGTATGCGGTTAGTGTTTTGTAAGTGACAGTGATCGATTGATACTGCACTTGGGTGGGCTGGGCTGGGCCGGGCAGACGGGAAAAACGCAGGTGCTAGCAGGTATCTGGGCTGATCCCGCTAACACTGCGTGTTTGGGAACCCTAAACTGCTGGGGACGCTAGTATAGATCTGATCGGATCAGATATTGATCCGTTCAGATACTATACCACTAAGGGAGGCGTATGCTGCGTGCGTGGGTGTTAGCGGTACTGGCGCTAACCTGACGCTGCCTGGGCTGGTGCTTGCCAGTCCACCAAAACGCTACCAAAAAAACTGTTAGCGATCGCAGGGATCAGGCCTGACTATGCGAACGCTGCAGTTATGCGTTTAGTGTATTGTAAGTGACAGTGATCGATCGATACTGCACTTGGGTGGGCTGGGCTGGGCCGGGCGGAGGGGCAAAACGCAGGTGCTAGCGGGTATCTGGGCTGATCCCGCTAACACTGCGTTTTCGGGAACCCTAAACTGCTGGGGACGCTAGTATAGATCTGATTGGATCAGATATTGATCCGTACAGATACTATACCACTAAGGGAGGCGTATGCTGCGTGCGTGGGTGTTAGCGGTACTGGCGCTAATCTGACGCTGCCTGGGGCGACGCATATCACCGCCGGGCGATCAGGGGGCTAAACCTTTATTTGGTAATAAACGGCGGGTGCCCTGACACTATAAAAAATAAACGAACTAACCAGCGTCACCCGTAACAGTTATACGGTGATCAGTGGTGAAAGGGTTAACTAGGGGGCAATCAAGGGGTTAAAACATTTATTAGGTAGTATATGGGGGTCCCTGTCGCTATAAAACGCTGACGGCGAACCTAAATATTTACGTCCCTAACTAGCGTCACCAGCGACACTAATACAGCGATCAGAAAAATGATCGCTTAGCGACACTGGTGACAGGGGGTGATCAAGGGGTTAAAACTTTATTAGGGGGGGTTAGGGGGGTACCCTAGACCTAAAGGGGGGTAATACTCACTGCCCTAAAACTGTAACTGTCACAAACTGACACTATGCAGTAATCAGAAAAAAAAAAAAAAATACTGCTAATGTCAGTTTGTGACGGGGGGGAGGTGATTGGGGGGGGATCGGGGGGCGATCGGGGGGGGGATCGGGGGTGTAAGGTATGCCTGGAATGTTATACTGTGTGTGTTTGTGTGTTGTGCACTCACTTGTCTTCTCTCCTCTGCGCTGGGACGGAAACTGCCAGACCGAGGAGAGATGACATCACATCCTCTGCCTGTGTGAAACTACACACAGGCAGAGGAGGATTCCCATTGGCTGGGAGCGATCGCGAGGGGGGGGGCCACGATCGGATGGTCTCCCCCTCGCCTCCCGACGCTCCCAGTCAAATGCCGACTGCCGCTGGCACCAGGGGGGGGTTCCGATCGGACCCCCCGCCCGCGGGAGGCAGATCACGTACGGGTACGTGATTCTGCCTGCCCGTGCCATTCTGCCGCAGTATATCTGCGTTAGGCGGTCGGCAAGTGGTTAAAGCAGTACAGTTAATTCGATTCTTAGGCCGGCCATACACGGTTTGAATCTCAGCCCGTTCAGCAGGGGAATCAAGCATGGGTTGCAGGGAAGAAACTCGCTCCGTCTATGACCTGGCATTACTCTATGCACACTATACACTGCATAGATTTGTTACAGTCCTTGTACTACTACTGGCAATAAGCACTTTGGTCAGGAGCATGCAACATACAGCACAGCATAAACATATGTCATTCTGCCCCTTACATTGCTGGTCAATGGAAGGGAGAAAAATTCCCCGGTGTGGGTGGTCAGTGGGAGAAAGAAAAAAATGTCCTGCTGTTGCTGGTCAGTGAAAAGAAAATGCCTGGCATTGCAGGTCAGTGGGGAAAATGCCCTGTGTAATTGATCAGTGGGAGAAAACAGCCCAGCATTATTGGTCAGTTAGAGAAAACTGTCATGCGTCATTTGTCAGCAAGAGTAAACTGGCCAGACTTATAGGTTGCTGGGAGAAAAACATTGGTGAGTGTGTGAAAAGAAGCGCCTCATTGTTAAGAGAAGGACAATTTACACTGGGAGTAAAACGCAGAATGCATGTAATGTCCTTTGCTAATATTTTCCTTGCTTTACGCAGTAAAGATATACATGATTAATAAAAAAATGCAGGGCCAAGAATAAATAATGCAGAGTGCAAAGGTCAGAACTAAATACCGCAGAGTGCAGGTGTCAGTAGTATGAAAAATAGAGTGCAGGGATCAGTTGTATGTGTAGCACCCTCTACCATAGATAGGTGCTAGAGTGAGGATTTTGTAAGGGAAACTGTCAGTGCAGGTAAATTTGGGCAGGCCTATGCTGCAGGCTACGCCTGCTTGTTTTGATCTGGGGGGCAGGGAGTGGTTAGTGCAGCAGTGGGTGTGACCACCTGTGCTTTAATTCCGAGGCGCCTCCCCTGCTTCCAGGAAAAATGATCTGGAAGAGGGGTAGGGCCTAGAACTGGAGTGGCAGGCAGCTCATGTGAGGAGCTCTGACCAATCCCCAACTAGAACTGGTAGGAGGCAGGCCTTCCATATAAGCTGGGGTGACAGTCCACTGGGGGAGGAGTTGTCGGCCGGGAGACGTGGAGAATTGAGTACTAGGCAGCAGCAGGGGTCCCATCCCCAACTGGGGGGGGGGGGGTTGCGAGGCCTAGCGGAGGAGAGCTGGGAGGGAGCTTCATCTTTACATTAAAGTTCTCCATCATAGACCCAGGGCAGAAGAAGGTCGGTGAGTGGACCACAGTAGAGTTCTGGATGAGGCATGCCAGGGGAGCTGGGTGCGAGGCCAGAGTAGAGACTGTGGGGAGAGTGTCAAATCGCTGCAGCCTGAGGGCGTAAGATTTGCAGGCCGGACTAGCTGGGAGCAGTAGTCCACCAATCAGCACATGCTACTAAATTACTAGGCCGCCGGAGAGAGGTACTGCAGACCTCTGGCCTAGTAACAGTGCAACCAATTCTAGCCAGCTACTGAGACTGTTCAGAGTGGTCTCTTTTGTCAAAAGAGGATGATGTGACAGGAAAAGTAATGATCTACAGTGGAAGTTTGTGCAGGAGGGTGGGAGTCCTGGGAGCAACAGTCTGCAAGAGATACGCAGAGGGGGAGAAATAGTCTGCATGGTGTTATGCAGGGGAAGCGACTGTAGATATTATGTGTACATCAGTACTTCACGGCTCAACCTTTCGTTCTAATTCTTAAATATGATGGCAAAGCAATTGTTCTATGGGCATCCCATATTTTCTTTCCCCCAACCAAGTTATATTCCCCAATAAACAAAACAAAACAATGCAAATGACTGTTCATTGTCTCAGAAGTGATATATGGAGGTCTGGCAGCAGGGTGACATGGTGGATGTTAGTTACTAGTAGCAACCAAGCGCTACATACGTAAAGCAGACTACACGGGTCAGTAGTATGTAGGGCAGTGCACGGGGATCAGTAGTATTAAGAGCAGAAGGCAGGTCAGCAGTTTGTAGGGCAACGTAAACGGGTCAGTAGTATGTAGGGTAGAGTACAGGGATCAGTAGTATGTAAGACGGAGTACAGGGGTCAGTAGTATGTAGGGCAGAGTACAGGAATCAGTAGTACGTAAGGCAGAGTACAGTGATCAGTAGTATGTAAGGCAGAGTATGTTGTCAGGAAAATGTGGGGCAGTGTAAAGGGGTCAGTCATATGTAAAGCAGAGTACAGCGGTCAGTAGTTTTTAGGGCAGAGTGCAGCGGTCAGTAGTTTTTAGGGCAGAGTACAGCAGTCAGTAGTTTTTAGGGCAGAATACAGGGGTCAGTAGTATGTAAGGCATTGTAAAGGGGTCAGTAACATGTAGGATGGAGTGTGATTCTCCCTCTCCTCTTCCCCATATGCAAAACAGAGTAGAGAAGTGGCAGCAAGACATTGATACCTTTTCTGGCATACTCATCCCCACAGGTCTGCTTCTCGCATCCTTCCCAGGTGCTTGTATGTGGTATCATATACAAGAGTTTGGAATGGACATGGGCCGGCTCTACCGCTAGGCAAACTAGGAAGCCGCTTGGGCGCACTGCCGCCTAGGGCGCAGCCACGGCCGCTGGTGTCCCTACTCTCAGCCAGCTCAAGATGACATCCATCTTCCCCTCCAGGTGTTATTTCACTCCTCCTTATAGGTTACCCCGGCGCCTTTGCCCCTTCCTTCCCGTCTCTGAGTATGGAGCTCACCTGCAGGTATTCCTGGCTCCTCCCCGGCTCACCCCAGCTCCGTCCCTCCCTCCCCAGCACGGCTCCTGAGTATGGAGCTCGCCCCCAGGTTAAGGTTGCCACCTTTTCTTCAAGCCAAACCCGAACACTTTAGCGGGACACAGCATTTTTTTTCTTTAATTACGGGGGAACACTGTGGACTGTGGTATAATATGGAAGTCTGATGTAAGGGGGTTTCTGCTTACCGAAGCCCCCCACTAACATCAGAATTCCCAGCATTCCCCATTAAATCAGGGTTCCCAAAGATCCCCCTTACATCAGAGTCCACAGAGCACCCTTACACCTGATTCCCCCTTACCTTAGTGTACTCACTTGCTCAGGGGCAGGACAGAGAAGGGAGGGAGGGGGCCTATGCACTGGGTGGATGTGGTACTTGGTTAATGGGGAGCATAGGTGTGTGCAACCCGGGCAAAAGGGGGAATCGCACTGGGTGAATAGGGTGTGCCCTGGCACGCCTAAGTTGGGGGGTTTGCAGTCCCATCTGAATAATGTGCCAGGTTTCAAACAGTCTGAAACCTGGACACAGGATTCAAAACCTGGACTGTCCAGGTGAATCCTGGACAGGTGCCAACCCTACCCCAGGTATTCCTGGCTCCTCCCCTGGTACATCGGCTCCGCCCTCCCCAGCACGTCATCCGAGTATGGAGCTCGCCCCCAGGTATCCCTGGCTCTTCATCTAGCACATCATGGCACCTGGGCTCCGCCCCTCCCTCCTGGCCTGGCTCCCGAGTATGGAGCTTGCCCCCAGGTATTCCTGGCTCCTCCTCTGGGCTCACCCCGGCCCCTCCTGGCTCCGAGTATGGTGATCACCCTCCAGGTGTTGTCGAGTATGCTCTCCTGACTCAGCAGCACATTTGACCCGGTGTCCCCATCCATCCCCTAGTCCTCCTTCTCTCCAGGGAAGGATGCTGGGGATGTGACATGTGAGGACCAAACAAGCTCTGCCAGGATCTGCCCTTCCTTTCCAGTACCCAGGATCGTACTCCACTGGGGTGCAGCACTGAGGATGAAGAAGAGGAGCTGCTGCAGGCTGTCAAGGCTGAGGACCTGGGCATCATGGTGCAGAAGCTGCTGCAGTGACCAAAGGCAGCCGGAAAAGCCAGTGAGTACACCCACCTACCCACCAATCTACCCACTGGCCGATACACCTACCTGCCTACTCTAGTGATGCTGGGTTTAATGAGATCAGTCATTAGATCAGATTATACCGGCAGGGAGGGGAGGGATCAGGACAGGCTTGGGGCAGGGGTGGACTAACCATTTGGACCCTTGGGCTGCCCGGGGTCCCCATTCCCGCTGGAGTCCCAGAGCCCAGTGCCAGAACAAGTTCCGGGCACTTGGCTCCACTAATTCACCTCCCACTGCAGGGGAGAATACACTGCAAGGGATTACATTGGGGGGATTTATATAGGGGGGGATTACAATGGGGAAATACACTGCGGGGAGTACACCAGGGGGATTTACATGGGGGGGGGTGGATTTACACTGGGTGGGATTTACACTTAGGGAAGTACACAGGAGAGAAGACACTCTGAGGATTACACTGGGGAGGAGTACACTCTGGGGTGAAGAAATACACTGGGGGGGGGTCACAGTGGCCTTGGGGTAAGGGGGACAAATATTTGAGCTGGGAGGAGCACACCTTTGTCCAGAAGTCTTTGGCTCAGCGCTGGTGATTGACATTGGTGCTGGGGCACTGACTTGTGTTGTGATTGGTCACCTGCTGCTGCTCTGCTTTCCTTGTAGCTGTATGTTTGTATCTGCTGCTACTGCAACTGGACTGACCGTGTCACAAGAACAGCGGGTACAGCTTCTGGTGCCAGCTGACAACAGGGTGAGTGTGCTGATGGGATGAAAGGTGG
Organism: Lithobates clamitans; assembly: GCA_037952925.1. Taxonomy (NCBI): domain Eukaryota; kingdom Metazoa; phylum Chordata; class Amphibia; order Anura; family Ranidae; genus Lithobates; species Lithobates clamitans. The sequence goes on along the minus strand of JBBGZY010000179.1, from coordinate 3,844,625 downwards.
GCAGAGGAAATTGAAGCAAACAAGGAAGCTACTGGTGTCATTGTGTATGTTTAGTGACAAGTCAGAGCCAGATGGGCACTCTGAAGTTCTGTGACTATTGGTTTTGCTGCTTCTGTGATGGTGGGCATGTATGTACAACGCCACATGTGTGTGAGCCAGCCAGCCTACACAAACAATTTGCTGTTTTGACAGAACAGCGGCAAAGAAGGAAAAAGTTGTGGCCCCCTTGGAGGCAGCCATGTTGCTGGTTAGTATTTGAGCGGACTAACAATGTCCACTCATAATATCGTGTACCGGAGTGTACAAGCTAGCCGGTGTTGTGCAAAAACAGCAACTCATCTACATCTCCAAATACTGATGCTTTATCTCCAATTACTGATGGTTTACAGTAACCAGAAGTGATGTAATTGGAGATCTTGATGAATTGGCTATTTTGACAGAACACCGGCCTTGTGGGACGTGGATCCATGGGGACCATCTCACTGAAAGTTATGTCTTGCCACCACTTCCTGGTACCACTCTGAATATGAGGGGAAATACTGACATCATGTGTCAGCAAAAAAGATGTCACATGCTACCTGTTGCACACTTGTTAGGGATTAATGACTTCTGCACCAAACTCTCATATGCCAAAAAACAAATTTAACAATATTGCCAGGCGCTACATAAATAAAAGCAAAATCCTTAAAGAGGAACTGCCACTCTCTTACATAATTTGTAATAAAAACATCTTTGCCATTCTGAAGCTTTTCCTCCAACCACTTTGCCTATTATTTTATATATACTGTGATTCTGTACTTGCCAAATATGCTGTAGAAATTTCTCTCCACTAAATCTGGCTGCAACCATTTTAACTGTGGGCGGCTGAAGCTGCTGCCTGTTCACTTCCTGGATTTAAAAAGACACACAGAGGCACACCTCCAGCTCTGCAGCTCTCATTGGCCCTCTCATAAGTTACCCCCCCCCCCCTTCCTTCCTGCATACTTCCCAACTTTCTGAGGTGAGAATGAGGGACAGTATTTAGTAAAAATATGTAGACATAGAACCCATACCTTGTAACAACTCCCTTTAAAGAGAATTGTATTAAAAAAAATGATTGGTTAAACCCACAAGTGCTTTTTTACCACTATTATTCCTTTATATTGGATTTTGAAAATCTCAAATGCAACAATTTAGAAATTGGATAAAAGGTTTTTCACTGTAAAACACTTTTTAGATAGATAGATAGGTAGTGCATTTTATATACAACTATATAGATCAGACCAATGACAATGGATGCACAAATAGGATCAGTGGTGAGCGGATACCACCATCTCCTCCGCCAACTACGTAGACTCATCCCCTTCATCCCAGAAGAGGACAAAGCGGCAGTTGTGGGAACAATCATCAATTCCCGACTCGACTACGCAAATTCGCTCTACGTAGGACTACCCCAATATCAGCTTGCGCGCTTACAACTCATCCAAAACACGGCGGCAAGACTGTTAACAGGAAAAAAACCCTGGGAATCCATCTCCCCCTCCCTAAAGAGCCTACACTGGCTAACCGTGAAGAAACGGATCACATTCAAGACCCTCTGCCTCACCCACAAATGAGTACAAGGAAACGCCCCACCATATCTCCGCGAGAAAATAAAACACTACACACCGAATCGCAGTCTTCGATCAGCTAACTAAAACCTCCTTACCATTCCCAAATACTGCTACAAAGCAAAGATAGAACGAAGATTCGCAGTCCAAGGACCTCGACTATGGAACGCTCTTCCTAAAAAATTGTTCTAGACAGGGGAATTGGCGCTGTCCTACTGTATATGTATGAGTGATAATTCTTCTCAAGAATACAAAACGAAGTGTTGGCTTATAAGCAAAAGTGTCATAAATATCAGGAGAAAATTAATGTGCAAAAAGAAATAGTAAGTGAATCACCTATGAGGTGAAATGGAAAGAAAGTGCAAAGCATTCTAAAGTGCATATAAAATCGCATGTACAAAAAATCGCATGTGCAAAAAAATGTATATCTATATATCATGAATGTCTATAACTTAAAAGTGATCCCTATACATAAAAAGTGCTTGGGGAACCAAATCCAGTAAAATTAGTGTAAAAGGCATGTATTTGATGATCCGCATAAACAGTAATTAAAACAAATACAGAGTGGAAACCTCAAAAGGTTAAAAAACTTTGTGTGGGAGAACCTTAGTGTGTGTGCAAACACAGTTCCAATCAAGTCAATCAAGGCAGACCACTTCAAAGGTGTATAAACACAAACAGTGGATCAAAACAATCAGTAATAAGTTCTTTGGAAAAATTTGCAGCAACAGTTCTAGAAGTATGTCCCACTGGTGTAGGACCCTACACCAGTGGGACATACTTCTAGAACTGTTGCTGCAAATTTTTCCAAAGAACTTATTACTGATTGTTTTGATCCACTGTTTGTGTTTATACACCTTTGAAGTGGTCTGCCTTGATTGACTTGATTGGAACTGTGTTTGCACACACACTAAGGTTCTCCCACACAAAGTTTTTTAACCTTTTGAGGTTTCCACTCTGTATTTGTTTTAATTACTGTTTATGCGGATCATCAAATACATGCCTTTTACACTAATTTTACTGGATTTGGTTCCCCAAGCACTTTTTATGTATAGGGATCACTTTTAAGTTATAGACATTCATGATATATAGATATACATTTTTTTGCACATGCGATTTTTTGTACATGCGATTTTATATGCACTTTAGAACGCTTTGCACTTTCTTTCCATTTCACCTCATAGGTGATTCACTTACTATTTCTTTTTGCACATTAATTTTCTCCTGATATTTATGACACTTTTGCTTATAAGCCAACACTTCGTTTTGTATTCTTGAGAAGAATTATCACTCATACATATACAGTAGGACAGCGCCAATTCCCCTGTCTAGAACAATTTTTTAGCTTGGATTTCACCTCGGTGTTTTGCACTTTTAGGGGGGCAGCAGTCCCGTTTTATTTTCATTTTCCTAAGCGCGGAACTTCTGTTACTCATATGGAACGCTCTTCCTACCAACATCCGCATGGAAGAAAACCACCAGGCCTTCAGAAAAAAACTAAAGACTTTCCTTTTCTGAGAAGCTGACATCAGAGAATGCATCCAGCGCCTTGAGGCGATTCAGTTCGCATTTGCAGCGCTTTATAAATCATTCATTCATTCATTCATTCATTCAGACCAAACTGAGGGACAAATGAGGAGAAAAGAGGGACAGAGGGACTTTGTTTCGAATGAGGGACAGTCCCTCAAAATCAGGGACAGTTGGGAGCTATACTTCCTGGCAAACTGTATAGAGAGTGAGAGAGAGCTGTGTATGATGTCATAAGCCTAGGCTTTTTACCAGACAAGAAACAGGAAGTGGGCTGTATAAGGTATTTACTGGCAGAAAAAAAAAAAGTTTTACTATCCGAAATTAAAACAACAAAGGCAGAAGATTTAATAGATGGGAAGATGGAAAAATTACTAAAGTTCCGCTTTAAGTCATAAAACACAATCTCAACTGTATCCAGTGTATGTTTAGTTACAAATGTTACAAAATAAAGGAATAAGTCATAAAACACAATCTCAACTGTATCCAGTGTATGTTTAGTTACAAATGTTACAAAATAAAGGAATAAGTCATAAAACACAATCTCAACTGTATCCAGTGTATATTTAGTTACAAATGTTACAAAATAAAGGAATCACTCACTCTGTAACACAATTCAAATAAATCTTTTTATATAAACAGTGAATCTGCGTGTTCACATATGCAGCATTTACCACCCCTCTAAATAGCAATTCATTGCATATGCCAGGCGGCTTAGAGGTGATATGTCATCTCCTGAACACGTGTTTTAACCATGGAAAACCTGTTGCGTTGTGATGGAACCACACAATGCAATTGCAGCCCAATCCCATTCACTTGAAGGGGTCGTATTTGTTGGCAGTACAAAACTTGCCAAACATGACAAGTTCTATTAATATCATTGCGCCACAACCATGAAAATGAGTGCTAACATGTCTGCTGGCCATGTCAACTTGTGGCTCAAAGGTCGGGCTGGTAAAACTGTGACTCAATCACCTGTTTTTACTGCCTCTGGCACACACATGTAAACTTAATCTTAGTGCCTCTTCTAATTACTCCATTCAAATAAGTGCCAACCCTCCACCTAAAATAATTACCCCACCCTCCTCACCCCTACTTGTTGACCTTTCTGTTTAAGGAAAGGCCTTAAAACACTCTATAGATCCTCCATAGCCGTATTCCTCCAGAATCATAGATTGCCAGTAGTGTAAAACCATTTATTACCACAATAAAAACAAGATAAATTACTCCCATAAACCATGCGCAACATGGTTGCGTCGTCATACTACAGCTCTGCACCTCAAAGTTCAGCATGCTGCAGCTCTGTGTTACAACTCTGGCCAATTATCTTCACATTTGTTCTAAATGTTGCTCAAAGCTAAAGTAAATGTATCAAAAGCAAAAAGTTTCTTTTAGCTTTGGATATAGTAGAGAATTTCGAAAACTGTACCAATGGGGAGATTTCCCTTCACTTCCTGTCCTGAAGTCACATCAGATAGTGAGAGGAAATCCTTTCAAGGTGCTCACACAGTCAAGATATGCATTTCAGCTTAACACATCGGTACATGCACGTAGGCAGGTGCAGTCTATATTCTCCACTGCAGGTGGCGCTTGTCCGCAGAGGCAATGCATGGATGGGGGAGGCAGTCAAAAGGAACTTAATTCCTTTATGGTCATGATTAGATTCTGGTGCCCCATGTGACTTTGCCTGTTATCTTTGGTCAGACAGAGTCTATTTAAGGTTTTCATGTACACTAGCAGCTGCTAAACTTGAGTTCACTGTGTACTACAAGAGCACTTGGAAGTGCAGTCGCTGTAGATCTGAAGGGAAGATCTGAAATGAGGGAAAGCTCTGCTGATTTCTATCATCCAATCATGTGCAAGCAAAAATGCTGTTTTTTATTTTCCTTGCATGTCCCCCTTAGATCTACAGTGACTGCACTTCCAAGTGCACTTGTAGTGCACTCGTAGTGCACAGTATATTTGCCTTTAGTAAATAAACCCCCCTGGCTTTTAGGAACTGCTGCGGTTAGGGGAGCTTCAACCTCTGTTAACCCTCCTCTCCTGAATGTGGAAGAATCACGTTCAGGATAGGAAGGTTTTGACCACCGGCCAATGGAAAACGCAAACCCACACTTTGCGTTTTCCCGAGGTCGGCATTTAAAGTAGGCTGTGTGTACATGAAGCATAAGAACCTGGCTCCTGGGTCTGGCATGCATTTTTGCGAGTGGCAGTTTAGGGACAGGACATCTGAGTGTCACGGACAGTGCTTAGTGTCAGTAAGAGGTTCCAGAGGACTGGGGAAAGTGCAGGGACATCCATCCTGGAAGCTTTCCCGTTTAAGTATAGACCGACCGGCCGCATTCTGTTCCTCGAGACAGACGCTATCTGCACATCTGGGTCTTCAATCTACTGTTCCATCACTGTATCCTGGCAGGGTAGCCTTCCCGCCGGGCCTGCTGTGTATTGCTAGACTTCTGTTACAATATATTCCCATACCTCCCAACTTTTTGAGATGGGAACGAGGGACACCTATTGGCGAAAGTATGTGGGCATAGGACACGCCCCCCTTAACTGCTTGCTGACCGCCGGCTGTCAATTGACGGGCAGGTGGCGCAGCTCTCATGGCGGGCGGGCGTCATATGACGGCCTCGCTTTCCCAGTCCACCAGGGGGCGCGCGCGATGTCCGCCGGGCACCCGCGATTACCGGTAACACAGCAGGACCGTGGATCTGTGTGTGTGTAAACACACAGATCCACGGTCCTGTCAGAGAAGAGGAGACCGATGGTGTGTTCCCAGTACAGAGGAACACCGATCGGTCTCCTCCCCTAGTGAGTCTCCACCCCCTACAGTTAAAATCACTCCCTAGCAAACACAGTTAACCCCTCGATCACCACCTAGTGTTAACCCCTTCCCTGCCTGTCACATTTATACAGTAATCAATGCATTTTTATAGCACTGTATAAGTGTGAATGGTCCCAAATATTTGTCAAAAAAGTGTCCGATATGTCCGCCGCAATATCGCAGTCACGATAAAAAATGCAGATTGCCGCAATTACTAGTAAAAAATAAAAAATAAATAAAAATGTTATAAATCTATCCCCTATGTTGTAGACGCTATAACTTTTGCGCAAACCAATCTATATACGCTTATTGCAATTTTTTTACCAAAAATATGTACAAGAATACATATCGGCCTAAACTGAGAAAAAATTTGTTTTAAAGAAAAAAAAATTGGATATTTATTATCGCAAAAGGTAAAAATGATTGTGTTTTTTTTTAAACTTTACATTAGTATAATGGAATACAACTAATGATATACAGTTAACTTCATAAAAGTATTGATGAAAGTGGGAGGGGTTGCATCCTCAAAATCTCAATGCGTTTAAGCGATAAACTGACTCATCAGGAGCGGATGCTCAATGTCTGTAAGTAATAAAAAGTGGTCTAAATCAGAAGGCCCATGATATGGAAAATTTAACATGTAAAAAAGCTTATATAGAGAGAGAGATGGTCAAATCCACAAACTTACATCTCGGAACATTGAACTCGAATGATCCCGGTATGTAGGAGTCACCATATCAGCCTCCCCGGGAGCTGAGGTGCAAAGTTTCGCCGGAACAAACGGCCCACACTAGAATGCCCCCAACCAGTGAACATGTATAGTATAATGAGTATTATGCCAGTAATGGCAAGTAAAATCTTTTATTACTTACAGACATTCAGCATCCGCTCCTGATGAGTCGGTTTATCGACGAAACGTGTTGAGGTTTTGAGGATGCAACCCCTCCCACTTTCATCAATACTTTTATGAAGTTAACTGTATATCATTAGTTGTATTCCATTATACTTATGAAATATGTAAATTTGTTCCCCTGTTATGGTAATCGTGTTTCACATCTTGTTTATATGTATGCTATGTATTCCCCAAAATGTCTACATATGTATTGAGCATTTATCTGTCATACACAACCTTACGCAACTCAACACCTATGTAAAATAAATTATTAGCTTTCACATTGTATTTTAGCCTGCCTCATTTAAAATCCCAGACTCTTGTATTATTTTTTGCATACTCTGGAGCAATGTGTTTACAGTTTTTTATGCTTTTACATTTATTTTTACCTGTATCATTTCTTCAATCTGGGCTTTTGTTACTTGGACTAAAAATTAGGCAGCAGAACAAAAAGCAGTTAATTTAAATAGCTCCCAACTATCTCTTTAATGTTTTACAGTACACCCACACTTTCTTTTTCACGTGATGCTTCCCAGCATAGCTGGCATTTATGTCTATACCTGCTGGGGCCTCTTGGGTTAAGAATTGTCATCCAGTGCACTCACTTCCTTCTGGAGCTGGATAATCTGCCTGACCAAATATTAAAAGTTAACTGCAGGAAAACACCTAACTACACAGATGAAATACATATAAAGGTCTACCACTGTATATCACTGTTGAAGAAGCACTGTAAGCTACAGTTATATTGTACTATCACGCTATGATTGTATAGCTTCTTAAAAACTCAATAAAAAAACACAAACATGTACATAAAAAGGGGGCTGTATTACCTGCCAAAGAATTTGCATTTCTATCCATCCATTTGTGAGATTTACACAGCTATATGAAACCACATAGTCCTGTCTGGAAGGGCGAATGGCCTGATTTTATCTGCTGCAGTTCATTAACACCTACAGGTCTCCTCTTCACCCCCACCTAGTGAAATGAGAAGCAGCAGGTTCCTTGCATTTCAGCAAAATTGACTGGCTCCTTGTGCTGCTTCTTTTTTCCCCAGTCTCAGCTCTGCCTTACAGTGAACTGCAAGAGACTGAAACCATGTCAATTCAGGTACTCACACTGCTTGCACTTGTATAAACACATTTGAGGATGTGTTTAAGGGCTCATTTACACTTGCTTCGGCTTCAACACACATTAAGGCCTTGTTTACACTTGCTTCAAAACATGACTTCAGACACGCTTTGTTAAAACTTTCTGAATGCCAGTCAAAGCCCCTGTCACTAAATAAAATTGTTAGCTTACAGTCCTGTTTACACCTTGCTTTTGCTTGGTGCTTCCATGAGGCTTTGATGAGGCTTTGTGGGGCTTCGTTGAGGCTTTTTTGGAGCTTCAATGGGGCTTTGGTGGTAAACAGGACTGTAAGCTAACTATTTTATTTAGTGACAAGGGCTTTGACTGGCGTTCAGAGAGCTTTAACAAAGCCTCTCCGAAGCCTTGTTTTGAAGCAAGTGTAAACTAGCCATTAAATGTGTGTTGAAGCTGAAGCAAGTGTAAATGAGCCCTTAGGCTTCAGAACATTGGTTTGTTAAAGCTCTCTGAACGCCAGTCAAAGCCTCTGTCACTAAATAAAATGGTTTGCTTACAGTCCGGTTTACACCTTGCTTTTGCTTTGACATTGCTTCAAAAATTATACCCCATGTCGCTTTAGTTGTGCTTCAAAGTGCCTTCAAAGCCTCCATAGAAGTCTATGGCAAAGCTCGCTTGAAGCCCACTGAAGCCCCATCGAAGCCCCACCAAAGCCCCACCAAAGGCTCATCGAAGCCCCATCGCAGCTCCACCAAAGCCCCACTGAAGCCTCACTGAAGCCTCATTGAAGCACCAAGCAAAAGCAAGGTGTAAACAGGACTGTAAGCTAAGGATTTTATTTAGTGACAGGGGCTTTGACCGGCGTTCGGAGACCTTTCACAGAGTGTGTCCGAAGCCATGTTTTGAAGCAAGTGTAAACTAGCCCAAAGTGTTACTAAACCCAGGACCCAGCATTCACAATATCTGGTCTCCCACAGTACACAGAACATGGAAATGAAATTATTTTATTTTAGTAAATATAAACTGCTAAATACCTTTTCTCATCAGCAGTAAATAGCAGTCTCATGGCTTCTATCATTGTCCAGCCCAGCACTGGTTAAAGCTTGTTGGAAGAGTTTTCATTCTCCTCTGACTATCCTGTGAGGCTGTATTACCCCTGCTTTTCTGTCTGGACAATGCTGATTGGCCCTTTGCTGATCACATGCTCCCTCCCAAAAAAAAAAAAACTCTAGCAATACACACTAATTTGAGCATGTGCAGAGTGCCTCCAAGGCTCTGTTCTATCAGCAAATGGATTGGAAACAGTAAAAGGAGGGGAGGATCAGAGAAGACAGGATCAAACAGCCTTTTTTCACAATACAGAGGATTAACCCTTTAGGTTCCACAGTGAGTATAACAAGCATGCTTTATTGCATAGACAGACTGATTTTACTGTTGTGGGTTTAGTAACACTTTAATGAACACAGATATGCATTAAATTGTGTCTTTAAAACAAGAGTTAATCTTCAAATTAGGGTTTGTTAATGTGAGTGTAAATATTCACCAATCATTGCATTATTTGCTGATGGTTTTTTATTTAAAAGAGGAAATCTCTAAAAAAAAGCCCATAGAGTGTGTATCTACAGTGAAAACATTAGATTGTTTTAATATAACAGACACATTGGGGTTGATTTACTAAAGGCACATAGGCTGTGCACTCTGCAAGTGCAGTTACTCCAGAAGCTTAGTAAACGAGGTAAAACTTCACGTGCAAGGAAAATTTAAAAAAACAGCATTTTTGCTTGCACATGATTGGATGATGGAAGTCAGCAGTGCTTCTGCTCATTTACTAAGCTCTGGAGCAGCTGCTCTTGCAGAGTGCAACTGCACTTTGCAAAGTGCACAGGTTATTTGCCTTTAGTAAGTAACCCCCCCCGTCATCTATTCTGCAGCTCCCCAACTTTGGGAGCACCTCCTCAATTGCTATTTGAGTATTGCAGGTCTAGTGGGGTGATCCTTTTGTCCTTCTGTCCTTCCAGCTGTTTTGCCTATGTTACCAAATCTACACTTGACCTCATTGTGTGGGATGCTATTTTTGAGGATGATCACAAATAGCTGTTTGTGTTCTGAATGGTTTGGCTGAAGTTGGGACCTCCAGCTAGACTCTGTTGTTATAGAGTCTTATAGAGACTATGCTATCCAGCCACATACCCTACCCTGATGTAGCCATTTTGAATTAGACACTGCTTTAAGGAGTCCATGTTTGTGCAGCATTCATATTCTGGCTTGTATTATACTGCAGGGTATTCATGCTTTTCACCATCCTGAATCTATTTTTGCATTGTTGCTTCTAACTTTTCACCTATTTAGTAAACTGCTCGAGATTATGGCTGCCCCAGTTTTGATTAATTCCCCCAAATATCTGTGTCATCCTTTATACACAAGTAGGTTACATGTCAAAATAGGTACAATACACCATGGCATGCATTGTAGTGTACTGCATTAACCTCTTGGCACCGGCCGCATGCAAATATGCGGCCTCATTGCGGGTGGGCTTTAGCGCTGAGCGGGCACATATTTGTGTGCATTAGTGCTAATGGAAAACTCCCGATTGCTGCTTGCAATCGGGAGCTTTCTGATCATGTGAAAGATCATGATCATAAACCCCGCCCTCCGGCATCCTAAACTCCTTAAAGGGTAGGGAGGTGCTGTCTCCAAGCGGTTAAAAATGGAGCATGTCTGATTTTTGGGATGTTAAGGTGTGTTGTCAGCTTCAAAATGCACCGTAACACATAGTAATGTGTTGCATTACCGCACATACGTTAACACAATGCATAGTTTGGATGGGTCCTAATAATTCCTGTTGTGTTACACTATGTGATTTATTATGCTCTGTGTCTTTAAGATTTGTTCCCTCTGTCTATCTGAACTCTTTCTCTCACCGTAGTTCTGTATATTCTCCTCCCCTTCCTCTCTCTGATTCATTGTGCACAGTATACCTCATTGCTGTAACATCTTACATGTGGCTTACAACTGCAACGTTTTTCTACCTATGAATATCCATCATTAAACGGAACATTCGAGAGGATTCATCGTCTGTCTTTCCATACAGTGAGTTATTCATTGAGTTAAGCTGCCTGAATTGATGCAAGGGATAAATAGATCACCAGGTCATGTAAGCTCTATGTGAAGCTGAAGATAACATTTATAGCCTTGTAGTTGAGTCAGAACAGTAGAAAAACGGAGTTCCACAGCCTAATTACAAGATTTCTGCATATAGTACTGTTACAGACAAGATTTACTGCCCTCATTGCAAGAAAGAATGAGACAGCAGCACATGGAATCTTCATAACCTGAGACCAGGCTGCAGGGTGTCATATTACAGCACACAGATCCTGCCTGCTTATCACTGAGACATTGTCTGCCTGTGTCAGCCATGAGTCACCACAGCTCTCAATGTGAATATACAGCCACTCCAACACAAGACACTGAGCCAACTGACTTACCCAAACGCTCAGTCAAACCCACCTTGAAAGTGATGGAGAATTATGAAGCCTTAAGAACTGAATTGTTTAATAGCTTGAAGCTAATTTGGGACAGGATTGCCTTTGAATCAAATACAGTGTCTGTTGAAGGTGAATTACTGACACTACAGGGCGCCATTAAACAACTCCCTATCTCTTATGAGCTCTATCAGCTTACCAGTGACAAGTTCATTAATGTCTTACAAAATATGAACACAGAACTTTCACTAGAGGAATTAAAGAATTTCAAGGCTCTTAATCTGGAAAGAGACAGTTTTATCCAGCAAACCAAATTAAAGGCAGAAGCAAAGTTAAAGCTGATACAGGACACTGCATCTCACAGATCTGTTTCCACCAGACATTCTAAAAGGTCTTCTAGAAGTCATAGTTCAAGATACTCAACACTCAGTGAGCGACTTATTAGTGCCCGCGCTGAAGCGGAAGCCAGCAAGGTGCAGGTCGCATATGCAGAAAAAAATAGCAGAGTTGGAAACGGAGTCAGTGCTTCAGACCGCACGTCAAAGAGCAACTATAGAAATCTTAAATGAACAGTGTAAACATGATGCAGCTATGGCAAGGCTAAGAGTTTTAGAGCAAGCTATCAGTGCAGACGAAGGTGCAAGTGAGAAAGACAGCATCAACCTAAACATAGCAGATATGGAAGATCCCCTCAAACGTACTAAAGACTATGTCCTAAGCCACTTCAGTATACACTCCATTGTCTCCAATGCTCCTGGCAACTTAGAAACTCCTTCACAGCTCCAAGTTAAAGAGGTTCCAGCAACTTCCTGCATGCAAAATCATTCCAATGCATTTCCTGCCTGCCTACCTAACCTTCCTTCTTATGCCACAGAGCATCAGAGCAAGCTGCAAGCAAGTCATCAATTTCCTGTCATCGGTACAGCATTGAATCAACGTACCATTGGAACAACCGACTTCAAGCAAGCAACTCACCTGAACGCATCTGCTGCACCATATTTACCTGTGTCCTTTAACAATAATGTCAAAGATAGTGCAATCAGCACCGTTCAGCCAACAACATCTCACATAAAGGCAGAGACAACTGAGACAGCAGAGTTTGTGAGGTACATACTTCGCAGAGAGCTCACAAAGACTGGTCTTACAAGTTTTGATGACCAACCTGAGAACTACAGAAGTTGGAAATGTGCTTTCAGAACTGCATTTAGCGATCTTGGCATTACAGCGGCTCAAGAATTGGATCTGCTGATTAGATGGCTTGGTCCTCTATCTGCTGCACGTGTTAAGCCATTAAGATCAGTTTTCATGGACAATCCTACAGCAGGCCTCACAGCTGCATGGGAGCGACTAGAGCAAAGTTATGGCAGTCCAGAAGCTATAGAAAATGCCTTGTTCATGCGCCTGGAAACTTTCCCAAAGATATCTGGTAAGGACAACAAGGAGTTCCAGAGACTGAGTGACCTTCTCCTTGAGCTTCAGCTAGCCAAGGCAGACCCAAAACTACCCGGACTCAGTTACCTTGACACTGCAAGAGGGGTAAACCCAATTGTCTCCAAGCTCCCGTATGGTGTACAAGAGAAATGGTCTGCACTAGGATCATCATACAAAAAAGAGAACAAGGTTTCCTTCCCACCATTCTCTTTCTTCTGCAACTTCATCAGGAGAATCGCAGAGACCAAGAATGATCCAAGTTTTTCCTACGGTGAGTACAGTCTCTTCTCACCATTTCCTAAGAGTACCAGTCTTCAGGGCAACTATAGAAGCCGTAGAGGCCCAGTATCCGTGAAAAAGACTGACATCCTTCCCACTCCTACCACAGTTGTTGCCACGGACAGACAGAGTAGGAAGATTGAAAACCCTAACAGAGAGTGTCCCATTCACAAGAAGCCACACCCCCTCAAAAAATGTATCGGCTTTAGGAAACAGCCTCTTGAAAAGCGTAAGGAGCTTTTAAAGACATTTAGGGTATGTTTCAGGTGCTGTGCTTCTACCGAACATTTTGCAAGGGACTGTAATGTATCCATCAAGTGCATAGAGTGTGGCTCCGAAGAGCATGTGCAAGCCCTACATCCGCTTGAGCCCAGCTCTGCACAACCTGCTAACTCTCCTCCCAGGTTAACGCATAGCGGGGAGAATACAGACCAAGTGCCTAATTCTACTATCATTTCTTCATCCTGCACTGAAGTTTGTGGAGAAGACCGCTGTGATAAGTCCTGTGCTAAAATATGCTTGGTGAACATATACCACAAGGACCAACCAGAAAAGACTCTAAAAGCCTATGCTATCTTAGACGATCAGAGCAATAGATCGCTTGCAAAATCAGAACTGTTTTTTTTTTTTTTAAAGGGTAAATTTTATTGAAGTTCACAAAATTATTTTACAGTACTGTAACACAATTCTTTATCATCTTATAACAACCTGTATTGTGTATCATTGTATACTAGTAACAATCATTCAGATCTAGCATTTGTTGTCATAAAAAAAAAAAAAAAAAAATAAAGCTCTGTCAATATACAGATTAACCATCTTATTCGTTTTTTATCTAACTGTTTCCTTATTTTATTCCTAACATTTTCTTTGGCTTATATACTCTGTTATTATTTCCAACAGTAAATCCATGTCCTACCTCGCGTCCAACACACCTGCTCATATACTTTGCTAAATAAGCTGATATCAATTATATATCAATCTCTCCGGATATCTTTGTGATCCATTTCCCCCAGATTTTATTAAATTTTTTGTTACTACCTCTAGCCTGATATGTGAGTTTATACATTGGCAAGGCTTTATTAACCAATCTTAGCCAGTCCCCAAGAGAGGGAGGGCTCTGTTCCCTCCACTTGAGGGCCAAGGCCTTCTTAGCATAACAAAATAGTATCCGTAAAAGGGTTTTTTTTGATGTGGATAGGTCCTCCTCTTCCAAGTCTCCAAGCAAGCATCTAGCCGGAGAATATATATTTGGAAGCTCTAGCTTTTCCTCCAGGAATGCAAGGATTTCCCTCCAGTATGACATCACCTGGGGGCATTGCCATACCATGTGGAAGAAATCTCCCACCTCCGCTTTGCAACGGGTACACTCCGGGGAATCCCTCCCTCCCATTTTGTGCAGCCTTTTCGGGGTGTAGTACATTCTATGCAAGTAGTTGAATTGGAGCATTTTATCTTTAGCCGAGATCATTGATGACATTGTGGTGTCTAACACTTCCTGCCACGTTTCCTCTGTAAGAGATGGAATATCTGTTTTCCACTGCAAGGCCACCCTATCCAATCCAGGTGAGGAGGGAGCCAACAGAACTGAGTAGTATCTAGAGATCAGTTTTGAGTGGTCTTCCTCAGCAATAAGTTTTTCCATTGCAGATGTGGAGAGATTAACCACCCCCCCTCCATATTGAGCCTTAACGGCATGCCTCAGCTGGAGGTATCTAAACAGGGAGGTATTGGGTATGTTATATTCAGTTTTCAGATCTATAAAGGTTCTAAAAATACCATTTCTAAATAGTTGATGTGCGTATTTAATCCCATAAACAGCCCAGTGGGCTCCGTCTGGAACCTTGGCTATCTCAGGGAGTTGAGGGTTATGCCACAGCGGAGCAGTAGGGGAAATTGCCAGACTAGATCCCCCTATTAACCCATTACATATATGAAATATTTTATATGAGAGCTTTAAAATATTAGACCCCCTAGTCGGGTACGGACCATTTCTAAACAGGACATTTTTTAGTGCTTCGTATGAATGAACCTGGGCAGCTTGGGTAGCCACCGAAGCTATGTTCATCTGCGGGAAGCACCACCAATGCATATGTGTTAATTGGGCAGCTAGATAATAGTATCTCAAGTTCGGTAGAGCTAGCCCACCCGACCTTATAGGTAAATGAAGTGTTTCCATAGATATTCTGGCGGGTTTGGGCCCCCATAGGAACGTACCAAGTGTCTTGTTTATGTCAACAAACCATTTCTTTGGAATGTATACCGGGGCATGCCAGAGTAGGTACAGGAACCTGGGCAAGTAAATCATTTTAAATATATTAATTTGCCCAAAAAGGCCAAGGGGAAGTTTAGCCCAGGTCTGTATACTCTCCTTTAGACGTTTCCAAACCGGTAGTAGGTTAATCGACACATACGAGCTCAGTGGCAGCTGTATCTCAACCCCAAGGTATCGAAACCTTGATACCAGGGTTAGTGGTATCTCCTGAGAGAGTTTCGGAACATATGCGGGGTCAAAAGGAAATATTACGGATTTACTCCAGTTCACTTTGAACCCGGAGTATCTCCCAAAATCCGATATTCTATCCAAGGCTATGGGCAACGACCCCTCCGCCTCTTCCAGATATAAAAGCATATCGTCGGCGTATAAAGAAGTTTTTTCTTCTCTGTCATTAATCCTACATCCCTTGATCCGTTCGTCCGCCCTCAACACCGCCGCCAATGGTTCTATTGCCAGGGCAAACAGCAGGGGCGACAAAGGGCACCCCTGCCGCGTGCCCCTAGCTATATTAAAAGGCCCAGTAATGGAATTATTGACACGTAATCTAGCCCGAGGTTCCGCATATAGGAGTCTGACCCACCTTATGAATCTTGGGCCGAAACCCAGCCGCTCAAGGACCGCTATGAGATATGGCCATTCTATAGAGTCGAACGCCTTATGAGTGTCTAGTGACACCACCACCCGAGTATCGGGGACAGGGCCCTTCGAATGTAATATAGTGAATAGGCGTCTTAGATTTATGGCAGTCGATCTCTCAGGAATAAATCCTGTCTGATCTGGATGAATAATAGATGCTATCACCCCATTGAGACGTTTCGCCAGAATTTTAGCTAGGATTTTTGCGTCTACATTAATAAGGGATATAGGCCTATATGATTCACATAAATCGTGGTCCTTGTGCGGCTTGGGGATCAGTACTATCAGAGCTTCCCTCATAGATTCGGGTAAAATACCCTTGTCAAAGGCATCTTCATACATCTCCAGCAACCTAGGGGATAAGGTTTCCGCATATGCTTTGTACCATTCGACTGGGAATCCATCCAGTCCTGGGGTTTTATTAGGCTTAAGGGACTTTATAGCTGATAATACTTCTTCGGTTGTAAACTGGGCATCTAGTTCCTCCACTCCCTCTGCCGTAAGCTCAGTCAGGGGTATTGGGGCAAGGTACGTCTGCACCTCTTCCAACTCATAATCCACCCTTGACCCGTACAGATCTTTATAGAATGATAAAAAAGCATCTGCGACATCATCGTGTGATGTGCAGATTTTCCCATTTGTATCATATATTCTTGGAATAGAAGTGGGGGTCTGCTGGGAATGTGCCAGGTATGCCATCAATCTACTATTTTTATCCCCAAACTCAAAGATCCTTTGTGACTGATAAAGTAGTTTTTTCTGAGTTTTTTCTATCACCACTAAATCTAGTTTTCTTATATTATCTCTCCATATTCTATGGGTATCAGGATTGGGGTTTTTAATATATTCTACTTCGGACTCCGTGGCTGTTTGTTCCGCATCTCTTACCTTCCACCCTTTATCAGACTGCAGTTGTTTTACTAATCCTGAGATGGATCCCCGGAGTGTAGCCTTAAATGCATCCCATGTGACCCCAATCGGGACCTCTTTCTTGTTTACTAGCCAAAAATCATTGATAGATGTTGCGGTGGACCTCTCGAAACACTCCTCCTCAAGCCATAGGGGAGTCAATCTCCATACAACATATCCCCTCGGTTTCTCCAAATCAATGGAGAGGAGCATGGGAGAGTGATCCGAGATAGCCCTCGGCAGATACTGCACATCTACTACCCTTGGGAGTAGGTCTCTAGAGGTAAAACATAGATCTATCCTCGAGAGTGTATTAAAAGTGGCAGAGAAACAAGAATATTCTTTAGCGTCAGGGTGTTTCCACCGCCAGGCCTCCACTAAATCATAGGGTTTCACACATGCCTCCAGGGGTGAACCTCCTACCGCAGCCATTTTAAACCTATCCTTATCTGGTGATAATACAGCATTCAGATCCCCGGCCAAAATGATCGGTCCCTCCGCCATCTGCAATACATCAGCCATCATCTCCTCCCATACCTTGATTGCAAACGGGGGAGGTATATACACTGCTACCAGGGTAAACGTTTGATTGTTAATAATTACTGCGAGGGCCACATATCTACCCATAGGATCACTCTTGACCGTTTTAATAGTGTATAGAAGCGACTTGGCAAACAAAATGGACACGCCCCTAGCATAGCTAGAATAAGTAGAGTGAAATGCTCTACCTACAAAAGCCCTATGAAGGGCTAACGTTTTGGATCCCACTAGATGTGTTTCCTGAAGGAATATGATATGTGGCCTTCGTTTTAGTATATATTTAAATACTAGGGCTCTCTTTATTTTTGAATTTAGACCTCTCACATTCCATGAGAGAATATCAAGGGACTGCATCATGGTGAAATTTGAACATATTGACAGTAGCGCATATATCTCGGGGGTATAACAGCATTTCTAGTCCACCCTCAAAGGGGGGCTCCATGTATTTTCTTTCTAGATCTAAATCTTGCCCCCTGGAGTAACATATGATGATATCCCTCCCGGCTGTAGATATATCTAGCTTGTACCATACTCTTAAACATGTACATGAACTTTTTGTCCCTCGATACCAGTTTACCCATATCTTAAGCAGTGTTAACTCTTTAGGGTACCCTTTCGTTGCGTAGTATAACTTCAAGAACAAAAGGAAAAAGAAAAAAAAAGAACTAAAGGTATAAAAACCAACCTTGCGATCACTATAAGTGATCTGAACTCCCTGTCCCCCCACCCTGCCTGCAGCCCCGAACAACCCACAGACTTTCACCCCAAACATTGAAACCAAAAAGGACACTTCCTAAAGGGGGGGTATTCTTCCTGTGCCAGCCGGCCTGGAAGCTTTAGGAAAGAGTGTATGTGAGTTCACAGAGTTCTACCGACACCGCGTTGCTTGAAGAACATTTACTAGTGTTCCCAACAGGTCTACTGATAGCAGAATCTTGCAAACCGGCATCCAGCAAGCACAAAAAACATCTTTGATACTCTGCAGGGTATGACATAGTGAGATTATGTTGTTCATTATTCGTTTCATTACAAAGATCCACCCGGGCGTTCGCAGCTAGTACTGCTAGCTGTTAGGGACATCACATCTTTATCCTTGACCAAGAGATTCCAGCCATCTATTCGCCTCTTTGGGCGATGAAAAGAATTGTGTTTGTCCTTTGTGGACCACTCGAAGTTTGGCAGGGTAAAGCATGCTGTATGGTAGGCTGCGGTCCCGCAAGCGCTGTTTTACACTTTGAAATGCTGCCCTTTGTTTTTGCGTCGCAGCAGAGAAATCAGGGAAAATGGAGACTCTGTTGTTGTTAAACATTAGCTCAGGTAAATTTCGGGCCTTTCTTAAAATCGTTTCCTTGTCTCTGAAGTAGAGAAAGCGCGCTATCAGGGGTCTGGGATATCTCCCAGGAACAGGAGCTCTTAGTGGGATCCTATGCGCGCGCTCAATGGCGAATAAGTGGGAGAAGCTATCAGTACCAAATACCTGTTTAAGCCAGGACAGCAGGAATTCCTCCGGGTTTTTCCCCTCTGTGCCTTCTGGGAATCCCAAGAACCGAAGGTTGTTCCTCCTCAGCCTGTCTTCAATATCTCCCAGTTTGGCCTCCTGGGCTTTGTTGTCCGCCGAGAGATCTCTGACATGTAGCATCAGGGGGCTAAGATCATCCTCCACTGCACTGATCCTGTGTTCCGTTTGGGTGACTCTCTGCCTCACCTTCTATACATCATCTTTAAGCAGGGCAAAGTCCACTCTAATGGTTTCTATTTGCGTGGATAAGGCCGCGTGGCAGCTTTTAATAGTATCCATAATTTGTAAAAGCGTCGGTTCACCACCTTGCGTACCGGAGCCGCTCTCCTCGGGTTCCGAACCCGGGGATGGCAGGGGATGAGCCAGCGGGTCAGTCGGATCCAGCCAGTCTCTATCCCCCTCGGTCCACTCACTGTTAGGCGGAGCTGCCGTCGGAGGCCTCGTTCTCCCCGTCCGGGCGCCATCTTGGGAGTCCTCGTGCGCAAATTTCGCCAGCTTCTCTGCGGGTGTAGGATCCATACTTGGGCCGTATTTCACCATCTTTAGGTGCCCGGGATGTTCCGCTATCTGGTCCGGTAGTTTTGGGGTGACAAGGTTCAACCTGCAGGTTCACAGGATTCCTCAGGATTTAGCCGCGGTCGGAGCTCTGAAGGAAAGCTTCCTCACATACCGGAAGTTGGACACGCCCCCAAATCAGAACTGTTTAATCTATTTGAAATAAAAGGCGAAGCTCATCCTTACACCTTGGGTACCTGTAGTGGAACTACAGAGGTTTCTGGAAGAAGGGCTCATGGACTCATGGTATCTTCTCTCAAAGGTAACTTGCAATTACCCCTACCTACACTTGTAGAGTGCAATCAGATACCTGCTAACAAGGAAGAAATCCCTACTCCAGCTGCTGCTTTCCATCACCCTCACCTGAAGGTAATAGCAAATGAGATACCGCCGCTTGACAAAGATGCTCAGATCCTTCTTCTGTTAGGAAGAGACATTCTAAGAGTTCACAAGGTACATAGACAAGTCAGTGGACCCCCAGATGCCCCATTTGCTCAGCGCATGGATCTAGGGTGGGTCATCATAGGCAACGTCTGTATAGGCAAAATGAAGAGACCTACCAACATTTCGTCATTCAAGACAAATGTTCTGCCAAATGGCCGAAACACTTACTTTGAGCCATGCCCACATCACTACTGGGTGAAAGAGAAGATAGCCAGCCATAGATGGCAACATGGTATCTCAGGTAACACAAGGCCTTTCTCGTGCCACGATGATGACTTTGGCTCTACGGTGTTTAATACAACCAGTGAAGATGACATACTGGCTCCTTCAACGGAAGACAAAGAATTCATCAAGGTAATGGACAATGAGTTCTTTCAAGATGACTCCAATAACTGGGTAGCACCCCTACCTTTTCGTCTCCCAAGAGAGAGACTGCCCAACAACTTGCAACAGGCCATCAGTAGATTCTCCTCCTTAAAACGAAACTTAAGCAGGAAACCAGAGATGCAAAGACACTTTGTCGACTTTATGCAAAATATATTTGACAGAGATCATGCAGAGCCTGCACCCCCACTAAAGGAGGGAGAAGAATGCTGGTACCTTCCATCCTTTGGCGTGTATCACCCACGTAAACCAGACCAAATCAGAGTTGTCTTTGATTCCAGTGCTCAGCATGAAGGTGTTTCTCTTAACAGCATGCTCCTTACAGGGCCTAACTTGAACAACAGTCTAATAGGAGTCTTGATTCGCTTCAGACAAGAACCTGTAGCAGTTATGGCAGACATTCAACAGATGTTTCACTGCTTCATTGTCAGAGAAGACAACAGAAACTACCTCAGGTTTCTATGGCACAAAGACAATGACATCCACAAGGAAGTTATAGACTTTCGAATGAAGGTACATGTCTTTGGTAATAGTCCTTCTCCTGCAGTGGCAACTTATGGGCTAAGGAGAACAGCTCTGACTGGAGAAGAAGAATATGGATCTGATGCCCGTCAGTTTGTTGAAAGAAACTTCTACGTTGATGACGCACTCAAGTCTTTTCCAACCGCTAAAGAAGCGATTGATCTCCTCACCAGAACAAAGGAGATGCTGGCTACAGCAAACCTTAGACTGCACAAGATTATATCCAACAGCCAGGAACTTATGAATGCCTTTCACTCTGAGGACTATGCCACCAGTCTAAAAAACCTTGATTTGGGTACAGATGTGTCTCCTGTACAGCGAAGTCTAGGTTTGTTGTGGAACATCGAACAAGACACATTTACCTTCCAAGTGTCAACTTGTGACAAACCCTTCACTAAGAGAGGAGTCCTGTCGGTGGTGAATAGCATCTATGACCCACTCGGTTTCCTTGCTCCAGTTACCATTCAAGGTAAGATTCTGCTAAGACAGTTATCTACTGATAACATAGACTGGGATACTTCCTTACCTAGTGAGAATCAACACAAGTGGGAAAGGTAGAGACATTCTTTGAAGTCACTAGAAAAACTTCAGATTTCCCGTTGCTATGTTCCAGGTTCTATTTCAACTGTTTACCGGAGGGAAATTCATATTTTCTCAGATGCATCAGTTGAAGCTATTGCTACAGTAGCCTATTTGAAGATCTCTGAAATGAATGGGGAATCACACTGTAGTTTTGTCCTAGGCAAGGCAAAACTCACTCCCAAACCTGCACATACCATACCAAGACTTGAACTTTGTGCAGCCGTGTTAGCAGTAGAAATTGCCGAAGTCATACGAAGTGAAATGGACACTAGAATTGATTCTTTCACCTTCTATACAGACAGTAAGGTAGTACTTGGTTACATATACAACCAAACAAAACAGTTTCATGTGTATGTCAGCAACAGGGTTGAACGTATTAAAAGATTCTCCCTACCAAGTCAGTGGCATTACGTTCCCACTGAACTCATTTCAGCTGACTGTGGGACCAGAGCCGTGTCATCTGATGTTCTTCTGGACAACTTATGGCTGTCGCCTCCAAGCTTTTTGTGTGAGGAGTCATACTCACCCCCTGTTGACTCCATGTTGCAGACTCACAAGTCTTTACCACTCACCCATGATACTTTGTCTACCTTTCTCGCTGAAGTGTGTGCTATAGTGAACGCAAGACCTTTAGTGCCGGTATCTTCAGATCCTGATGCTCCAGTGATCCTTACTCCAGCTTCGCTCCTTACTCAAAAGATTGGGACTGCTGTAATATCTTCAAGTGAGATTGAACCCAAGGATATCTACAGGCATCAATGGAAGCAGGTGCAGCATCTCGCCAATGTGTTTTGGCATCGCTGGAGGAAGGAGTATCTTCATCACCTTCAAGGTCGTAACAAATGGCAAACATCTAAGCCTAATCTTAAGGTTGGAGATCTCATCCTTCTAAAAGACAAGGAAGTTTGTCGGAATGAGTGGCCTATGGGTCTTATTACCAAGGTTATGCCCAGTGACGATAACAAGGTCCGGAAGGTAGAAGTCAAGGTAACCAAGGGAGGATCCACACGAACCTTCACTCGACCAATTACAGAGTTAGTACTCCTTTTGCCAGGTGAGTGACTTATGCAAGGACTAGCCATGCTGTTGGCACGGCGGGGAGTACATTGCTGCTATCTACAGGTTCTACCTTGAACTTTGGAACTCTTTGAAGACGTCATACGTCGGACTACATGTTCTTCAATCCTGTTGGACTTATGTTTATACTTGCTTGTTGCATGTTTTTCATTACAGGTTCCAGGACATTTAACAGTATTGGACTTATTGAATATATATATATAATTGTTTATGGTTATGAAATCTAAAGATTTCAGACGGGGAGTGTTGTGTTACACTATGTGATTTATTATGCTCTGTGTCTTTAAGATTTGTTCCCTCTGTCTATCTGAACTCTTTCTCTCACCGTAGTTCTGTATATTCTCCTCCCCTTCCTCTCTCTGATTCATTGTGCACAGTATACCTCATTGCTGTAACATCTTACATGTGGCTTACAACTGCAACGTTTTTCTACCTATGAATATCCATCATTAAACGGAACATTCGAGAGGATTCATCGTCTGTCTTTCCATACAGTGAGTTATTCATTGAGTTAAGCTGCCTGAATTGATGCAAGGGATAAATAGATCACCAGGTCATGTAAGCTCTATGTGAAGCTGAAGATAACATTTATAGCCTTGTAGTTGAGTCAGAACAATTCCAAAACAGACTAAAGGGTTTATTTTTCATGCAGAGCATTGTACAGACTGCTCCTTAGTCAGCAAGGAACAGAGGGCGCACCAGCCTAGCGCATTACCTTTGCGATAGTTTATTAATGTAAAAGTACAGATATATACTCACAAACGATAACATCAATTAGGTACATCAAAGTCTAAAACGTACTCCAAACAGCCTAGTCCACTAGACAAGTCCCAAATTCAAGACGACTTTCCAAAAGGCTGACATGTTTCTAGGGGAGATCCCCTCTTCCTCAGAGCCAATTTTGTAACAAGCATACCTGATCTTTATATCGTGGTGGGAAGAATCTCATGAGGCCCCAAAATCAGGGCTCCTCCCATCCAAGGGCAGGTATAGCAAAACATGAAGTATAGACACAAATCCTGAATCCTATAGCCCACATTATTTGCACAAATACAAATATTTTTTTAGTCACATCAAGCCTCATCTGACTAGAGAAACATTTGTATTTGTGCAAACAGCCTTTAAAAATGTATGCTTCATTACCCCTCCAAAGACTGACTACCACTACCCTCTCAAATATATTTAAAAAGAAATTTAGTTCCCAACTCTACCTGGAACAATAGCTACAGATATGGGATGTAATGGCCCATAACTTGATCAACTCGCCTTTGTAGAAGCCAATTATAAATGATTATTTAGGATGGTATAGGATATATAGCTCCACAGCGTCTATTGAAGTTCCAACTTGGAACATTGGGGTGGATTTACTAAAAGCAAAGCCCAGAGCCTAGTAAATACATGACCAGTGTAGATCAGATGTTACCAACCTTCTATGTCTGCCCGACCATCGTACTCAGCCTACCCCTTAATATTACTTCCAATAATGAGACCACACCTGAAATGGAGTACAAATGGCCATAGCAGATTTCTTTATTAACAAAAAGCTTAAATAAATATATAAAAAAAATTAACATTATTTTCCCATAAACATCTGAAACAACATAACAAATTTCAGCCTGATTGGTCTTTTGAGGGCACCCAGAAATCCAATACTATTCCACTTCTGCACTACGGCCCTTAGATTTACGGGCAGCCCGTAAATTTAACCCCTTTTTCAGGGCGCCCGTGAAAGTTCGTTACGGGCTTCTGTGCCGGTAAAAATGATGGCCGCGAGCCGACCACGCAACTGCGCATGCGCCGTTCCGAAGCCGGCCGGGCTCGGGAAAGCTCGTACGTGCTCGGCGGGGCGGCGCATGCGCAGTAACGTAATAGCGCCGCCCGTCGCCATTTTCAAATCGATCGAGAGAGAGCACAGCGGCCAGCTGAGCCAGGCGACTCTGTCCTGTCATGCAGTGCATGATTGCACACACAGGTCGCGGAGGTACAGAGAGTGAAGCTGTGGGGGGGGGATAATATTCTTAGTAAAAGGAGGACATTACTGGGACTGGAGCCGGGAGAAGTAATATGATGGGGAATAGAGCACATCAGTCTCTGTCCCTGGGCCCTGGCTGCATGGCATGTGCAGGGGACAGAGACTGATGTGCTCTATTCACCATCATATTACTTCTCCAGTCCACATCATCAGTGTGCTGTGTGTCCTCCCCCTGTGCCCCCTTTCCCTTTCATCTCTCCACAGGACAGGTCAGGGCAGCACTGTGCTGCCCTGTCCTGTGGAGAGGTGAAAGGGGTACTGGAGGACACAGCACACTGATAATGTGGAGAAGTAATATGATGGTGGGCACTGGGCAGAGGAGGAGGCTACTGTGAGGATGTATCATGTCCTGTAGTATGTCCGCAGCCTCTATCCACCTCCTGTAGTATGTCCGCAGCCTCTATCCACCTTCTGTAGTATGTCCGCAGCCTCTGTCCACCTCCTGTAGTATGTCCGCAGCCTCTGTCCACCTCCTGTAGTATGTCCGCAGCCTCTGTCCACCTCCTGTAGTATGTCCGCAGCCTCTGTCCCCCTCCTGTAGTATGTCCGCAGCCTCTGTCCCCCTCCTGTAGTATGTCCGCAGCCTCTGTCACCCTCCTGTAGTATGTCCGCTGCCTCTGTCCACCTCCTGTAGTATGTCCGCAGCCTCTGTCCCCCTCCTGTAGTATGTCCGCAGCCTCTGTCCACCTCCTGTAGTATGTCCGCAGCCTCTTTCCACCTCCTGTAGTATGTCCGCAGCCTCTATCCACCTCCTGTAGTATGTCCGCAGCCTCTATCCACTTCCTGTAGTATGTCCACAGCCTCTATCCACCTCTTGTAGTATGTCCGCAGCCTCTGTCCACCTCCTGTAGTATGTCCGCAGCCTCTATCCACCTCCTGTAGTATGTCCGCAGCCTCTGTCCACCTCCTGTATCATGTCCGCAGTCTCTGTCCAACTCCTGTATCATGTCTGCAGCCTCTGTCCACCTCCTGTATCATGTCCGCAGCCTCTGTCCACCTACTGTAGTATGTCCCCAGTCTCTGACCATCTCTTGTCTTTTATCATGTCTGCAGTCTCTGAGGGGATCCTAGAAAGGAGTCAAGAGTGGGAGCGCCGCCGGGATGGGGGTTACGGGAAGAGACAGACACATGTTGACTGTGGAGAGGAGACTATAGAGTAGCCGCCGAACTGGAGCCGTCTGACTGAGCCCTGCAGGGTGCCCCTGAGAGGAGGTCAGTGGCAGCGCCGCCAGGCCAGTCTGAGGGGGGTCACTGATGTAAGGGGGGAGTGAATACAATAATGTAAGAGGGCACTGATTTAAAGGTTCCCCTCTATATTAGTAATTCCCCCCTTACCTTAGTGTATTCACTCTGCGATAGGGGGTCTCTGGTCACTATCCTGCAGACTCTGATGTAAGGGGGAACTCTCTGCTGGCCAGGTTATAGTAACCTGACCTTCATGTAAATTGAGAAATATGTTTTTTGACTTTTGTTTAACCTAAACACATTGCTAATAGCACTAGCTATGTGTTTATAGTTCAAATATTGATAATTGCACTGTTTAGCACTAAAAACAGTAATTTTAGGTACTTTTTTGCAGTGCCAGTAAAATATGTGGATCTGACAGCAAATGTCATGATTTCTGCCAGTAAAAATTTGGCACCGTTTATAAATTTTTGCGTTCTGCCAGTAAATTTCACTTTGGGGGGTTGGCAACACTGCCCTTTTACCATAATAGGCCTCCAGCCGTGAACACCAGCTCGGAGACAACTGCCACTACCCGCAATGCAACCATTACCATATTCCAGTTAACCTATTTAAAGCGGCGTTCCACCCCAACAAAAAAAAAATTAAAAGCCAGCAGCTACACGTACTGCAGCTGTTGGCTTTTAACAATAGGACACTAACCTGTCCTGGAGTCCAGCGATGTCGGCACCGCAGCTGATGTTTCCATCAGCTGTCAGGGGCTGCCACCGCCATTGCGGGTAAGGGTACCTGGCACTGTAGCCTTACGGCTTCATGCCAGGAAACCTACTGCGCATGCGTGAGGCCCCGCACCTCTTTCCTACTCTCCCGGCGAGGGAGAGGAGGAGGGAGGAGGAGAGAGCCCCGTGGTGATGTCACGGGCCACGGCCCGGACTCCCAGAAGTGGAAACAGGATACCTGTCAAAGACAGGTATCCTGTCCCCCCTCCCGCCCGAAAGGTGCCAATCGTGGGGGAGAGGAGACAAATGAGTGTAAGTTCCACTTTTGGGTAGAACTCCGCTTTAAGTGGAGAACACAAGAGGGGCACATACCACCAATGAGTCCCCCACACTTCCATCTCTATTATTTTCTTATACTGTCAAAAAACCAACTAAAAGGGTGAGACCCTACCCTTGCAAATGAGTCAGACTAATCAGACTAATTCCAAATGGCGGATAACCATGCCACCATTCCGAATAAAAAAACGCCCCACCACTTTATTAACCTTTATGCGAGTTTTGTTGATTCGGACAACCGACCTCACCATGCACCAAGTCGTCCGAGCCACCATGTCAGACCACAAGACCATCAAATTGGGGAAGGCCGTACAGAGCTGAAGGAAATCAATTTTGATGTCCAAAAAGAGCTGCCTGCTGGAACGAACCCCCAGATCGTTTCCACCGAATGAAGTACTAATATGTTAAGTGGCCTGTCAAGGCGTGCAAAATGATGCACCTCAGGGAACCATCGAACACACGCCTCCCTCCCGGAAATCCCCAGCTGCCTCCCATCAGGCCTAACGTCCGCTCGCCTGGCCCCCCAAAAAACATAGGAGTGGCTCAAGATCCAGACGAGGCGTGGCTGCACTTCATCTGAAAGAAAAGAACAAACCACTAGATAAAATCTCCCCAGGAATACTCACCCAACATGACAAGGACCACACCGATTAAATGCTCAATCCACCAACAAATGTGGTGGGTGAATGTAGGAATGGAATCTCTTGAAGTCCCATCTGCCAATCCGCCTAATAGCCGCCTCGTCCAACCTGCACCGAGCGGCCTCTGTGGCCGCCCCGATGCGGAAGGAGTGCGAAGCATACTGTTTTTCTTCCAAGCCCGCTTTTCTAAGCCCCGTCCTGAAGATGGCTATGAACTGAAACCTGGACAGCAGAAACCCATCCCCATGTATTAGAAATGCCCCCCCAACGACCAGGCCCCTATCCATAAACTCCCGCACCACCCTTACCGGACAGACCGGGGAACCTGGCAGTGTAAACAGTTGCACCCTCACACCCTTGCCTGCCTGGTATGTTTGACCTGCGCAGCAAAACTTGTAATTGGTCCCCACTACAGAGCACATCTTGTACCAATATTCCCCCTGGGACCTTACAAGATGGGCTGACCAGCTCGCTGATCTGGATCGCCCCAAAAAATGCCAGGGAAAAAGCCACCTTGAATAAGGCAACCTCGTATACAGAGGAACATAGTGAGCCCAATCCCTCAAAATGGCCTGTAAATTACTAAAGGACACAGGCCGCCTAGCATCCGTGCGCTTATGTGACTTCCGATATCCTTTTACTGCCCGCCGAACCCAAAAATCCTTCGTAAAATCCACCCCACCCTGCAACTTAAAGAAAAACGCCAAACCTGACAGTTTCCGCTCCAGAGCAGACACCGACACTCTTTGTTCCATGTTCCTAAAAACAAAATACAGAACCACCAACCGTACTTCCGAATCTCCCTGCTCCACCCCAGCTAAACGTAACACCTCCATCCATTCCCGTCATACCTTGGAGTAGGCCGTCCATGTAGCCTCACTCGCCGACCTTCTGATCCATCCCCTGACGACTCTAAGGCAATCCCTGACCGCCACCCGGGACAAGGGATGCCCGTTTTCGCTGCTGCTGGTGCAAGTTCACGAAACCTGTCCCACTGAAACCGAGGCATCAGCTACCTTATAGTGCACAGCATACAAATATATGTTCAACCGGCTTAACACCATATGCCGCAACAGCCTGATGACGGGTTGTAACGACGCTGAGATACGATTAATAACTTGAACCACTCCCATGTTGTCGCAATTCAAATGGATTTTCAAGTTGTGAAACGACTCGCCCCATATTTCAAAGGCCAGTACTACTGGAAAAAGCTCCAGAGGTACCATGTTACCAATCAAACCCGCGTCTATCCAGAAACGCGGCCAAGGTTCTGCACTTCAATGACCCTGGTAAAAGGCCCCATAGCCTGAAGACCCAGCTGCGTCCGTAAACAGCTCCAGGTCAAAATTACTCACCGGCCCTGACATCCAGGGCTTTTTTTCTCAGAGAATAGGTGCAGGAACTCCCTCTTTCTGAGCCACCCCTTTTCTCCACCTCTACCCACCTCCGATCACCATTTCTTGGTTCCATCCCCTACCCACCTCCCAGTACTGCTCTTTTAGACAATACAGAGCTAAGTATCAATTTGTGGTGCTAAGTAATCCGTAAGGAATTTGGTAATTATAACAAGAAAAACAGTAAAATAGAACCCCTGCAGCCAGTAACAATAGAGCCTCCGCCAGCAACAAAAGAGCCCCCAGCAGCAACAGCAGATCTCCCCACAGCCAGCATCAATAGATTCTTCGGCAGCCAGCAACAATAGACCAATCCCTCAACAGTAGATCTCTCCCACCAACAACTGACCCCCCAGCAATATAAGACTCACCCCCAGCAACAGTAGGTCTTCCACCAGCAACATTAGACTTCCTCAGAAACAATAAACCGCCATGCAAAACTAGATACCCTCCAGCTAGAATAGATACCCTAGCAGTGAGTATCAATAAACCCTGCAGCACACCCCAGCACCACATGCCGTCAGTGGTGAAGGTGCGGGAACTGCGTTCCCCCGCGTTCCCCCGCGTTCCCGCTGAAAAAAGCTTACCTAACAGGGATTGTAGCATCCGGAGCTGGATCTTACGCAGTCCCAAAATCCCACGTATCTCCATCTTGAGGGCCACCAATTTATCCTCTGTCAGGCGACACTCCATGGTGTCCGAGTCGAGGACTATTGTCAAGAAACTTAGAATGGTAGTCAGGCCCTCTGTCTTGTCCGCAGCCAATGGAATACCGAACTTGCCTTCAATGTGCTGCAACGTGGACAAGAGCATTGCACACATCTTCAACGAGGGAGGCCCCCCGCAAAGGAAATCATTGAAATAATGGAAGATGGAATTCACCCCTGATACATCACGGACCACCCATTCCACAAAAGAACTGAACCTCTCGAACAGAACACAGGAAACCGAGCAGCCCATGGGAAAGCAGTGATCTACATAGAAACTGTCTTGCCAACAGCACCCCAGAAGTCGGAAACTGTCCGGGTGAACAGGGAGTAACCGAAAAGCACATTCGATGTCCACTTTTGACATCAGAGCCCCCTTCCTGTACCTGCGAACCCAGCCAACTGCCGCATCAAAAGAAGGGTACAAAACCGTACACGCCTCCGGATCTATGGCGTCATTGACCGAACACCCCCCTCCGGAAAGACAGGTGGTGTACAAGGCGAAATTTGTTCGGTTCCTTCTTAGGCACCACCCCCAGCGGTGAAATCACTAAATCTGGCAGTGGCTTAACCTCAAACGTCGGCCCATTGCCACTTCTTTAGCCAGTTTCTCTGTCACTACCCCCGGATGCTGTAACACGGAACGCAAATTCCACGCCATAGGCGGCACCGTAATCAATGAACACGGGATACTAAAGCCCTCCAAAAACCCTACCTCAGAAACCGCGCAGCCTCTCTGTCTGGATATCTATTTAGGAAAGGTTGCAACCTTTCCCCCTTCACTGGCATCCTCCCTCTTATTTGCAGACTCTCCCCTTACCTTTCCTAAAACAACGGAACGCTGGATGGGCACCTCCGAACCTGGAGCCCTTGTTTTCCTGAGCCGCATCCAGAGGCTGATGTCCTTGTGGTCCCACCTCAGGGATGGACGGACCGATCTGAAACTGCTGAAACTGTTCATCGTATCGCAGCCAAGCAGACTCCCCATAGACTCTATGAACCTCACCCACGGCATCCATGTAACAAAAGAGCGCAGAACAGTGCTCAGGGTTCTTCTCCCCTATGATGCTAGCCATAATGGCAAACGCCTGCAGCCAATTGGCGAAAGTCAGAGGGATCAACCTGTACTGCCGCCTTTCCTCATCTTCCTTCTTAGTGTCATCGGGCTTAACCCTATCCAGGTAAAATTTTTCAAGCAGCAGCAGGGAGAAGATCTCTACGTACTCACCTTTGCAGATCTTATCCCGGATGTCCTGTTTCAAATGGGCCCCTAACGGCCCTTCAAAACACACATATACCTCACATTTTGCAGCATCAGTGAGCCGCACCGCATCTACCTTTCCCAGGACCTCCTGTGACGAGTCGGCCTTGGCCATTGATTCCACAACTGCAGCCCCTTGCGCTGTCGGGGATACGACTGACCCCTTGGTAGAAGGGGAAACCACCGTAACCAGTGAGAGGGGTGAGGGAGAGGGTACCCAACTGGGCCCTGTACCAGAAACGTCCGCCTCTACTCTGCTACCCGACTGGACCCATGGTGACACTTGTGGGGTTGTCCCCACGTTCCCCCCGGTGAAACGCTGCACTAGGTTCTGCAGCCCCGACGCGGGACTCACCGCTACCCTCTGCGTGGCTACCCCCACTACTGCTGCGTTCCCATTTGCCACCCCCAACAAGCTCCCCAAAACATTTCCAGCACCCGTTGTGCTCCCGACAGCCGCAACTCCAGAATCCCTCGGTGCAGGCTGACCCTGCGATTCCTCCTCTGAGTAAGACAGCTCACCCTCCGACCGTACTTTTGGCAATGGCAGCTTATCCTCCTGAAGCTGCCCAGGTGATGTGGGCCTGGCCGCCGTGGATCCGTGCCGTGCTTGGCTCCGCCTCCCGGTACCAGTTCCGCCCTTCGAACTGGTGCCGTGACCGCCCCCACGTCTCGAAACCCGGGCCGCGGTCTCACTTCTCCTGCTGCACTTCCCCACTCTTTCCTTCCTGGCAGCTGTCTGCTCATTTTCCTCGAGGCCACCGGGCATGTCAGGTGATGGCCTGGCAGCCATGGTATTGCCTCTCCCTTGCCAAGACTCCCCCGTCCCGATACGTCAGAGGGGGAGGAGTCCGCTTGCCGAGGATTCCGTCCAGGCCCGCCATCCGCAGAAGCCGGTGGGTGCTTCACAGGTGTGCTTGACAGGTCCCGTAAGGGGCTCCTAACGTGGTGCAAAGCTCGGGGGGACGATCCAGGCAAAAAATGCTCTGGCGGCCTAGACCGCCGCGTTCGTGGGATGTCCCGCCCCCCGCAGCCAATCTGGATGCCTGGTCCTCCAACAGGGCTGCGTCCTGGCTTTGCAGCCACTCAGGCCCCTCAGATGCTGCCGCCACCCGTAGCTGGGCCAAGATCCTGTCAACGTCTGCCATGCTTTCTATGGATGTGACAAGCAGCAGCGTGGAAACTGCCTGCCTTGTCACCTGTCCCTCCACTGATGCCTGGGAGACCCCACCTCCCCCTTTAATAAAATACTATGCCCCTCCCCATCCTGTTGCTCCCGGCCAATACCAACTCTTGTTGGCCAACAATTAGTGACATACTAGACGTACAACGTGTTTTTTCATCTCTTTTAGCCACCCTATGGGCTCCTTCTGCTAATTTTGTGTTAGTAGAACTTTGGTGAGTGTTGATTCGCGCTTTTCATTTCACGCTTTTCATTTTGCGCTTTTCATTTCGTGCTTTTCAGTTTGTTTCTGAACCGCCGTTCGTAAACCAGACATGTTGCGGAATTGGAGGAGATAACGTGTTATTTATTATTGGCCTTGGAGTTATTGCTTTGAAATTATTTTTTTGGTTGAATAATGATTTGATTTGGTATATTTTCTATATTTTTGGAGGCATAGAATGCACTTTTTGGTTAAGTTCTATTGGCAGATAGCATGTCTAATTTTATTAATTTTTTTAATGCACAATAAAAAATTGTGTAGAATAATACTAGGCAGTTACACTTAAAAAAATACAATGTAAAATTGACAAGGGACACCAACATAGCTGTATCTTTAATCTTAAAAACTACGGGATAATTGTTTTGTAGTAACTTGCCCAAATAAAAAAAAAAAAAAGCATAATAATATTATTCTTAGTATCACTAGAAAAAAAAAGCCTTTGAAAATGTGTTTGCAATAACTCCATCAGTATCACCAGCAAAGCAGCTTCATTATTATTCCATTAAAGAAGAAGAGAATATGCGCTGCATTTGGAGATTTTATAATTTGCCACGTCACGAATGTTAATTCTCCATTACGAACGTTAGTTTACAAGACCGACCGCTTCTGGCTCGTCCTTGCTTCCGAACATGCATGTTTGTACTTTGGAATTTTGTCCGACGGACTTGTGTACACACGCTCATAAAATCTGACAACACACATTTGTCCGCGGAAAATTTGAAAACCTGCTAGCCAACATTGTTGGCGGAAAGTTCGACAACAATTGTCCGATGGCGCATACACACGGTTGGATTTACCGTCAACAGTCTGTCATCAAACATTTCCCGTCGGAAAGTTTGATCGTGTGTACGGGGCTTAAAGCTCTGCTGATTTCCATCACCCAGTCATGTTCAAGCAAAAATGCTTTTAAACTTTCCTTCCACCTGACTGGGTATTCTATACAAAGTGAAGTTTTACCATATTTACATTTACTAAGGAAAATTAGTGCAATTGCACTTACAGAGTGCACAGTCTGTTTATCTGTAATAAATCCACCCCCATTAGAAATTTAAATGCACCTCTCCGCAATCGAAAACCCTGTGATTATACAAAATGCTTAAGTAAACTACTTACCTTTATGTTTACGACCACCAAACCCACTTTGGCTGGAGCTTGGTGGTCTAATCTGCCAAAGATTGCTCAGGTAAAAAAATAAAATGACCTGGTTCTTAGTAAACAAGAAGACCACCAGGTTTGGACACCATGGATAATTCATTATTATTTAACCACTTCAATACCAGGCACTTACACCCCCTTCCTGCCCAGGCCAATTTTCAGCTTTCAGCGCTGTCGCACATTAAATGACAATTGCGGGTCATGCTACACTGTACCCAAACAATTTTTTTATCCTTTTGTAGAACTTTCTTTTGTGGGTATTTGATCACTGCTGGGGTTTTTATTTTTTGCGCAAAAAAAAAAAAAAAAGGTTCTTTGTTTCTGTTTAAAATTTTGTAAATAAGTAAGCTTACTATTTCACTGATGGGCAATGATGAGGCTGCGCTGACGGGCACTGATAAGGCGGCACTGATGGGCACTGATAAGGTGACACCAATGAGGTGGCACTGATGAAGTGGCACTGTTGGGCACTGATGATGAGCACTGATAGGCGGCACTTATGGGTGGCACTAATAGGTGGCACAGATGGACACTGATGGCACTGATGGGCATCACTGGTAAAGAGACATCTGGCAGGCATTAGTAATGGGCACTGACTGGCACCATTTGTGGACACTGATTGGCATATTTTGGGCACTATGTGGCATCCCTGGTGGTCATGGGTGGCATACCTGGTCATCCATCCTGGTGGTCCTGGTGACATCCCTGGGGGTCCAGTGTGGCCATCCGCGGGGGGTGGGGGGCGGTGGGCTGCACTGATAATCAGCGCAGACCCCCCCCTGTCAGGAGAGCTGCCGATCATCTCTCCTGTTTACACTGTGATCAGCCGTGATTGGACACGGCTGATCACGTGGTAAAGAGCCTCCGTCAGTCTGAGATAGGTGTCAGATTGACGAAAGACGTCAGTTGACGTCCAGTCAGGATAACTGAACCACTGCCCGGCCGTCATTTTGCAATAGGCCAAGCGGGAAGTGGTTAAAGTGGTTGTAACAGTTTCAGGTTTTTTACCTTAATGCATTTCCTGCATTAAGGTAAAAAAATCTATTATGCGCAGCATGTGCATTATGTGCAGCTCCCAAACCCCACCCCCCTCTAAATACTTACCTAAGCCTAATCTCGATCAAGCGCTGTGCCATAAAGCAGTGGTGCTGCTTTCTCTCTTCCTTCTCTCTTTTGCCATTGGCTCCTGCTGCTGTCAATCAAAAAAGGGAGCAGGGCTGAGCTGCACTGTGGGATCAAGCCTGCAAACCATTGCACAGAGCAGGGAAGTATGACAGCGCGGGCATTTATGGATGTCCTCCCAGAACCCCACCTCCCACGTGCCCCTGGTGCGCTCATCCGGCGTGCTATATGACAGCTGTGTCCTTTGGACACAATTGATCACAGATCATAGTAAAGGATCACAGTGGCCCTTTGCCATGTGATCAGCTGTGTCCAATCACAGCTGATCACATGTAAGCAGTCCTTTCCTCCCCCACTGTGTCTATGTGAGGAAAGGAGAGCCGTTAACCGGCATGCCTGTCAGCACATTGTTTACACAGATAATCAGCACACTGATCATCAGTGCCCTGATTATCAGTCCAGTTCCATCAGTACCTATCAGTGCCTATCAATCAGTGGCCATCACTGCCACCTATCAGTGCCTCCTCATCAGTGCCCATCAGTGCCACCTATCAGTGCAGCCTCATTAGTGCCTGCTCATCAGTGCCCATCATTGCAGCCTATCAGTGCTCATCAGAGCCCATCAGTGTCTCCTCATCAGTTCCACCTATCAGTGCCCATCAATGCCACCTATCAATGCAGCCTCATTAGTGCCTGCTCATCAGTGCCAATCAGTGCCGCTTCATCATTGCAGCCTATCAGTGCAGCCTCATCAGAGTACATCAGTGAAGAAGAAAAATTACTTATTTGCAAAAATTTATAATAGAAACTAAGAAAAACTTTTTTCTTTTTTCAAAATTTGGTCTTTTTTTTATTTGTTTAGCAAAACATAAAAACCCCAATGGAGATTAAATACCACCAAAAAAACGCAAAAAAATTATAACAATGTAATTTGTGTTGCATGACCTGTCAATTCAAATTGCAACAGCGCTGAAAGCTGAAAATTTGCCTCAGCGGAAAGGGAGTGAATGTGCCCGGTATTTAAGTGGTTAAAAAAAGAACCACTTTAAATTATTTCAGTCACTCATTGCTTACTATATTACAACATTTCCACAATCTTCTGTGTGTTTTTTTCTACTGCTTTGGGGACTATCTTACTCCAGGGTCCTCCCCTTCTATCTCTCTCTCCCCTTACCTTTCATTTTCCCCAATTAGCCCTTTCCCTTCTCATTGTTACTGTTCTTTCCCTCCTTTTTTTAAGTTCTCTCAGTGCTGTTTATTGTTTACCCAGACACGTTTACAGAGCTCTATTCTAGGCTCCTTACTTGAAATCTGTGTGTGAGGGGACGCATGCGCGGAGTCTAACAGGGCGTACATGCACTGTTAGAGCTCCACTCCATGAGGGACGAAAAGCCGCCATATATAGCATACCCGCCGGCTACAGACTCACCCATCCTCTCCCGCTAGCTCCTGCGATCCCAGAGCTCGGGCCACACAACATGGTGCTAGGAGGCAGCTGCACCAAACTGGAAAACTCCTCCATTAAGGAAACGCTGACACGAGCCCCAGCTAAGATGGCGTCGGCCCCTTCCTCCTCCAGTACCACAGCATGTTCTCACAAGCAGAAGATGTCCCAGCCAGACTCCCCAGGTGAATCAGACATGGAGCTATCCCTCTCTCAAGGCTCTTCACATGACTCCTCTGCTCCCCCAGCTCTTTTAAAGCAAATAGATTGAATACTACATAAAGCATTGAAATAGACTTCAGAGCATATAACCAACAGCCTTACAAAAGAAATAAGGGAGCTGGGCAACCGCACAGCAGCACTGGAGCTCAGAGTAGATGAGATTGAAAATACAGCACAGAATTATATGGCTGAAATGGAAAACTTCAAAGAGGAAAATTTGACGTTACACTCCAGACTGGAGGACTATGGGAACTGAGCTAGACGCTCCAACCTGCGCATCAGGGGCATTCCTGAAACAGTAATTGACTTGCAATCCACCATAACGGCGCTATTCCAAGAACCCCAACCAGCTATACCAATAGAGCATCTGGAAATGGATAGAGTCCACCGGACCCTTACACCAAAAAAAAAACGGATGGCCCCCCACGTGACATAATGGCAAAATTCCACTATTATCACACAAAGGAACAACTCTTGGCTGCGGCCAAAGAAAAGAACGTACTAACGTTTCAGGGACACACTTATCAGCTTTTTTCTGACCTGTCCCAACTAACCATAACCAATCGGCGAGCCATGAAACCTCAGCTCCTAGAGTTGTAAAGTCATCACATCATTTATCAGTGGGGTTTTCCGTTCTCTATGCGTTTTGCTTACCAGGGCTACAAATACACCTGCAAATCATCGGAAGATCTGCAGCAGACACTACAGGACCTGCATCTGATGGAAGCTCCACCCAATGCCAACTCTTCACGCAGAAGATCAGCCTCTGCTTCTCCACGCAACCCTTCCCGATCCTCAGGGAAACATGAAAACCAACGGAAATACAAAATACCTCATGAATTAGTTTTTAAGGGCAATTGTAAACAATAAAGATTGTATTTTCATTAAAAAGTTGAAAATGTATTAATACAACATTAGACAAGATAAACACATTTTTCCCAAAGGAATTCAAAAAAGGAAATAACATGTACATGTACATGTATCTTATTACAGAATATAACACAAATGGCATCAACCCACTACACACAGAATACCATCCATAGGATAAATGAATGATGATGGGTAGTAGGGTTATCCAACGCGTTTCAATATATGTATGAAGATATAGTCTTCTTCACTTCTGGAAATACAGAATTAAATATGAATACAAAATTGAAAACCTCATATAAAAGTACGGGTCATAAGGAACATTTTAATATTTCAAAGTACAAAACTTACATATCAATATAATATTGGAAAGGGCATTCCTTCAACGGTCATAATCATCCTTTCAGTCTGCAGAAAATACATCTTTCACCACATATGGGGGTCACTGAACAATTCCCAGAAAGACGCCAGAAAACGAGGGAACAGGGGGAAGACCCAAAAATTTCCAATTGGAAAAACTGGGAAAGAAAAAAGGGGGAGGATATGGTAATTTGTAAATCAATTACATAATGTTTCATGCATATCACTGCGCATCCCAGAGGTTTTTCAGTCAGACAGACTCTGTCTATGGGTTTTTTTTGTCAACAACCCAGTTTGGATTGAAACTGTTGTGGCACCACTTCTCTCTCATCCTGTTGGGCTAAATACATATGAGACTTGGTCTAAGTAAGTATTTGCTTCACAATTTAGATGCATGTTTTTGCGCTTTTCACCTAGTATTGGGGGCACCCTCTCTCAGGGATTTAGTAATTCCCTCATTGTAGGGTCTCCCTCTTCCCTGGGATTGGTGGCCTCCTTTTACAGGGTTGGCTCTTCCTTTCTCTTTGTGGTTCGGGGGTGCTCCCAGGGGATGCACAGTGATATGCATGATACATTACGTAATGTGTGTTATTTCCTTTTTTGAATTCCTTTGGGGAAAATGTTTTTATCTTGTCTAATATTGTATTATTGATTTTCAACTTTTTTATGAAAATACAGTCTTTATTGTTTACAATTGCCCTTAAAATCCCATTCATGAGGTATTTCGTATTTCCATTATAACAGGGATGATGGCAATTCACATGTCAACGTGCATGAGTCCAATTTTTTCAGAACATGAAAACCAACATTACCACAAGAGAGGCTGCTACACCTCCCCTCCTCTGGATCAGGAAAATTCCATGGACTGACAACACACTGTTCCCTTGAATACTCCACCACACTCTTATTCTGGGATCAGACTCCGAAAGGTCGTTATGTTGCCAAATACGGCCTATTCCCGGGAGACTTTGTACCGGAAAGTTCCGAGACTTACTCCTGAAGGTCTCCTCAGAGCACTTGCTCCGACCCCTACTGCCTTTGAACGCTGTCTATGCCCTCCTGTTCCACTGGCTTGACACAATACTAGCTAGACCGTTGTCTAGTATCCAAACAATGGAACACAGTATGCTACATTTTGGAACTCATGTACTAC
Organism: Lithobates clamitans; assembly: GCA_037952925.1. Taxonomy (NCBI): domain Eukaryota; kingdom Metazoa; phylum Chordata; class Amphibia; order Anura; family Ranidae; genus Lithobates; species Lithobates clamitans. The sequence goes on along the minus strand of JBBGZY010000179.1, from coordinate 3,806,032 downwards.
ATGACACTGGAAATCCAACTCCTTATCCTTTCCAGATTGACTGATATATCTAGCCATAGTTAACTTTGCATGTTCATGGGCTAAATATGGCTCTCTGAAATTGTTATGCTATTATTCGTTCAAATGGTTGAATCTATGTTTTTACCTGCTACCGGTTAGCCCATGACACCTTATTGCACTCCCATCAATTTGCTGATATGATTGCACTTGCTAAGTTAACCTCAGCATACCCGGACCATTATAGTTCTAAACTCTCACTCTCCCCCTCCCCAATTCCCACTCACCTTCCCATCCCCCTCCCCTCACTGCCCCCTCTTCCTACCCCCCCCCCATCTTAGACAAATCCGGTTCCACTCAAGAGGATGTCATAAGCACCTCATATTCTCTCTTCAAGAGCATTCGGAGTTATACACCCAACATTTGCTCAGCGCCTTGCGGACTAAACACTTATACATCTCATTAATGTTTTTTTTTTTCTTTTGGCTTTCTCCCTCACACGGACGAACCGTGTTCCCCATCTTGCCTTCCTCGACCGCCATCGATAATATGTGGGCGATTGACTTCCACTCCTCCTCCCCTGATAGGGATTCGCATCCCTCATTACGGGCATCATTTGGATCAGTCTATAAGTTTATCCAAATAATATGTTGTTATCTTACCTCTCATGATTTCTGTTTTTTTTTTACTCTACATTGGTTCTCCTCCTCCTTCCCCCTGTCCACACAGGTTGACCTACCCAGCCAACAAGTCATGATAACTGGTAAGTTCTATCTTCCCAATGAGCTACCATGGCACCTTTAAACATTCTTTCCCTGAATGTTCAGGGTATCAATATACCACAGAAACACACCAAAGCATTCCGCTCCTTTCACGCTCGGAAAGAACACATAGTATGTCTCCAAGAAACTCACTTCACAGTGCGCTCCACCCCTAAGAATCTGAGCTCCTTCTACCTGCAAACATTCATGGCCTCAGCTACCACCAAACAGCGCGGAACCCTTATAGCTTTCCACCGCTCCGTCTCATTCACTCTTCAATCTGAAATTAAAGACCTGGAAGGACGATACTTAATCCTCACAGGTCACATAATGGACCTATCGGTTACCATTGTCTCGTACTACGCTCCCAACAAACAGCCTACACACTTTCTCTCACACCTTATGCAGGTAGTATGCATGCATAAGATGGGAACAATTATCATGTGTGGCGACTCAAATCAGGTCCTCCTCCCATTCCTAGACAAATCACCCTACAACCCGGCCCAAAGCCCAACTAAGCTGTCCCTCTCACAGCTTCTGACTCAATTTAGTTGACTCTTGGTGGGAAAGCAACCCGACTAAAAGAAGATACAGCGAAGGGTGCTCCACTGCTCAGGCAGGTCTGAACCGATGAGAAAATGGACACATTGAAATCCTTCAAGGGAAAAGAGCCCCAGGTGCTGGCTGATGCTGAGTTGAGCGGAGATAGGCAAAGTGATCTGGATAGCCGCACACCGCACTGGATAACAAGTGCCTTTATTGATAAGGAACTGGATCATAGAATGTACAAGACAATACAGCAGGGACGTACAGGGATCAGCTAATCCCTATACGTTCCTGCTGTAATGTCTTGTACATTCTATGATCCAGTTTTTTATCAATAAAGGCACTTGTTATCCAGTCCGGTGTGCGGCTATCCAGATCACTTTGCCTATCTCCGCTAAAAGAAGATACACTTATTACTCACACCCACTTCAGACCTTCTCCCGCATTGACCACATATTCCTAAGTACAAATATGACACCTGAGATTCTCACCTCAAGCATCGTCCCTATCCTCTGGTCAGATCACAATGCAGTCTGCACAACCATCGCTTCTACTACCCTAAATCACACAATTCAACTTGGTATCTCCCAGACACCATGCTCAAGCACCCGTCCCATCGTCTAATTATCGAGCAAGCCCTAAAAGACTACTTAACACACAACACCAGCCCTGACATTTCCCCAATAACACTCTGGGAAGCACACAAACCTGTGCTGCGTGGAGTATTTCAGCGACAATCTGCACTGTTTAAGCGTGAATGCAGAAATCTTGCACGAAAAACGAGAATCCGAGTTCAACACTTCCTTAGCAACCTTCCAAGATGACCCCAGCCGCGAAAACCCAATTAGAGAGGGGCAGTCTGGAATACGATCTATTCCTCACAGAATTTGCTGGCAAATCCCAGTGACGATCTAGACACGCTTTTATATGAAATCCAATAAGCCGGATACATTTCTGGCACTCACACTCAAATCCTTAAACAAACCAACCAAGCCAATCCGACTCAAATTGTCAAAAGATATCTACACTAGCAACCCTTTTAAAATAGTTCACCAATTCCATTCCCACCTAACCTCCTTATACTCGGCAGCAAACAAATTTAACTCTACTGAAGTCGACACCTTCTTCTCCCTTATAAACCTACCTGAGCTAACTCAAGCCCAAAGAAGCCAACTTGAAGACACTATCAAGTGTAGGATGTATCTAAAACGATCAAAGAACTAAAAATGAACAAAAGACCAGACCCCAATGGTTACTCTGCGAACATTCACAGAGACCCGTCCTCCTATCCTGGCCAATGCCTTCAACGTACTCCTAGGTGGATACTCGATTATCTGTATGATCCCTAAGCCCCACTCCGATGACACCTCTTGCACGAATTACCGCCCCATTTCTCTCCTGAACCTTGATATTAAAATCTTAGCCAAAATTTTAGCAACTTGCTTAAACAGAATAATCGGTAATCTTGTACATCGTGATCAGGGAGGTTTTATACCTACACGTTAGGCACGTGACAATATGCGCCGGGCAGTCCTCTTTATTGAACCACTAGCTCAACGCTCAACTAATCAGATCAGACCCAACGATGACTGGAATAGAATTAGGAGGCCATCAGCTCAATCTCTGCCTATTTGCAGATGATATCTTGCTATTTCTTGCTATTTCTTACCACAACACCATTATTATCTTGTATTTTTAATCTCAAGGAGGTTGGTTTGTGTTGGTGTCCCTTGTTAATTTCACATTGTATTTAGGAAACGTACCTGCCTTCTCACAAACTGTCCTTTTTGAAGTTAAACACGTGACATAGGCAAGTATTTGTGAAAAATAAATAGCCATTTATTCTGGGTCATAACAAAATAAAGAGGAGGCAACGCTGGAGAAACTGGTGAAGTAAGCAAAGCCTTTGTACCCCAGGGCACACATCAATTATTTTACAGTCAAAATTGGTGGCCTGAGGAGTCCATATAATAGTGAGCACAATCCGGTCCAGGACTCCAAGAGATCAGGAACAGCAGCAGATGACATCTATGCCCCCAGGCTGTGGTCATACCACAGCCTGCATCTTTTGCCAGACCAGACTGAACCCAGGCTATCACTTTTTTGTCTTCCTTCCAGGCTGTGGCTCTGGTGTTGGAGGTGTGGCAGGAGGAGGAGGATGGTCCAACTCACACAGGTGGGTTTTGGGTGTGAGTTGGCCCCTCAACCCCTTATTTTGGGTGATGACCATAATTTCCTCACACAAGAGGCGTTGGCCCTCCTCCATTTGCTGCATTTTGTATGCAGTCATGCACGCAAAGGCCTCTTGGAGAGTGGGGTTGGTTCTGAGGGCCTCATTAGCAACCCTAATCAGCCTGAGCGCTGCCTTCTCCACGTTACTCCCCTTACTGGCCCTTTTGGCTTTAAGGCGGAGGGGAGGGACCTGAGATTGTGTGAGGCTCCTACTGGGCATGGCCACCTCCTGGCTGCCACTTCCCCCGCCACCTCCTGGCTGCCACTTCCCCCCGCCACCTCCTGGCTGCCACATTCCACAGCCACCTCCTGGCTGCCACATTCCACACCCTCCTCCTAGCTGAGGCTTTCCTGTGTATGAAAAAGGGACATAGTTTTAGTTTTTGGTCATCACACACAATTTTCAGCTCATGACTGTTGCAAATTGAATGTTAATAAAAAGAAAAGACTATCATTTTGACCCCAGCATTTTTCATTTATTAAATCAGCAATTAGTGATCAATAATAACATCTAGTTACCATCATTTATTTTACGACAAGAAATATGTTGAACAATGCTATACCTGGCTCAAACTGGGATCCTCCACATCTTCCTGGCTGGAAGGCCCAGGATGGGCGTCAGAAGCCTCAGCTGGGGTGGAAGGAAGCGTGGAAGGTAGGGTTGAGAGGGATTTCCTGACTTCAGTCTGGTCTCCCAGAAAGTGAAGTCTCTCATAGTACCACAACCTGGGGACATAAATGTCTCCTGCTGCTGCTCCTGATCTCATGGATTTCTGGACCTTAGTATGCTCACCATTATATGTGCTCCTCAGGCCACCAATTTTTTTTTTTTTGAATAGTTGATGTCTGCCGTGGGGATCTGCTGCTTCACCGACTCACGCAGTTTCTCCATCGCTGCCTGCCTCTTTATTTTGTTATTATAACGTGGATGTTTGACCTGCCACAGACAGGGCAACTCCCTGTACTTGTCTATGAAGATTGGGAGAAAGCTGTGATCTTTGAACCCATCCATTTTCTCTGCAAGACACAACACAAGACAAACCGTAATATCAGGCTAAACTCTCCTAATTTTGTCCCAATATAGACCTCAATATAGAAGCAGTATAGGCTACTGATGCACCAAGTTCAAATTGTATCTTCCTTATAATGATCATCGCTTCCGATACTCTGTCCTCCGCTTACAGATCGTACGTATGACGCACGCATGTTACGCTTTATATACACTGTGCATGAGTGAAACTCCGCCCACCCCTTACGTTCTTTCTTGTATATTCCCCGGCCCTTCTCTTTCGGCACAGTGGGTAGAGAACATGGCGGAGACACAGCAGGTGCATGCAGAGGAGAGCAGCAATGACAAAAGCCTGGAGCCATGAACGTCCTGATTCCAGAGGAGATTTAAGGCCTCAAATATGTCCTTTGTAAAGATGGTGGAGATGGTGGACATCTGGAAGAGGCCCGACTATGATGGGAAGTATGGACCTTACCCCAACCCAAATGTGAGAAAGAAAGGAAAATTCAAGCGTAGCGCTGACAAATAAATGTCCAATATGAAAAAACATAATACAGATATGGAGTCTCCAACGGACTGAACACTTCAAGGAGATGTACATGGCATCTGAGATAAAAGCAAACACACTACCACCTAGAGATGAAGAGGCTTACCGGATGGGATGGACCCAAAGGGCATATGCCGAACTAGGTCAGATAGGCTTGGGTGGTGAGTGGTTAGGAAACGATGCTTGTGGATTGACCCGCTTGATGTTGTATCCCTCTGAACGGTGAGTGCCGAAACCAGGGGAAACAATATGGATGAAGCAAACCAAGCGTTGTCGTGTCCCTCGGAATGTAGTCAAAAAGCCAAACGATGGTGCGGAAAAATGGGAAAAGGAAGGAATGGCCACATAGCGTGAATCCGTAAAAAATAAGTGATTTATTGAAATAAAAAGATATACACTCACATGTAAATCAAAGTAAAACAGCGCTGAGAGAAAGTGGCAACAGTGGGGTCCTACCTGACGTGTTTCGTCTTCATAGACGTCATCTGGGGGGTTCCCCCCACTGTAGCCACCAAGGTATATATAGGGGGTCCAACTAAAATAATGGAAATCAGCTCCACGACTGCAGAAACATCACTTCCGGTTTCGGGTCCAAAATGGCCGCCCGGCGTGCGTTCCACGCCTCACCATGGGCACCGGAAGTGGAAGAGACAACATATGAGGTTAATTGCACCAAAGAGTCAATATTAATCATAACTGGCAAAAAGTGCAATGTGCAGTCTATGGAGAAGGTTATGTGCTATGTGCGATCCATGGATATATATAAAAAATGCCAGCCGTAATGAATGAGAACGGCGGGGATGTACACAAAGTGCAGTGGTGTACAGCGCATGTGCGTGATGCGCGTGATGCGCGTGCGCAGTGGGGAAGCTGAGTGCAGTCGAGGTGAGGGCTGACCTCAGTTGAAGAGTTGGCGGTGACGCCGTGCAGTGCGTAGTGGGCGTGTGCGATGGCAAAGCAAAAACGTCCACACAGTAACATAGAAACGTCAGTGTGGGAGTAAACCACAATGACGGCATGAAGCTGGAAAGGCATGAAGTGCGCACGCGTGTCAAAAAGCGTCCGTAAAGTAACACAGAGACAGACGTGTATTGAGGCGGTGCAGGCATCCCTGCCCAACAACATCCCACACACAACCCGGAACCATAAAGAGCAGACGGGAAGTGCATGTGATGGCCCCAAAAACGAAAAAATTGAAGTAGTGCATATTCTGTTGAAAAGAATTAGTGTAGATATGTGGATGAAAAATATATAGAAATGTATATATGTGATCAGTGGAAAAATGACATACACTGATAACGTGCCATATGTAAAAAACATGTATAAAGAGGAGAAGGAAAATATAAAAATCCTCATATGAAGCCATGTATAAATATGCAATAGTGGAGTAGAATCCCATGTTGGGATGCATCAGAAAATAACAAAAATGCACCCATATGCGACAGAAAATAACAAAAATGCACCCATACAGTGAGCACAATTATGACAGTATACAGTAAAAATAAATATCAGAAGTTGTAAAAACCGGCCTAAAGGATTTGGCCTGAAAAATTATTTCTGCTTATACAGTAAACCTAAACAGTATATACAAATTGTGTGTATGTAAAGGAGAGAGAGCAAAAACCAAATAAACTTTAAGCTTTGTTAATAAAAGCGTTAACGTCTAATTCGACGTTCATACCTAGTGGGAAGAGAGTGCGGAATTCATGTATCCAGAAGGTCTCCAGACGGGAGACACCCCTAGTCATAGCACCGCCCCTCCAGGGGGGCACATAGCGATCTATCACGACAAACTGGGTCCCCTCCATAACACGATTATGTTGTGTTTTATAATGTCGGGGGACAGTGTGTTTAGTGTCCCCACTTTTTATGAGGGCAATGTGTTCCGCCACTCTTATCGCAAAAGAGCGAATGGTGCGGCCCACATATTGTTTCCCACAGTAACATGTAATTAAGTATACGATGTAGCTGGTGGAACAAGTACAAAACAGTTTAATGGAATATCTTTTGTGGGTAACTGATGATGCAAATGACACAGTTTTCCTTCCGATGCCAGAATTGTGTTGACACACAATACATTTCCTACATGAGTAGAATCCTTCCATCTCATGGAAAAGTGGCTGTCGTATGGGGGGGTTAATGATGTTAGAAGCAATTTTGTTCTGTAGCGTGGGGGCTCCTTTAAAGATAACCTTCGCCCTATCGGGTAAAACTGTGCCTAAGACTTTATCATTCCTAAGAATGTCCCAATGCTTGGAAAGAATGGCTTTAACTTGCCTGTGTTGGTTAGAAAAAGAGGTCAAAAGAGACCACCTGAAGATCTCACTCTGTTCTTTTTTGGGCCTTTCCTCCAGGAGTGATTCCCTATTGGTTTCAAGAGCATGTTGAAGCTCGCGATCCACAAGCTGGGGGTCATAATCTTTATCCACGAACTTAGCCCTCAAAAGTGCAGATTGGGCCTTGAAGGTGTCTATATTTGAACAGTTTCTACGTAATCTGAGGAATTGACTCCGTGGCACAGAATCAAGCCACGACCGATGATGACAGCTATCAGGTGGTATGAAGCTGTTCCTGTCAGTAGCTTTAAAGTGGGTCTGGAACTGGAAATTACCATTACAAATCTCAATTTCTAGGTCTAAAAAATGTATTCTTTGTTTACTAGCTGTATAAGATAGGGAGATGCCCTGATCATTATCATTCAGATGCTCAAAGAATGAATCGAGTGATTCAGCGCTCCCCTTCCATAGGAGGAGGATGTCGTCAATGTACCATGCCCACATAATGAGGGAAGGGTCCCTGTTGGTATAGACGACATCCTCCTCCCACTTCGCCATAAATAAATTGGCGAGGCTGGGGGCGAATTTAGCGCCCATGGCCACGCCGCGTAGTTGAAGGTAATATTGCTGGTCAAACCAGAAATAACTCCGTTTAGTGGCGAACTCCAATAGTTCCATGATGAAGGAACACTGGAAGGGAGCAATTCTCGACTCTTTTTCTAAAAAGTACCGGACAGCTTCCAAGCCTTTATCTTGGGGTATACATGTATACAGGGAAGCCACATCAGCGGTGGCAATGATGTGATCACCCTGTAATTCTAAACTTTCCAGTAGACGTATGGTAGCCCCCGTGTCCTTCAAATAAAAAGGCATACGCCTCACCAGGGGCTGTAGATAAAAGTCAATATACCGGCCTATACGTGAGGTGACAGAATCTATCCCACTCACGATAGGCCAGCCAGGAGTTAGCCTATCTGACCTAATTCGGCATATGCCCTTTGGGTCCATCCCATCCGGTAAGCCTCTTCATCTCTAGGTGGTAGTGTGTTTGCTTTTATCTCAGATGCCGTGTACATCTCCTTGAAGTGTTCAGTCCGTTGGAGACTCCATATCTGTATACATACGGATGACTTTTTATACATTTGAACTATTTTTTCCATATGTTTTTTCATATTGGACATTTATTTGTCAGCGCTACACTTGTTTTTCCTTTTTTTCTCTTGTTATACCTTGTTGGTCGTGTTAGCTGCTTGGTCTTCCTTTTTTAGGGCAGCGCTGAATTGTTTTGTATATATTTCAAATGTGAGAAAGGCCGAGATCATGGCTAAAGTTGTGAAGAGTCTGCGCCGGCATTTTGGGGTATGGCGATCCAAGGATCAACTGAGGAAACGATGGTCAGACCTCAAATTGAGGGAGCACAATCAGTACAGAAGGATCAAGAGAGTTCTTCAAAAAAGTAAGTAGTTGTCGCGTGTTCCTATTCTTCTTACGTTCGTGCTGCTCCATGCTCTTTTCTTTACTGTTGTACAGTTTAAAATGGCAACTTTCAAGTTCATGGGCACAGTAATCGTTGTAGGAAACATTGTTCGTTCGCCCACTTATAAGATCTTTTGGGTAGATGCAGGTTAACTACATTTGTTCAGGCCTAATTGTATCAAAAGAAGTTTGTTGTCTAGATGGATTTGTACTAGAATGAAATGCAAACTTGATTCAGTGTAAGAAGAGGACACTCAGCAGCTGTTTACACATCTGGACGCAGGAGCACTAGTGTGGGAAACCAGAACAAACTTTTTAGGGTGTCCCACACAGGTGCTCCAGTGGATACTAGGGGTGTCACCATGTGTGATACTTTAACACAAAAGGTAAGTATTCCAGCTTTAGAAAGGAAATAAAAATTTCTTCAGCTTGGAACTATGCCAAAACAGACAATTCAAAGCAATGTTTCATCTTCTTATTTCTGCCCTCAAATATCTGTGTGCCAAGTATACCTTTTTTTTTATTCACATAGGGGAGAAAAGACTCGGTACATCTGAGGGCATCACGAACTGCACACCTCCTAAAGAAGGGGAAATCCCAAAACCACAAGCAGAGGATGTGGCGGGAGAGGTTTATGAAGTGGGCGAAATTGTCACCACAACAGGTGAGTGTCTGAGACCACAGCTTGAGGTAATAGATGTATTCCTGCATATTTATAATACATGGTGTGTTTTTTTTTTTTAGGTGATGTGGATGTTGTGAAAGAAGAATCTCATTTCATCAGTGAAAGTGCCCAGATCCTCATCGGGGAGATAATGGGGTGCAATCGTGATTTAGAAAAGATAAAGGAAAACATCAATGATGTTCAACAAAAGATGAAGAACATCATTGATGTTTTAGGCAGAATATAAAACACACAAAAAATACACCGTTTTATTGTGTATTTTTGATTTTGAAAACAAGTTTTAAAGTATTTTAAAAGCCAAATTTTGAAGATGTACATGGTGTGTCAACATGTACTATCTGCCAATATGGGATATCAAGGTACGTGTTTTGTGGGAGCAACCCCTTCCTTGCAATGAGCTAGCACATGTTGACATTAGGCATGGGATCAAGAGGGAAATCCCCATTTTGAATACCAATTTGTGTGCATCTTCAAAATTTGGCTTTTACAGGGGTGACATGACCCCATCTGATGAAGGCAATATCAACACAGTTTGGACATACTAATGACTGATATTGCATACCCTTTACCAAAGTTGAACTTTGTAAGTTCCTGAGTTGTGTATGTTATGTTTAGAAACATGCCTGTTGACCCAAAAAAGGATATTTCTAATGTGACCAAAACACATGTAATACACCAAAAGATGTTGGTTTGTTCAAAAACCCTTTTCTAACGCACATGTGAATGTGCTTTGAGTAAAATCTTTTCTACCCAACAATGTGTGGCTTCTTCTTTCAATGCACAAAAGCAGTTTTTGTAGTATATTGGTGTTTACAGTGACAATGGGGATTATTTACTTTTATTTATTTTTTTGTGACTACCAAAAAATCACAAAAGAAAAGAAACACAAGCAGTAAATACAAGGAAATATTATTTCAGTTTATCAAAAAAATATTTATTTTTAAAATATTTCTTGATTGTGTGGCATATCAATGGCTCCCCTACCCGCAAAGTACTCCAGATATTTTTGTCTCACTTGGCGGGCGCTTTGGGGGGGGCAAGCCAGGACGGCCAGCTTCAAGTGCCGTCAGGGTTGATGTATCAGGAATGCCAGCCTCAGTCCCAACTGAGGCCACATAATTTGTTGCATTTTTTCGAAGACAATTGTGCAGAATGCAGCAGGCAAGCACAATATGGTTGAGTTTATATTCCGCCATGTGGATTGGTGTAGGAAATAGGTGGAACCGGCTGGCCATTATCACGAAAGCGTTCTCCACCACTCTTCTGGCTCTGGCCAGCCGGTAATTAAAAACCCTCTGGTCCGGGGTGAGGGTCCTCATAGGGAATGGCCGCATAAGATGGTCCCCCAGCGCAAATGCTTCATCGGCGACGAAGACGAACTGGAGTCTTTCCACATTGTCTTCTGGAGGTGGCAAGCCCAAGTTGCCATTCTGGACCCATCGGTAAAGCTCCGTCTAGGCGATGACTCCACCATCCAACATCTGGCCATTTTTCCCCACATCCACATAGAGAAAATCATATGTCGCCGACATCACTGCTAACATCACTATACTATTAAACCCCTTGTAATTATAATAGTATGACCCCAAGTTGGGGGATGGTACGATGTGGACGTGTTTCCCATCTATTGCCCTTTTCGCTGGGCGAATTGGGAAGCCACAGTCTGCCATTACTGTGGCGTTGAAGGAAACTGTGGAGTCAAACAAGAAAAAAATAATTAGTCATTTTGCACATAACAGTGCAAGCAGATTAGACACATTTTTGGCCAACATCAGTATAACATTTATTTGAAGGAGTATTTAAAGACAAATACATAAAGTACATTTATCATATTTCTCACCCCCTCTGATGGGCCATTGTTAAAATTTTAGGGGGGGGGGTGTTTTGGACAGGTAACCGTCTCCACTTCATTGAGAGCTGAATGCATAAATAATGTGTGTTACTTTGGCCAGCCCCTCCTTATTTAAAACTATTGGCAGCCCACTGGACAGAAGAAGTGTCATAATACAAAAAATATAAATACACACTGTACAAATTGAAGCACTTTTTTACATTCTGTAATTACCTATCAAGATAATAGGAGAACAAAACTTTAAACAGTACCATTTGAAGGTATTCAGGCAGGTCCTTTCACTACATGCTTTGGGAAATTCATACAGAAATCTGACCACAAAAGAGGTGGGTATAGTGTGTATGGGTTTGGCAAAGTCAGCAGAGGATTGGTATCGGTTGACTTAGCGGTTGGGGGGGAGGGAGGGTTCCAAAAGATTTTGAGACCCCCAAAAAAAGCCTCTGGCACTCTGCCTGAATTTAAGCACACAAATAACATTTCATCACATTTTAGGGGGTGTTTAGGGTAAAGCAGTACTAATGGAGCTGACAAAATACATTCTTAAGTGACTAGGCTAGGTGGGTATGGGACCAGGTTAGCATGCTGGGGAAGTTAGTGAAGGCAAATATGCATGAAGGACAAAAAGGAATTTTTAAAACTTCCAGCATGCATGAGGACAAATGGGACATTCACAGCATATTACAATTATGGTAATTAGGGAATGATGAAAGAAATACAATACATTAGAAAACATTAAATACATAGAGTGTGATGTTAAAGGATAAATCTTACCTTAATATAGTTCTTCTGCAGGACCTATAAAATGGCAGAACAGGTCTCTGGAATAATGATCCCCAGATCCTGGGGGGAGATGCCTGTCGAGAACTTGATGTCCTGCAGACTTCTCCCCGTCACCAAGTACCGCAAAGTGGCGACTAGCCTCTGTACAGCAGTGATGCCGTCTTTTTCCCCTCCATTTTTCATCAACGTTTCTTTAGAGAAAAGTGGGTTGAGCACTGCTAGTAGCCCCTGCCAGAATGCTGCCTGTCCTGCTTAGCCAGATCGCGCCTCTGCCAATGATAACGTTGGTAGTGGAGTGATTGGTAGAGAGCGCGCGGCCGTACTGAGATGCGCGCGCATTACTCACCACAGGTTGACGGTCGGAAGCAGTGGGTGGAACGCAAACACACCCACGCTTCCGGACCGTGTTCCTGGCGCACAGTGACCTCTCACGCCTGTGGAGGAGGGGGAAATGACGCCACGATCGGCCGGAAGTTGCGGGTGGAACGCAGGTACGCCCGCACTTCCTGGCCTTTTGAATGGCGTGCGTTCCACACATGGCATGCGGCACTTTTATGGCTCCTGGGAGCTGGAGGAGCCTGGCATCATCCACCCCAGTAGATCGGAGGCATGGGGACACAATTAGAGCTGCATGAAGGAGGTGAGGTGTCTTTGTTTTAATCAATTTCTTTTTGTACTAGTATTACTACTACCATTATCTTTTTAGCAGATTACATAGAGTGATGTTTGCCCTCTATATTTTGGCTACAAATGGGGAGTCACACTCAGAGGGATGGGATAGAGAGGGTTAACCCGAATGGGTGGGTGGTGCCTAATATCTGTGGGAGGGGGCGTCGTCACTAATTGAGTGGGGTAGACACAGGCACAAACATACATTTATAGAGAGAGTAATTCGAGAGACCAACCATTGCCCGCTTAGGCTCTGAAGAAAGGGGTGCTCCCCCGAAACGCGTAAGCCATCAGCCATTTGCGCTGGTCTTATCCTCTCGGCAACAGGTCCTGGGGTGTTGATCCACAGAAACAGTGCTTTTGCGCCCTTTTGAAAGCTATTTATACTAGCTCGTTTGTGAGTATAATTTTTACTGTTTTTATGCTGCATTAAAGTTTATCAGTGGTAATGCACTAGGTTGGTGCGCCCTCTTTCTTTTCTGTTTTTTTTAGCTTGAATACCCATTGTTCAAATGAGGGCTGCAAGACGCTAGGCATTACTTCTATAGGTGGCTGCACCACATATCCAGTTCATGGACACCTGAGCGCAGGAGAGGTCTTTTTTCTTGTGTCAGCAGTGATGCCTTGCCACATGCAGGTGTCCTGCCTGCTAATATAAGGGGACAGCAAAGCCAACAGACGGTGAAAAACGGGGTTCATCATCCTGAGATAATTCCTGAAATCATCAGGATTATTTTCACGGATCTCCCTCAACAAAGGCATGTGCGAGAATTGGTCACGCTGGAGCAACCAATTCTTCGTCCATAAACTCTTCCTCACCTTGTTCAAGGACTGGGCTTGGGTCAAAGCAAGAACCCCAACACCAAGCCCCTGCATAACACGAACTCTACGACGAATACGTAACCGCAACATGGCTTCAAAATGGTCGGCTGGTCAGAACGAACTAACAGAATGCACTGAAAAACATAAAGGCCTGAGAAGAGCAAGCTGAAAATCAGAAACGAGTGGATAAGAACGCACTGCAAATTCAAATACATACTATAAAATACGCACTGAAAAACAAATGCAAACTGACTACACCCACTGAAAACCAGTTACGAACCCACAAGCACAAACTTAAGAGCAGTAACGATCGGAAAAGCGTGAGTCTGAAAAGTGCGAATCGTCTCTCACCAAACTTTTACTAACACGAGATTAGCAGAAGGAGCCCAAAGAGTGGCGCACTTGGTATTGAACTTCCTCTTTCTAATCCTGTCGTACGTGTTGTACATCACTGCGTTCTTGACGTTCGCAAATTCCGATCAACTTTGTGTGACCGTGTGTATGCAAGACAAGTTTGAGCCAACATCCATCGGAAAAAAAAAAACATGGATTATGTTGTTGGAATGTGCGATCGTGTGTACGCGGCATTACACTGGAAAGTGGGGTGAGAGTGATGAAGAGCTAATAAGCAATGTGCAGAAGGATGAAACACCTGCTAATACTACCGCTAGTGTGCACATTACACTGTCAGCCAGTATAGCTCCACTGATCACCATTGCCAGGTCCATTGAGGAAGACCGTGGGGCTCAATGGGTCCCCAAAGTCTGCCCTAGGATGCCAATGCCTAACACTAAACCAGACCATAAGCCTGATGTGCTGGGTGCTCAGTTCAGCGTGCTCCAGATGCCTGGGTTCTACCCAGATACGGAGATCCTAAGACCCTGCCTCGGCTGTCCAAGATACAGAGGATAATAGCTAAGAAAGTAGCAGAGCAGCCTTGTGTGTCAAGCCAGGGACCGAGCTGGCCAGTTGGGGTGAAGCTTGAGGAAGATACCACCGTGAAGATTGGAGGAGCTCAAGGGATTCAGTGGCAGTGAATCCCTTGAGTCTAGTGAGAGACCAGGAGCTCAGTGTGCTCAAGAACTAGGAGTGATTGTAATGGAACAGAAAGGAACTGTTCAGCTTTTGTGTTCAAGAAGTGTTTGGCACCCAATAACTTTAATTACTCTGTACCCACCATGCCTCACAACCCACTACATACAGAAGGATGTCAGCTATCCCTGGTCCTGGAGGTTCTCATTAGATCATTAGATCAAAAGGAGGCCTGGGAGCTTGCTACATATGGATGAATTTTCTTTTTTGCACTTATAGCACTTCATTCTCATCAATGTATGAGCACTACATAATTGTGAATATTTTAATACATGTATGTTTGCGTATATTCACAATGCAACACAATTTTTATTTGTTATGTTTTAGCATTGGGATTTGCAATACAGTGAGTGCAGCTGTTTATTAATTATTAATCACTGATTTTAGATCACAACACTTAGGGCAGATTATTTTCTTTGTTTAGTTTCACACATAAAATCCACTAATGCCCCGTACACAGGATCGGACATTCCAACAACAAAATCCATGGATTTTTTCCGACGGATGTTGGCTCAGACTTGTCTTGCATACACACGGTCACACAAATCTTGCCGGAAATTCCGAACGTCAAGAACGCGGTGACCTACAACACGTACAACGAGCCGAGAAAAATGAACTTCAGTAGTCAGTGCGGCTCTTCTGCTTGATTCCGAGCATGCGTGGAACTTTGTGCGTCAGAATTGTGCATACACGATAGGAATTTACGACAACGGATTTTGTTGTCGGAAAATTTGAGATCCAGGTCTCAAATTTTGTGTGACGGAAATTCCGATGCAAAATGTCCGATGGAACCTACACACGGTCGGAATTTCTGACAACCAGCTTCCATCGAATATTTTCTGGCAGAAAATCCGACCGTGTGTATGGGGCATAACAATAAAAAAAGCTGATGAGCAGAAAAAGTCAGGCAGATTACAAGGTAGCAATCACTGATGTATGGACAGCCCCTGAAACAAGTCTGAGGAACATCAGGAAAGATGGTGTGTAATTTCATTGGTGTATAATACCATCTTGTGAATAGTTTTGTGGCTGTCTCTGTTACTGCATGGGATCTGGTACAATTTCTGAGATTATTAATGCAGTCACTCCATTCCATGGGAGAAACGCTGTTCATCCCTGGGCTCTTTCTTACACATTTGGGACTGTGAAAAAATTTTGTAAATATGGAAAACTTTAGAAAACTTCACCTCCAGAATCTCAGGCACTCAGTTATCCCTCAAATTATCCAACTGTCTACTATTCACACCAATTTTAGATATCCCCGGCCGTGCATCATATGAGACTTATTCACACTATTTGTGTATCTGTATTGGTTGCAGGTGCCTGTAGGTGGTGCTGTTGCAGAGTTTTGGTATGGAAGTCAGTGCTGGGACAGCATGGATTGAGAGGGTGTGTGTGAGTAGGAAGCAGAGGCCTGGACCGGACCACCCGAGAGCGGCAGCGCAGTGGACGGACTCCCCCCGACCTGATCGGACCTCCTTACTATCGAGAGCGACAGTGGGTGACCCAGGGACCTACAGCGACGGCAGAGTGGGACATTGTGGTTCGGGTGTACTGAGGACAGTAATCACCCCACAGACGTGGACAGAGGAGGCGGGAGGACATCCAGCAGGACTGGGAGGTGGAAGGCTGACAGGGAGAGGCGGCGGGTAAGTGAAGTGCAGCTGATCAGTGAAGCGGCGGCACTGAAGTTGACTGACTGCTAGTGTCAGATTACAAGGGGAGGCTGTGCAGAGTGACACAGAGACACAAACTACAAAACCTGCCAGTGTATTCTGAGTACCTGAGTATTTTGTGTACCTGAGTATTCTGAGTACCTGACTATTGTGTGTACCTGAGTATTGCGGGTACCTGAGTATTGTGAGTACCTGAGTATTTTGTGTACCTGAGCATTGTGAGTACCTGAGCATTGTGTGTACCTGACTATTGGGAGTACCTGAGTATTGTGTGTACCTGAGTATTGGGAGTACCTGTGTATTGGGAGTACCTGTGTGTTGTGTGTATCTGAATAGTGTGTGTGGATCGTTAGTACTTGAGTATTGTGTGTACTTGTGTATTGTGAGTGCACGTGGGCAGTGAGTATGCGAGTGCCCGTGGACTGCGAGTGCATGTGGGCTGTGAGTGCACATGGACTGCAAGAGGGCTGTGAGTGCACGTGGGCTGTGAGTACCTGGGTATTGTATTGTAGTGTATTGCTAAAGCAATACTTGAGTGGTTTAAGGGGAAACATGTAAATGTGTTGGAATGGCCTAGTCAAAGACAAGACCTCAATCCAATAGAATATCTGTGGTCAGACTTGAAGATTGCTGTTCACAAGCGCAAACCATCCAACTTGAAGGAGCTGGAGCACATTTGCAACTAGGAATGGGCAAAAATCCCAGTGGTAAGATGTGGCTTGGAGCTGTGATAGCCACAAAATGTGGCTCTTCAAAGTATTGACTTTAAGGGGATTAATAGTTATGCACATTGACTTTTTCTGTTATTTTGTCCTATTTGTTTGCTTCACAATAAAAAAAAACATCTTCAAAGTTGTGGGCATGTTCTGTAAATTAAATCATGCAAATCCTCAAACAATTCATGTTAATTCCAGGTTGTGAGGCAACAAAACACAAAAAATGCCAAGGGGGTGAATACTTTTGCAAGGCACTGTATAATACCATGCACATATACAATAAAAAAATGTAACACATGGTTTGAAAACCCTGATATATTGTTTAGCTCATTCAATATCTCATTAAACTTTATTTTAATTTTATTATTATCACTTCTTTATAGACTTCTCTATTGGTGTTTTATACTTTTTTTGATGCCCAATTTAACAGCTGACATTTGTTTGTTCATTTTGTATCTTGATCATATAATGTAAAAATCCTTTTTTAGATGTATCTTTACAATATCTTGTTCCTCATTGTACCATTACCTATACCAAATAAAAAAAAAAGTTTGTAAGCAATCACTGGTGTACAGTATATAATGTACCTGAGTAATAAAACTTCATTTTTTTGTAATATTTTTATTATAAAAGTAAAAGAGGGCAGCATTAAACTCATGCAAAATTTGACATTGTTTTTGATAAACTAGCGCATCAATATCTAAGATGTCCTCTGAGATTTGTTGCAGTTATGTGTGCTGGTTTATCTCGATGATATCCTCATATTTTCCAAGTCCCTGGAGAGCCACCACACAGATGTCTGTCGTGTGCTTCAGAAATTAAGAGAGAACAATCTCTATTGTAAACTGGAAAAGTGTGAGTTCCATCGGCAACAAGTTAAATTCCTGGGCTATGTCATTTCTACTGCTGGTTTTTCGATGGACCCAGAGAAACTTTCGGCAGTCCTACAGTGGCCTCGACCCGTGGGGTTACGTCCTCTGCAGCGTTTCCTGGGTTTTGCCAACTATTATCGGAAGTTTATTCGTAACTTCTCGTCTCTGGTCAAGCCCCTGACCGATATGACCAGAAAGAACGGTAACCCACAGAGTTGGTCTTCAGAGTCCATTAAGGTCTTTGAAAGTCTCAAGGCTGCCTTTGTTTCTGCTCCTGTGTTGGCACATCCTGATCCTACATTACCTTTTCTCCTTGAGGTTGCTGCTTCTGAGACTGGTGTTGGCGCCCTACTGTCTCAACGTCCTACCTCTGAGAGTGCTATGCATACTTGTGGCTACTTTTCCAAGAAATTGTCACCTGCTGAGTGCAATTACGAGATTGGTGACAGAGAGCTGTTGGTGATCATTTTAGTCCTGAAAGAATGGGGACATCTCCTCGAAGGTACCACTGTGCCGGTTCTCATTCTTACTGACCATAAACAATCTCACATTCTTGTCTGAGGCTAAACGCCTCTCTCCCAGAAGGGCGCGATGGGCTCTTTTCTTGTCCCGTTTCAATTACATTGTCTCATTCTTCCCTGGTAGTAAGAATGCAAGGGCTGACGCCCTGTCATGACAATTTTCCTCCACTTCCAAGTTGGAGTCGGTTCCGGTTCCTATGATTCCTCCTGATCATATTCTGGCTATGGTTCACACCAGTCTTACTTTTACTCCTTTGGGTGACAAAATTCTTGCTGCTCAGGTCCATGCTCCTCCTGAGAAACCTTGAGACTGCTGCTTTGTTCCAGAGTGTCTCCATACTACCGTGCTCCAGACTTACCATTCTCCCAAGGCAGCTGGCCACCCTGGGAAGCATCAACTCGTTTGGGCCATTTCCCAACAATTCTGGTGGCCTAGTCTACGTGCTGATGTAACTGCCTTTGTAGTTGCCTGTTCCGTGTGTGCTCAGAGTAAGACTCCACGACACCTTCCAGTGGGCCTCCTACAACCCATACCCAATGGAGAGAGACCCTGTACCCACCTGTCTATGGATTTCTTTGTGGAGTTGCCCAACTCCCAAGGCAACAGGGTTATCCTTATGGTGGTTGACCGGTTCTCAAAGATGCGTCATTGTATTCCACTTAAAAAGTTGCCCACTTCTAAGGAACTGGCTTCCCTTTTTGCTCGGGAGATCTTTCGCTTACATGGGCTACCCAAGGTGATTGTCTCGGACAGGGGTAGTCAGTTTGTGTCCCGGTTCTGGCGAGCCTTTTTTGCACAGCTGGGAATTCAGCTTGCTTTCTCCTCTGCATATCACCCGCAGTCTAATGGGGCCGCAGAACAAGCCAATCACTCCTTGGAGCAATTCCTACGTTGCTATATTTCTGACCATCACAACAACTGGTCAGACCTATTACCATGGGCAGAGTTTGCTCACAACAGTACCTTGAATTCTGCTTCCCGATTGTCTCCGTTTATGGCGAATTATGGTTTCCAACCCTCCATGTTGCCTGACTCGTTTGTTCCGCAGAGTGTTCCTGCGCTAGAGAAGCATCTCCGTGGTCTTCGTTCTACTTGGGCACAAGTCCAGGAGGCTTTGTGTCATGCCATTGATAGGTACAGACTCCATGCTGACCACAGACACCTGCCTGTGCCTTCTTACCAGGTTGGGGACAGGGTCTGGCTGTCATCTCACAACCTCCGACTTCGTGTTCCCTCACTGAAGTTCGCACCTTGGTTTATTGGGCCTTTCCGTATCCTTCGCAGGATTAACCCAGTGGGTTACGCGTCGGACCTTCCTCCTAGTATGTGCATCTCAAATGTGTTTCATGTCTCCTTATTGAAAACGTTGGTCTGCAACCGCTTTACCACCTCGGTGCCACGTCCTCACCCTATACAGGTTGAGAATCATGAGGAGTATAAGGTACAATCCATTGTTGACTCCCATAGCGCATACAGTACATGGTGCACTGGAAGGGGTACAGTCTGGAGGAACGCTCCTGGGTCTCATCCTCGGACGTACATGCCCCTGCCCTCCTTCGTGATTTCCATAGACGTTTTCCCCTCAAGCCCGGTGGTCCTCCGAGGGGGAGGGGTCATTGAGAAGGGGGTACTGTCAGGGCTGGCTCAACCCTTCCTTCTCTGAGCTGGCCGCTCAGCTGTCAGCTAATTGCCAGCTCTCTTCTCTCTCCACAGTTAACCAGCTGTTGTGGATCTGCTCGTCGATCCCGCCTACTTAAAGACGTCCAGCTCACTTCATCTCTGCCTTCGCCTTGGTCACATCACAAAAAACCATCTCCTGTTTAAAGACTGGCTTGCTGACATCCCTTCTGGCTCCTTATCCTGCTTGCTGTTCCTCTACTTGGACCCCTGACTTCTGGCCCGGCTGATTACCCGATCTGGTTACTGAACTTTGGCTTGGCTGACTACCCGATCCGGTTACTGGACTCTGGCTATGCTTTGACTACGCTTACTCTATTTACCTTTTTATTTTTATTAATAAACAAGTGTGATTTTACTGTACCTCTGTCTCGGTCTGGTTCATGGTTTCTGACAGGATTGTACTTCATACTCCTCACGGTTCTCAACCTGTATAGGGTGAGGACGTGGCACCGAGGTGGTAAAGCGGTTGCAGACCAATGGTTTCAATAAGGAGACATAAAACACATTTGAGATGCTCATACTAGGAGGAAGGTCCAAGGCGTAAGCCACTGGGTTAATCCTGCGAAGGATATGGAAAGGCCCAATAAACTGAGGTGTGAACTTCAGAGAAGGAACACGAAGTCGGAGGTTGCGAGACGACAGCCAGACTCTGTCCCCAACCTGGTAAGAAGGTGCAGGCAGGTGTCTGTGGTCAGCATGGAGTCTGTACCTATCAATGGCATGACGCAAAGCATGTTGCAAAGCCTCCTGAATTTGTGCCCAAGTGGAACAAAGACCACAGAGATGCTCCTCTAATGCAGGAATACTCTGAGGAACAAACGAGTCAGGCAACATGGAAGGTTGGAAACCATAATTCGCCATAAACGGGGACAATCGGGAAGCAGAATTCAAGGCACCGTTGTGCGCAAACTCTGTCCACGGTAATAGGTCTGACCAGTTGTTATGATGGTCATTAATATAGCAACATAGGAATTGCTCCAAGGACTGATTGGCTGTTCGCTGAGCCCTTCCTTCTCTGAGCTGGCCACTCAGCTGTCGGCTAATTGCCAGCTCTCTTCTCGCTCCACAGTTAACCAGCTGTTGTGGATCTGCTCTCCTCTTAAGGCTCTCTCATCCGCAGAGAGACACGTGAAGCCCAAGTGCATGGGTTCATCTTCACTGACCGACTTGGTACCAGGAGTCATGGGAGGTGAGGGAGGCATGGGTGGGACTGCAAAGCTCGGAGGCAAACGTACAGGAGGCTTCCACAAGCGCTTCTTGAAAGAGAGTCTTTCTCTGAGTCTGGAGTCAATGAGGATGGCAAACATGATCAACCTCTCCAGCTCAGTGGGTATATCTTGGGCTGCTATCTCATCCTTGATGGAATCCGAGAGACCATGAGAAAAAGCAGCCACGAGGGCCTCATTGTTCCAAGCAACCTCTGCTGCCAAAGTACGGAATTCAATGGTGTAGTCGGCAACAGTTCTCGTACTCTGTTTGATGGACATGAGGCACTTGGCAGTAGAAGCAGAGCGTGCAGGAACGTGAAATACCCTTTTAAAGGAGGCCACAAACTCAGGGTAACTCAAGACAACAGGCTTTTGCGTCTCAAAACT
Organism: Lithobates clamitans; assembly: GCA_037952925.1. Taxonomy (NCBI): domain Eukaryota; kingdom Metazoa; phylum Chordata; class Amphibia; order Anura; family Ranidae; genus Lithobates; species Lithobates clamitans. The sequence continues at coordinate 3,784,227 of JBBGZY010000179.1, read as the reverse complement.
TACTTTGCTTCTGTCTGTGGGAAACGCCTGGGGCAGCATCTCAATGTAAATCTCAACCTGGTTGAGAAACCCTCTGCATTGAACTGAATCGCCCCCAAATCACTGGGGGAGCAAAACCAGACATACCTCTAGAGGTAATACTCGAGGCGGGTGCCTGCACAGAGACTGGCGCAGCATTAGGGATGGCCTGCAACTGGAGCAGCCACTGTGGGAGTTTTCAGGTGAGCCTTGTGACTCAGGAGCGTTTGTAACACTATGGCAAACTGATCCATGGGGTGATCTTGCTCATCCAATCTGGAAAAAATATTACCAACAAGTGGATTGACTGTATCTTCTGAATTCATGGCCTTCGCCTACTATCAGGAACCATGAATCAGACGGAGACAGAAGTATAGTTAAATCACATTTGTTTATTAATAATAATAATAATAAGGTAAACAGAGTAAACGTAGTCAAAACAAGCCAGAGTTCAGTAACCAGATCGGGTAGTCAGCCAAGCAAATGTCAGAAAGCCAGAGATAAACGTAGTAGTACAGCAAGCAGGATCAGGAGCCAGAAGGAACGTCAGTCAAGCAAGTCTTCAACAGGAAGGCAGGAGAAAGTCTCTGTGATGTTGACAAAGGCGAAGGCAGAGATCAAGTGAGCTGGACGGCTTTAAGTAGGCAGGACTGATGAGCAGAATCAACAACAGCTGGGTAACTGTGGAGAGAGATGGGAGCTGGCAATTAGCCGACAGCTAAGCGGCCAGCTCAGAGAAGGAAGGGCTGAGCCCAGCCCTGACAGAAAGTCTACTTACTTCCTATAGCTTTGCGGTTAAGAGGGAGCTTTGTGAGTGTCCAGGTTTTTTTTCTTGAAGTGACTTTAATTCTTCTTCTGCCCTCTTTCTCCATTTACTGACTTCACCTTTTGGCAGTTTTTCTATGTCTTCCCAGGATGTTGGTTCAAGTATGGTGTGTGTTTTGACAGTGTATGACAGCAGTATAGGAAGCCCGGAGAAAAGAAATAAAAAATAATAAGCAAAGGGCGGGCATGACAGGGTTAATAGGGGAACTTAGAATGAGGGATTTTATGAAAGAGTAGCTGTGATTGGTGGGCTTGGGTAATTAGGGTGGAGCAGAGTTAATTGAGCTCAGGGAGAGGTCCCTTCCCAGCTCAGTTGGTCAGGAGGAATGAGCTTCCCACCCTCCCTAATATGGGAGTAAGTATGGTGTCTGTTGGATTAATTTGGTTTATAGTTTACAGGGTGTGGATGTCGTGGCAGTGGCGTGGTGTTGGTCTTTGCGGGTGAAGGATTAAACCCCAGATATGGAAGAGATCGGGACCCATCGGTAGTATGAGGCCCGTTGGTGGTATTTCAGCTAACAGGGGTTTAGCTGGAATTGGTTATTGAGTGCACTGTGGTCAATTGGTTGGTTGTCTCCGAGCTAGCATGTCAGCTGAAGGCCTATTATAGTTAAAGTACCGCAGTGCCGGAGTGGATCGAGTATAAGATTGGTGGGTTTTTCCCTGCAAAGACCAACAGGTGTAGTTAACTGTCTGATATGTCAGGTGTTTTATACAGTTATGTTAAGTTGATGTTAAATTATTATATTGGTTATTATTAATAAAGATTATTGGCTGCTACAGCCAATATTTTACTCCAGATGGGTGTGGTCTCAATTATTGGGGTAAAAAGGAAGGGGTACGTAGCAGGGGGTGTGATGGTGTGAGTTTAAATGAAAACAAGTGACATCTGTTATACAGTAGTCATGGCAGTTTATTAACAACTTTACAATACATGCTGTTGTTCTTTTCCAACACAACTAACTATTCTATTTACCCAGTAAGCTAATTAACAGCTAGGCCCCTAGGTGCTCACCCCAGACAGTCCGGCAACAGATCTGTTTAACAAGCTTTCTTTTCACATCTATCTTCTCACTAAGTCTCAAGTTGTAAAAAATATGTCTACACACCCTAATGCCGCGTACACACGAGCGGACTTTACGGCAGACTTGGTCCGGCGTACTGGATTTCTTCGGACAATTCGATTGTGTGTGGGCTGCAGCGAACTTTGTTTGCTCCAAAGTTGGACGGACTTAGATTTGAAACATGTTTTAAAACCTATCCGACGGACTCTTCTTTTTTAGCGGACAAACCGGTCGTCTGTGTGCTAGTCTGACGAACTCAAACTGACGCATGCTCTGAAGCAATTACAAGACGGAAGCGCTCGGTATGGTAAAACTAGCCTTTGTATTGAAGCTAGAACATTCCTCTTCTGTGATCTTTTAATACAGCGCCTTTTTTTTCTTTATAATGCGAGAGGAATGAAGTTGTTTTTCTGCTTTATATTCACACAGAGTTCTCACAAACTACTTTCTTCATGATTTATCCTCATGCCATGACTAATATGATATTTTTAAAAAGCCAGATCTCCATAAATAAAGTATTAAATTACATTTTGGACTCATCTTTTTTTTTATTGATTTCAACACTATCTATTTTACAATGTGTGCTAAATTATACAAACATTTTTTTTGTTTATTTTATTTTTGTATTTTCAAGTTACCACAATAACCTTAATATTTTGTGTTGTTTTAATGAACCTTAATGAGGTTGGTGTCCCTTGTTAATTAGACATAGGGGGGTTTATTTTCCAAAGGCAAATTCCTTTTTCACTACAAGTGCAAATTCTACTTGGAATTGCACAGAAAGAGCATTTTGAAGTGCCTTCGCTTTGGATCCGAGGGGCACATGCAAGGAACCCCAAAAAAAACAAACCTTTTTCTTGCACATGATTGTATGATAAAATCAGCAGAGCTTCCCCTCATTTCAGCTCTTCACCTCAGATTTACAGCTACTGCACTTCCAACAAGTGCACTTGCTGTGCAATTTCTAAAGTGAACTTTTCACTAGTACTTTTCACTTGATTTTAGAAATGATTTAGCCTTTTGGCAAAAACACACATAGGGGTTGATTTACTAAAGGGAAAAAGACTGTGCACTTTGCAAAGTGCAGTTGCCCTCTGCAAGAGCAGTTGCTCCAGAGCTTAGTAAATGAGCAGAAGCTCTGCTGACTTCCATCATCCAATCATGTGCAAGCAAAAATGCTGTTTTTTGAATTTTCCTTGCACAGGATTGGATACTCTTTGCAAAGTCAAGCCTTACCTCATTTCCTAAGCCCTGGAGCAATTGCACTTGCAGAGGGCAACTGCCCTCTGCAAAGTGCACAGTCTTTTTGCTTTTATTAAATCAACCCCATAGTCTTTTTGACCTGTACCTGCCTACTCCCAAACAAAATGTCGTTTTGGAATCAAAACACATAGTCGATAATGTAAGGTAAATCCATTTATTTTGGTTAACAAAAAATTAGGAAGGCAACACTGGGGACACTTTTAGAATCTGTGAAGCCTTTCGTCCCCCAGGGTACACATCAAGTTTTAGGACAAGAAAATTGATATCTTGCGACTAGGGAGCACAGGGAGCACAGTCAGACCAGACAGAAACCAGGCAATCACTTTCGACTCTTCCGTGGAGCCTTCCCTGCACGCTTCTCTGCAGCCTTCCCTCCACGCTTCCCTGCAGCCTTCCTCGGAGGCTGGGCCTCTGGTGGTGTACTTGGGACAGGAGGAGGAGGAGGAGTGGCTTCATCTGCCAGATACGTGGTAGCAGTAAGCTCCCCTCTCAAGCCCTTCTGATAGGCCTGAAAAATCAAACCCTCACAGAGGAGGCGTTGGCCCTTTTCCAACTCCAGCAATCTGCTGGCTATATAGGTGCCATACGCCTCTTCTGCATTGGATGGTGTGCTCAGGATTTGGCTTGCTTCACGTATGAGGGCTAGGAATTCCTCCTCAGTTTGGGTCATTCTCCTGGGCCTTTTGGTGAGAATGCGGAGGGGAGGCACCTGACACTCTGTGCGGCTTCTACTCGGCCCAGCCACAGCCTCCTCCTCTTTCCCACTGGGCAAAGCCTCCTCCTCTCTCCCACTGGGCAAGGCCTCCTCCTCTCTCCCACTGGTCAAGGCCTCCTCCTGGCTGAGGTCATCCTGTCTCAAAAAAAGGTACATAGTTGTAATTTTGTGTTACGCACTCACACACAATTTTCAGCTGATGACTTGCAAATATAATTCTCAACAAATAGTAAAGGCTATCTATTTGAGACGACCATTAATTCAGGTGATCAACAATATCTTTTTGGCCACTACTGTCTAGTGATATGTCTACATATTAATGTCTGTGATGAAGTCATTTTTTATGAAGCACTTAAAAATTTAACAGGTTAACATCATTAATAACATTTACACAAAAAAAGGATACCTGGCTGAAGCTGGGCGCATCCACTTCATCAGGTATGAAAAGGCCCAGTTCTTCCTGGGACTCCTCAGCTGGGGTGGAGGTGGATGGAAGGCTTGAGGGAAAAGTGGGGGGAAGGGTGGGGGGAAGGGTCGAAAGTGATTGCCTGGCTTCTGTCTGGTCATCCAGGAATCGCATTTTGTGGTAGTACCACAATTTGGGTACATAAACTTGGTCAGCTGCTGCACCGGATCTGAGCGACTCCTGGATTTTATTGTGTTCCCGCTTGTACATGTTTCGCAAGATACCAATTTTCTTGTCCACAAACTTGAGGTCTGCCTGGGGGACTCGAGTCTTCACAAATTCTAAAAGTGTGCCCAGTGTTGCCTTCCTTACATCTCTATTGAAATATAGTGGGTGTTTGACCTCCCACAGGTTTTTCTTCAAAAAATCTGCCTCTTTAAAGGGATTCATTGTTGCTGAAAGACAAGACACAAGATCAAAACTGTAATGTCAGTCAGAACTCACAGGGTTATTTGGTAAAGAATCTAGGGGACACATATACATACACACATACACACACACACACACCAAACACATTCACCAAACACACACACACACCCACGTTTAATCTTACCTTCGTTTCTGACGCTCGCTACTTCAGCACGGACATACGTAGGCCATCGTAAAAGCTTTATATACACTGCGCATGTGTCATGCTCCGCCTGCTTCGCCCGCCCCTGACGTTCTTTAGTACAATTTGTCCCCGCCCCTTCACTCTTCCTTGCGCAGTGGGAGTATATAGAGAAAGATGGCGGAGAGAATCGGAGGAAAGCCCAGAGCCACAACCATCCACATCCCGGAGGAGATATAAGGCCACCAACATGGCTTTTGAAGAAATGGTGGAGATGGCGTCCATATTGAGAAGGGAGGACTACGATGGCAAAAAAGGACCGTACACACGCCCGAATATGCGGAAAGACAAAATAATGTCCTCAGTCACTGCTCTAGAAGCTAAATTTGGCACTAAACGTTCTAAAGAACAATTGAGGAAGCGGTGGTCTGACATCAAAAGTAGGGAGCCAGAACAATATTGGTGAATAAAGAAGCTGCTTAAAAAAAGTAAGTACTTGTGTGTTCCTATTAAGATACTTAACTTGCATGCTGATACATTTTTTTTTTCGCTTATACAACATCGTTCGTAAAGACCGTTCTTTGTAAAATACATATGATACTTTAGAAAATGATGTTATTTTTTCACCAAATACGATGGTACAGGGTTGGACATACATTTATGTCTTGATAATTTTTTGTATTCCAAAAATTTATTGATGTGGTGTAGATGTGTTGGAAAATATAATGCTTCTTCAAAAATGATTCAGTGTAATGTAAGGACAGGACACACCAGCTGTTTCCACATCTGGACTCACGAGCACTAGTGTACTATGTAAACATAAATAAATTTTAGAGGGGTAATACACATAGGAGATAATTGAGGTGTCTGCATCTGTGAAACTTGCATGAAAATGTGTATTGTTTAGAATTGTTGTTCAGAGGGAATGTTCATCCTGTTTTCTAAATTTTGGAGGACAAAAAAAGGCAGTTGTCCACAACTCATAACCAACGTTTCATATATTATTGTTCAAAATCAAAAATATCACTGTGTTTTAACTATACCTTTTGTTGAATTATCATAGGGGAGAAAAGACTCAGACAACAGTCCAAGGATCCCAGGACCCCCCCAAGTCACCAGCCTGAGGCTGAATATAGCCAAAGCCCAAGACCACGCCCACCCGACGACCTGGAGGAAGGAGAGGTGGAGGAAGTATGCGAGCTTTCAACCCCACCAAGTGAGAGACTAACACCCCAGCTTAAGGTAATGTATTTAGGCGTGCATATTTTAACCCTTGTTTTTTTAACTAATTTTAGGTGAGCTTCTGGTTGTGGAAGGCCAAGCGGCAGAGCCATTCAGCACAGACAGTGCCCAAAGACTGATTGGCCAGATAATGCTGTGGAATGGCCAAATTGATAAAATGTGTGACCAAATTCACAGCATGAAACTTCGCCTGGACTCCATGCAACAGGAAATGAAGAACATGATTGATGTTTTGGGCAGAATATAATAACGTTTTGCCTAAACACATCAATCATGTTCTTCATTTCCTTGTGAAGTTTGTTTCTTCTTGTAATTTTTTGTAAAGTTTTTTTGGTAAGAAAAATATTTTTATGATGCACATGGTGTGTTATCATGTGCTATCTTCCATCATGGGATATCAATGTACTTGCTTTTTGTTTGCAACCCCTTCATCCTCAAAATTATTTATTGGTGAGAGGAACAAAGGGATTGCACACACAAAACACGTACATTGCCCACCCATGATGGGAGATAGCACATGTTCACTTTGTAATGCTCAATTTTTAGCATCTGAAAAATTAACGATTTACAAGGGTGACATCACCAGCACTGTTCTCAAAATGTTGAACTTTGTAAGTTCTTTTATTTTTTTGTATGTTTTTCTAAACACTGTTGTAAATTTTAAGATTTTAAACAAGGTCTATTTTTGTTTAAATATGCCTTTAATAACGTTATTTTAAAAAAAAAAATATTTAAAAAAACAAAAAATATTTTATAAAAAAAAAATTATTGAAAAAAAAAAAAAGGTTTCAAAAAATGCACCTTTCAATGTGCACACAGTAAAATGTTTTTACTACTACAATGTGTGTGGCTAATTATTTCTCAATAATATGTTTTTGAAATTTTTGTGTGGTTACAGTGACAAAGGGCCTTATTAACTAAAGGTAAATGCACTTGCCACTACTACAAGTGCACTAGGAGACAGACCAAACTAAATGCAAACAAGAATAAAAACAAGATATTTTTTAAACATTTTTTTTTGTAAAAATTAAAGCTCTTGTTGAATAGCAATGGCCCCCCGACCATTAAAATAATTCACATATCGCACACGCACTTGACGTGCGGTTCGGGGGGCCAAGCCAATATGGCCAATTTCTAGGCCTGTCATTGTTTCATCTTGTACAAGTCCAGCCTAAGGCCCAACAGAGATAATATAGGTAGCAGAATGTCTACGTAAAAAGTTATGTGGGATGCAGCAAGCAAGTATGACCGCCCGGGTGAAGACGTGGACCGAGCCCTCGGGGCGGGGAGAAGAGGGTCGGGCTCTCTGCCTGAGCGGTCGCCCGGGCAATGATTTCGTCATCTGCGGGAGGAGGCTGAGACGGAACGATAAGAGGAGTCACAGCCACCGCCGGCAGCGTCAATGTGCTGGCAGCACTAAGGTATCGTTCATTGCTATTGTGCTTATTAAGAAGTGGATCACCTCTCCCTGCCTTCCGAAGGGCGGGTTACCACCGCGATCAGTAACGAGGTATGGACATATGAGGCTTGCTATACGGTCACCCAGTGTCTTCCATTTTTCCTGCAAGCTGGCGGAGGGCTGTGTTGGGGGAGTGGGCTGCAGCTTGGAGTGTTGTCAGTGAAGCAGTATTGGCCGATTTCTGGTTGGTCGACCGTCTCAGTGCTTGTCCGGGGGATACTGCTGGGTCTGTGCGGGAACGTAGGGTAAAGAGGAGGAGAGGGGAGGGGAAGGCAGAGGGGGAAGGAAAAGAGAAGAAAAAAGGAAAAAACTGCATAGTACAAAAACTCTACGCGCGGTCAAATCTACTGATATATTCTTCGGATTTAATTAATTAGCAATGACCAGAAAAAAGGGTGAAGAACAGCAGCCACAGGAGAATATTAGCTCCCAAACGACCCGCACTTCAAAAGAGAAGGGAAACCAGGCAGCAGCGGCAGCAGCGGCAGCAGTGGCTAAACTTGAAAAATTTGCGCACCCCTCTGCCTCCGCCCCATCTCCATCTAAAAATACTCAGCACCAGCAGGATAGACCACAGGCAGGAGACAGGAAGAGTCTAGGAAAAGGACCAGCGACAATGCACACATCAAAAACAGCAAGCAGTAAAAGTTCAGAGGGGGAGTCTGCAGGATTAGCGACTAACACTGCTATTGCGCGCAATGCGCCAGCAGAAGCGGAACCCACATTGAGAGATGTTTTATGCGCTGTTAACTCCTGTAAGGCCTCCCTAAGTGACCTATGTGCCCAGTTAACCGGGTTAAAGGAAGAGTTAATTATAGTTAGTCAAGAACTGCAAAGGACTATCGCTAGAACAACAACATTGGAGGAGCGAGTAAGCCAGGCCGAGGACGATTTAATTCCATTAAAACGAGAGCTTAAGGCATTAAAAACGCAGATGGGTCTACACAACGCTAAAATCGAGGAAATGGAAAACAGGTCCCGCAGAAACAATGTGAGGGTGGTAGGACTACCAGAGCGGTGTGAGGGCCCCCACCCCGAGGAGTTTATGGAAAATTGGCTCAGGGGAATATTCGGGGCGGAAACGTTCTCCCACCTTTTTGCCATCGAAAGAGCTAATAGAGTGCCAACTAGGGCCCCGCCATCAGGGGGATACCCCAGACCAATAATTATGAAACTTATTAGCTACAGAGACAAGGTGACCCTGATGCGCAGGGCCAGAGAACTGGGAGATATTCTGTATAACGGAGCTAAGATCTTATTTTTTCCCGACTATTCCCCAGACCTCCAAAAACGAAGGGCTGAATTCAGGGACATTAAGCGCAATTTGCGGAATTACAAATTGGAGTATGCCCTGCTGTATCCCGCTCGACTGCGTATCATTGCCCCAGGGACTACCCATTTTTTTGATACAACAACAGGGGCAACAAAATGGCTTGAAGATAATAAAAAGGACCTGTTGAGTTAGGGGTGGAAAAGGGAGTAAAAGGGAGAAGGTTGGTTAAACTAGGAAAGATAGGGAGGAAATTGCAAATCTCTTCTTTTTTTTTTTTTCTCTTCTTTTTTTCTTTTCTTTTTTTCTCTTTTTCTTTCCCTTTTTTGTTAATTTTCTGTTTTTTCTAGAATAATCAGTAGACGGCACGGGGGGGGAAGGGGGGGGGGAAGGGGGGGTGGAATAGATGGAAGCACGAACAAATGACGTGATCACACGGATTATGAATGTTTTGAGTGTTGCTTTGATAGTTTGGAGGAGGGTAATGGGAGGGGGGGAGGGGGGCAAGAGTGTGACAGTTACTCAAAATGCACCTTATTTTTCTATGAGAGGGGAGTTGTTTTTGGTATGGACGGGAGAGGGGAAAAACAAGGTCACAAGTGCAGCCCCTAGGGCTAGCCTAATTAGGCAGGAGGGGGGGTCACCAACCAGGGTGGTGGGGTGGAGGATGTTTACAGAGGGGGGGGGAGGGGGTTTTGAAGTGAGTCACTGGGTTGGGCAAAGGGGCGCATGCAAAGTATATATAGTTCGGAGGGGGGGGCCTATAACGGTATTGCACATTGGCACACATGTTTTGAATTTGCAACTAAGGGATGTAGAGAGGAGAGGGAGGGATCCCTGGAACCGGGGTTCAATGTCCCTCCCCACTTTCTTTGCTTTTTTTTTTTTTTTTTCTCTCTTTTTTTGGCTAGCACAATCACAGAGTGGGCAAGTTTTGTACTCACTAAATATACAAAGGAGCTGGTTTTTTGTTTTTGTTTTTTTGTTTTTTTCCTTTTTTTGGTTATTTTTTCTTCCTATGTCCTTTACCCTAGCTAGATGTCTCTGAAAACGTTAAAAATTGGTTCCTGGAATATTAGGGGTATGAGCGACCCGGTTAAAAGGGCAGCGGTGTTCTTGGCGATGGAAGCTTATGGCGTCGAACTGGCTTGTCTGCAGGAAACTCACCTCACCAATGACACCAAATTGCTTGTTAGGAACCCTAAATTTCAAGAACAGTACCACTCTGTACACACCTCATATTCAAGAGGGGTGAGCATATTGGTGGGTAGAGGTATATCATTTTCCTGCAGGGAAGCCAGGATAGATGCGCTGGGTCGATATGTATTTTTGAGCTGTGTAGTGGAAAATAGGCCACTAGTATTAGCAAATATCTATGTTCCGCCCCCGTTCAAAACAGAGATTATATTGGATTTGTTGGAGTTTGTGGATAATAAGGCTGATGTACCATTAATCTTGTTGGGGGATTTCAATACTGTTTTGGATAATAAGATGGACCGATTCCCACCAGTGAATCGCGCTGAGAGATTACTAGAGGGACGTTTAGGTCAACTCCTGAGAGAGGTTGGATGGTGTGACCTATGGAGATCCCACAACCCAAATACCCGGCAGTATTCCTGTTACTCAGGGTCACACTCCACCCTCTCGCGCTTAGACATGGCAATAGGTAATAATGAGGCCCTGCAATTAGTAGGGAACATAGAGTATAAGCCAAGGGGAATTTCAGATCATTCTCCCCTGACTTTGACTCTGAACCTAAATACCAGAATTGGCTGGAAAAGGTGGACAATAAAACCACTCTGGTTGGACCTGATAAGTTGCCCAGAAGCAGTAATTTCCAAACTAAAAGAATTTATAACGTTCAACTCAGGTACAGCACCCGCGGGTGTAGTGTGGGATGCCCTAAAGGCATTCCTTAGGGGACTGTTACACCAACAGGTCGCCATAATAAAGAAAGAGTCAAGGGAATGGGAGGCGAGGGCTAGTAGGGAAGCTATGGAATCAGAAGCGCAATATGTGGCAGACCCAACCCCTGAAAGGCAGGTGACTTGGCTCAACCGTCAACAAGAGTATAGAGAGGTAATTAATAGAAGAGCAGAGAATAAAAAACTTTTCCAGAAACAAAATTACTTCGGCGAAGGGGAGAAAGTAGGCCGGACGCTAGCACTTATAACGAAGTCCAATCTATCCCCATCGGCCACTTTCTCGGTTAGGACACCGGCTGGAGAGATCACCTCCGATCCTGCCGTGGTCCTAGAGACTTTCTCTGCGTTCTATAGAGATCTGTATAGGTCGCGTCGAGGGTCGGACCGGCGTAGTATGGACAGGTTTATAGAGGGGGTGGATCTGCCCGTTCTATCAGAAGGGGATAGGGATGCGTTGGAGTCTCCCCTGACCTTGGAGGAGCTGCAAGGGGCTGTCATGGAGTTGTCAGCCCAGAAATCTCCCGGCCCGGATGGCTTGCCATTGGAGATTTATAGAAAGTATGGGGAAGTTCTGCTCCCGGAGCTCTTAAGGACACTGGAGCAGTCATTCAAGGATGGGCGGCTGCCTTTATCAATGTCAGAGGCTGATATAATATTGATCCCAAAAGAGGAGAAAGATCAACTGGAAGTCGCCTCATACAGACCGATTTCATTGTTGTGCTCAGATGCTAAAATTGTCGCAAGGGTGCTTGCATCCAGATTGAACAAATACATTGCAAATCTGGTACACCCAGATCAATCAGGGTTTATCCCTGGTCGGTTCACCAGTGCTAATATCAGAAGGGCTTACCTGAATCTCCAGGTACCGACCGAGAATGCAGGGTCTAGAGCCATACTGTCCTTGGACACTGCCAAGGCTTTTGATAGCCTAGAGTGGGAATACCTCTGGTGGGTCCTTGAGAGGTTTGGATTTGGCCCTGTATTTATTGGCTGGTTAAAGATCCTCTACAGAAATCCCAGGGCTAGACTCAAGTTAAACAACGATTACTCGGAAAGTTTTTCCCTCGAAAGAGGGACGAGACAGGGGTGCCCCTTGTCTCCCTTGCTGTATGTTTTGGCCATGGAGCCACTGGCAGGAGCGGTGAGATCATCACCTGAACTGCAGGGTTTCCTTAGAAAAGGGGAGGAAGAGCGAATAGCGCTTTTTGCGGACGATGTCCTATTTTTCCTCGGGGACACGGCTTCCTCACTAGAGAGGGTCATGCACCTAGTGGAAGAATTCGGAAAGTTCTCAGGGTTAACCATCAACTGGGAGAAATCGGCGCTTTTGCCGGTCGATCCATTGGCTAATCCGACCCCGACTAGCCTGCCCCAATTGAAAGTCATGGAGAAAATGAAGTATCTCGGCGTTGTGTTGTCTAAGGACCCCAGCGCGTTCATTGAGGATAACCTGGCCCCCCTCCTATTAAAATTTTTTAAAAAATGTGATATTTGGAGCAGACTCCCCCTGTCTGTGGCGGGTCGGGCCAATCTGATTAAAATGGTTTGGTTACCCCAGCTGCTGTACTTCCTCCACAACTCCCCAGTTTGGAATGGAGAGAAGTGGTTCCAAAAAATTCAATCTCTCTTCAGCAAGTTAATATGGAAAAAAGGGCAGACCAGGATAGGCCTACAAAAACTGCAGAGCCCTACCACGGAGGGGGGGCTGGGGGTCCCCCACCCTTTTACCTATTTTTTGGCAGCCCAGCTACAACAACTGGGGGGTTGTGCTATCGATGGAGGGGGTAGCAGGAGGGCCCAAATCATGTTACAAGGTAGCCCACATAGCTCACTGGTGGAAGCACTGGAGGCAGAGTCACTACAAGGAGCGATCCCGACTCTTAAAATGATCACTAGGGTTTGGCAGACAACCAAGCGAATAATGGGGTACAAAGGAACATCAGAATATTCACCAATCTGGCATAACAAGAACTTGCAGGAAATACTATCTGTTGACAGCAACAAGTTGTGGGAAAGGTGCGGGATAAGTCGGCTGATACAGTTATATGAGGGGGATATCTTGAAACCTTTCGTAGAACTGAAGAATGAGTATGGGTTGCCAAATCGTGTATTCTATACCTACCTACAGATTAGACATGCCCTGAGCAAGCAGTTTGACAGCCAACCCCCCATATGGTGTAGGATTCCGCTGTTACAAAAAATAATTAAATCGGAGGCCCCTAAGGGGCTAATTTCGGAGATATATACCCAAATAATAATGCGAATAAATAAGCAGGTGGGTCTCCCTGGGGGTAGGACCAGGTGGGCGGCCGATGTGGGAGAGATAACGGACGCCGAGTGGAAAAGAATTCTGGAATTCGGAACAGAGGTGTCGGTCTCTCCCTCACAAAAGGCCTCCCATCTGATGCTGCTACATAGATCTTATTATACCCCGAAAAAGCTCTTAAGGTTTGGCCGTAGAACTAACGAGGAGTGCCCTAGATGTAGAAGAGTAGGCGATTTAATCCACATGGTATGGCGGTGCCCAAAACTAGTCAGGTACTGGTCCGAGATTTTAAAGAAAATAAATGCAACGTTTAAGATTAACTTAGTGCTTGATGCCAAGACCTGTGTGCTCGGTCATGTAGATAATGGGTTAAGAGACAGGAATACAGCGGTGGCGGCAGCAAGATGCCTGTTCCAAGCTAGGAAACTAATAGCACAGCTTTGGCAATCAAGAACCCCCCCGTCTTCGGAAGATTGGATTAGAACAGTCAACTCCATAGTCTGGAGTGAAAGGACGTTCTATACTAGGGCTGGCAATTATAACAAGTTTGTGAGGCTGTGGGATCCATGGGTCCAGGCAATGCCGTGCCCACAAGCAGTGCTACGTGTGAGCTGAGAGTGTCTATGCCCTTAGCTATAGGGCGTAGCCAAACTAGGGCAACTTAGAGACCAGAGAGTATGATGTACAGATCTGTAGTTGCTCGTCAGGTGCGCCCGGTTGCGCTCGTCAGGTGCGCCCGGGGGGGTAGTAAATGTGGCCAATGGGTCCTGTGGTATAAGCTGCATGTTGCGTATCCCGTAGTCTGGGACTACGGTTACTATCCATATATTGTAATGTTAACTGTAATGCAAAAAAAAAAAAAAAAAAGGGAATAATTTTGGAATGCCACAATGATGTGACTAGATTAGAGACATATATGAGTACCATCCTGAAAGAAGTCTCTGGATAAAGTTAACTGAGGTGGCAAAAAAAAAAAAAAAAGTATGACGTACTTAATTTTATAGTCCGCCAGATTTATTGCTGAAAGGAACAAACGGAACCGGTTGGCCAGAATCCCAAAGGCATTCTCCACAACTCTTCTTGCTCTGGCCAGCCGGTAATTAAATACCCTCCTCTCAGGGGTGAGTGTCCTTTGGGGGAACGGCCTCATCAAGTGCTCACCGAGAGCAAAGGCTTCATCAGCGATAAAAACTGAGGGGAGTCCATCAACATTCTGGTCATCAGGTGGCAATCCCAGGCCACCAGTCTGGAGACACTGGCACAGCTCGGTCTGTGCAAAGACTCCTCCATCAGACATCCAGCCGTTCTTCCCCACATCCACAAACAGAAAGTCCAAATGTGCCGAGACTACCGCCATCAAAACTACACTATGGAACCCCTTATACTTGTAGAAATAAGACCCCGAATGCGATGGTGGCACAATGCGGACATGCTTCCCGTCAATCGCCCCGACACAGTTGGGAAAGTCCCAACGGTCAGCGAACTGGGAGGCCACAGTCTGCCATTCCTGTGTACTGGAAGGAAACTGTGGAGTGAAAAAAATTAAGATAAGGACTTTTAAACATAACTTGGATATCAGATTCCACAAAAACATTAGTGAACAACAGCAGTCAAACATTATTAATATGTGTGTTTGTAATTTAAATTATAAAAAACATAAGGCACACTTATAAGATTAATCACCCTCTCTGATGGCCCATTGATCAATTTGAATGTGGGGGGAGGGGTTCTAATTATGTTAAGAAACACACCTGACAGTTTTAAACATTTGAGGGGTGGGGGAGGGGTTCTAATTAAGTTAAGAAACACACCTGACAGTCTTAAACATTTGAGGGGTGGGGGAGGGGTTCTAATTAGGTTAAGAAACACACCTGACAGTTTTAAACATTTGAGGGGTGGAGGAGGGGTTCTAATTAGGGTCTAAAACATACCTGACAGTTTTCAACATTTAAGGGGTGGGGGAGGGGTTCTAATTAGGGTCTAAAACACACCTGACAGTTTTAAACATTTGAGGGGTGGGGGAGGGGTTCTAATTAGATTAAGAAACACACCTGACAGTTTTAAACATTGGAGGGGTGGGGGAGGGGTTCTAATTAGGGTCTAAAACACACCTGACAGTTTTAAACATTTGAGGGGTGGGGGAGGGGTTCTAATTAGGGTCTAAAACACACCTGACAATTTTAAACATTTGAGGGGTGGGGGAGGGGTTCTAATTAGGTTAAGAAACACACCTGACAGTTTTAAACATTTGAGGGGTGGGGGAGGGGTTCTAATTAGGTTAAGAAACACACCTGACAGTTTTAAACATTTGAGGGGTGGGGGAGGGGTTCTAATTAGGTTAAGAAACACACCTGACAGTTTTAAACATTTGAGGGGTGGAGGAGGGGTTCTAATTAGGGTCTAAAACATACCTGACAGTTTTAAACATTTAAGGGGTGGGGGAGGGGTTCTAATTAGGGTCTAAAACACACCTGACAGTTTTAAACATTTGAGGGGTGGGGGAGGGGTTCTAATTAGGTTAAGAAACACACCTGACAGTTTTAAACATTGGAGGGGTGGGGGAGGGGTTCTAATTAGGGTCTAAAACACACCTGACAGTTTTAAACATTTGAGGGATGGGGGAGGGGTTCTAATTAGGGTCTAAAACACACCTGAGATTTTTAAACATTTGAGGGGGTGGGGGAGGGTCAAACAAGACAATGGAGCAGACAATATACACAATATACAATATTGTTCAAGGGACTATAGGCTAGAGATATAAATGGACCCAGGATTGCATGGTGGGGAGGTTACATAGTTACATAGTTACATAGTAGGTGAGGTTGAAAAAAGACACAAGTCCATCAAGTCCAACCCATGTGTGTGATTATGTGTCAGTATTACATTACATATCCCTGTATATTCATAGTCATTCAGGTGATTATCTAATAGTTTCTTGAAGCTATCAATGCTCCACGCTGAGACCACCGCCTGTGGAAGGGAATTTCACATCCTTGCCGCTCTTACAGTAAAGAACCCTCTACGTAGTTTAAGGTTAAACCTCTTTTCTTCTAATTGTAATGAGTGGCCACGAGTCTTATTAAACTCTCTTCTGCGAAAAAGTTTTATCCCTATTGTGGGGTCACCTGTACAGTATTTGTAAATTGAAATCATATCCCCTCTCAAGCGTCTCTTCTCCAGAGAGAATAAGTTCAGTACTCGCAACCTTTCCTCATAACTAAGATCCTCCAGACCCTTTATTAGCTTTGTTGCCCTTCTTTGTACTCGCTCCATTTCCAGTACATCCTTCCTGAGGACTGGTGCCCAGAACTGGACAGCATACTCCAGGTGCGGGCGGACCAGAGTCTTGTAGAGCGGGAGAATTATCGTTTTATCTCTGCAGTTGATCCCCCTTTTAATGCATGCCAATATTCTGTTTGCTTTATTAGCAGCAGCTTGGCATTGCATGCCATTGCTGAGCCTATCATCCACTAGGACCCCCAAGTCCTTTTCCATCCTAGATTCCCCCAGAGGTTCTCCCCCCAGTGTATAGATTGCATTCATATTTTTGCCACCCAAATGCATTATTTTACATTTTTCTACATTGAACCTCATTTGCCATGTAGTCGCCCACCCCATTAATTTGTTCAGGTCTTTTTGCAAGATTTCCACATCCTGTGGAGAAGTTATTGCCCTGCTTAGCTTAGTATCGTCTGCAAATACAGAGATTGAACTGTTTATCCCATCCTCCAGGTCATTTATGAACAAATTAAATAGGATTGGTCCCAGCACAGAACCCTGGGGGACCCCACTACCCACCCCTGACCATTCTGAGTACTCCCCATTTATCACCACCCTCTGAACACGCCCTTGTAGCCAGTTTTCAATCCATGTACTCACCCTATGGTCCATGCCAACGCACCTTATTTTGTACAGTAAACGTTTATGGGGAACTGTGTCAAATGCTTTTGCAAAATCCAGATACACCACGTCTACGGGCCTTCCTTTATCTAGATGGCAACTCACCTCCTCATAGAAAGATAATAGATTGGTTTGGCAAGAACGATTCTTCATGAATCCATGCTGATTACTGCTAATGATATCATTCTTATTACTAAAATCTTGTATATAGTCCCTTATCATCCCCTCCAAGAGTTTACATACTATTGATGTTAGGCTAACTGGTCTGTAATTCCCAGGGATGTTTTTTGGGCCCTTTTTAAATATTGGTGCTACATTGGCTTTTCTCCAATCAGCTGGTACCATTCCAGTCAATAGACTGTCTGTAAAAATTAGGAACAACGGTCTGGCAATCGCCTGACTGAGTTCCCTAAGTACCCTCGGATGCAAGCCATCTGGTCCCAGTGATTTATTAATGTTAAGTTTCTCAAGTCTAATTTTAATTCCGTCCTCTGTTAACCATGTAGGTGCTTCCTGTGTTGTGTCATGAGGATAAACACTGCAGTTTTGGTTACTGAAGCCCCCCGATTCACTCGTGAAGACTGAGGAGAAGAATAAATTCAATACCTCTGCCATCTCCCCATCCTTTGTAACCAGATGTCCTTCCTCATTCTTTATGGGGCCAATATGGTCTGTCCTCCCTTTTTTACTGTTTACATACTTAAAGAATTTCTTGGGATTTTTTTTGCTCTCCTCCGCTATGTGTCTTTCATGTTCTATCTTAGCCGTCCTAATTGCACCCTTACATTTCTTATTGCATTCTTTATAAATTCTGAATGCTGTGGATGATCCCTCAACTTTGTATTTTTTGAAGGCCTTCTCCTTTGCTTTTATATGCATTTTTACATTGGAGTTAAGCCATCCAGGATGTTTGTTCGCTCTTTTAAATTTATTACCCAATGGGATACATTGGCTAATGCCCTTATTTAATATGCTCTTAAAGCAAACCCATCTCTCCTCCGTATTCTTTGTTCCTAATATTTTATCCCAATTTATGCCTTTTAGCAAGGTTTGTAGTTTAGGGAAGTTGGCTCTTTTAAAATTCAGTGTCTTTGTGTTCCCTTCATGTCTCCTATTTGTGTGATTTATACTGAAACTAATTGACCTGTGATCGCTGTTACCTAAATTGCCCCGTATTTCCACATCTGTTATCAGGTCTGTATTGTTGGAAATCAGTAGATCTAGTAATGTTTTATTGTTTTAATGTTTTATAGGTTATTGAAGGTATATATGCATGTAGGGCAATAAATGATTAATGTCCAAAAACAGGCATGCATGAAGATAAAGGGGACATTCACAGCATATTCAAAGCATGGTAATTAGGTAAGGAGAACATTTAGACTATACATTAGCAAACATTTAATACATATCATGTAATGTTAAAGTATAAAACTTACCTTCATATAGTCCTTCTGCAGGACCTGAATGATGGCAGAACAGGTCTCTGGGATTATGCTCCCCAGAGCCTGGGGGGAGATGCCTGTCGAGAACTTCAAGTCCTGAAGACTTCTCCCAGTTGCCAAGTAACGTAACGTGGCAACTAGCCTCTGCTCCGCACTGATGGCTTGCCTCATGCAGGTATCCTGCCTGCTGATAAAGGGGGTCAGCATAGCCAGCAGACGCTCAAAAACGGGGTCCGTCATCCGGAGATAATTCCTGAAATCCTCAGGATTATTCTCACGGATCTCACGGAGCAAAGGCATGTGTGAGAATTGGTCACGCTGGCGCAACCAATTCTTCATCCATGAACTCCTCCTCGCCCTGTTCATGGACTGGACTCGGGTCAAAGTATTAACCCCAACACCAAGTCCGCATGCAGCACGAACTCGAGAACGCGTACGTCCACTCGACATGGCTTCAAAACGGTCGGCTGGTCAAACAAACAAACTTATAACAAACGCACTGAAGAACAGCAAGGCCTATGAAGAACAACCTGAAAATCAGGAACGAGCGGACCAGAACGGCCTGCAAGGCAGGTTACGAACTGACCAACATGCACTGAAAAGCAGATACAAACCTCACAAGCACAAACTGAACCGCAGAAAATGATCGAAATAAGCTGAAGTGTGAAAAGCGCGAATCTTCTCTAACCAAACTTCTACTAACACGAGATAAACATGAGATTAGCAGAAGGAGCCCAAAGGGTGGGGCTTGAACTTCCTTTTTATAGTCCCATCGTATGTGCTGTACGTCATCGCGTTCCAAACCAGCGGACTTTTGTAGTGATCGTGTGTGTCCTTCCCTTTTTAAGTCCGGCGCAAGGAGCCGACAAAGTCCGGCGAAAAGTCCGCCGAGCAAAGTCTGCCGTAAAGTCCGCTCGTGTGTATGCGGCATAAGGAGATATAGGCATTAGCAGAGCTAAACTCTTGTATCAATCCCAGAAAGATATTCATTTTAAACACATAATAATATATAAATCCAGCATAATGTCCTCATTATAAACAAGGATAAAAAAGTATAAAAAAAAGTCTCTGTAGAGTAATCAGCTGTAACAAAATAACCAACAGTGCGTGGGGGAGTGTTGAAAATGTTTTAATCATAATTAATTCCTCAGAATCGCCATCCCTTCACCACACCACGTGGGACACCACTCCCTTAAGATTTTACACTCACCAGAAATCAGGTGAAATTCAGCCTTAAACTCCACAAATAAGCGGACTTCCTCCTCTGGTCATCGGATCATGGTACGGATTACCTCTTTAGCTTCTAACTTAATTTCACCAGTATTAGGTCTTTATGGGTTCACACTATGTTCTATCCTGGAATGCCAGACTCTGAGAGATTGCTACTGGACTGGACTGAAGTTTAGTAGTCAGAGCATTATTCTGTAACATTATAGTTAAATCAAGATAGTTCACATGTTCTCTACTATAATGAAAATCTAATCTTATATTGTTAGTGTTGTTATTCAACTCCTCCATAAAATCTTTCAACGATTGTTCAGTACCTGCCCATTGAATATCAGATCGTCTATAAATCTTTTGTAAAAAATAATTTCCTTCTTCTCCTTATCAAAGATATGTTTATCCTCCCATTCGCTCATAAAGAGGTTGGCAAGGTTCGGTGCAAACTTCGCGCCCATTGCCACACCTCTCAACTGGGTATAGAATTTGCTGTCATACCAAAAGTAGTTTTGTTAGAGGCAGAAATCTAGAACCTCTTCTGTACATAGGGCAAATCATCTCTCTTACTGAATGCCCAATTCAGGGCTAACATGGCATTGACGTGTTGGATCACGTATACAACGATGCCACGTATGCAGTTACCAAAAATATATCAGGTTGTATGGGTATTCTTAATTCTTTTAACAACAATAATAAATAACTTGTGTCCTTAAAGAGGAGGGCCCCAAAAAAAAAAAAAAATTAAAAGTCAGCAGCTACAAATGCTGACTATTAATTGGACACTTACCTGTCCCAGGGTCCAGCGATGCGGGGGATCGAAGCCCCCGCTCACCTCCATTCCGCTCACCTCCGTTCGGCAGCGGCGGCATTGCAACTGTGGGCGCTGGGCTGTGGCTTCACAGCCGGGCACCCACTGTGCATGCGCGAGCAGCGCCACGCGCCATGATTGGCCGCTCAGTTACCTGGGACCTGTAATGGGTCCCAGGTGATTCACAAGAGGGAGGGAGCAGAGCCGAGTCCTTCCTGTGCCGAGGGGGAAGTGATGTCACCAGCCCAGGCACTGAAAGAGGCAGACTATGAGGGACCCCCTAGCAACAGGCATTTAGAGGTGAGTTAAAAAAAAATTTCCAAATGTTTTTTTTTATTTTTTTTTTAATGAATTTTCATGTATTTTTTATTTTTTGGGTGGAACACCACTTTAAGGTAGGCTTTAGTATTTAAAACGCTGGCTTGGAGAAAATTGTTCAGGTACTGGCCCACTCTTGAAGAGACTGAGCCAGTACTATTCACAATTGGTCTCGCTGGAGGAATCAAAGAATCTTTATGGATTTTTGGCAATGTGTATATTGTCGGTATCCTACTGTAACTCGGTGATAAGTATCTTTTTTCTTTCTTAGTAATGACCCGTGTATAGTAGCCATACTCAACCAAATTACTTAAATCATTTCTAAAATCAACTGTTGGGTCTTTTCTTAGAACTTTACATGTCTCTGTATCTGCTAACATACTAGACAATTGGGAGTGGTAAAAGTTTTTATCAAGTATAACCACCACCACTCCCCCCCATTGTCCGCAGGGCATATTATCACCTCTTTTCTTTTCTCCAATGCCTCAATCCCTTCTCGAATATATTTAGGGTTAATATTCTTTTTAGGTTCAAATCCTTCCAGATCTGTTAACACTAGTTGCTTGAAAACTTCTACACGGTGATTGGCTGGTTGTGGTGGGTTAAATAAAGATTTGTTCTTTGGACCACCATCTGACCTCTTTCGATTCGATTGATTTCCTCTACACACTCCATTACCCAAAAAAAAATTTTTCATGTTAATTTTTCTGATGTATTTGTGAAAGTCAATAAAGATGTTAAATTTATTAATGGGTTTCTTTTCCGCACATTTCAAACCTCCATTAAGAATATTAATTTCCTTATCCTTTAATGCAATGTTGGCTAAATTGTATATCCCAGCTAGTCGGTCTCCCTTTTTTTTTGGACTCGGTACCCTGATCTACACCCCCTATAGTGTCTCTTCTTATTTGTCCTGATGGGGGGCGGGGTGATTCCCAATCGGGAGATCTCCACCACCCCTGCTGATTGGGAAAATGAGGCATGGGAGGAGGTCGCCCACTCCAGGGTCTGCCCCCTCGTCTTCTGCCCTGTGCCCTTCCTCCCCTCCCTAAAAAAGGCGGTGGTCGTGGAGACTCTAGTATTCATAATGATGATAATGATCAAATAAATGCTCAAATCTATTATGAGTTTGCACAAGGTATGGACTCCAACTCCCCCTCTCATCATGCCTATAGTTGGCATTATTTTGTGAATGACTGGGACCTCCTTGATTATCAATCACGGAAGTCTCAAGTTGGCAGAGACTATAATGGCTTCTGTGACTGTTAAATATGGTAATAACATATCATGTTGCATTATATAACAGCTTGTATTATTATATATTATTATTATTATATAACAGCTCTCAAATGCCAGGGTCCATAGTCAGTAGGCAAGAGGCTACCCTGAAGTCCCTCTAAAAGCCCCTATCCCAGGTGGGTCTGTCACAGTGTGCTTCATCCTTGAAAAAGCTGCTAAAAACTGATGACATGATTGTGAAGAGCTGGATAGTTTGCTTTAGGAAGATAAAACCTATAAAAGTTCAGTAAAGAGGCACTGTAAATTTTTTCTTCAGCCACATGTGTTTGCTAAGTGTAAATGCATTTTTTTTTTAAATTCCCCAAAAGAATCAACATTTTTAGGTAAGTTTACGATTTTGTGTTGGGCTGCATTCATAGCCATCTTTGGCCGCATGCAGCCCGTGGGCAGCAGGTCTCACACTCCTGTTCTGATCGCTCTCCACTCTATACAAAACAAAACAAAAATATTTGCTTTTAGTTATATTTTGACTCTCATATAAGCCACCTGTTCAACCAGAAGCGCCCACTACTCACTCCATGGGGCCTGTCCACCACACTGCCTCACCCAGGCATGCCAGTGACATGGGGCTAAACTGTAAAGCCCACTGACCACGCTCCTGGTCTCTCTTGCCTTCATGCCGGGGATAGTAGATACTTCAAGCCTAAAGGTTTCTTGTGGCTCCAGGATATCGCCTCTCTTTTTCTGTTTATCCACCACTGACCCCTAGCTAGACCAGATTTTTGACACTGTTGGATTACCAGGATTCCTCTTCACCAAGTGGGAGTTTCTAAGGGATGCACTGTCTAGCTTAGCTTAACAGGGTGCCTCCTGTTACTCAACTGCAAGGTTACTGGAATCCACTTCAGACACATGAAGCAGCCAGAGGCTCAGTCCAACATAGTTTTGTTCTAACAATCACAGTTCCTGTAAAGTATTTAACATCTCCTCAGCCCTCAATGCTTTGTATCTCTCATTTAAGTAAAATAATTCTCTTTAAGTGTGGAAATGTACCTCTTGTGCCCAGCATCAGGAAAGGCCCCTCCAGGGAATGTAGAAAGAACAAGTCTCAGTCCCTAGATGCTCTCCCTCATGGCTCCTCTTCTTCCCATAGCCAGCAACTACCCTGAGCTAAGTTCCTCTCAAGCTTTTTTAAGAGGTCCTGCCAGGAAGAAAATGAAAGATTTTAAAAGACCAGAGCACTTAAATGGGCCACAAAATGAACCGGCCTACAAGCTTTAAAATATGAATTTTGTTAGAAAAGTAATTTTTTATATTTGTATATCTTCAGCTTTCATTATAATATGATTCTTAAATGTCCTTGTTCAGGTAGTTCCTGTTATACCATAACAATGAAATATGTTATGCAGCCATTGTTGGAGTGCATGTAGACAGGAAGTGCCTGCTCTCCGATAGAGACCACAGTGTTGACTCCACATTTCACTCTGCATTTTACACTGTATTTTATGTACCATTCATAGAATATAGAGTGCATTGTGCATCTTTCATTGTTCATTGTTTCTAGAATTCTCTCTGTATAACCTTGCAAAGAATTAATTGCTTGATTGGAAGAGAGGCCAGTCACTCAATTTTTTTTTTTAATCAAAACTTTTTTATTTGTTGATGTATAAAATGATTATACAGACGTATACCAAATATTGACAAGACCAAAAACAGTTACAATCTGTGAAAGGTACAGTATACAGATCCTCAAATATGAACATATAGTTTACAGTTTACCTAGGCATAACAATTAGTTCGAACTTTTAGCATTTAGTTGAACATCCATTGCGTTATTATAAAACACTTTTCTTTCTTTATGCTATCGAAATTAGATAGATTGAGTATCTAACAAAACAGAACTTAAACACGAAACTGTTCTCTCTTCCCTTCTTTTTCCACCCAGCCTCACCACCGACTCATTATTTTACAGCCTTATTAACCTATCCATTACCAACTGGGGGGGGGGGGAGGGGGCAAGATTAGAATATTAGAATCATCTAGCCATGGCTGCCAGATAAACTTAAATTTTGACATGGCATTTCTATGGCGATAAGCCAATTGTTCCCTAAGAAGGAGTGAGTTAACATACGCAATCCATTGTTTCCTTGTAGGTACAGTAGGTGCCATCCAGTGTCTAGGCTATAAGCTTTCTAGGTACAGTAGTCTAGTAATCATAATATACATTCCTTTCTGGTATATTTCCTTGTCAATAGGTCCCAATAGGCATACTAGAGGGGTGGAGGGTACCAGTACCTGGTAGGGCAAAAAACAGGGGCGACAACGGGCACCCCTGACGAGTGCCCCTATCCAATGACAATGGCAGGGAGAGGTTATTACTAATGTGGAGTCTGGCCCTGGGAGCCGAATAGAGGACTTTCAACCAGTTAATAAACTGGTCACCCAGACCAAAGCGGGCTAGGATCTCCCAGAGGTAGGGTCACTCCACACTATCAAACACCTTAGCGGCATCTAAGGAGAGTACAGCCCCACTCCCAGGATTATCCACTGGCATTTGTAGATTTAGAAAAAGGCAGTCTAATATTGTTGGCCGTGGATCTGGTGGGTGATCTCTATGCACCATTCCCCCAATTACTTTGGAGAGTCTATTCGCCAGTACTCGGCCTAGGAGCTTGACATCTAAGTTCAGGAGGGAGATGGGGTGGTATGAATCCGGTAGAAGCTTGTCCTTCCCCGGCTTAGAGATCACCACTATGATGGCTTCCTGCATGCTATTCGGTAGACATCCCCTCTCCGCGGCCCCAGAAAGGGCCTGTAAGAGCGGCGGAAGAAGGATGTCGTCATAGCGCAAGTAAAACTCTGCAGGGAGCCCATTCAATCCCAGAGATTTATGTTTTTTAGCTCCCTCCAAGGCCTCTGTCAAGTCTCCAATAGTGATCGGGAGCTCAACATGACCCTGTGAGTCTCCGAGACCTGAGGGAAAGTACAGTCTCGTAAGAATGACTCCAGCTCCGAGGAACTAGCATTAGTCTTAGAGGAGTAGAGGTCCCTGTAAAATTGGTGAAAGACTTGCAGTATATCAGAATTGAGAATATGAATATACCCCGTCACTGCCCTAATGGGTAGAATGGAGGTTGTGTCCCTCTGTTCCCTGGCCACTAAAGCAAGGAGATGGACCGTGTTCTCACCCTCCTCATAATACTCCTGTTGTAAGAAGAATCTCCTCTTCTCAGCTGCAGACAGCACTATGGAATTATACAGTGATTGGGCCTCAGTCCATGCCTCTCCAGTTGCTTGGGTAGGGTCGGTGACCATTGCTTGCTCTCTAGTTTGTAATTCAGCATGTATTCTGGCTTCCCATTCTCCCGACCTCCTTTTAACACCCGTTATCTCTGGAATGAGACATCCCCTCAGGAATTTCTTGCGAAAGTCCCACACAACAGCAGCCCCCGCGGAGCCCCTGTTGAAGCGGAGGAACTCCCCCAAGGCACTGGGAATCCCATCCAGGGATGGCAACAGCGTCAATCAGAAGGGATTAATCCGCCAGAGGGGTCTAGTTTCCTGGGCCACAACATCTATCCTTACCCAAAAGGGAGAGTGGTCAGAGAGCAGACGGGGCTCATATACTGCGCCTAGTACCCTCTGCATAAGGATCACATTCCCCAAACTCAGATCTATACGTGAGAGGCCCCCATGCAAGGGTGAGTAACATGAGTGACATTTGGCCGTAGGATATCTCTTCCGCCACACATCTTTCAGACCCAAGTTGGATAAAAAAGAAGCAAATATGGTTTTACCAGTAGCACGGTTTACTAATCTGGGAGTTAGGGACAGTCTGTCTAAGTGTGGATCAATGACATTGTTGAAGTCACCCAGAGCCAGGACCGGTATGTTGGTATATAGAGCCATAAGCTGGGCTAATTTTTTGAGAGGATCTGAGGAGAAAGGCGGAGGGACATACTGTACATGGCAGCAACAATACATACAAATTTGTTGAGCTTGCGTAGTAGAAACACAAATCTGCCCTCCCCGTCAATCCTCTGCTGCAAACACTCAAAGGTGACACTCCCAGAGATCAGTATACTAATACCCCTCGAGTTGGAGTATACAGAGTGGAATTGCGAGGGATATTTGCACGATCGCAGCAGATGAACCGAGTGAGGTCGCAGATGCTTCTCCTGAAGACAGATTAAGTGGGGCTGCAGCCTGGAGAAATACTTAAAAATTGCACCCCTCTTGGTTTTATCCCCTAATCCCCCTTATATTCCATGATAGGAGCATTAGCCCCTTAACACTACTATTCGCCATAGTCAGGTATATTGGTAATGTGTAGCAGAGGCCCGGAGGCCCATCTGCTATATAAAGTACAATCACCATGGTATTTGAGGTAAACAGTAATAGCATTTGTAAATAGTATGGATCCCAACATACCCATCCCATCACAGACTCAAATCTTAGCTCTATATGCCACCTTGTGGAGGTTATGGATAGTAGCAGCAGCATAGGTTCACATAAAAGTCCCACCTGTAGGGAAGAGAAGGTTATGGGCAGAAAAGAGAAAAGAAAACCTGCATATCTAGAGATAGTAAAGTGTCTGGCCAACTGGGCCACACAGATCCAAAGTAAACCCCAACAGTAAGGGGGGTAAAGCCCTCGCAGGACCATTTGCAGGGGGCTCCTGTGTAGACCTAAGGGCATAAAGTCTCTTCAAACATTGCAACAGTAGTAGAAACATTAGTGCCTTACTGACAGCAGGGCCCAAATGTGTAGAGGTGTCGTGCAAAGGGGGAAACAAAGTAGGCAAAACCATCCTCGCCGTGGTGTTGGATAGCAACAAGGCACCAATGATTCAAAGATTAGCAGAGATATCAAAACACTACCTATGGAGAACGTTGTGACAAGACCTGCTCCTCTCTATCCAGCCAGTGCATAGCTACAGATGGATTCTCAAAGAAATGTGAGGTACCATTGGCAATCACTTTCAGCTTTGCAGGGTACAACATGAAATATTAGACGTTAAGGGTCCGCAGCCGTTTCTTGATATCAGTGAATTTGGATCTCTGTTGCTGCACCTCCGTGGAGAAATCTGGGAATAGTGACACCCTGGTGTTGTCCACCTTTAGGTTTCCAGCCACCCTAGCTTAATTCAGGATGGCATCACGATCTTTGTAGTTTAGGAGACGAAATAGGAAGGGATGCGGTGGGGCCCCCTGTTGTGGTGGTCGTGAGGGGACACGGTGGGCCCTCTCCACTGCGAACATGGAAGAGAATGCATTGTGGCCAAAGGTGTCTGTTAGCCAGGCCTCAATGAATGCCACCGGATTTTTGCCTTCTGCTCTTTCAGGAATGCCCACCACCCTCACATTGCGGTTCTCCATATCCTCCAAACGGGCCACGTTAGCGGAGGTCACAGAATGCACATGCCTGACATCTCTCTGAAGGGGTTGCCATTCGTCTTCTAGAGTACTTAATCGACCTTCTAGGTAAGATGTGTGTTCCCACAGTTTCTGCATATCATGCCTTATTAGAGAGATCTCTACTTTCATGCCCTTCTCTTCCCCTGTCAGTACTGCAATAGATGAGATGCAAGACGTAACTGCAGTGAGGATATCCCTCAGTGTGAGTTCAGGGTCAGTGCTATGTTGCTATGATATGTCCGCCATATTGGGATCATGAGGTAATGTACTCACAGTTGTGGAGGCCGGAGCGTCTGCCACCTGATGGGAGAATACCATCCAGGGATCCCATATCCTCCTCCATAAGCACCTCATCAGAGTCAGGTAGCAGGGGTGGTGGAGGGTCTTTTTGTGCCAGATTTCTGCCGAAGAGGCGCTGAGCTGCCTCCTTTGCTGTGCGGGGCGGCAGGCTGCCATCATGGCCGGGGGTGTCCGGTTGTATTAATGGAGCCAGTCCATGTCTGGACATGGTGGGGCTGAAAATATCCCCAGCTGGGGATAGAAGGGGAGCAGTGGCAGCTGATGCACTTTGCCCGGGTCTCGGCGGAGCAGGATGGCGGTGCTATCAGCATAATAGTATTGGATTCTCGGCGGAGCTAGTTGCTGCACGTCCTACTCCATGCCGTGTGTGGCCACACACACCCCCCTCCCCCAGTCACTCAATTTTGACAGGTCATGTAATAGAGATCTCCTCTGTCCACTTTTTTTCCACATTCAATTTATTTATTTAAATGGGGCATAAGAGTCCCAAAGCATTGGAAGCATGGTACACATTCGTAGAGCACACTGCCGTGCATTATAAATGTGCAGCTTGTTTTTCATTTAAAGTAAAGGCCAAATGCTGCTTTATCACTCAACACCTAAATTATATTCATCTTCTTTAATCAGTGTCATATGTACAGGAGAAGCTTAGCTGAAAAAAATAACACGTATAATTTTAAACACAGTTCTCATAATTTTTTTTTTCTTTAGATATGGTTAAGTACAGGCACAAAAACTTTCAATTAAATGCTGTATCTTCCTCAATAACCACAAAGGATATAAATCAACTTTGTGTACGCCAAATGCCTTTGCAGACCCATTTATTACCTTGTAAAAAGTAACATTGACATCATCACTTTGCCGTATATAGCCTGTATGCAGAGCAGAGCTGTGGGACAGACCCAGCAGGCCCACCCATTACACACTGTCTACATTAAACTAAATGGGGCAGATACAGGACCAGTCACCCAGAAAAAGGAGAGGGTGTATGATACCCAATCCCAATACTGTTCGTACTTCCTAGTCTAATTACTGGTCCATAAAATATACCATACATTCACTACTAGGAAAAGAAAAAGTGTGACAGTATCAGGTGGTCGTTACTTCTTATTAATTTCTCATAGTCCAGAATATAGCCAAACTTCCTACTATCACGTGACATTTTGATACACTGTCATGGCTCGACCGTATGCAATTAATAGATAAACGGAGTTCTAGTCCCCTTTTTTACAACTAGGTAGCAACACTCTACCAACCAATGTAGTATATATGAAACCTATAATGGTTCCTACACCCACACAATTTGTAACTTAAACCAAAAAAATTAATGAATCAAATTAGTAACAGTAATGGCTAGTGAAGTGTCAGCTCAGCGAGCCTCTGAGATGGCCGCTCCCTGCCCCTCCACAGCTCAGCGCTCCAATGAGTGTGGAGGAGCAGAGAAGAGAGATACTGACAGACAGCAGCAGCTCTCCTCTCGGGGATCTGTGAGAACCGAGCCATTGGCGATGTTCGATGGCTCGGTTCTCAGTGCAGAGACTGCGGGGGACAGCTGCAGTATCGATCTGATGCTGCATCCACATAGGTAAGTATGAATCTTTAAAAAAAAAAAATAAAATAATACTTCTCTTTTAACAGTAATAACATTGAAAAATTTCAAAACACATTCGAAACCGTGTCATCTTGTTTAATTATGTTACCATTAGAAATCCGATTACATGGAAAACGTTAGTTCTGAACAAGGCCCTTAGAACATACAATGCAGGAACATACATTACTAGTGTGTAATGTGTAAACAGGGGTTAGAAAGAGCATGGTTTCTTTATCTTTTCTATAAAACCTAAATTAAAACATAGATGGGGATCAGGGAGGAATGAGGGAGAAAAAAGCAAAGGGAGGAGGAAAAGCAAGGCACTGGTGCAGGGCCAGGTGCTCGCCCAACAAGCCAAAGGATACTAGCAATTAATTACCATTGGGCCTGAACCCATATAACCCAAGGGGACAGGTATGAAGCATAATCTTGTGAACACTGAAAGTTGTGCCAATAATACCACGTTTTGCAGAATTTTTCCTCCTTAAGTTTCATGGCCCTTGTTAGGCATTTCATATCGTTGATCTCGTTAACCACAGCTATCCATTGACCAACTGATGATGATATGTCTCGAAAGTGGGGTAATGTTTAGTAAGAATGTCTCTGGGCGTATCTGCAGAGATAGATCAGTAAGCTTATGAATCAGCCGTCTCACATCTTTCCAAAAGGGTTGTACACTAGAGCATGGCCAAAAAATATACAAGATGCCTGGTTCTTTTTGACCCAAATTAAAATCACTTAGAGTGAAATAATCATTCACCAAAAGTGAAGGCAAGGTGATGTCGTTTCCACCAACAGTTAGATGCACAGCGCACTCACCAGATTCTATTGACCCCTATTACAGAGAGTCACAGTTGCTACCTCACGGTGCGGAACTAAGGGTGTATGGCTGGTGTAATAAGCCAAAGAGCATGGGATAGCAAGGGCCGGCATTCCCCCCATTTGAGTGCAAGAACTCCCACTGATCGGAGTGACTACTCCCATCAGCATAAGGTCGGCCAACAGATACGAAGGTTGAGCTTATGGCTTCCTGTCAATATAAAGACAAAAAGACAAAAGGGTGGTAGCCAGTAAGGCTATTGCAAACAGCTGAGAACGGGTGTACTAAGCACCCGACTCAGCTGTGGCCGATGAGGCAGAGTGTTGCGCCAAGGATGGCTGCAACCATCTGCCTCAGAGTTCCCTGGCAGAGGGGCGCGCGGAGCGGGCCCGCCCACAAATGGGGGTGGAGCTGCGTCCATTGCCGATACTGCTAGCATAAATTGAGAGCAGGACACCAAATGTACCCAATCCATACCGCACCCATACTGCACTCTTTACCACGTTTAATCCAAACCTAAACTGCACCTATACCAACCATATATCACATTATACTGAACCTTTATGTATCTGAACCACATCTACATACCACCTGTGCCCAGACTATATTGTACCCATACTGTACCTATACTGCATGCAGGTTAACTGGGTGTCACGGTTTTAGGTCAGGCTTGGAGACCAGTACCTATAGCAGATGAGAGACTCCCACTGACCAGCAGGATAAATATATGAGCAGATCACCCTGGCAGATGACACAGGTGCATCTGAGGTGTGGAGTCTAAACATTAGCCAGTGTTTACCAAAGCACCTGATGGTGGAGATGGGTTTTGCTGTGTGTTAGTACCAGGTGGCAGTCCTGAGGAAGCAAGCAGAAGCGTAGTCAGTAAACAAGCCAAAGGTCAGTAACAAGTGGTAGCAAAGATACAGAAGGCAGCAGGAGAGACAAGAGAAAGATATTGGCTGGAGAGAGCACAATAATCTGGCAAACAGGAAGTGCAAAGGCATGGCTAAAATAGGAAGTTCATGGGAGATGCAAAGGGCTCGAAGTTAAGGAGAAACACGATTCAAGGCAGGATCATTCAAGGAATTGTCCAGGGAGCTGTCCAGCATCCCAGCTGGCTCAGCAAAAAGAGACACTGCCAGACACGGTAGAGGTTGCAGGTTCAGACCCAGGTCCTGACACTGGGATTGTTGAGAAGTGCACCAATGCTCTTAATGGCAGAAGAACATCTCAAAGGATTGTCCCTCTTGTAATAATATTTTTGCAGGCCCCCTCCACTACCTTCCTCCTTTTCTTTTGGACAGTGCATACTCAGTCAGCCTAGGGTCTCAATAATGGGTTTGTTGATATATGTAAACACTAAGTAAGGTCATCACTGTACAGTATGTCATTTTATTTATTCTTACAGCAGCACAACACTATTATTAGTCTTATTGTTTTTTATTGTGGGAACACAATCGGTAGTTGTAGCAGCTGGACTTTATTGTTTGGTGTATGAAACTTGTTCATATTTACAATTTGGGTAATTCATAGGTAGCGCAATGGTTTATACTTTTGTATTAATTGCAGTCTAGAACTAGCACTGCTGCCATAACTGTGCTCTGGCAGTATAATTCAGTAGATTAGACCATAATACTACTCACAGCTGCACTTGCTACTGTTTTTACTGATCTGGACACCAAATGTCATCTTATGCCTAGTCCTTACTGGCAATCGTTTTGTATGCTAAATGGTGTCATTACCATTGTTAATTCATTTTATGCTTGCCTAGTTACCAACAGTATTTTGTCATAATATATTAAGTTTGCCTTTACTACCTGGTTTGGTGCCTGTTTTCTTTGATATAGCACTACCATTGGGTACTAAGTGTTACTTTCAGAAAATTCCTTTGATATTGTACATTTGTACACTTAACCTCAAGAACCTCAGAGGGGCTACTTTTTCTTCATTCTAATTCAGATGTTGTATTCTGAATGGTTTATTGTTAAGAAAAAAAACCTACAATAAAAATGTATTGAAACAGAAAATCATGAGTAAGCTTTATGGCAACATTTATGCAACCGTTCTTTGAAATTATTGTAAAATGTTGGCAACTGTATAATCTAATAAATATCTTACTTTAATATGTACTATCAACCAAGATAGTCTTGTAAACCACAAGGGCTAGATTGAGAAATCTGTAGTATAGTGGGAAGATTCATTTTAAATAGTAGTTAACTAAAAGTAACACAGTGCCTTGAAAAATATTCACACCCCTTGAAATTTTCCACATTTTGTCATGTTACAACCAAAAATGTAAATATATTTTATTGGGATTTTATGTGATAGACCAACACAAAGTGGCAAATAATTGTAAAGTGGAAGAAAAATGATAAATGGTTTTCAATTTTTTTTTACAAATAAATATTTGAAAAATGTGGAGTGCATTTGTATTCAGCCCCCCTGAGTCAATACTTTGTAGAACTACCTTTCACTGCAATTACAGCTGCAAGTCTTTTTGGGTATGTCTCCACCAGCTTTGCACATCTAGAGAGTGAAATGTTTGACCATTCTTATTTGCAAAATAGCTCAAACTCTGTCAGATTGGATGGAGAGTGTCTGTAAACAGCAATTTTCAAGTCTTGCCATAGATTCTCATTTGGATTTAGGTCTGGACTTTGACTGTGCCATTCTAACACATGAATATGCTTTGATCTAAACCATTCCATAGTAGCTCTGGCTGTATGTTTAGGGTCATTGTCCTGTTGAAAGGTGAACCTCTGCCCCAGTCTCAAGTCTTTTGCAGACTCTAATGCCGCGTACACACGATCGGAATTCTCGTCGGAAGAAGCTATGATGGTTTTTCTGATGGAATTCCGCTCAAGCTTGTCTTGCATACACACGGTCACGCCAAATTCTGACCACCAAGAATGCGGTGACTATAAAAGAGAAGTTCAATAGCCAGTGTGCCACCCCTTGGGCTCCTTCTGATAATCTCGTGTTTATCTTGTGTTAGTAGAAGTTTGGTGAGAGACAATTTGTGCTTTTCTGACTCGTGCTTTTTCAGATCATTTTACTGCTGTTCAGTTTGTGCTTGTGGGATTGTATCTGGTTTTCAGTGCATGTAGTTAGTTCATATCTTTTTTTCACTGTGTTCTTGTGTGCTTGTTACTGATTTTCAGCTCGTACTTCACAGGCCTTGTTGTTCTTCAGTGCATTCTGTTTAGTTCGTTCTGACCAGCCGACCATTTTGAAGCCATGTTGTGGGTACTTGCTCATCCTAGAGTTCGTGCTGTGCGGGTGCTTGGTGTTGGGCTTCTAGCTTTGACACAAGCCCAGTCCATGAACAGGGTGACGAGGAGTTCATGGACCAAGAATTGGTTGCTCCAGCGTGACCAATTCTCGCACATGCCTTTGCTGAGGGAGATTCAGGAGAATAACCCTGATGATTTCAGGAATTTTCTCCGGATGACGGACCCTGTTTTTACCGTTTGTTGGCTTTGCTGTCCCCTTATATCAGCAGGCAGGATACCTGCATGCGGCAAGCCATCACTCCCGAGCAGAGGCTAGTCGCCACGTTTCGGTACTTGGTGACTGGGAGAAGTCTGCAGGACCTCAAGTTCTCAAAAGGCATCTCCACCCAGGCTCTGGGGATCATTATTCCAGAGACCTGTTCTGCCATCATTCAGGTCCTGCAGAAGGACTATATTAAGGTAAGATTTCTCCTTTAACCTCACATTATATGTATTTAATGTTTGCTAACGTATTGTATTTCTTTCATCATTCCCTAATTACCATGATTGGAATATGTGGTGAATGTCCCCTTTGTCCTCATGCATGCTGGAATTTTTAAAAGTTCGTTTTTTGTCCTTCATGCATATTTGCCTTCACTAACCTCCCCAGCATGCTATCCTGGGCCCATACCCACCTACCCTAGTCACTTAACAATGTATTTTGTCTGCTCCTTTGTAGTGCTTTACCTTTAACACCCCCTAAAATGTGTACAAATGATATTTGTGTCCTTAAATTCATGCATAGTGCAAGAGGTTTTTTTTTTGGGGGGGGGGGCAAACTCATTTGGAACCGTCCCTCCACCCCAACTGCTAAGTCAGCTGATAACAATCCTCTATCTGCTGACTTTGCCAAACCCATACACACTATACCTAACTCTTTTGTGGTCATATTTATGGATGAATTCACTAAAGCATGTAGTGCAAGGGCCTGCCTGAATACTTTCAAATGGTACTGTTTAAAGTTTTGTTCTCCTATTATCATTGATAGGTAATTGCAGAATGTAAAAATATGCTTCAATTTGTACAGTGTGTATTTATATTTTTGTATTATGACACTTCTTTACCTGTCCAGTGGGCTGCCAATAGTGTAAGTAATGAGGGACTGGCCAAAGTAACACACATTATTTATGCATTCAGCTCTCAATGAAGTGGAGAGGGTTACTTGTCCAAAACATACCCCCCCCAAAATATTTCCAAGGGACCATCAGAGGGGTTGAGCAATCTGATAAGTGGACCTTATATTTTTGCCTTTAAATAATCCTTAAAATAAATGTTATACTGATGTTGGCTAAGAATGTTTGTGTCTAATCTGCTTGCAATGTTTATGTGCAAAATGACAATTTTTTTTTTCTTGTTTGACTCCACAGTTTCCTTCAATGTCACAGGAATGGCAGACTGTGGCTTCCCAATTTGCCCAGCGGTGGGACTTTCCTAAATGCGGAGGGGCAATTGATGGGAAGCACGTCCACATCATCCCACCACCTCATTCAAGGTCATATTATTATAATTACAAGGGGTTTAGTAGTATTGTGTTGATGGTGGTGGTGTCGGCGAAATATGAGTTTCTGTATGTTTACGTGGGGAGGAATGGGCGGATGTCGGATGGTGGAGTATTTGCCCGGAACCGAGTTCTATCGACGTCTCGAGAGTGGTGGCTTGGGATTGCCATCTCCGGAGGAGAATGTGGAAGGACTGCCATTTGTCTTTGTCACAGATGAGGCATTCGGTCTGGGTGGACACGTGATGAGGCCATTCCCCCAGAGGACCCTCACCCCGGAGAAGAGGGTTTTTAATTACCGGCTGGCCAGAGCCAGAAGAGTCGTGGAGAATGCGTTTGGGATACTGGCCAGCCAGTTCCGCCTATTTCAAACAGCCATAAATATGGTGGAGTACAAACTAAATCACATAATTTTATGTTGCTGCATCCTGCAAAACTTTTTGAAACACAATAATCCTAATTATGTTGCCTCAGTTGGGCCTGAGGCTGGACTTCAGGAAACAATGATGACCCTGGAAGCTGGCCGTCCTGGCTTTCCCCCCCAAGGCGCCCGTGAAGTGCGAGAAAAATATGTAGAATATTTTACGGGTAGGGGGGCCATTGCTTTGCCAGCAAATTTGTAATAAATTTGTAATACATTTTCTCATTTATCAGATAAAATCTTGATTTTCATTTACTGCTTGGGTTTATTTTTGATGTCTCCTAGGTTCTGCTAGTGCACTTGTAGTGCCATGTGGTTATTCCATTATTAAATAACACCCATTGTCACTGTAAACACCAGCTTAACACAAAAACTGGTATTGATCATTGAAAGAAGAAGCCACACTTTGTTGAGTATAAAACCTTTTATTACGTGCACATGCACATGTGCATTGTAAAACATATTTTTGTTAAAAACCCAAATTCTTAGTGTCATAATTTTTTTTTTTTTTTTTAGGGTACATAAACAGGCATGTTTTAAAACATAACATACACAACTCTGGAACTAACATAGTCTCCACAGCTAATGAGCACAGATCAGTAACTTTGATGTTTTCAAAACAGATAAACACTCCACAGATTTGTTTAAACATCACATGCCCGTTTAACACTAAATGTACACGGTTGGGCAATTCAGATTGCACCGGAGCAAAAATTACAGTTTATAGAGGAAACTATGGTCAATATTATTATATCCCAGATCCAGAACTAAATAGAACCCTTTATAGTACAAATTGCTCACAGTTCCCAATATGTGAAAATATCGGTTACCTGAGATTCCATGTAGGTATACCATCCATACGTAGAGGGTTATATTATATATGTGGAAATAAAGCTTACGCATGGCTTCCTACTAATGTTACAGGTACATGTTATATTGGGAAGTTAGCACCTGCTTTAGCTGTTCGCAAAGATACAGTGCGACCAGATCAAAGTCCAGAATACCCTTTAGTGTTTAAAAGAGAGCTGTTCACTGAAGGTGAAATGGCATGGTCATGGTTTACTTCCTGGACAGGATGGGAAATTTAAGCAATGAAAAGAATAAATAATTACACTAGAATTGTAGATGAGATTATTAACCTTACTACCACTGATATAGGTTTATTACCGTAAATGAAGAAATGGCTCAGCTTAAAAAAGTAGTATTAGAGCACAGATTAACGCTAAATTATCTCACTGCAGGTAAGCAGCAGAAGGGGCGTGACCGGATGTGGGAGTGAGAGGGTGTGTGAGATCTCCTCTCCCTCCGCTCTGACCAGCTAAGCTACGGGCTGAGGAGACTACCGGTGTGTGCAGCAGTACAAGCGGCAGTGTAAGCAGCGGTGTCCGGCTAACTATAGCACTACTGAGCAGATCGGACCCCGGCGCAGACGCGGTGGACGGAGCTGAGGTGGGGTGTGAGAGACCCCTGTGGCGTGCCAGCGGCCAGGTGAGGGGATGCTCCGGTGGCGGCTATAGCAGCACCAGCAGTGGCGGCGTCAGTGAGTGTGGCGGTGGAGAGCCAGGAAGACGGAGCCATAGGGGTGGCGTGAGAGGCCCCCCCCCCGGGTTATCAGCAGCAATCAAATCTGGCCGAACACAGCAGCAGCAGCAGGGCAGTGAATGAAGTAAGCCATCAGAATTAACATCGCAACGCTGTGAATCTGGAAAGTCGCTAAGAAGACCCCAGACATAGGTGAAAACTTTCCTACTTTTTTTTATATACTATGTTTGTGGCGGATGACTTTTATCCCTGGTTCCTGGTTAAAGAGTTGGCCTGTGAGTTGGCCCTTGATTGATTGGTTCTTGAAGAAACCTAATTGAGTCTGTAATGTGAAACCTGGGTTAAATAGAAACATGCTGCCTTATTACTTTTTGAGTCTATTTATCCTATTGAAGTAACATCTGAAATAGAGGAAAATAGCAACCCCAGTCCGAAGTGGGAGACGGACGGGGTACTGGCATATGAGGTTTCCCCTTTTTGTTTTTTAAAACAATAATAGAACCAGTGGAACTGTGTGATGTAAGCTGCTTATCATAACATCAGCTGTAAGTGAAACGGCGTTGCTCAAGTACTTGTTCACTGCCCCAAGAGTTATTGATCTGACGCTGGCAGAGTTATACGGAGGGCTATCTTTGTGATACCTCTTTTCTTTTTTTCTCCATGCAAAACCAGTAGTCCGGGACTGTAACAATTTTATATCTCAATTTGCTAAAAGGAAAAGAACTTTTTTTCCCTGTTTTTTTTTTTCTTCTTTTTTCTTTCCTCCTACCCCCCCCCCCCTTTTTTTTTTTTTTTTTCTCTCTTTTTTCTCTCCCCCTCCCCCATGGCATAATAGCATGGCTGGGAAGCGGGCAGCAGAGGAAAAATTAAACCAGCACCAGTTACAAAATCAGCCGCATCAAGCAGGAGGCCAGGTTACACGCTCTGCCAGAAACCAGACAAACCAAGCGAAAGTCGCAGCAGCAGCTGCAGTAGCGGCAGCAACAAAATTAGAGCGTTTTTCCAGGACATCCCTATCACCAGTAAAATCCCAACAGCTAACTCAAGCGTGTACCCAGGCGAGTAGGAAAAGTCAAAGCCAAAGCAGCGGGCCAATATCGGCCGCAACAAGTCCACTCGCAGCTCCGCCCTCAAAGGGTCACGGAGCAGGAAAACTTGCCCCTATAAGCGGTGACACAGACCCTAAAAGGCTACCCAACACAACTGAGCCCGGGATGGAGAGTAGCCAAAGTGGAGGAGCGGAAGAGCCATCAATGAGGGACCTCCTGTATGCGATTACTGCATGTAAGGAATCAATTTCTGGTTTGGATGTTCAGCTAAAAAGCATAAGAGAAGAACTGATAGCGTTGGGTGGCAGATTGAAAGAAACGGAGGGAAGAACAACAGCCCTAGAGGAAAGACTAAGCTTGGTGGAAGACATACTATCTCCGCTTAGACAAGATATGACTGATATGAAGAAACGCATAGAAAATCAATCCGCCAAAATAGATGAACTAGAAAATAGAAATCGAAGAAACAACATAAGAGTAATAGGCATGCCTGAACGGAGCGAGGGACCTGATCCTATTGAATTTCTGGAGGGATGGATCAAGGAGACATTTGGGGCTACATCTTTTTCTCTTTTCTTTGGCATTGAACGCGCCCATCGAATCCCCTCCAAACCTCGGCAGGGCAAGGAGTACCCAAGACCTATAATTATGAAAATGTTCAATTTCAGAGATAAGGTGTCTTTGCTTCGGAAAGCGAGAGAAATGAGAGAAATTTTGTATAGGGGAGCGCGAATTTCACTATATCAAGACTTCTCCCCAGACCTGCAAAAGCTCAGGGCGGCATACATGCCAACTAAACGTGTGCTTCAGCAAAAAAAGATGGATTATGCACTACTGTACCCCGCCCGCATGAGAATAACCACCAGGAATGGGACATTTTTCTTTGATTCTCCCCGCAAAGTGGAAGAATGGCTGGAGAATGCAGAGAGAACAACACGGAATGAAGGAGAGGAGAGACTAGAGACTGATTAGATCATGGAGGGGGGGTTGTTTTGTTTTCTTGTTTCCTTGGGCCCCTCTTTTTTTTTTTTTTTTTTTTGTCCTTTTGTGGTACTAGGGAGGGGGGAGAGAAGAGGGGAGGGTGAAACAATGAGTAACACACAAAGAAATAAGTAAATGATGTGTTGCAGGTAGAGTTGAGAAAGAGGTACAGGGATAGATCATAAAGTAGTAAAGGTTAGTATACACTTATTTAATTCACTGGATTGACACGACAGATTATCTCCCATACGAACACAAAAAATTAAAAACACATGAACAGCACTAAAAAGGTTGAAGGAATAGGATGATAAATTAGTACTAGTTGGATATTCACTTTCTAGAATACACTGAGCTGCCACGATAAACGATTTTGTTTACAAGTATGATAAATTAGAACACTTGAATAGCACTAATATGGTCAGGGAGGGGGGGAGGGGGTGGGATAGGGACCCCTGGGGCAAAGGGGTATCGTAAATGTTTGGCACTGGCAAGGTATGCCAGTGTAGTATGGGGAATGAGAGCAAGTGGGAGGTCCGGAACATAGCCCCTAGGGTAGGCCCAGCTGGGCAGGGAGGGAAGGAAGGAGGTGGGTGGGAGAGGGGGTGGGGGAGACAGGAGGGTAAGGGGTGGGAGGGGGGGTGGAGTGGGGTGGGGGGTGGGGGAGGACGGGGAGGGGTGGGTGGGAAAGTCACAACTCAAACAAATAATGAAAAACACCACAAATATAAAATCATATACAAATACCTCCTACGTTCCACCAAGGATGGTAAGGGGATTAGGAGGAATGCTGACTGTTATGTATTATTCACTGAGGGGATCCAAGGGGCAGGTAAAATTCTGAGGGACAATTGTATTTTCATTCCCTGCTCATGTTGTTGTCTCTTGCTTTATAGTTATTTGAATTGGTATGATCCCCTATATGAGTAAGGAAACTGGGAAAAGGAAAGGCCTACTCTTGATGACATGGAATGTGAGAGGGTTGGGGGATGGCGACAAGAGAAGGGCAATGTTTAGATATTTTGATACAATGAAACCTCAGATAATCTGTTTACAGGAAACACATTTGTGTTCCAACTCTGTCCACCTACTGCACTCAAGGAGATACCCGACTCAGTTCCACTCCATGCACACCTCACACTCAAGAGGAGTCAGTATAGTGGTCTCCTCGGATGTCTCCTTTGAGTGCATAGAACAGAGGGTGGACAGGGAAGGAAAATTTGTCTTCTTGCTATGTAAAATTAACGGACTAACGTGCATAATTGCATCAATATACATTCCACCACCATTCTCACCAGCTTCACTCGGGTGTCTATCACAATTCATAGCCTCATACCCGGATGTCCCGGTACTAGCACTGGGTGACTACAATAACATTTTAGACAACTCCCAGGATAGAATGTCCCTGACATCTAGAACTACGAGACAGATAACCGGCAGGACTGCTTTTGCAGCCCTGCTTATGGAAATAGGACTCCGGGATGTATGGAGAGAGAGACACGAAGAGGATAGATGCTATTCATGTTATTCTGCAACACATGATGTCCTCTCTCGTATCGACCTGGGTTTAGGGAATGAGACACTCCTGCAGTTAGTGGAGGACTCAGCGTATGAGCCACGCTTATTATCTGACCACTCCCCATTCTGGGTACGGTTAGGCACCACTGGAAAGCTGGGGCGACCATTATGGAAGGTGAACCCCTACTGGTTATCTCTGTTTCCCCAAATAGACTGTACAAGAGAGGCGCTACGGGAGTTTCTGCAATTTAATAGGGGGTCTGCAAGCGCCATGGTAATATGGGATACACTCAAGGCATTCTTGAGGGGATGTCTTATTAAAGAAATTGCGGGAATTAAAACACGCTCCAGGGAATGGGAAAACAAGGTACGGGAAGAACTGATAGAAAGGGAACAGGTGTTGATAAGAGACCCATCAAAATCTAATCAAGAATCCTGGAGAGAGGTACAAGCGATATATAGCTCGGTTTGGTTATCAGCAGCAGAGAAGAGAAGATACTTTCAACAACAAAGTTACTTTGAAGAGGGGGAAAACACTGGCCGCCTTCTAGCCCTTATAGCCAGAGAGCAAAGAGATCCTACTACTATCCTGGCTGTGAGGGCTAAATCCGGGGAGAGGCAGACCCGTAGTTCAGACATCTTGAGCAGCTTTCAGCAGTTCTACGGGGACTTGTACTCCAGCAAAACTAGATATAACCCGTCTGAGTTGACGCAGTTTTTGCAGACCTGTCCGCTCCCGCAATTATCGGAAGCGGACAGGGAACTGTTGAACTGCCCAATCACATTAGTGGAATTAAGAGAAGCACTGGAGGGGACAGGTCACCATAAATCACCAGGCCCAGACGGGATTCCGGCAGAGGTATACTCCCACTATAGAGAGGACCTCCTACCATCATTACTGCAGGCTATAAGGGAGGCTGAGGAACTGGGTTATCTACCGGATAGCATGCGTGAGGCAATAATAACAGTAATATTAAAGCCTGGGAAAGATAATCTTCTATTAGACTCATATCGTCCAATTTCGCTACTAAATGCGGATGTCAAACTGTTCGCATGTGTCCTGGCCAAAAGGTTATCTCGAGTGATTGGCAAGTTGGTCCATCGTGATCAGTCTGGCTTTATACCTACCCGATCTACATCAGATAATATAAGGAGACTCTACATGAACCTTCAGATGCCAGTGGACAACCCAGGGAGTAGGGCCATTCTGTTTCTCGACGCCTCAAAAGCGTTTGATAGCGTGGAGTGGCCCTACCTCATGGAAACACTGAAAAGATTCGGGTTGGGAAGTAGGTTTGTAGCTTGGGTAGAGATACTTTATTCTAAACCCAGAGCCAGAATACGTATTAATAGTGACCTTTTGCCTCCATTTGAATTGCATAGGGGGACGAGACAGGGTTGCCCATTGTCTCCATTACTGTTCGCCTTGGCAATAGAGCCTTTAGCTATAAAGATCCGGAACTCAAATGAGGTGGTGGGGTTCCGTAGACATCAGAGAGAAGAAAAAATATCTTTATATGCAGACGATGCACTTATATATCTGGGTGACATGACCTCATCCTTGCGGGCAGTGATGGAGATAGTGAGAGAATACGGCAGCTTCTCAGGCTTTGTCATTAACTGGTCAAAATCAACGCTAATGCCTATAGACCAGCAGAGGGACCGACTACCAGTGGGAACGGAACAAATAACAATAGTTGATAGCTTTAAGTATTTGTGAGTGATGGTGTCCCCGAACCCGGCCGAGTATCTCCGGTTGAACCTGGAACCACTGCTCTCTAGGCAGAAACAAAAAAGCAACAGCTGGTGCAGGCTCCCCCTATCAGTTATAGGACGAGCAAACCTAATAAAAATGGTGTGGGCACCACAGCAATTATATGTCTTCCACAACTATCCGACATGGATACCAAAAAAATGGTTTAAGCAAATTGACACACTAATGAGGGAATTGATATGGAAAAAAAAGACACCCAGAATTAGCTTAGAAACATTGCAATACGAAAAGGATAGAGGAGGGCTTGCAATACCCAACTCTAGGCTATATTTCCTGGCATCACAATTTCAACAAATGGCAGGATGGGGTCGAAAGGGAAATGAGGACCCTACATACCAATTGGTGACCATGATGGAACCCACACTAGAAGCGGCCTCTCATCTGGAAATGGACTTGCCAAGTATGAAGGGGGTAGATCCAATAAGTACGCTTTTTAAAAAGGTATGGGGTGAAGTTCGGAAAATCTTTAAGATAACAGGCGTGCTTTCATTCACGCCGATCTGGCACAATAGCAGATACTCTGAGATCCAGGGACTACAGGGGTTCACACAATGGCAAGAAAAGGGGATTCAGTTCTTCCCACAATTATATGAGGGAGAGGCGTTGAAGACATACGAACAATTATGTAGGGAATTCCATTTGAATCCGAGGGGCTTTTTCCAGTACCTCCAATTGCGCCATGCGCTACAGGCACAACAAATAACACACTCCCAGACAGTACCGGCAGTTTCACTTCTGAATGAGATCTTTTTGGCAGACACAAGGAAAGGGTTAATATCCAAAATATATAAGGAGTTGCTGAGGTCAGCCCAGGATCATACATTGTTAAAGTGCCGAAATAAATGGGCAGAGGACATAGGAGAAATAGATGAAAAACAATGGGAAATGGCGCTCGAGGCTATTCCAGTGGTGTCACTCTCCGCAACCCAAAGACTGTCACAATTACTCATTCTTCATAGGGCCTATAGGACATCAGTACAGCTCTATAAATGGGGTCGAGGGGACTCCCCACTGTGCCCCAAGTGCAAGGTACACAGAGGGGACTTTATTCATCTAATTTGGAGGTGCCCAAAGTTGCATAGGTACTGGGACGAGGTTTCCCAACACATTTCAAGGTTGGCGCGGGTCCCCATCCCCCTTAACCCGACCGTATACCTGCTCGGAGCTATAAGTGTAAAGATGTACCCGGGAGGAAAGTACTTCATGTTATCTAGACTGATGTATCTCGCCAGGAAACTTATTGCAAAGTACTGGATGGCTCCAACTGTCCCTACAGCTAAGCAATGGATTGCCTACGTCAATTCGTTTCTCCCCAGAGAACGACTGGCTTACGCCCGTAGAAGCGATCGGAGTAAATTCAACAAGATATGGCACCCATGGCTGGGGGATGCGGACCTGGCCCCACATCAATTGATAGTAGAGAGGCTTCAGATGTAGCGATTGGGGGGGGTGATGTAGAGAGGAAGAACGAGATTGAGATACCCGAGGGGAAGGAAAGCGAGAGTAAGTACACAGGGGGGGGAGAAGAAAGAGGAACAGGAAGATGGCCTGTAAAATCAATGACAACATAATCAGATAAATAAGAACATTGGATTGGAGGGAAACTCGCGGTAGTTGTATAGATGGT
This sequence comes from Lithobates clamitans, assembly GCA_037952925.1. Classification (NCBI taxonomy): domain Eukaryota; kingdom Metazoa; phylum Chordata; class Amphibia; order Anura; family Ranidae; genus Lithobates; species Lithobates clamitans. The sequence goes on along the minus strand of JBBGZY010000179.1, from coordinate 3,740,429 downwards.
GCAAGAACCATCAAAGGTAATATGAAAGGTCCGCTGTGACGGAGGGGGGGTGGGGTAGGGAGGGGTGGAGGGGAGGGTTGGAATAAAATGAAGGGAAATGGAGGAATGAATTAGCAATAGAGATATGATTTTGTATGGAGGAAGGGCGGGAACACGAGAATAGGACTACATAAACCACACACTCTATACTATGTTTTGCTTTACAATATAATGTGAATGATTGAAATTATGCTCTTCCTTTTTTGCCAGACATAGCCCCTGTGTGGGTCGACCTGGCTTTTGCCTTATATTGTTATAATTTATTGGCGTATGTGCAATAAAAATGATTGAGATAAAAAAAAAAAAAATTATCTCACTGCAGCTCAAGGTGGGATGTGTAAGGTATTTCACACTGACTGTTGTATATACATTTCTGATAATGAGGACATTATTAAAGGGCATCTTGGTAAGACAAGAGAACTACAGAATAAGGCCAGGGATATTGCTAAAGATGGATGGAACCCCTTTCAGGGTTTAGGAGATTTTGGTGACTTTTTATATGGCATAGCAACATGGTTACAGAAACTAGGCACTTACATTGTGATGTTCCTATTTCTCATATTTGTTATTTACTTCCTCATCAGGCTATGCCTACCCCCGTGACTACCCGCTGTACCAACAAATGTACCACCAGCCCTGATGAACCCATTATTGTGAGAAAGCTATGAGAGAGCTGAACAGGACGCCGTCTCTCTGTGCCAATGTAACATGAGTTACCAGCAATCGGCTGAATGTAACGCGGAGAAGAATGGTGTCAAATAAACAAAAGGAGGGAAATGACATGGACATTCACTGTACTGTTCATTTAAGCACAAGAGACTCCATTTTGTTCTCACTGTTGAAATATGTTCTGTAACCTTCACCTAACACATAGTCACATCTCCTACTAAACACTCTCTACTCCCCCCTCCCTTCTCAAGGTTTTACTTTTGCAATTGTTCTATTCGCTAGCTTTTAATAATATATTTCTATTTGTTAGTTTTTAATAACATCTCACACCTCCCCTTTCTTATCTATGTATAAAATAACATGTAATAATAAATTTTTACACTGAACGGACATTTTAAACACAGTGATTGAGTCCTGTGAATCTGTTCCTGCAGCTGCAGTATTAACTTTGTTTTAGAGTCCCAATCAGAAGTCAGTTATATCAAATACTTACCTTTTTTGGACAAGTTTCACACATGTAGACACCCCAAGTATCCACTGGAGCACCTTTGTGGGACACCCTAAAAAGTTTGTTCTTGCGTCCCACACTAGTGCTCCTGAGTCCAGATGTGTAAACAGCTGCTGAGTGTCCTCTCCTTACATTACACTGAATCAAGTTTGCAATTCATTCTAGTTTCAAACATATCTAGACAACAATGTCCTAAACTTCTTTTTATACAAATTATCATGACCAAATATAGTTAAGCCTGTATCTGGCAAAAACATTGTATTTAGTTGGCAAATGAACGATGTTTACTACGACAGATTACTGTGCCCACGAACATGAAAGTAGCCATTTTAAACTGTACAACAGTAAAGAAAAGCACATGGAGCAGCATGCAAGTAATAATAAGAATAGGAACACACGACAACTACTTACTTTTTAGAAGCACTTACTCGATCCTTCTGTACTGATCCTGCTCCCTTAATTTGAGGTCCGACCAGCGTTTCCTCAATTGCTCCTTGGATCGTCGTACCCCAAAATTCCGGCGCAGACTCTTCACAACTTTAGTCATGATCTTGGCCTTTCTCACATTTGGGTTTAGGTACGGTCCATACCTCCCAACATAGTCGGCCCTCTTCAATATGTCCACCATCTCCACCATCTCTTCAAAGGACATATTTGAGGCCTTAAATCTCCTCCGGGAATGGGACGCTTCTTGCTCTGGGTTTTCCTCATCATTACTGCTATTAAGCACCTGCTGTGTCTCCGCCATGTTCCTCTCCCACTGCGACGAAAGAGACGGGGCGGGGAATATTCTAGAAAGAACGTCAGGGGCGGGCGACGCAGGCGGGGTTTCACGCATGTGCAATGTATATAAAGCAGAACACGCGTGTGTCGTACGTACGATCTGTGAGCGGAGGACGAACTAACGGGAGCGACGATCATTATAACTAAGGTACAATTTTAAGTTGGTGCATCAGTAGCCTATACTGCTTATAGATTGAGGCCTAAATTGGGTCAGATTAGGAGAGTTTAGCCTGACATTAGGGTTTGTCTTGTGTTGTGTTTCGCAGAGAAAATGGATCTATTCAGTGACAAGGATTTTATGCCCATATTCATTGATATGTACAGGGAGCTGCCCTGTCTGTGGCAGGTAAACCACCCCTTTTATAACAATAAACCAAAGAGGAAGGCAGCGCTGGATCAATTGGTGGAATTTGTGAAGCAGGTGATCCCCACGGCAGACATCCCCTATTTGAAGGCCCTAATTGGTGGCATGAGGAGCACTTGTAATAGGGAGCTCAAGAAGGTCCAGGGTTCCCTGAGATCAGGTGCTGCAGCAGATGATTTATGTACCCAAGCTGTAGTACTATGACAGACTTTTCTGGCAGGCCAGAATGAACCCAGGCCAGCACTCTCCAGTCTTCCTTCAACGCTTCCTTCCACCACGATGGATGAGGATTCTGAAGTCCAACCTGGGCCTTCCAGGCAACAACATGTGGAGGAGCCCAGCTTGAGCCAGGTATAGCATTCTTCAAAATATTTCTGGTTGTCAAATTAATGATGTTAAATATATGCTAATTGTGATGACTAATTTATGATTTCACAAAGTGTTTTACATATCAAAAGACAGTAGTGGCCACAAATGATTGGGACAAGAATGAAAAATGCTGGGGTCAGATTGATAGTCTTTTCTATATTTTAACATTAAATTTGCGACAGTCATAAGATGAAAATGGTGTGTGATTGATGAACCAAAAACTAAAACGATGTCCCTTTTTCATACACAGGAAAGCCTCAGTCAGGGCGTGGAAAGTGGCAGCCAGGAAATGGCCGGGCCCAGTAGCCTGCCAGAATCGCAGGTCCCTCCCCTCCGCCTTCCACCAAAAAATGGCAGGAAGAGGAGTAACGTGAAGGAGGCAGCAATTGGCCTATTTCTGAAGGCTACTGCGGCCCTCAGAACCCCCCACATCGTTTAAGAGGTTTAAGAGGACTTTGTGTACATTACAGCCTGCAAAATGCTGGAAATGGAGGAGGGCCAATGCCTCTTATGTGAGGAAGTAATGTTACAAGCTCTAAATAAGGGGTTGAGGGGCCAACTCAAAAGTCAAAGCCACATTTGTGAGTTGAACCATGGTACTCCTCCTCCTCCTCCTCCAGGTCCTCCTCCCACTCCTCCACCTCCTGCCACACCTCCAACACCACAGCTACAGCCTGGAAGGAAGCCTCTAAGGAAGACCAGAAAGTGATGGCCTGGGTTCAGTCTGGTCTGGCAAAAGATGCATGACAGATATGTCATCTGCTGCTGTTCCTGATCTCTTGTAGCCCTAGACAGGATTGTGCTCACTAATATAAGCACTCCTCAGGCCCCCAATTTTGACTGTAAAATTATCGATGTCTGCCCTGGGGTACAAAGGCTTGGCAAATTTCAACAGTTTCGAGAGCGTTGCCTTCCTCTTTATTTTGTTATGACCCAGAATAAATGGATAATTTGTTTTCAGAAATACTTGCCTATGTGTTTTACATCAAAAAGGACAGTTTGTTTGTGAGTAGGCAGGTACATTTAAAAAATACAATGTCAAATTAACAAGGGACATCAACCAACCTCCTTGAGATTTACAAATACAAGATAATAATGGTGTAGTGGAAACGTGACATACAAAAAACAAAAACAAAAAGGGAGATCACTATAAAATAATAATAAAAAAAAAACAATAGGAGATCTTGATTAAAAAAAAATGACTATAAAAATTAGTTCTAAACATTTTTAGGGAGATCTGGCTTGAAAAACAAAAAAGATTATTCAGGAGATCACGAGAAATAATAATAATAAAGAAATAGGTTTGTGAGAACTCTGTGTGAATATAAGCAGTAGGGATGAGCTTCGTGTTCGAGTCGATCGCATGTTCGACTCGAACATCGTGTGTTCGGTCGTTCGCCGAATTACGAACGATATGGCCCGTTCGCTCCAAATTCGAATGGTGGGTCACAGCCCATAATTCACTGCGGCATCGCAGTGCATTGCTGGCTGATGATTGGCCATCCCGCATGCTTGGCCAATCACAGCGCTGTGTGTACAGAGAGCCGTAATTGGCCAAAGCCAAGGAGGCTTTGGCCAATTATGGCTCAGCGGGTTTAGTACACGCCCCACACTATATAAGGCCGCCTCCGTGGTGGCCTTGTTTAGTGTGTTGCGGTGGAGACTGCAGAGAGATAGATAGACAGAGAGACAGTGTCATTTGATTTAAGTTAGATAGAGTAGGCAGGTTGAGTCAGTTAGCTGCACTTACAGTGTATTGTTTATATATATGCATCCCAGGTGTTGTGTATATATATATATATATATATATATATATATATATATATATATATATACACTGTATTCAGTTTAGCTAGATCCTGTTCTTCTCTTCCTAATATACCGACAGGCAGGCAGGTGTTTTGTAGAGTATTTCCAGTTAGTGTACTGTGTACCCTGCACAGTTGCACCAACAGTATAGCTACCTGAAGCCAGGTGCTTGTGTAGGCTCTTGAAGTATTTCCAGTTACTGTACTGTGTACCCTGCACAGTTGCACTTACAGTATAGCTACCTGAAGCCAGGTGCTTGTGTAGACTTTTGACGTATTTCCAGTTACTGTACTGTGTACCCTGCATAGTTGCACATACAGTATAGCTACCTGAAGCCAGGTGCTTGTGTAGGCTCTTGACATATTTCCAGTTACTGTACGGTGTACCCTACACAGTTGCACGTACAGTATAGCTACCTGAAGCCAGGTGCTTGTGTAGGCTCTTGACGTATTTCCAGTTACTGTACTGTGTACCCCGCACAGTTGCACCTACAGTATAGCTACCTGAAGACAGCTGCTTGTGTAGGCTCTTGAAGTATTTAAAGTTACTGTACTGTGAACCCCCGTACAGTTGCACCTACAGTATAGCTACCTGAAGACAAGTGCAGGTGTTCTCATACTAATAATACTACAGGCAGGCAGTTGATTCTGCTAGCTACAGTATAATCGGTATATATATATATATATATATATATATATATATATACATCCCAGTTTTGTGCAGCTACATCTCACTGCAGGCCAATAGTATGTCTGAAAGGCCAACAAGGAGAGGCAGACAGTCACAAGCCAATAAAAAAGGGCAAGCAGGCTCTGTGTCTAGAGGCAACAGTGCTGGTCGTGGACACGATGCATCCTCATCAGCACGTGGCCGTGGGACATGCTTGGCCTTTTTTTTAGCAGCTGGCCGTGTTGAGCCGCAACATGCGGAAGACTTGGTCGAGTGGATGACCAAGCCGTCCTCATCCTCCTCATCCTCTCTCACCCAGGCTCAGGGTACTTTGTCTGGCAAAGCAGCTGCCAACGCGGCCTCTTCCCTCGGCTCAATGGCATCAGTGACTCCTTTCCTAGCCCCACCATGTCCTCCTGAGGAGTCCGCCGAACTGTTTGACCACAGTGTTGGGTACATGCTCCAGGAGGATGCCCAGCGTTTTGAAGACTCCAATGATGGTACTCAGCTAGAGGAAGGCAGTAACATGGCAGTCATGTTCCCCCTGCTGCAGTATACTGCCAGGTTTGCTCCAGTGATGACGAGGGAGGGGATGATGAGGTCACTGACTCCACGTGGGTGCCTGATAGGAGAGAGGAGGAGGCCCATCACCAACGAGGCAGGATGCCCTCCAGGGGCCAGCCTAAGGGCAGCACACTGACTGCATCACACCGCAGAGCTCCGCATGTGCAGAGCGCTACTGTCTCTGTGTGTTATTCCAAAAGTTCTTTGGTGTGGGCTTTTTTTGAGACGAGGGCATCAGATCGCACCGCTGCGATTTGCAACATATGTCTCTAGCATATTTTGCATGGCCAAAACATCTCCCGCTTGGGCACCACATGCTTGACCAGACATTTGTTGACCTGCCATGCAGTTCGTTGGCAAGCATACCTAAAAGACCCACACCAAAGAACAAACAGGACTTCTCCTTGCTCCTCATCAGCTGGGATCTCCAACCCCACTATACCTTCAGTCCTCTCTGAGACCTGCACTGAGAGGAAAGAAGGTATAGAATTAGGTGTGTCACAGCCAAGTACTTGCGGGCAATCTGCTATCGGTACACCGACGTCAGATTGTACCAGGCAAATTTCCCTGCCCCAGCTGCTGCACCGCAGAAAGAAGTTCGCTCTCAGCCATCCACATGCCCAGCAGTTGAATGCTAGCTTGGCAAAATTGCTAGCACTTCAACTGCTACCTCTTCAGTTGGTAGACTCTGCCCCTTCGCCACTTTTTCTCACGGAAGGCGATTCCGGCTCTCTACAGGCATGTGGAAGGCAATGTTTTGGCCTCGCTGGACAGGGTGGTCAGCGATAAGGTGCATATTATCGCTGACTCATGGTCGAGCAGGCATGGAGACAGGGACGTTACCTAAGTTTCACGGCACATTGGGTGACTCTGCTGGCAGCTGGGAAGGATGCAGGACAAGGTGCAGTAGTGTTGGAGGTTGTTCCACCACCACGCCTCCAAAATGCCACTACTGGTGATTCTGACACACCTCTCTCCCCCACCCCCTCCTCTTCTTCTTCCTCCATGGCTTCTTCCTGTGCTTTGTCCTCAGAACCAGCAGTGCTCCGTAGGCATTCAAGGGGCTATGCAAGTACGCAGGCCAAAAGATGCCATGCGGTGCTTGAGCTGGTGTGCTTGGGGGACAGGAGCCACAGTAGGGCAGAGATTCTGTCAGCTCTGCAGGGGCAGGTTCAGAGGTGGTTGATGCCATGCCAACTTAAGTCAGGAATGGTGGTTTGCAACAATGGCACCAACCTCCTCTCCACCCTCCGACAGGGACAACTGACCCATGTGCCCTGTTTGGCTCACGTCTTTAACTTGGGGGTGCAGCGGTTCTTGGGCAGGTACCCAGGCTTACAGGATGTCCTGAGGCAGGCCAGAAAAGTCTGTGTGCATTTTCGCCGGTCATATAATGCCAGTGCTCGGCTGGCAGACCTCCAAAAGGAATTTAACCTGCCCAAGAACCGCCTAATCTGTGACATGCCAACCAGGTGGAACTCAACGTAGGCCATGCTGCAGCGGCTACACACACAGCAGAGGGCCATCAATGAGTACCTGTATGACTATGGCACCAGGACAGGGTCAGGGGAGCTTGTTTTTTTTCCCCCACGCCAGTGGGCCATGATCAGGGATGCATGCACTGTCCTGTCACCATTTGAGGAAGCCACGAGGATGGTGAGCAGTGACAGTGCATGCATCAGTGACCCTGTCCCCCTTGTCCACCTGTTGGAGCACACGCTGCATGGAATAATGTACAGGGCACTTGAGGCAGAACAGACGCAGGAAGAGGAGGACTTCCTTAGCTCTCAAGGCCCCCTTTATCCAGACAGTGTTCCTGCGTGCCCGCCGATCACACAGAAAGAGGACGAGGAGGAGGATTGTGTCAGCATTGAGGTGGAGCCTGGCACTCAGCATCAGCAGCAGTCTTTAAGGGATCATTTACAGTCCCAAGAAACCCATGGACTTGTACGTGGCTGGGAGGAGGTGGCTGCGGATCATGTCATCCTTAGTGACCCAGAGGACTGCGGACTGAATGCCTCAGCAAACCTACGCTGCATGGCCTCCCTGATACTGCAAAGCCTGCGGAAAGGATCCTCGTATTCGTGGTATCAAGGAGAGGGATCGTTACTGGCTGGCAACCCTCCTTGATCCATGTTATAAGAGTAAGGTTGCAGACCTTATCTTGCTGTCGCAGAGGGAGCAGAGGTTGAAACATCTTCGGGAGGCCTTACAGAAAGGTCTGTGCAATGCGTTCCCAGAGACTGGGAGGTTACAAACTCCTGTTCCTGGACAACGTGTTGTTGAGGCTTCGGTCAGTCAAAGAAGGAGCAGTGGAGAAGATGGCCATCTGACCGATGCGTTCAGACAATTTTTTAGTCAGCAGCCCCAAGGTATGATCGTTTCCAGCAACCATCGCCAGCGTCTGTTTTACATGGTGCAGGAATACCTAGGGGCAAGATCTGACTTGGACACCTTTCCCACCGAAAATCCTCTGGGTTACTGGGTCTTGAGGATGGATCACTGGCCAGAGCTTGCACAGTATGCAATTGAGCTACTGGCCTGTCCTGCATCCAGCGTTCTTTCGGAACGCACATTCAGTGCTGCTGGAGACTTTGTAACCGATCACAGGGTGCACCTGTCCACAGGCTCGGATGATCGACTGACCTTCATAAAAATGAATCAGTCTTGGATCACCACCAGATACCAAACACCTGATGCTGATGTAACCGAATACATTTTTTTGAAATGTCAGATCCCTTCAAGACTGCCTATGCTGATGCTGAGTGACTATCCTGTTATGCTGAGTGACTATCCTCTTCCTCCTCAATGATCATGCTGAGAGCTTGTAAGAATATTTTTGTTTCTAGGCGCCGCCACCAGTGGCTAAGGCCCAATTTTTCAGCTCCTGTTTAACAGGGGAGTGTAATTACAATTTTTGATGCAATATTTTGCAGCAGGACTCGTTCCTGCACTCCAACTAGAGTATCTGTGAGGGGTTGCAGTGTTGAAGCACCAGTGCCTAAGGTCCAATTTTTCTGTCCCTGTTCAACAGGGACATGTAATTACAATTCTTAATCTAATATTTCACAGCAGGGCCCGTTCCAGCGCCCACCAAGAGTAACTATGAGGACTTACAGTGTTGTGGCACCAGCACCACCACCACCACCAAAGGCCCAATTTTTCTGCCCCTGTTCAACAGGTGCATGTAATTACAATTCTTGATCTAATATTTCACAGCAGGGCCCTGTGAGGGTTTACAGTGTTGTGGCAACACCAACACCTAAGGCCACAATTTCTGCAGAGTATATAGGGCAGGCCCCTACTTTCAAACATCCACCTTACAAATGACTCCTACTTGCAAACGGAAGGAGACAACAGGAAGTGAGATGAAATCTACCCCTAGGAAGGGAAATTCTCTTCTGTAAGAGTTAATATGGGAAAAATGTTTCTCCTTTCCACTGATGCTTTATCACCAATCCTTGTTTCACTAAAAACCCCAAATTTTCTAAAAACATTTGTCACTGTGACAGAAAGTGAGGTGAAATCTTCTGAAGAGGAGCACAGACAGCAAAAACAAATGTCACAGGGGTGATAACCCTTCTCTATGTTTTCCAAAAAGCTTAAAAATAGATTTTTTGGCTGGAGCTACACTTTAAAAATGTACCAGTTTAAAATTACAAACAGATTCTACTTAACAACAAACCTACAGTCCCTGTCTTGTTTGCACCTCCTGTATACTACTGTTCAGAGTATATAGGGCCTGGGGGCCCCACGCCTTTCCTTTTTTTAATTTGGGTGCGGGGTTCCCCTTAATATACATACAAGACCCAAAGGGCCTGGTAATGGACTGGGGGGGGTTACCCGTGCCGCCTGTCTCACTGATTTTCATTCATATTGTCTGGACCCAACATTACATTAAAGCCGCAAGTAGTTTTAAATGACTTTTATTCCTTTAAAAATGTCATTTTGTGCAGGGACTATTCTAAGCACGGAAAACACGCGCCACTTTACAGGCATACTATAGACAACCCCCAGGTATTGAAAGGAATATTTCACCTTTTTTTATTTAAAGGAATATTTCACCTTTTTTTTTTACTTGAAGCATCATTAAAATCACTGCTCCCGAAAAAACTGACGTTTTTAAAACTTTTTTTTTCATTGATACATGTCCCCTGGGGCAGGACCCGGGTCCCCAAACCCTTTTTAGGACAATACCATGCAAATTAGCCTTTAAAATTAGCACTTTTGATTTCGAACGTTCGAGTCCCATAGACTTCAATGGGGTTCTGATGTTTGTGTGAATTTTCGGTCCGTTCGCAGGTTCTTTTGCGAACCGAACCGGGGGGTGTTCGGCTCATCCCTAATGAGCAGCAAAACAACTTCATTCTTCCCCTTGTAACGTGGATCAAGGAGGGTTGCCAGCCAGTATTGATCCCTCTCCTTGATACCACGAATACGAGGATCCTTCCGCAGGCTTTGCAGGATCAGGGAGGCCATGCAGCGTAGGTTTGCTGAGGCATTCGGTCCGGAGTCCTCTGGGTCACTAAGGACGACATGATCTGCAGCCACCTCCTCCCAGCCATGTAAAAGTCCATGGGTTTCTTGGGACTGTAAATGATCCCTTGAAGACTGCTGCTGATGCTGAGTGCCAGGCTCCACCTCCATGCTGACACAATCCTCCTTCTCCCCCTCCTCCTCCTCTTCCTCGTCCTCTGCCTGTGTGATCGGCGGGCACGCAGGAACACTGTCTGGATAAAGGGGGCCTTGAGAGGTAAGGAAGTCCTCCTCTTCCTCCCTCTGTTCTGCCTCAAGTGCCCTGTCCATTATTCCACGCAGCGTGTGCTCCAACAGGTAGACAAGAGGTACAGTGTCACTGATGCATGCACTATCACTGCTCACCATCCTCATGGCCTCCTCAAATGGCGACAGGACAGTGCATGCATCCCTGATCATAGCCCACTGGCGTGGGGAAAAAAAACAAGGTCCCCTGACCCTGTCCTGGTGCCATAGTCACATAGGTACTCATTGATGGACCTCTGCTGCGTGTGCAGCCACTGCAGCATGACCAATGTTGAGTTCCACCTGGTGGACATGTCACAGATTAGGCGGTTCTTGGGCAGGTTAAATTCCTTTTGGAGGTCAGCCAGCCGAGCACTGGCATTATATGACCTGTGGAAATGCACACAGACTTTCCTGGCCTGCCTCAGGACATCCTGTAAGCCCGGGTACCTGCCCAAGAACTGCTGCACCACCAAGTTAAGGATGTGAGCCAAACAGGGCACATGGGTCAGTTGTCCCTGTCGGAGGGTGGAGAGGAGGTTGGTGCCATTGTCGCAAACCACCATACCTGCCTTAAGCTGGTGTGGCGTCAATCACCTCTGGACCTGCCCCTGCAGAGCTGACAGAATCTCTGCCCCAGTGTGGCTCCTGTCCCCCAAGCACACCAGCTCAAGCACCGCATGGCATCTTTTTGCCTGCGTGCTTGCGTAGCCTCTTGAACGCCTACGGAGCACTGCTGGTTCCGAGGACAAATCAGCACAGGAAGAGGCCATGGAGGAAGAAGAAGAGGAGGGGGTGGAGGAGAGAGATGTGGCAGAATCACCACTAGCAGAATTTTGGAGACATGGTGGCGGAACAACCTCCAACACTACTGCACCCTGTCCTGCATCCTTCCCAGCTGCCAGAAGAGTCACCCAGTGCGCGGTGAAAGATAGGTAACGTCCCTGTCCATGCCTGCTGGACCATGAGTCAGCGGTAATATGCACTTTACCACTGACCGCCCTGTCCAGCGAGGCCAAGACTTTGCCTTCTACATGCCGGTAGAGAGCCGGAATCGCCTTCCGTGAGAAAAAGTGGCATTTGGGAACCTGCCACTGAGGAACTGCACATTCCACAAACTCACGGAAGGGGGCAGAGTCTACCAACTGAAAAGGCAGCACTTGAAGTGCTAGCAATGTAGCCAAGCTAGCATTCAACCGCTGGGCATGTGGATGGCTGGGAACGAACTTCTTTCAGCAGTGTAGCAGCTGGGGCAGGGAAATTTGCCCGGTACAATCTGACATCGTTGTACCGATATCAGATTGCCCCCAAGTACTTGGCTGTGAAACACCTAATTCTACACCTTCATTCCTCTCAATGCATGTCTCAGAGAGGACTGAAGGTATAGTGGGGTTGGAGATCCCAGCTGATGAGGAGCAAGGAGAGGTCCTGTTTGTTCTTTGGTGTGGGTCTTTTAGGTACGCTTGCCAACGAACTGCATGGCAGGTGAACATATGTCTGGTCAAGCATGTGGTGCCTAAGCAGGTGATGTTTTGGTCACGCAAGATACGCTTGAGACATGTTGCAAATAGCAGCGATGGGATCTGATGCACGCATCTCAAAAAAGGCCCACACCAAAGAATTTTTGGAATAACGCACAGAGACAGCAGCGCCCTGCACAAGCGGAGCTCTACGGTGTGATGCAGTCGGTGTGCTGCCCTTAAGCTGGCCCCTGGAGGGCATCCTGCCTTGTTGGTGATGTGCCTCCTCCTCCTCTCTCCTATCAGGCACCCACGTGGAGTCAGTGACCTCATCATCCCCTCCCTCCTCATCACTGGAGAAAACCTGGCAGTATGCTGCAGCTGGGGGAACATGACTGCCAGATTGCTGTCCTTCTTGGGCACCCCCTCTCTCTGGGCTCACGTTACTGCCTTCCACTAGCTGGGTACCATCATCGGAGCCTTCAAAACGCTGGGCATCCTCCTGGAGCATGTACCCAACACTTTGGTCAGGAGGACATGGTGGGGCTAGGGAAGGAGTGACTGATGCCATTGAGCCGAGGGAAGAGGCCGCATTGGCAGCTGCTTTGCCAGACAATGTAGCCTGAGCCTGGGTGAAAGAGGATGAGGAGGATGAGGATGGCTTGGTCATCCACTCTACATAGTCTTCCGCATGTTGCGGCTCAACACGGCCAGCTGCCAAAAAAAAGGACAAGCGTGTCCCACGGCCACGTGCTGATGAGGATGCACCGTCTCCACGACCAGCACTGTTGCCTCTAGACACAGAGCCTGCTTGCCCTCTTTTATTGGCTTGTGACTGTCTGCCTCTCCTCGTTGACCTTCCAGACATACTAATGGCCTGCAGTGAGATGTAGCTGCACAAAGCTGGGATGTATATATATATACTGATACTGCAGCTAGCAGAATCAACTGCCTGCCTGTAGTATTATTAGTATGAGAAAAACAGCAATTGTGACTGTCTGCCTCTCCTCGTTGGCCTTCCAGACATACTAATGGCCTGCAGTGAGATGTAGCTGCACAAAGCTGGGATGTATATATATATACTGATACTGCAGCTAGCAGAATCAACTGCCTGCCTGTAGTATTATTAGTATGAGAAAAACAGCAATTGTCTTCATGTAGCTTTAGGTGCACATTGCACACTGTGCAGAGAGCACAGTACACTAACTGTAAATACTGCAGATGCCTGCCTGTGGTATTAATAGGAGCAGAACAACAGCAATTGTCTTCAAGTAGCTTTAGGTGCACACTGTGCAGAGGACGCAGTACAGTAACTGTAAATACTGTAGCTGCCTGCCTGTGGTATTATTAGGATCAGAAGAACACCACCAATTTTATTCAGGTAGCTTTAGGTGCACACTGTGCAGAGGACGCACTACACTAACTGTATATACTGTAGCTAATAGGACTCATAGGATCAGAAGAACACCAGCAATTTTCTTCAGGTAGCTTTAGGTGCACACTGTGCAGAGGACGTACTACACTAACTGTATATACTGTAGCTAATAGGACTAATAGCATCAGAAGCACACCAGCAATTTTGTTCAGGTAGCTGTAAATACTGTAAAAACACCTGCCTGCCTGTCAGCAGGAAGAGAATAACAGGAACAGATCTAGGTAAACTGAATACAGTGTATATATATATATATATATATATATATATATATATATATATATATATATATATATATATATATATATATATATATATATATATATATATATATATATATATATATATACACACACACAACACCTAGGATGCATATATATATACACAATACACTGTAAGTGCAGCTAACTGACTCGCCTGCCTACTGTATCTAACTTAAATCAAATGACACTGTCTCTTTCTCTCTCTTTCTCTCTCTCTCAACGTTGGAACACACTACACAGGGCCGACATGCAGAAAAATAATTTTTAATATACTTATTATAATATGATCCGTCTTTCATTATAATATGATCCGTTTTCAAGGTCCTTGTTCAGGTGCTCCCTGAGATATGTCATGTAGCCATTGTTGGAGTGCATGTACACAGGAAGTGCCTGCTCTCTCATATACACCACAGTGTTTAACTCACGTTTTATAGAATGTACAATGCAGCATGTGGGTGGTATGCAGCATGTGTGGCAGCAATAATTCACAAGGTCAGGCCCAATGTTAAACTTGTATTTAAGTAATGCAGCAAAAGTTCACAACAAACTCGGTGGAAAGGCTACCCAGCCAGTGCAATCACAGTTTCCAAAAGTGTGAAGAAGAGATTCCAGCCGGACTGACAGTGCCTGTTGAGAGAGAGCCAAATGCGGTCTGGCTGTCTTATGCCCAGTCGGGAAGCTGTCCAGTAGAGTTATTATATTATATGAGATAGAGTTGCAACCCTACGCTTTCCCTCCTCCTCAGGAACCTTTCAGTAACACTAGTACTGCTCCTAACGTACCTGTCCCTACTCTACCAACTCTCCAAAAGCACACCAAACCCGGGAGCCAGGGCCTTAAATAGGCTCTGTCTGACCTAAGATGGCCACAAAGGTCACATGGGACGGCAGCATCCAACCGTATTGCTTCCCCAGTAACACAGGAAACCATAGAGGAACTGTGTTCCTTTTGACTTCCTCTCCAGCTACAGGGCTGCTGCGTTTGAACGCCATCTGTATTGGAGAAATTAGACTGTACCTGCCTACAAGTGTGCCTCCTACATTTCCCATCAGAGTGTTCTCTGCATAACCCTGCAGAGAAAACTCTGTGATTGGAAAAGAGGACAGTCACTCAATTTTGAGCAGTCAGATGACAGTGATCTTTTTTTCCCAGATTTATTAATTCAAGTGGGGCTTCAGAGTGCCGTAGTATGTGAAGCATGAAACATGATTGTAGAGCACACCGCTGAGCTTCATAAATGTGTAGCTTTTTTTTTTGTTCAATACAGTAGTGGTATGAACACAGTAAAGCTAGGTTCACACTTGAATGGGCTGCTGTACCCACAAAAAATGCCCCCCCCCATCCTTTTTAAAAATGCGTTGCACAGAAGATGGGGTACCATGCGGTTTTCATGCAGGTCAGGAACATGAGCGATTATGCACGCACATATGTGAACCTTGGCTAAGGCCATAACACAGCTTTATAACCTGACAACTAAATATCATTCACCTTTAATCAGTATATGCTGTTTCACATTTCCCAATAGCTACAAAGGATATAAATCCTCTTTGTTTGAACCAAATACCTTTTCACACTCATTTATTGCCTTGTAAATTCTTCTGTCTTCTGAGTACTTTGCATAACTCTGTAGAGAACAGAGCATGCCACTGTGCTTTTTAAATGGGCAACTTTTTTTTATTCTTGAAAGCAGCAGAATGATCACGGTAAGGCCATAACATTGTTTTATAACTAAGCAAATACAGTGGGGACGGAAAGTATTCAGACCCCCTTAAATGTTTCACTCTTTGTTATATTGCAGCCATTTGCTAAAATCATTTAAGTTCATTTTTTTCCTCATTAATGTACACACAGCACCCCATATTGACAGAAAAACACAGAATTCTTGACATTTTTGCAGATTTATTAAAAAAGAAAAACTGAAATATCACATGGTCCTAAGTATTAAGACCCTTTGCTCAGTATTTAGCAGAAGCACCCTTTTGATCTAATACAGCCATGAGACTTTTTGGGAAAGATGCAACAAGTTTTTCACACCTGGATTTGGGAATCCTCTGCCATTCCTCCTTGCAGATCCTCTCCAGTTCTGTCAGGTTGGATGGTAAACGTTGGTGGACAGCCATTATTAGGTCTCTCCAGAGATGCTCAATTGGGTTTAAGTCAGGGCTCTGGCTGGGCCATTCAAGAACAGTCATGGAGTTGTTGTGAAGCCACTCCTTCGTTATTTTAGCTGTGTGCTTAGGGTCATTGTCTTGTAGGAAGGTAAACCTTCGGCCTAGTCTAAGGTCCTGAGCACTCTGGAGAAAGTTTTCTTCCAGGATATCCCTGTACTTGGCTGCATTCATCTTTCCCTCGATTGCAACCAGTCGTCTTGTCCCTGCAGCTGAAAAACACCCCCAAAGCATGATGCTGCCACCACCATGCTTCACTGTTGGGACTGTATTGGACAGGTGATGAGCAGTGCCTGGTTTTCTCCACACATACTGCTTAAAATTAAGGCCAAAAAGTTCTATCTTGGTCTCATCAGACCAGAGAATCTTATTTCTCACCATCTTGGAGTCCTTCAGGTGTTTTTTTTAGCAAACTCCATGCGGGCTTTCATGTGTCTTGCACTGAGGAGAGGCTTCTGTCGGGCCACTCTGCCATAATGCCCCGACTGATGGAGGACTGCAGTGATGGTTGACTTTCTACAACTTTCTCCAATCTCCCAACTGCATCTCTGGAGCTCAGCCACAGTGATCTTTGGGTTCTTCTTTACCTCTCTCATCAAGGCTCTTCTCCCCCTGATAGCTCAGTTTGGCCGGATGGACAGCTCTAGGAAGGGTTCTGGTTGTCCTAAACATCTTCCATTTAAGGATTATGGAGGCCACTGTGCTCTTAGGAACCTTAAGTGCAGCAGAATTTTTTTTGTAACCTTGGCCAGATCTTTGCCTTGCCACAATTCTCTCTCTGAGCTCTTCAGGCAATTCCTTTGACCTCATGATTCTCATTTGCTCTGACATGCACTGTGAGCTGTAAGGTCTCATATAGACAGGTGTGTGGCTTTCCTAATAAAGTCCAATCAGTATAATCAAACACAGCTGGACTCAAATGAATGTGCAGAACCATCTCAAGGATGATCAGAAGAAATGGACAGCACCTGAGTTAAATATATGAGTGTCACAGCAAAGGGTCTGAATACTTAGGACCATGTGATATTTCAGTTTTTCTTTTTTAATAAATCTGCAAAAATGTCAACAAATTCTGTGTTTTTCTGTCAATATGGGGTGCTGTGTGTACATTAATGAGGAAAAAAATGAACTTAAAAGATTTAAGCAAATGGCTGCAATATAACAAAAAGTGAAAAATTTAAGGGGGTCTGAATATTTTCCATCCCCACTGTAAGTATCGTTCATTTTCTTAATCGGTATATGTAGGGACTTTGCTCCAACCACTACAAGCTGTCTGCAAAAAACTACAGAAGGGGGTGGATAAAAGACCAGTCACTCTGCACAAGGAGAAAGAGCAGCAGTGACCAGTCTTTATTCCAGGAAGCTCCTGCACAGAGGCAAAGTTTCACAATGGATTACTACATAGCACTGGAAGATATACACAAAGTACACCAAGATTTAAATAAGAATGTCTTTGTGTAATGTGCCTTTTTGCTAGAAAATTACTTAGAACCCCTAAACATTCTGAGTATTTTTTTTAGCAGAAACCCTAGAGAATAAAATGCTGATCGTTGCAATATTGTATGTCACACAGTGAAAGATGATGTTACGCCAAGTAATTAGATACCTAACATGTCATGCTTTAAAATGGCGCACGCTCGTGGAATGGAAACAAACTACGGTACTTAAAAATCTCCATAGGCGACGCTTTAACATTTTGTACAGGTTACCTGTTTAGCATTACAGAGGAGGTCTTGTACTAGAATTATTGCTCTCGCTCTAACGGTTGCGGCGATACCTCACATGTGTAAACACCGTTTATATATGCGGGCGTGACTTACGTATGGGTTAGCTTCTGCACGATATGGGGCACTTTAAAATTATTTATTTTTTCTTAATATTTTTACTTTTTATATTTACACTGTCCCTTTATTTTTATTTTTTTGATCACTTGTATTCCTATTACAAGGAATGTAAACATCCCTTGTAATATAAATTAGGATGACAGGTCCTCTTTTTTGAGAGATTTGGGGTCAAAAAAGACCTCAGATCTTTCATTTACCTTTAAAAGCAAAAGAAAAATAATTCTTTTTTTTATTTTTTTGCATTTTTACTTAAAAAAAAATACATTATTTTGGCCTGAGAACCAGAAGTGACGTCAGACGTCGCTCCAGTCCTCCAGTCCTCCAAGGGCATAGAGGCAAGTGGCAGCTATCTTGGCCTTACTTGTCTTCCTGCTCGTCAAACAGCTGCATCGGATCGCTAAAAGTGATCCCATGCCAAATCTGCCCATGGGACCACTTTTATTTTACAGAGAACCAGCCATAGTAAAAAAAGATAGCTGCTGCCATAACACCGGTATTAAACGACTATGTAATGTTGTATTTGTACTATGGGCCGGTCGTCAGGTGGTTTAAATATATGCATCCTAGTATCAGAAGAACGTTGACACTATTAGGTGCTAAAAAGTCAACGCGTTTCGTGGACGATCCACTTCTTCAGGACTGTTTAGGACAAGCATTACATAGAAATATCTATCACTCCAGAAATGGTAGACTAACTAGGTCATCTCAGGCTGCGGGTGATTTATTCCTGTAGTGCAAAGTCCTTCTCTGTCATAAAACTTAATAGCTTTTATTTCCACATTATGTGACCTGCAAAGACAAACACAATTTACTAAGCCTGAGATCAGAGTGGAACTATGGACAAAATAAAAATTGACATACGATGCAGTCTGTCAATAGCAATATTTGTTTTTCTGGGTTCCCTTTCTGTTGATCTAGTCAAGAAGCATGTTATTTTTCAACTTTCTTTTAAAGACCAAGCTGTCAGGCAAAAACGGCAGTTAGAAAGATGAGGCAAAGCTTTTACCACTGACAGGGGTGCATACTATGGTCAGCTTTTATTTATTTAGTTAAAGCCTTTATCTCAAAAGGAAACAAAAACTATTTCTGTAACTGCTTAAAAAGAATTATCAGGAGTTCAGTTTATATTTTTATGTAAAGTCCATCGAAATCTACTAGTCAGTCTAAAACTACCCTAGCAAGGTTTAGCCTGCAGTTCCCTGCCTGTGAAATTCTTACGTCCTTGCTGCATCAGTTCTGCTGGGCCTGTGATTCTATTCCAAAGTTGTCTGGCTTCTGTATTCACCTATGGGTGTCGCCTGTTATACTGTACAAACAACAAAAACAAATTCCCAGTATAACAGCTTTTCAGATACAGTATATGTGAAAGCCACAGTCAGGGCCGGCCCAAGACATTGTGCTGCCTGGGACCAAGAATGAAATGCTGCCCCAGCCCCGCCCCCCCCAAAAAAAGTTTCACGCTCATCAAAGGGCCCCCACATCCATTATTTTATATCATGATAACTAAAGGGGACATGTCATGGCTCTATACATGTATATTATTACATTGTTTTATAAAATAAAATAGTTCAACTCACCATAATGCAGAATCAGTGGGAGCCCGAGTGTGTCACTTGCCAATGTCACCTGCCACCAGATGCGGATTGCCACTTGCTGCGTCACTTGCCACCAGATGCGGATTGTCACTTGCCACTACGTCACCTGCCACACATTGCGGATTGTCACTTGCCACGACGTCACCTACCACACATTGTGGATTGTCACTTGCCACGATGTCACCTGCCACACATTGCGGATTGTCACTTGCCATGACGCCACCTGCCACACATTGCGGATTGTCACTTGCCACGACGTCACCTGCCACACATTGCGGATTGTCACTTGCCACGATGCCACCTGCCACACATTGCGGATTGTCACCTGCCACCTGCCACACATTGCGGATTGTCACCTGCCACGATACCACCTGCCACACATTGCGGATTGTCACAACGCCATCTGCTACACATTGTGGATTGTCACCTGCCATGACGCCACCTGCCACACATTGCGGATTGTCACCTACCATGACGTCACCTGCCACACATTGCGGATTGTCACCTGCCACAACGTCACCTGCCACACATAGTGGACTACCACTTGCTGTATCCCAGAGTGAACAATACAAAGATCAGTCAGATTCAATCCAGCTTGAGTCCTTTAATAAAAAAAAATCTTATACAGAGAAACCACTTGAAGTTGTACTACCAACCTAACCCACTTTGTTTTTCAGATAGGCAGAGGCTGCTCGGGCTCAGCTCACACTGTCACGGGCACAGCCGCACAGGCAGCTCTCTTCAGACCTTTCCTTCACTTACGCTGGAGATGGAAGGTGGAAGAGGTGGGCGAAACAATTGATTGGCGCGGAGGCTGAGCGCTCTGAATGCTGGGGTGCGGCCTCCGAAGTCACTGGTTGCTAGGCGCCAGGTTATTCTAGCAACCGGTGCAGGAGGCAGCGTACAGCGCACCACCAACCAGCATCGGCTCTGCTCTGCTCCTGCTTACTGATCCAGGATTCTGGGCGGCTACTACGGAGTCAGAGTAGTCTACTCCTGACAACTTCTTGCCGGCCGGGCTGCCGCCCCTCTTAAATGCCGCCTGGAACCATGGTCCCATCGGGTCCCATGGTAGGGCCGGCCCTGGCCACAGTATATGTGAAAGCCCCAGTGCATTGTCAAGGCTCCTCTGTATACTGTGGTCCTAACTGAACCGTTTTGAGAGTCTCCATGTAGGAGCACATATAGCAGTGGAAAAATTGATAGCAGGTCTGCCTGGAGCGAGCACACTCCTCCTTAAAGACATGCCCAGAGCAGAGGAGGAACGGAA
Organism: Lithobates clamitans; assembly: GCA_037952925.1. Lineage (NCBI taxonomy): Eukaryota > Metazoa > Chordata > Amphibia > Anura > Ranidae > Lithobates > Lithobates clamitans. Next base: position 3,719,862 of record JBBGZY010000179.1, on the reverse strand, counting down.
TCAGTATAAGGCATACATGACAGGGTAAGAAGGGGAACCGGTTGGCAGGAGTTAATCTATTCAAAAGTTAACATGTTAGTCAAGGCAATTACCTTATTGCCTCAGAGGAGGGTGTGACGTGGTGAGGCAGGAGTTCAGTTGTCCAGAAGGGAAGGTCCCAGCACACTTGCTGAGAGGAAATCGTCAGAAGAGCATCTTTTGTCCTGGCACTGCTGGTTCCTGCAACGGGAAAAAAAATGAGCGATTTGGAGCATCTGATGGCGCAACTTAGGGCTGCAGCCGATATTCATGGCTCAGCTTGGGTCCAGAGCCAGGTTGCAGACACTCTTCAAGGGGTCCACCAGAGCCCCCTGCAAGCGGGGCCGTCCACGCCCCGTGCTCGGAGATCTCAGCCTACGGAGTGCTTTAGCCCAGATCGGACCCCCACTAGTGGACCCTCCAGGCCCCCCTTCTAAGTGCACGCCAGCTTTTGCAGGGAGCTGTCCTGGAAGGAATCCCCATCTCAGGCAGAGCCCAGGGGGGGGGTGACACCGCTGCACGGCCACGTCACCTCCTCCATTGTCCAAGTTCGGGAGATGCGGCTACCTCCACTGGCAATGTGCATGTTGGTGGGACGGCCCGGCAGGGAAGAGCCACACCTGCGGGCGCCGTCCTGTTTCCCGGTGTGGCCGTGGCCCTCCACGTGGACGAGATTTGCGGCGAGGGAGGTCATGCACGTCTGCCCGTGGTGCCAGGAATTCAGCAGGCACGACTGCCCGTGGTGCCAGGAAGTCAGCAGTGATTACCACCGGCTCCTGGGAGAGAGGATGAAGCAGTGGTGAGCGGTGATGACGTCAGTGGAAGGCGGAGCTCCAGCATGGCTCGGGGGACATCTCAGGGCCATGGCCAGCTTACACAGCACCACTGCCGTGGTGGAGGAGAGAAGCAGAACGGCTGGCAGGAGAGAAAGAGGTCACAGCCCTGGAGCTCGACGATCGGAGGGGGAAGTGAGCAGTGATGAGGACAGAGAGCTGGAAGAGGAGAGCCATGCTGCATCCTGGGAATCCAGATCTGCGGCTGGGGGGGCCCACGGCCCTGTGCAGCCTGGTGAGTCCCCTTTTACTGCGAACTCCAGGGGTGAGCGGGACTGAGGTGTTAGCGAGTTTGCAGGAATTGCTGGGCAGGTTGGAAGGCCTGGCGAGGGATTGTGCTCCGATGACAGTGTGGGACAGGGGGTGGCGGCACAGGGGCCACCCCCTCGCCAGTGGTGCAGGTTGGGTCAGCGGCTGGCAAGCAGATGGAGAGTGCTGATCTTGGACCAGTATCGGTGGCAGAGAAGGATGTGGACAAGTCGGCGGATAAGGTGAGATTAGCGGATTCGACGAAGTGTGAGGTGTACGTTTGCTTTGAGGGACCTTTTGGTGCACATCTTAAACAGGAGGTGCGTGAAAAAATGTGGAAAGGGGAATATGTGGAAATATTTTCTCTTTTCCCCTTAGAGAAATTCAATTTGGATAGGATTAAACCGGACAAAAGCAAGTAGGAAGAGGAAGAGCAGCGGAGATATCGGCTTATCCCGCATACGTTTGCCAATTGGTTGGAGGTGTTTACCATTTTGGCCAGCGTAATTGGGGAAAAGGCGCCTGAAAATTGTTCAGCGCTCTTTTGTTATTTGGATGCGATTGGGGAGGCACATAAAGTATATGGTGGTGTGGCATGGCTCCGTTATGACAAGCAGTTTTGCCAGCGGAAAGCCATCCAGTCCTCTATTTTTTGGGATCACAAGGATATCAGCCTCCGGATGAAGTCGATGACTTCTGCCAGGGCGGGTACGTAGTTTTTTCAGGAGCGGCTGGCAGAACCTCCACCTCAGGTGCGCCGGCCGCTAGGAAGAAGGGGTTGTGCTGGCAGTTTAACAACATTTCCTGCCGCTTCGGCAGCTCCTGACATTTTAAGCACGAATGCTCAAGATGTGGGGGCAGCCATTCTCTCTCCCGTTGTTTTAAACAAGGTAGGGCAGGGCTCATATTTTGTCGATCGTTGTTAACCAATGGGTTGTTCAATTTCATGTGCCCTGTTTGAGAATTTCAGCTCATTTATTGAATGGATGGTGCGGGATGTATCGGGTGTGAACTCAGTCATCCATTATCTGGATGACTTCCTTTGCATCGGCCTTCGGATTCTCTGATTTTTGTGCAATTCTTTTGGGGACCTTACAGCAAATATCGGAACGCTTCGGTATTCCGTTGGCCCCAGACAAGACAGAGTCCCACAACGTAACTGTTTTTTCTTGGCATTACGATTGATCCATTGGCTATGGAATGCCGGCTGATGTTTGATACATTGGTGGCGCTGAGGAGGGAGGTCAGGGAGGCCTATGGTCGACGGAAATTGCAGTTGCGGGACTTGCGGTCATTACTGGGTAAACTCAATTTCGCTTGTGGGATCATTCCGATGGGTAGGATTTTCAGCCACCGCCTGGCGGCAGCAATTTCAGTTGTTACTGCACCGCGGCACTATATACGGTTGACCGGAGAGCTCTAGGCTGACCTTCAAATTTGGGAACTCTTTTTAAGAGTCCTATAATGGACGCTCCCTCTGGATGGCTGGTCCAGTGAGCAACGCGGACTTGGATTTGTTTACTGATGTTTACCGATGCGGCAGGTTCAGCTGCCTATGGAGCGTTTTTCCAGGGGAAATGGAGCAGGAAGGGTGGCCTGAGGAGTGGCATTCGGCTGGCTTTCTTAAAAATCTGATACTGTTGGAGCAGTTTCCAATTGTCCTGGCGGTTGAGATATGGGGGGAGGCTTTTCACAATAGAAAGATTCACTTTCACTGTGACAATATGGGTGTGGTGTCAGTGATTAATTCTACATCTCCATCTTCTCCACCAGTGGTGCGCCTTTTGCGTCACTTGGTTTTGCTGTGTCTTTGCCTAAATGCTTTCATTTATGCTGTACATATTGCAGGAGTTTGCAACAAAGTGGCAGATGCTTTATCTCGATTTCAGTGGGACGAGTTTCGCATGTTGGCATCGGAAGCGGAGCGGCATGGGATGCCTTGTCCCCGGCGGCTTTGGAGTCGCAGCTGGATTGATTCAGGATTGAGTACTGCAACCTGAGAGGCTTACTCAAGGGCCTGGAAGGAATGGATTTCTTTGTTGGTAGGCGATGGGGGGGTGGACATTGCTTTGTTGGTCCTTTATTTTGTGAGTCGGCTTCTGCGGTGGATAGAAAATTGGCTGGCCTGGCTTTTTGTTTCAAAATGCTGAGGGTGCAGGACTGTATGTTTGAGGTACGACAGGCCATGAGAGGGTATCATAAAGTTTGCCGAGCGATTGATTTACGGCGCCCAGTGTCTTTTTCTGTTCTAGGTGCTATCTTGGGTCAAGGTTTCTTCGTCCTCTTATGAACAGACATTGTTTAGGGCGGCCTTTTTCGGGGGCTTCGCATTAGCGAGCTGGTGGGGGATGTTGCTTGTTCCAATTCCTCAGTCAGGATTTTGATTCAGCGATCCAAGACAGACCAGAGTGGCAAGGGCTTGTTGATGCAGCTGTTTCGAGTTAATGGCCCCCATTTTTGGTGCTTGCCTTGGAACAGTTCTTTCTGGTGCGATCGCGGACTGGTGGTGCCCTGTTCCTGCATTCAGATGGCTGTGTCTATCTAAGTTTCAATTTGTAGCAGTCTTCCGTACATGCCTGGCGGCCACTGGGTTTAATCCGCTTGAGTTTGCTTCTCACTCCTTTCATATTGGGGCGGCCACAGAGGCGTCTCAGTCGGAATTGGATGAAAATATTGTTCGGCGCATTGGTAGGTGGGAGTCCAACCGATTCCGCTCGTATGTTAGGCCACATTTGCTATAGACAATTTTACGCAGGTGTTTTTTTTCCTTCTACTGTACAGCTGTTTTATGTTGTTGTTCCTGGTTCCTGTTTGGGTGCACTGTGCTTTTGTTTTCTTTACAGGTGCCCGCAATGCCTCGTCTGGATCCTGGGACATTCTTTCGTGTTTTGGGGGGCCAGGAGGGTGGAGGTTAGACACAATGGCAGGCAGTTAGGGCTACCTCGTACTTTGGGTAATGTACGCTGGATCGGGTCCTGGGTATGCTATGGGTAGTCCCCGAGGTCACTCATTTTGCCAGGTTGGATAGGGCCCTTGATATTCTGATTCTTTACGTGGAGGGCAATGATTTGGGTCTCCGCTCCAGTAGAGAGCTCATCAGGGACGTAAAGTTTTATTTTCTTGACTTCAAACTGCGCTCCCTGACATGCTCATACTTTGGTCAGACGTCGTAGCTCATACGTCTTGACTGATGGCCAGATCGGTCGAAAAAATTAATAAGGCACGGGTCAAGGTGAACAAAGAAGTGGGGAGGTGTATTGTTCGGAATGGGGTTTAGTTATTCGCCACTTGGATTGGGAAACTGACACCTGTCAGTTTCTTAGGGGTGATGGTGTCCACCTTAACGCAATGGGTACTGATCGGTGGTTGTTCGGTTTGGAAGATGGGTTACAACGAGCTTTTCGGGTGTAGAGGGGCGCACAAGTGTAAGGCCTTACACTTGTGGCGCTGTGACGGTTGGGGTCCTTGACGGAGGTCTATGTATGGTTTTTGGGAAAACGGTGGGAATCCATCTGAGGTGTGGAGTCCTCGAGTGTGTACGGTACAATGCATATTAGTGTTAAGACCGGTGGGTGTCTGAGGTCAGCTGGTTTAGGCTCTGAGCCGGTGTTTGCGGCTGGGGTCGCAGCTCAGCTATCTGGTGCCTCAGACACAAAATAAATTTGGCAAGATGGCACCGTCAGGGACCTCTAATCTTGATAGCTGGATAAGTCATGTATGGTTATGTTATGTTTATATAGAAAGTGTATGTTTAAGTTGTTTATGTTTGCTGCACAGCCAGGCACATAGCATCTTCAACTTGCATCCAGACACAGAAAACAGACATTAAACTTTGTTTTTGTTTTTTATTAGGGGATAATAACTTGGATGGGGATATGAATTATAGGATGCCCAACTTGACAGTAACAAAAGAACCAGGGAGAACTTCCTCCCTATTTACAGCTTCCCCTTTATCCTCCTGCACAGCTTGACTTGATCCTCTGTACAGCTCCGCTTGATTTACTTTTTTGGAAAACAAACAGGCATTTTTTACCTTAGCAACAGCCCGCTTGGTGATTTTTACCTACAGGTAAACCTATAAAAAGGCTCACCAGTAGGTAAAATGAATATCTCCTAAACGTGCACCATTTAGTAGATATTCACACTGGATGCAGCCAGTTACGTCACCGGCACATGCGCTCTGAAGGTCCCGCATACCATGCGGGACCTTCAGAGCTTCAGGTCAGAACCGAGGGCTCCCGCACGCATGCGTGGGAGTGACATCATTGCAGCTCTGGCCAATCACATAGCCAGAGAGCCGGAACCCAGAACAAAGACTGGGGGAAGATGTAGGGATGCCACCTCATCCCTTTAAAACCAAACACATTAATTACACAGGTTCTGGGGCAAATTTAATGCAGGTAAGGCACTAATTGAATTCAATTACCACCTTAATAAGCCACAGAACCTGCGTAATTAATATGTGTTCGGTCTTAAAGTGATGAGGTGGCAACCCTAGGAAGACGTCAGCCCTCTCAGCGGTGACAGCATTCCCCTGGAACGCTTCATTCCAAGGTAAGTATTTCATAATGCGCTAGCTAGCTAGCGATGCATACTAGCGCATTATGCAATTGCCTTACAAGTGTTTTTTTTCTTAAACAGCCACGTTTTTCTAGCCCTTTAAGACAAAGTCTCAAACGAATCACCAGAATTGCTGGAGCTCTGGCTTTTCAGCTGCAATTTCCACCTTGCTATGGGAATATTGACAGCGGGGTAAACAAACCTGTTTGTTTGTTGCTGGAAAAGATTAGTTATTATGTTCTCTCTCCAAAGGCAGTATATAGAGGACCCAAGGAAGGTGCTGGGGAATAGGGAAGGGGGGGTGCTCATTTCTCCTTTTTATTTCCTGAAAGTGGGGAACTTTTGGCCAAGGATTGCTTAAGGCAGGGGTAGGCAACCTCAGCCCTCCAGCTGTCCAGCTGTGGTGAAACTACAAATCCCATTATGCCTTTGCCTCTAGGAGTCATGCCTGTGATTGTCAGGGTCTTGCAATGTCTCATGGGACTTGTAGTTTCAGAAGAGCTGGAGGGTAGACGTTGCCTACCCCTGGCCTAATGCCCTGGTACCCAATCTGTGGCCTGGGGGCCATATGCAGCCCTTCGGTATATCATGTACAGGCCCTGGGACCTCAGTAGCATTGATCTCTGTTAGCCTCATGTAACTTATTCCTAGTTTCATATGGTCTTGTGCAGCCAAATATGTAGCATGTCCACACTCTCTGACCTTCATTTCCTCTATTAGACTCCATTCACACATGATATCGAGCAGTGGTGTCAATAGGGCCGGTGTCATCTGGGGCGGTAAAATTTGGTGTCACACACACCCCCCCCCCCTTCCCCGGGTCACAGAGCAATCTGGGCTAGCGCATCGACACAGTTCTTCCCCCTGTGTAATTCCCCTATTGTAACCCCCCCCTGTGTAATCTTCCTAATGTAACCCCCGTATAATCCCCCTAATGTAACCCCCCCCCCCGTGTATATCTCTCCTCCCTACATTTACAGACCTCAGATCAGTGTAGCTCTGTCCACACAAAATTCCCTCCATCTAGGCTCCTCCTCCTGTTGTGGATAGTGTAGAGGAAGAGCCTAGGCTCCATCGGCTCTGAGGAGTGTAATTGGGATAGGGAGCCGGCACCTCTCCTCGCCTGTCTGTCACAATAATAGGCAATTGCAGTGCCGGTTCCCAGAGGACATGCGGGTGCCAGTCACTGGTCTATGTGACTCCAGAACTGTCTGCCTCACAATTCTTTCTCCTCCTCCCTCCCCGGGAGCTAAGGATACACAGTAACATCAGCAGAGATAATGGAGTGCGCAGGGAAAGGAGGAAGAGGAGAGAGCCGCGGCGCCTCTCTCAAGCCAGTGCCATGCCGGGTGTCACCCTCTGGCAGGTGACATCCGGGTGCGGGTGCTCCCCCCTAGCGATGCCACTGATATTGAGACATGCGGGTGCCAGTCACTGGTCTATGTGACTCCAGAACTGTCTGCCTCACAATTCTTTCTCCTCCTCCCTCCCCGAACATCACGGGGAGCTAAGGATACACAGTAACATCAGCAGAGATAATGGAGTGCGCAGGGAAAGGAGGAAGAGGAGAGAGCCGCGGCGCCTCTCTCAAGCCAGTGCCATGCCGGGTGTCACCCTCTAGCAGGTGACATCCGGGTGCGGGTGCTCCCCCCTAGCGATGCCACTGATATTGAGTGCGACTTTGATTTGACTTCACACTCTCTGGATCGCATCAAAAGTAGTGCAGGCACCTTTTCAAAGTCGCTGTGACTTTAGGTTGCAAAAATTTGAACAGGTGCCATTGAAAAGAATGGGCTGAGACTTGTCATGCGTCTTTGATGTCCAAAATTCAGTGACAAGTCACACAAGTGTGAATTGAGCCTTAGGCCTTCAGTTTTTGACAGCCGTCTCAAGCATTACATATATTGAACATCATGTGCAACCCTATGGTGATGGCAGGGGCTGCATTTGAGGCTCCCGTTAGCTCATAAGTTGAAAACCACTGGCCTAAGGCCTGCAACCTGTTCCACTGATTGCTCCTTCATCGGAAATTTATATAAAGACCAGGTTCATTGCCCAAATGGTACAAGACTTGTGCATCATGTGGGTAGGGAAGGGGATCACCGCTCCAGGTGGATGTGTGTATACAAGACTTTCCTCAGAGCTGGAGCACCAGGTGCAGGCTAAGCCTAAGCATATAGCAATATGAAGCAAAAAGAAAGTTCTGGACAGCCGCACTCCGGAAGATAGCCTTTTTTGTAAAAAAGTCCAAAAAATACAAGACACAGCAGAAAATGGGACAAACGAGCTAACACGTTTCACACTTAACAGTGCTTAGTCATAGCTTCAGCTTCGACTAAGCACTGTTAAGTGTGTCAGATCGTTTTTCCCATTTTCTGCTGTGGCTTGTATTTTTTGGACTTTTTTTTACAATAAAGGCTATATTCCGGAGTGCGGCTGTCCAGAACTTTCTTATTGCTTCATTTTGCATCTTGTGGGTACTCTAGGCAAATGGTTAAATACACATGAAATACATGCAGTATATAAGAGCTGATTTACCTACCAAAGCATTTGTCAATTTGTCCACGCAATCCTGAGGTTTAGTCCTTCAAGAGAGAACAGTCAGGTTGTTGAAGGATGAAACATATCAGGAAAGACTATGGGATTTTATTATGTAGAGTTTTGAGGAAGGAAGAAAAAGAAGGCACGTGACTGAAAATTTTAAATATATAAGGGTGTGAATAAGGTTCAGAAGGGAATTTTTAATATGAAGCTAAGGTCAAGAGCACGGGGACATGATCTCAAACTAGCTGGAGGAAAAGCAAAAAATACCTTGAAAAAAAACTATATTTTATTTTATTTTGTTCAAACCTGTGTGTTTATGTGCGCTTTAAGTTCAGTGTGTTAAAAAAAAAAATCCTTTGATGAGCTTACATTAACCGCTTCCGGACCAGCCACCACAGTAATACTGCATCAGGTTGGCTCCCCTGCGCGAGCCATCGTAGATGTACGTCGGCTCTCAAAGATGCCTGCAGCGTGTCCCCGGAGCCGATACGCGTGCCCAGCGGGCGCGATGACCGTGACAGAGCGAGAACCGGGATCTGTGTGTGTTAACACACAAATCCTGGTTCTCTCGGGGGAGTAGATCGTGGGCTCCTACTAAGTAGGAACACTCATCAGTCTCTTCCTCTAGTAAGTAGGGATGAGCCAAACACCCCCGGTTCGGTTTGCACCAGAATCTGCGAACGGACCGAAATTTCACGCAAACTTTAGAACCCCATTAAAGTCTATAGGACTCAAGCATTCAAAATCAAAAGTGCTAATTTTAAAGGCTAATATGCATGGTATTGTCCTAAAAAGGCTTTGGGGACCCGGGTCCTGCCCCAGGGGACATGTATCAATGCAAAAAAGTTTTAAAAACTACCGTTTTTTCGGGATCAGTGATTTTAATGATGCTTAAAATTGATGCGTGTTTCCCGTGCTTAGAACAGTCCCTGCACAAAATGACATTTTTAAAGGAATAAAAGTCATTTAAAACTGCTTGCGGCTTTAATGTAATGTCGGGTCCCGGCAATATGGAAGAAAATCAGTGAGACAAACGGCATGGGTACCCCCCCCCCCCCCAGTCCATTACCAGGCCCTTTGGGTGTTGCATGGATATTAAGGGGAACCCTGCACCCAAATAAAAAAAGGTAAGGCGTGGGGCCCCCAGGCCCTATTTACTCTGAACAGCAATATATAGGCGGTGCAAACAAGACAGGGACTGTAGGTTTGTTGTTAAGTAGAATCTGTTTGTAATTTTGAACTGGTACATTTTTAAAGTGTAGCTCCAGGCAAAAAATCTATTTTTAAGCTTTTTGGAAAACATAGGGAAGGGTTATCACCCTTGTAACATTTGTTTTGCTGTTTTTGCACCTCTTCAGAAGATTTCACCTCACTTTCTGTCCCAATGACAAATGTTTTTTGAAAATGTGGGTTTTTTAGTGAAACAAGGATTGGTGATAAAGAATCAGTGGAGAGGAGACATGTTTTTCCCATATTAACTCTTACAGGAGAGAATTTCCCTCCCTAGGGGTAGATTTCATCTCACTTCCTGTTGTCTCCTTCCGTTTGCAAGTAGGAGTCGTTTGTAAGTTGGATGTTTGAAAGTAGGGGCCTGCCCTACATACTCTGCATAAATTGGGGCCTTAGGTGTTTTTGTTGCCACAACACTGTAAGCCCTCACAGTTACTCTTGGTGGGCGCAGGAACGGGCCCTGCTGTGAAATATTAGATCAAAAATTGTAATTACATGCCATTGTTAATCAGGGGCAGAAAAATTGGGCCTTTGGTGGTGGTGTTGCTACAACACTGTAAGCCCTCACAATTACTCTTGGTGGGCACAGGAATGGGCCCTGCTGTGAAATATTAGATCAAGAATTGTAATTACATGTCCCTGTTGAACAGGGGCAGAAAAATTGGGCCTTAGGCACTGGTGCCACAACACTGCAAACCCTCACAGATGCTATGGTTGGAGCGAAGGAATGAGCCCTGCTGCAAAGTATTGCATTACAAAATTGTAATTACATGCCCCTGTTAAACAGGGGCTGAAAAATTGGGCCTTAGGCACTGGTGCTGGTGCCACAACACTGCAACCCCTCACAAATACTCTAGTTGAGCGCAGCAACGAACCCTCCTGCAAAATATTGCATCAAAAATTGAAATTACACGCCCCTGTCAAACAGGGCCTGAAAAATTGGGCCTTAGCCACTGGTGGCGGCGCCCAGAACAAAAAATGTTCTTACAAGCTATCAGCATGATCATTCACGAGAAGGAGGATAATCACTCAGCATAACAGTTTAGTCACCTAGCATCAGCAAAGGCAGTCTTGAAGGGATCTGACATTTCAAAAAAAATTATTCGGTTACATCAGCATCAGGTGCTTGGTAGCTGGTGGTGATCCAAGACTGATTCATTTTTATGAAGGTCAGTCGATCGACCGAGTCGGTGGACAGGCGCACCCTGTGATCGGTTACAAAGCCTCCAGCAGCACTGAATTTGCGTTCCAAAAAAACGCTGGATGCAGGACAGGCAAGTAGCTCAATTGCATACTGTGCAAGCTCTGGCCAGTGATCCATCCTCAAGACCTAGTAACCCAGAGGATTTTCAGTGGGAAAGGTGTCCAAGTCAGATCTTGCCCCTAGTTATTCCTGCACCATGTAAAACAGACGCTGGCGATGGTTGCTGGAACCGATCATACCTTGGAGCTGTGGACTAAAAAATTGTCTGAACGCATCGGTCAGACGGCCACCTTCTCCACCGCTCCTTCTTTGACTGACCGAAGCCTCAACAACACGTTGTCCAGGAACAGGAGTTTGTAACCTCCCAGTCTCTGGGAACGCGTTGCACAGACCTTTCTGCAAGGCCTCCCGAAGATGTTTCATCCTCTGCTCCCTCTGCGTCGGCAAGATAAGGTCCGCAACCTTACCCTTGTAATGTGGATCAAGGAGGGTTGCCAGCCAGTATTGATCCCTCTCCTTGATACCACAAATACAAGGATCCTTCCGCAGGCTTTGCAGGATCAGGGACGCCATGCAGCATAGGTTTGCTGAGGCATTCGGTCCAGAGTCTTCTGGGTTTATAAGGACGACATGATCCGCAGCCACCTCCGCCCAGCCATGTACAAGTCCATGGGTTTCCTGGGACTGTAAATGATCCCTTGAAGACTGCTGCTGATGCTGAGTGCCAGGCTCCACCTCCATGCTGACACAATCCTCCTCCTCCTCTTCCTGTGTGATCGGCGGGCACGCAGGAACACCGTCTGGATAAAGGGGGCCTTGAGAGGTAAGGAAGTCCTCCTCTTCCTCCCTCTGTTCTGCCTCAAGTGCCCTGTCCATTATTCCACGCAGCGTGTGCTCCAACAGGTGGACAAGAGGTACAGTGTCACCGATGCATGCACTGTCACTGCTCACCATCCTCGTGTCCTCCTCAAATGGTGACAAGACAGTGCATGCATCCCTGATTATAGCCCACTGGCGCGGGGAAAAAACCAAGGTCCCCTGACCCTATCCTAGTACCATAGTCGCATAGGTACTCATTGATGGCCCTCTGCTGCGTGTGCAGCCGCTGCAGCATGGCCAACTTTGAGTTCCACCTGGTGGGCATGTCACAGATTAGGCGGTTCTTGGGCATGTTAAATTCCTTTTGTAGGTCAGCCAGCCGAGCACTGGCATTATATGACCTGTGGAAATGCACACAGACTTTCCTGGCCTGCCTCAGGACATCCTGTAAGCCCGGGTACCTGCCCAAGAACCGCTGCACCAAGTTAAGGACGTGAGCCAAACAGGGCACATGGGTCAGTTGTCCCTGTCGGAGGGCAGAGAGGAGGTGCCATTGTCGCAAAACCACCATACCTGCCTTAAGCTAGCATGGCGTCAACCACCTCTGAACCTGCCCCTGCAGAGCTGACAGAATCTCTGCCCCAATGTGGCTCCTGTCCCCCAAGCACACCAGCTCAAGCACCGCATGGCATCTTTTTGCCTGCGTGCTTGCATAGCCCCTTGAACGCCTACGGAGCACTGCTGGTTCCGAGGACAAATCAGCACAGGAAGAGGCCATGGAGGAAAAAGAATAGGAGGTAGTGGAGGAGAGAGGTGTGTCAGAATCACCACTAGTAGAATTTTGGAGACATGGTGGCGGAACAACCTCCAACACTACTGCACCCTGTCCTGCATCCTTCCCAGCGGCCAGAAGAGTCACCCAGTGCGCGGTAAAAGATAGATAACTTCCCTGTCCATGCCTGCTGGACCATGAGTCAGCGGTAATATGCACCATACCGCTGACTGCCCTGTCCAGTGAGGCCAAGACATTGCCTTCCACATGCCGGTAGAGAGCCGGAATCGCCTTCCGTGAGAAAAAGTGGTGATTGGGAACCTGCCACTGAGGAACTGCACATTCCACAAACTCACGGAAGGGGGCAGAGTTTACCAACTGAAAAGGCAGCAGTTGAAGTGCTAGCAATTTAGCCAAGCTAGCATTCAACCGCTGGGCATGTGGATGGCTGGGAGTGAACTTCTTTCGGCGGTGCAACAGCGGTGTACCGATAGCAGATTGCCCCCAAGTACTTGGCTGTGACACACCTAATTCTACACCTTCATTCCTCTAAGTGCAGGTCTCAGAGAGGACTGAAGGTATAGTGGGGTTGGAGATCCCCACTGATGAGGAGCAAGGAGAGGTCCTCTTTGTTCTTTGATGTGGGTCTTTTAGGTACGCTTGCCAACAAACTGCATGGCAGGTCGACATATGTCTGGTCAAGCATGTGGTGCCCAAGCAGGTGATGTTTTGGCCATGTGAGATACGCTTGAGACATTTGTTGCAAATAGCAGCGGTGGAATCTGATGCACTCATCTCAAAAAGGGCCCACACCAAAGAACTTATGGAATAACGCGCAGAGACAGCAGCGCCCTGCACAAGCGGAGCTCTGCGTTGTGATGCAGTCGGTGTGCTGCCCTTAAGCTGGCTCCTGGAGGGCATCCTGCCTCGTTGGTGATGTGCCTCCTCCTCCTCTCTCCTATCAGGTCAGTGACCTCATCATCCCCTCCCTCCTCATCACTGGAGCAAACCTGGCAGTATGCTGCAGCTGGGGGAACATGACTGCCAGATTGCTGTCCTTCTTGGCACCCCCTCTCTCTGGGCTCACGTTACTGCCTTCCTCTAGCTGGGTACCATCATCGAAGCTTTCAAAATGCTGGACATTCTCCTGGAGTATGTACCCAACACTGTGGTCAAACAGGGACTCCACAGGAGGACATGGTGGGGCTAGGGAAGAAGTGACTGATGCCATTGAGCGAGGGAAGAGGCCGCGTTGGCAGCTGGTTTGCCAGAAAAAGTACCCTGAGCCTGGCTTGGCCATCCACTCTACCAAGTCTTCCACATGTTGTGGCTCAACACGGCTAGCTGACTAAAAAAAGGACAAGCGTGTCCCGCCTCCACGACCAGCACTGTTGCCTCTAGATACAGAGCCTGCTTGCCCTCTTTTATTGGCTTGTGACTGTCTGCCTCTCCTTGTTGGCCTTCCAGACATGCTAATGGCCTGCAGTAAGATGTAGCTGCACAAAGCTGGGATGTATATATATACTGACACTGCAGCGAGCAGAATCAACTGCCTGCCTGTAGTATTATTAGTATGAGAACACCAGCAATTGTCTTCAGGTAGCTTTAGGTGCACACTGTGCAGAGGACACAGTACACTAACTGTAAATACTGTAGCTGCCTGCCTGTGGTATTAATAGGAGCAGAACAACTGCAATTGTCTTCAGGTAGCTTTAGGTGCACACTGTGCAGAGGGCACAGTACACTAACTGCAAATACTGCAACTGCCTGCAATACTAATAGGATCAGAAGAACACCACCAATTTTCTTCAGGTAGCTTTAGGTGCACACTGTGCAGAGGACGCACTACACTAACTTGTAAATACTGCAGCTGCCTGCGGTACTAATAGGATCAGAAGAACAACAGCAATTGTCTTCAGGTAGCTTTTGGTGCATACTGTGCAGAGGACGCACTACACTAACTGTAAATACTGCAGCTGCCTGCGGTACTAATAGGATCAGAAGAACACCACCAATTTTCTTCAGGTGGCTTTAGGTGCACACTGTGCAGAGGACACAGTACACTAACTATAAATACTGTAGCTGCCTGCCTGTGGTATTAATAGGATCAGAAGAACACCACCAATTTTCTTCAGGTAGCTTTAGGTGCACACTGTGCAGAGGATGCACTACACTAACTGTAAATACTGTAGCTAATAGGACTAATAGGATCAGAAGAACACCAGCAATTTTCTTCAGGTAGCTGTAAATACTATAAAAACACCTGCCTGCCTGTCAGTAGGAAGAGAATAACAGGAACGGATCTAGCTAAACTGAATACAGTGTATATATATATATATATATATATATATATATATATAAAAATATATATATATATATATATATATATATATACACACACACACAACACCTAGGATGCATAGATATACACACAATACACTGTAAGTGCAGCTAACTGACTTGCCTACCTACTCTATCTAACTTAAATCAAATGACACTGTCTCTCTCTCTCAACGCCAGAACACACTACACAAGGCCGACGTGCAGGCGGCCTTATATAGTGTGGGGCGTGTACTAAACCCCGAGCCATAATTGGCCAAAGCCACCCTGGCTTTGGCCAATTACGGCTCTTTGTACAGACGGCGCTGTGATTGGCCAAGCATGTGGGTCATAGTGCATGCTTGGCCAATCATCAGCCAGCAATGCACTGCGTTGCAGCAGTGACTTATGGGCCGTGACGCGCCACTCGAATTTGGCGCGAACGGCCCATATCATTCGTAATTCGACAAACGGTCGAACAGGCGAAGGTCATCCCTACTAGTAAGTCCCATCCCCCCCACAGTTAGAAGACACCTAGAAAACACAGGTAACCCCTTGATAGCCCCTTAGTGTTAACCCCCTCCCTGCCAATGACATTTATACAGTAATCAATGGCTATTTTTAGCTCTGATCACTGTATAAATATCACTTGTCCCAAAAAAGTGTCAAAAGTGTCCGATCTGTCCGCCGCAATGTCGCAGTCACGATAAAAAAAAAATCACTGACCGCCACAAACCAATCAATATACGCTTATTGTGAGTTTTTTTTTACCAAAAATATGTAGAAGAATACATAAATCGGCCAAAATGTTTTTTTTTTTTTTACATTTTGAGGATATTTATTGTAGCAAAAAGAACAAAATATTTAGTTTTTTTCAAAATTGTCGCTCTTTTTTTGTTTATAGTGCAAAAAATAACCACAGAGGTGATAAAATAACACCAAAAGAAAGCTCTATTTGTGGGGAAAAAAAGGACATCAATTTTGTTTGGTTACAATGTCGCACTACAATGCAATTGTCAGTTAAAGAGGCACAGTGTCGTATCGCAAAAAATGGCCTGGTCAGGAAGGGGGTAAATTCTTCCGGGGCTGAAGTGGTTAAAATGCACACTTTATAAATGTTCAATGGTAATGCACCTTAAACGCATGTACAATGCACCTAAAGCATGTCACACAGATGTAAACTTGAGCTTAAGGAGTAGTTTGGTACAGACATCCAGCAGACGTAGTAAGTCTCTAAACAAAATAAAATGTTAAAAAACTGAAGTAAAAAAATTGTTACTTTCTTTTAACATACTGTGCCCAGCCAGTATCCCTGATCACCACCAATCCATCCAGTCATATGATGACACTGTACTGCACTGGTGACAGTATGATTACTTTATAGAGAAAGATCGAAAAGCTTAGCGTACAATCTTTTACAGTAGCATAAAAGATGATCAGATCATGCATACAGTATCTCACAAAAGTGAGTAAACCGCTCACAATTTAAAAAATATTTTATTATATCTTTTCATGTGACAAAACTGAAGAAATTACACTTTGCTACAATGTAAAGTAGTGAGAGTGTACAGCTTGTATAACAATGTAAATTTGCTGTCCCCTCAAAATAACTCAACACACAGCCATTAATGTCTAAACCGCTGGCAACAAAAGGGGGTACCCCTAAGTGAAAATGTCCGAATTGGGCCCAAAGTGTCAATATTTTGTGTGGCCACCCTTATTTTCCAGCACCCTCTATGGCATGGAGTTCATCAGAGCTTTACAGGTTGCCACTGGAGTCCTCTTCCACTCCTCCATGATGACATCACAGAGCTGGTGGATGTTAAGGACCTTGCGCTACTCCACCTTCCGTTTGAGGATGCCCAGGGCCGGATTTGCCACAAGGCCACCGATGCCAGGCCTCGGGGCGGCAGTGGTACAGGGGCGGCGCCACTCCTGCGGCGACTTCGCGGGTACCCCCCATTTCAGGCTGCCCGTTAATGTCCATTAGGGGCACCAGTGCCGGTAGAAAAGATGGCCGCGAGCCGCCCACTACTGCGCATGCGCCGCTCCGAAGCCGGCCGGGCTCGGGAAAGCTCGTATACGTTCGGCCGGGGCGGCGCATGCGCAGTAGCGTGATTGCGCTGCTCAGCGCCATTTTTGAAAAGATGGGTCTCCAACCTGTGTGCCGCTGCGCCTTTGCTGCTGGGCCGCGGAGGAGACCAGTAATGTCAGCGGAGCGGCGGCGGGGGAGAGAGATGACATCTCTCATTGCCCGCACCACTGTTCCGCCCTCCTCCATCTGGTGGCAGCCAGGCAGCGTGGCAAGTGACATCCCCATCTGGTGGCAGCCAGGCAGCGTGGCAAGTGACATCTCCATCTGGTGGCAGCCAGGCAGCGTGGCAAGTGACATCCCCATCTGGTGGCAGCCAGGCAGCGTGGCAAGTGACATCCCCATCTGGTGGCAGGCATAGTGGCAAGTGACATCTCCATCTGGTGGCAGGCATAGTGGCAAGTGACATCTCCATCTGGTGGCAGGCATAGTGGCAAGTGACATCTCCATCTGGTGGCAGGCAGCGTGGCAAGTGACATCTCCATCTGGTGGCAGGCATAGTGGCAAGTGACATCTCCATCTGGTGGCAGCCAGGCAGCGTGGTAAGTGACATCCCCATCTGGTGGCAGGCATAGTGGCAAGTGACATCTCCATCTGGTGGCAGGCATAGTGGCAAGTGACATCTCCATCTGGTGGCAGGCAGCGTGGCAAGTGACATATCCATCTGGTGGCAGGCATAGTGGCAAGTGACATCTCCATCTGGTGGCACCCAGGCAGCGTGGCAAGTGACATCCCCATCTGGTGGCAGGCATAGTGGCAAGTGACATCTCCATCTGGTAGCAGGCAGCGTGGCAAGTTACATCCTCATCTGGTGGCAGGCAGCGTGGCAAGTGACAAGCGGTGGTGGCAAGTGACACGCTCAGGGCTCCCAATGATTCTGCATTATGGTGAGTTGAACTATTTAATTTTATATTACAATGTAATGATAGAAGTAATGCGTTTCAATCATCCTGACACCATACCAACCATGGTGCCGAGGATGATTGATGCACTAACACCAGCCATTGCCCTGAAAAATTGCCCGCGAAAAATCCTTACCCCTTGCGGGGCGGGGGGGGGGGCGTCAATGAAGGACCCGGCCTTGGGGCGGCAAAGGGAGTAAATCCGGGCCTGAGGATGCCCCACAGATGCTCAATAGAGTGTAGGTCTGGAGACATCCTTGGCCAGTCCATCACCTTTACACTCAGCTTCTTTAGCAAGGCAGTGGTCGTCTTAGAGGTGTGTTTGGGGTCGTTATCATGTTGGAATACTGCCCTGCAGCCCAGTCTCCAAAGGGAGGGGATCATGCTCTGCTTCAGTATGTCACATTACATGTTGGCATTCATGGTTCCCTCAATGAACTGTAGCTTCCCAGTGACGGCAACACTCATGCAGCCCCAGACCATGACACTCCCACCACCATGCTTAACTGTAGGCAAGACATACTTGTCTTTGTACTCCTCACCTGGTTGCCACCACACACGCTTGACACCATCTGAACCAATTAAGTTTATCTTGGTCTCATCAGACCACAGGACATGGTTCCAGTAATCCATGTCTTTAGTCTGCTTGTCTTCAGCAAACTGTTTGCGGGCTTTCTTGTGCATCATCTTTAGAAGAGGCTTCCTTCTGGGACAACAGTCATGCAGACCAATTTCATGCAGTGTGCGGCGTATGGTCTGAGCACTGACAGGCTGATCCCCCACCTCTTCAACCTGTGCAGCAATGCTGGCAACACTCGTACATCTATTTCCCAAAGACAACCTCTGGATATGACGTTGAGCATGTGCACTTAACTTCTTTGGGCGACCATGGCGAGGCCTGTTCTGAGTGGAACCTGTCCTGTTAAACCACTGTATGGTCTTGGCCACCATTCTGCAGCTCAGTTTCAGGGTCTTGGCAATCTTCTTATAGCTTAGGCCATCTTTATGTAGAACAACAATTCTTTTTTTCCAGATCCTCAGAGAGTTCTTTGCTATGAGGTGCCATGTTGAACTTCCAGTGACCAGCATGAGAGAGTGAGAGCGATAACACCAAATTTAACACACCTGCTCCCTATTCACACCTGAGACCTTGTAAAACTAACAAGTCACATGACACCAGGGAGGAAAAATGACTAATTGGGCCCAGTTTGGACATTTTCACTTAGGGGTGTACCCCCTTTTGTTGCCAGCGGTTTAGACATTGATGGCTGTGTGTTGAGTTATTTTAAGGGGACAGCAAATTTACACTGTTATACAAGCTGTACACTTACTACTTTACATTGTAGCAAAGTGTCATTTCTTTAGTGTTGTCACATGAAAAGATATAATAAAATATTTACAAAAATGTGAGGGGTCTACTTACTTTCGTGCGTGTATATGTAACTGTGAAACTGCTAAAGAAATGTGGGAAGGATTACAAAGCATGCATGAAAGAGCTAATCTCAGCAATCAACTGTATAGATTAGGAAGTTATACCAAACCAAACTGATGATAGGCAAGGCTATGCAGGATTACATAGGGCACACCTTGGAAATGGTAGAACACCTGAGAGGTATAGGAGAAGAAAGAAAATATTTTCATTTTCAGAAAATTATGAAATGCTTGTTACAGCACTTTATGCAAGTCCAGATGATGAACTGACATTGGAATATGTTAAGGGAAAGTGTGTGGATGAATACAAGAGTAAAACAGAAAGCATTAATAGTGACTGTGCTTCTGTCGCAGAGTCTGTTTAGAGATGAAACAAGAAACACACATAAATGTTTTGTTTGCAAGATACAAGGTCATTTAAAAGCAGATTGCAGAATCTGGAACGCTAAAATGCAAGAAAAAAAAACGAAACTACAAAAGGCCAAAAGTGTGAAGGAAGAAACTGATTTTGCTTCAGATAATGAATATGTTTTTCAATCCAAAAGTTGCACCTCATCTTTGCAGGCATGGTGTGTTGATTGAGGCGCTACGAGTCACATGGCAAATCACAGAAGTTTCTTTATTCACCTTGACCAGCATAAAACAGAAAAATTCACCACAGCTAATAGGCAAATAATAGAATCAGAAGGAATAGGAGAGTTTTCTTTACTGTCCCATTTCCCAGAGTGTCAGCAGAAAGATACCTGTGAAAAATGTCCTCTATGTCCATGCTTTTGAAACTAATCTTTTGTCAGTGAAAAATCTCACAAAACTAGGCAATGCAGTAACCTTCCAAGATGTCAGTTGTGTCATCACAAAAGGGGATCAGTGTGCCTGCGCTAGCAGCCCCACCCCCTGATGTAGACACACACTCACAGCGTGGTGCTAGAAGAATTGAAGGTGTGTGTGCAGTGCAGCAGGCAACAAATTTAATTGGAGGGCACAGGCTAGAGGCTGCAAAATTAGTGAGTGAGTCCACTGTCCAAACACCCCCCCCACACCCCCCACACACACACACACCTTGACAAATGCATATGTCCCTCCCTTGCCTCTGCTGCTCTGTGTCCCTAATAGGTATATCGCCACCTCACCACCTGTTTTAACCTGCTAAATGCTGCATCACCCCCACCACAAAAACATGAATTGCATGCAGCTGTGGGAAATTGATGCACGGACCCTTTTATTTGAATAGATTGTTTTTGGTTGGTGGTGTCCGCCAAATGCAAATGAAGATATACCGTATATACTCGAGTATAAGTCGTCCCGAGTATAAGTCGAGGCCCCTAATTTACCACAAAAAACTGGGAAAAATTTATTGACCCGAGTATAAGTCGAGGGTGAAAAATGCAGAGGGTCAATAATGCCCATCTGCAGCTGCATGCCTCCCTGTGTCCTGTGCAGCCTACCTGTACATGTGTGTGTGTCCTGTACATGTGTGTGTGTCCTGTACATGTGTGTCCTGTACATGTCCTGTGTCCTGTACATGTCCTGTACATGTGTGTGTGTGTGTGTGTCCTGTACATGTGTGTGTGTCCTGTACATGTGTGTGTGTGTGTGTGTGTCCTGTACATGTCCTGTGTCCTGTACATGTGTGTGTGTGTGTGTCCTGTACATGTGTGTGTGTCCTGTACATGTCCTGTACATGTGTGTGTCCTGTACACGTGTGTGTCCTGTACATGTCCTGTGTCCTGTACATGTGTGTGTGTGTGTCCTGTACATGTGTGTGTGTCCTGTACATGTCCTGTACATGTGTGTGTGTGTGTGTCCTGTACATGTGTGTGTGTCCTGTACATGTCCTGTACATGTGTGTGTCCTGTACATGTGTGTGTCCTGTACATGTCCTGTGTCCTGTACATGTGTGTGTGTGTGTCCTGTACATGTGTGTGTGTCCTGTACATGTCCTGTACATGTGTGTGTGTGTGTGTGTGTGTCCTGTACATGTCCTGTGTCCTGTACATGTATGTGTGCATGTGTCCTACCTGTGTCCTGTGCAGCCTCCCTGTGGCGATCTCCATCCTCTCTGTGGCGATCTCCATCTTCAATCGGCGGCCGGCGTGTGATGATACCTTTCGGCGGCCATTCCACAGTTCAAAAGCCGCGCCTCCTCCTCGTCTGTGATAGGCTGACCGCTGACTGCCTATCACGGACATTCTCTCATTCTCATACCACGGACGAGGATGAGAGAATGTCCGTGATAGGCTGTACACTGACAGCTGTTCAGCCTATCACAGATGAGCAGGAGGCGCGGCTTTTGAAAGCTGCAATAGCCGGCGAACACTACGCCGGCCGCCGTCTGCCTGCATGACACGCTGATCATGCAGACAGACGGCAGGTACTCGAGTATAAGTCGAAAGGACACTTTCAGCCCAAAAAAAAGGGCTGAAAAATTCGACTTATACTCGAGTATATACGGTATTTCTTGCCGCAGTCACAAAGTAAAGCATCGTAGCTGCAGTATGTGTACACCCCCAGCTGTTGCCTTGTCAACTAAAGCACTCTTCACACCGGCTGTCCGTTTTTCAGGCAGACCCAATTGACCATCCTTTGCCCTCTATGGAGCGGCGGATGTAAACGTGCATATTTTGTGTCTATATTGTGCATAAGCTGAAATATTCTTCAAAACTTTAGTATTGTTTGCATATTTGTGTTGATTAATCTTTGATTTATGGCATGTTTTCGTATTGTTTCAAATCTATTTTATTGAAACTAAGAAATATATATTCAAATCTATCAACTATTTATACTTTAATTCTTAAATGTAGGTGTGTAAATTGGAGCAGGCTTGTAGGAGCCTCAGTGCATTACTTTGCCCAGGGGCCCATGACGCTATTAAGATGGCCCTGAAGGGGATATCTTACTTGCAAAGGCTAAACATACAGATTAACTGTATCAGCTGAACTGCAACGAGGTGGTTAATACTGCCAATGAGATAAAAACTTTCAAACTACATTCACACATGGCATAGACACCTTGGACACAGAAGTCCTGACATAATAAATAAATTAACTGAGAATGACTATGCAAGTGAAATGAAAATTCCATGAGTCTGTGCAGAGTGTATTGTGCACAGACAATGGAGCTGAATATACAGGTGATAACACACAGGCAATTCTCAGAAAGCATTGTATAATATTTCAAACTACTGTACTATACAACCCATAAATAAATTGGTTTGCAGAAAGAATAAACCATACTCAATGTGAGGGTGGAAGAACCATGCTGTTTGATGCAGATATACCAATCACATACTGAGGGGATGCAATTATGACCACATGCTATCTCCAAAATTGATTACAAGGAAAATCATATGAACTGAAAACTCCATATGAACTGTGGAATGCAAAAGCCTTGAATCTGAACCATCTAAAAAAATTTGGAAGCAAAGCCAATGTGCATATCCCAAAAGAAAAACGTACAAAATGGGATGTTTGTGCAAAGGAAGGTGTACTTGTGGGGCACAGCGAATCTTAAAAGGGGTACAGAATTCTACATCAAGACACAAACAAGGTAACCATCAGTAGAAGTGTAATTGTTGACTTCCGTGTGTTCAACATTTCACGAACAAACACAAACACTTCAAAACTAAGGAAAGTGTCACATTAAAGATAAGCAACAAAGTGACACAGAAATAGAAAATAACGCAGACAATCCAAATGCTGTAAAAGAAGAAACCAGGCAACTAGAGGCTTCAATCAGAAAATCCACCAGAAGCAATAAAGGCACCCCAGCCAAATGTCTGTCCTATGTTGCTCGCGTAGCATTAAAACCAGAGCCAGATTGATGGATTGAGATGCACAGACTTCCAACCCATAAAAAACAAAAGCGGAGCAGATGATTTGACAAAACCTCATACAAGAAACAGATTTATAGAACTTAGATCCAAAATGGGACTAATGTAATGAGTAAATGTTGGGTGGGGGTGTTGGAATACATTGTTCATGTATTTTTGTGCAACAACTATCAGTATAAGTATCAGTAGAGATGTATTCTTCAACCAGTAGATGGCAGTGTTTTTAAGTTTGTAGCTGCATCTATGACTATACTTTATGTATTTTCTCCATATAATAAAATTCTTGTTTCCAGTTAAACAGCAAAGCCCATGTGGATTGTGCACTGTTCTGTAGGGCTATATACAGAATTACTAACAAGAACTACGGACATTTTTTTTTTAAATTATGGGTAGAGTAGAGGAGGGTTTTTTTTGTGGGATTTACTTTCACTTCCTGTCCCATAGCAAAAACAGGAAGTGAGAGAAAATCCCTGCAAATTAAGGGAATCCTTTGGGGACCCCGGGTCACCAGAACTAGTATCTACGTATCTACATTGGAAGATTTCCCCTCTATTACGTTTCTGGGGACAACCCAATTTTGGATTTTCTTATACTTTCAATGATAATGGTAAGGAGGACAAATAGAGAGGGCAATACTATCTTTAGTTACACTTTAATGCTATTTATTTCTAAAAAAAGATTGTTGTTCTATTAACAGCTCGCTGATCGCACCAATGTTCCGCAAGCTGTAGATACAGTATGAACATTTCAGGGGTTCTCCGAGACCTCAAACTTTTTGCCAAGGGTTCTTCCAAGGTAAAAAGGTTGAGAAGCTCTGCTGTAATACAATCAAGGGAAATTATATGCAATGTAAAGCAAAAAATATTCATAAATAATAAGATAAACAGCAGGGGGGAGAGAAAATGCATTGTTTATATCAGGTTACAAGCTAGAAAAAAACACTATAGAAAGCTTTTTGAATAGTTTTTCATAAAATGCTAGCTCCCCAGCTTTTAAATAGCTAAAATAGCTGTGCCAATCTTCTGTGTATCCTTAATATTTTGGTAAGTAAATATTTTGGTTTTGATGCAAACACTTATTAGTGCATAGAAAATGGGATGATTTCAGCCCATTTACACAGAGATTTTAGAGTAGACACTTGTGTAATAGAATCAGAGGCGGCTCTAGGCTTTGTGAGGCCTTAGGCAAAACTTACACATGAGGCCCCACGGACTGGGACGCTCCATGATGAGGCCGCTATTCCTCAGGCTGCGGGCAGTATCTGTTTTGTCCGTCAGCTCCTAAACCACAGAGTCCCAGTGGGGGTAGGCGGAGCCGCCGGCATCCACTTCAGTGATTGAGAACAGGCAAATTAAGCGGCCGTGAGGCCCCTGTGAGTGCGAAGCCTTAGGCGACCGCCTAATTTGCCTAAGTAGAGAGCCGCCTCTGAATAGAATGTATAGTATAGCATAGCATAGCATAGCATAGTATAGTATAGTATAGTATAGTATAGTATAGTATAGTATAGTATAGTATAGTATAGATACAGCGCCTCATCACCTGTAATCCCAGTATAAGGTTTGTAATATAATTTGTAGTGACAAAACAAATTATTGATACAGTATGAGATTAGAGTTTACAATCAGAAAGCAAGTCCTGTAAGTAACTAAGAAACAGTCCATTTACTGGATATACATTTGTAAGCAGGCATTATCGACTAAACAAAATATCTGAGATTAGAAAAAACTAGGATTTCCTAGGAGGGAACCTCGGAACAGAGTGGATTCACTGCCTGTGAAATGAATGAGTAATTCAATCAAAGTAATTGGGAACAGATGGACTACTGCAGGCAGCATATAACATTAACTATAAGTATATAGATGCACACCAGTATGAAAATAGTACAAGCTTTATGTAATAAAAGATTAATAACGATACATAGTGTACATCCAATGTACGGACAGGTATCATCAGCAAAGGGCCCAACAAGAGTCCTGGTGGAATTCTGCACATACCCTGTTTCCCTGAAAATAAGACCTAGCGTGATTGTCAGTGATGGCTGCAATATAAGCCCTACCCTCCAAATAAGCCCTAGTTAAAGTCCTTGTAGGTCATTTTCAGGGTAGGGCTTATTTTTGGGGGAAACAGGGTAGGGCTTATTTGGGGGGTAGGGCTTATATTGCAGCCATCACCGACAATCACGCTAGGTCTTATTTATGGAGAAATAGGGTATATCTGATTATAAATATTTAATAATAGCGATACATCCAGATGAATGTTGCAGCAAAGTTCAGTTGCAGGGGCAACTGAGGATGATTGCAGTGCGGCATCTGTCTTGGTGTCTGAGACCTGAAGACAAGATCTGCGATGATGGTGAGACCCTCCAGCTGTTGTCCAACCAGCCTGTAATGCAGCTTTTCACCAGCAGAAACTATGGTGTGGCACTGGAACTCAAAGTCAGCCTACTCTCCATCTTAGTCTCTAGTCTAATCTTTCATACAACCAAACCTCTGACTAACAAGTGGTCAGCGGATGCCTAACCTGACTCTAGCTTATGCTGGTTAATGAGCCCTGAGCTAAGCCTAGCTATAGCATCCCAGACCAGAAGGGACAGGGTTAAAGGGGTTCTAAAGGCTCAAGGTTTTTACCTTCGGTGCATTCTATGCATAAAGGAGTGCAGCAACAGGATAGGAAGTGCAGGGAAATCTCCCCATCAATACACACACAGCAAGATAATATTAACATGACAGGAGACTTTGACCTTTCCCTACTCTATCCAAAACTAATAAAAGTTTTGAGTTCCAGCTGGCTATTTTATTAAAGGAAGATTATTTTGCATCTTGGTGTGTGACATTCCTGTTGCTGACACAAGTAATAATTATTTTGGCTATTATGCACTTTAACCAGCTTGTTAGTGCTCAAAATGGACAATCCCTTATAAATGAGAATTTATATTATGTAGGAGCAGGGGCATTTATGAAT
The DNA here is from genome assembly GCA_037952925.1 of Lithobates clamitans. Lineage (NCBI taxonomy): Eukaryota > Metazoa > Chordata > Amphibia > Anura > Ranidae > Lithobates > Lithobates clamitans. The sequence continues at coordinate 3,694,099 of JBBGZY010000179.1, read as the reverse complement.
GCAAAGGGCCTGTGTATAAGATCCTACGTTGGGCCCCCTTCAAGAAAAGAAAAACTGAAACATCATTTACACTGGCCTTTGTGGTGCTCTCACAAATGCCATTGTGAATGAAGCCTTCTCTGGGCTATGAGCAGGTTGTAGTGCCACCTATACAGAAGGTCAGAACATACACTATAATTGCAAACAGAAAATAAAAGTGCACACTTTCATCTTATTCTCAACATATCCCTAGCTATACCTTTCCACTTACCCGATGGCAGCTACAGCGTGTCCCCTGGTACAGCAGTTCTACTACTGTCCAATCACAGCACAAAGTCATGCATACCATGTTGCCATAATAGAGCAGAAGACAATAACAGAGAGCCCTGTTCACAGTCCACCCCTCCACTGTTTGTTGCTTCACTGTCTCGTTATAGAATACATATGAGTTATTGGTAACACATTGAGTGATGTGCTTCTGTTGCCTAGGCAGAGAAGCACTTCCCGAACTAAATCCCCAGTGTGTGTTGGGACCCATGTGCAGTGCACCCACTGCACACATTAATGCTAGTGTTTAAAATTATACAATGATGTATAAGCATTTAACAACACATAAGCTGATTACAGTATTTAGCAATACAACCGAACAATCTATTTAGTTTGCCAGATTAACAAATTCTACATGCATATGGTATATGTGTAAGGGGGAAGGGCAGTGACGGTCATGGAGCAGTCCAGTGGTGTACCACCTGGTCACTAAACTTTACATTTGAGGTAACACTTTACCCTAAGGTATGCTCCCCAATGCCCGGGACCAGGAGGGAGACGCAGTCATGTGAAGAATCAAACATTAAGGTGGCGTCCCACATCAAGTTGAGTCCATGTGTGCAGAACCCAAAGTATAGAGTTCCTCCATAAGCTGCTTCGTCCCATGTCCTACACACTTGTACTGATGTATGTGTTGCATTCAGAAGGACAGGCTGGACCCAGTGGCGTAAATATCAGGGTCGCAGCAGTTGCACTTGCTGCTGTGGGCCCCCCCCAAGACCCGGCATCTCCCCCTGCACCTCTGGCTGTCCATTTAGTATGCAGTGGGGGAAGGTGGGAGGTGGTGATCAGCAGCCCTATGGTGCCCGCGGGCCGCAGGATCTCCCCTGGGGTTAGTAGTTCTCTTCCTGAGTGTATACAGTGGAAAGGGGAGGGGCCTCTGACCAGAGCATGTATCGGCTTCACTCTTCAATGAGTCGCTCTGCTTGTACACTCTTGCTGATACATGCCCGGGTCAGAGGCCCCTCCCCTCTCCACTGTATACATTCAGGAAAAGAACTACTAGCCCCAGGGAGATGAGGTGAGGGAGGGGGGGTACAGAGATGTGCTGGGGGTTGGAGGTGTACAGCAGAGACCAGCCAGGTACAGGGGAACCTCTGGAGGGGGGCTGTCTGGGGACCCTAATGTAAGGGGGGGGCTCTCTGGGGACCCTGGTGTAAGGGGAGGCTCACCAGGGACCCTGATGTAAGTGGGGGATCTCTGTGGACCCTGATATAAGGAGGATCCACACTTAGATATGTAACGATAGAGATAGAGATACACACACATACACACACACACACAGTATCTCACAAAAGTGAGTACACCCCTCACATTTTTCTAAATATTTTATCATATCTTTTCATGTGACAGCACTGAAGAAATGAAACTTTGCTATAATGTAAAGTAGTGAGTGTACAGCTTGTATAACAGTGTAAATTTCCTGTCCCCTCAAAACAACACACAGCCATTAATGTCTAAACCGCTGGAAACAAAAGCGAGTACACCCCTAAGTGAAAAGGTCCAAATTGGGCCCAATTCGCTGTTTTCCCTCCCCGATGTCATGTGACTCGTTAGTGTTACAAGGTCTCAGGTGTGAATGGGGAGCTGGTGTGTTAAATTTGGTGTTATCGCTCTCACTCTCTCATACTGATCACTGGAAGTTCAACATGGAACCTAGTGGCAAATAACTCTCTGAAGAACTAAAAAAAAGAATTGTTGCTCTACGTAAAGATGGTCTAGGCTAGAAGAAGATTGCCAAGACCCAGAAACTGAGCTGCAGCACGGTGGCCAAGATCATACAGTGGTTTAACAGGACAAGTTCCACTCCGAACAGTCCTCGCCATGGTCAACCAATGAAGTTGAGTGCACATGCTCAGTGTCGTATTCAGAGGTTGTCTTTGGGAAATAGACGTATGAGTGCTGCCAGCATTGCTGCAGAGGTTGAAGGGGTGGGGGTGGGGGGGCAGCCTGTCAGTGCTCAGACAATATGCCACACACTGCATCAAATGGGTCTGCAGTCTGCATGGCTGTCATCCCAGAAGGAATCCTCTTCTAAAGATGATGCACAAGAAAGCAAAGAGTTTGCTGAAGACAAGCAAACTAAGGACATGGATTATTGGAACCATGTCCCGTGGTCTGATGAGACCAAAATAAACGTATTTGGTTCAGATGATGTCAAGCGTGTGTGGAGCAACCAGGTGAAGAGTACAAAGACAAGTGCGTCTTGCCTACAGTTAAACATGGTGGTGGGAGAGTCATGGTCTGGGGCTGCATGAGTGCTGCCGGCACTGGGAAGCTACAGTTCATTGAGGGAACCATGAATGTCAACATGTACTGTGACATACTGAAGCAGAGCATGATCCCCTCCCTTCAGAGACTGGTCCGCAGGGCAGTATTCCAACATGATAATGACCCCAAACACACCTCCAAGATGACCACTGCCTTGCTTAATAAGCTGAGGGTAAAGGTAATGGACTGGCCAAGCATGTCTCCAGACCTAAACTCTATTGAGCATCTGTGGGGCATCCTCAAATGGAAGGTGGAGGAGTGCAAGGTCTCTAACATCCACCAGCTCAATGATGTCGTCATGAAGGAGTGGAAGAGGACTCCAGTCGCAACCTGTGAAGCTCTGGTGAACTCCATGCCCAAGAGCGTTAAGGTAGTGCTGGAAAATAATGGTGGCCACACAAAATATTGACACTTTGGGCCCAATTTGGACATTTTCACTTAAGAGTGTACTCACTTTTGTTGCCAGCGGTTTAGACATTAATGGCTGTATGATGAATTATTTTGAGGAGACAGCAAATTTACATTGTTATACAAGCTGTACACTCGCTGCTTTACATTGTGCCACAGGATGCCTAGGATCCATTTTGCCTTTTTATCCATTTTGCTTTTGTAATGCCTACCTGAAAAAAAAAATGTGTAAATTCTTCTGTCATCCAGGAACCTTCCACAGATTAAAGCCTTGTACACACGGTCAGATTATTGGACGAATTTTATCCAGTTTTTTTGTTTGATGCTAGTCTCAAAACAAAAGTGAAGAGGGTACTCACCATCAGAAAATATTCTGATGACAGAATTCAACGTCAGAAGTGACGTAATGTGTTACATTGTTACATAGTTAGTAAGGTTGAATAAAGACACCAGGCCATCCAGTTCAACCGTAGTGAGTGTGGGTGCGCGTCTACAATTGTCCCTATACCTGTACATTGCGCCTCATTAAGATGCTCATCTATTATATTATTACATCGCACACTCACATCAGTCCCTACCCTCAAGGATCCCACAATCCATGGTCCCAAACTCACATTCATTTACTAGGGCTAATTTTGGACAGAAGCCAATTAACCTACCAGCATGTCTTTGGAATGTGGGAGGAAACTGGAGTACCCAGAGGAAACCCATGCAGGCACAGAGAGAACATGCAAACTCCAGTCAGGTAGTGTCATGGTTGGGATTTGAACCAGCAACCCTTTTTACTGCTAGGCTAGAGTGCTACCCACTACACCATTGTGCCACCCAAATTGAATTGTTTTGTATTTGTTCTTTCATTTCTGCGCATGCCTAGTCTTGCTCTTCAGATTTATTTTGTCAGAAAACCATACTAATGAAAAGAAAATCGGACGTTGTGGTCACAGCAGACAAAAATTTTCAAGCCTGCACATCCAGCTTTTTTCTGCTGAAAATTCGTAATCAGCTGTCAAAAGCAGCATATTTAATGATCAGAAAATCGGCAGATCGTTCATTGGACAAAATTTATCTTCAGATTTTCTGACCGTGTGTATCGGCCTTAAGAGAAGACTCAATCATGAAAGGGACTTTAATTGTGTGAAAAAAAAATAGTATTATACATCAAATACCGTATTTATCGGCGTATAACACGTGCCGGCGTATAACACGCACCCCAAGTTTAGGAGAGAATTTTAAGGAAAAAAACTTTTAGGAGGGAAGTTTAAGGAAAAGAAACTTACATTAAAATGCCCATCAATGCAGCCTCATCAGTGTTCATCTGCAGCCTTGTTAGTGTCATTGCAGCCTTTTCAGTGTCAGTGCAGCCTTGTCAGTGCAGCTTTGCCCCAGTGCAGCCTTGTCAGTGCAGCTTTGCCCCAGTGCAGTCTTGTCAGTGCAGCCTTGCCCCAGTGCAGCCTTGTCAGTGCAGTCATGTCAGTGCAGCCTTTCCCCAGTGCAGCCTTGCCTCAGTGCAGCCTTGCCTCAGTGCAGCCTTGTCCCCAGTGCAGTCTTGTCCCCAGTGCAGCCTTGTCCCCAGTGCAGCCTTGTCCCCAGTGTCCATGCCTACCACCTGCCGCCGCCGCCGCCGACATACACATGCTAGTAGTTTTAAATATGGCACCGCGGAGTTCGGAGGGACTCGGCGCCTGCGGAACTGAATGAACGCCGCCGAGATACACATAGTCGAGTGCATTCGGCTCCTTCCGGCGCCGCTCACAGTCCCGCCCAGTCCCGCTCTATGATGGACATAACACAGGTCCAGGTCCAGTGGCAGGACTGGGCGTGACTGTGAGCGGTGCCGGAAAGAGCCGAATACACTCGACTATGTGTATCTCGGCTCTGTGATTTCGGCGGCGCTCGTTCAGCACCGCCGAGTCCCTCCGAACTCCGCGGCACCATATTTAAAACTAATCGCTATGTGAATGTCGGCGGCGATCGCCGCCGATAGCTTACAATTAGCGGGGATCGGCGTATAACACGCACCCACGACTTTCCCCTGCTTTTAAGGGGAAAAAAGTGCGTGTTATACGCCGATAAATACGGTATATAAAAGACACAAAATATTTATTACAAAATATTAAAAGAACATGTATGCAATTGACTGTGTCATCAAACATTTAGATTTTGTTTCAATTGTATACAATCATCATTGCGTAGAAGTGTGATAGATTAACGCATTTTGCATAACTTGCTTCTTTAGTATCCACGCTCACATATAGGCAGTAGCGCGTCACGGCCCATGATTCGCTGAGGCATCGCAGTGCATTGCTGGCTGATGATTGGCCAAGCATGCACTATGACCCGCATGCTTGGCCATATATGTCTGTATAGAGAGCCGTAATTGTCCAAAGCCAGGGTGGCTTTGGCCAATTATGGCTCAGGGGCTTTAGTACACGCCCTACACTATATAAGGCCGCCTGGGTGGCGGCCTTGTGTAGTGTGTTGCGGCAGCGGAGAGATAGACAGAGAGACAGTGTCATTTGATTTAAGTTAGATAGAGTAGGCAGGGGAGTCAGTTAGCTGCACTTACAGTGTATTGTGTATATATATATATATATATATATATATATATATATATATATATATATATATATATATATATATATATATATATATATACACATCCTAGGTGTTGTGTATATATATATATATATATATATATATATATATATATATATATATATATATATATATATATATATATATATATATACACTGTATTCAGTTTAGCTAGATCTGTTCCTGTTATTCTCTTCCTACAGACAGACAGGCAGGTGTTTTTACAGTATTTACAGCTACTTGAAGAAAATTGCTGGTGTTCTTCTGATCCTATTATTCCTATTAGCTACAGTATTTACAGTTAGTGTAGTGCGTCCTGTGCACAGTGTGCACCTAAAGCTACCTGAAGAAAATTGGTGGTGTTCTTCTGATCCTATTAGTTCCGCAGGCAGCTGTAGTATTTACAATTTAGTGTAGTGCGTCCTCTTCACAGTGTGCACCTAAAGCTACCTGAAGAAAATTGGTGGTGTTCTCCTGATCCTATTAGTACAGTACCGCAGGCAGCTGCAGTATTTACAAGTTAGTGTAGTGCGTCCTCTGCACAGTGTGCACCTAAAGCTACCTGAAAAAAATTGGTGGTGTTCTTCTGATCCTATTAGTATCGCAGGCAGCTGTAGTATTTACAAGTTAGTGTAGTGCGTCCTCTGCACAGTGTGCACCTAAAGCTACCTGAAGAAAATTGGTGGTGTTCGTCTGATCCTATTAGTACAGTACCACAGGCAGCTGCAGTATTTACAAATTAGTGTAGTGCGTCCTCTGCACAGTGTGCACCTAAAGCTACCTGAAGAAAATTGGTAGTGTTCTTCTGATCCTATTAGTATCGCAGGCAGCTGTAGTATTTACAAGTTAGTGTAGTGCGTCCTCTGCACAATGTGCACCTAAAGCTACCTGAAGAAAATTAGTGGTGTTCTTCTGATCCTATTAGTACAGTACCGCAGGCAGCTGCAGTATTTACAAATTAGTGTAGTGCGTCCTCTGCACAGTGTGCACCTAAAGCTACCTGAAGAAAATTGGTGGTGTTCTTCTGATCCTATTAGTACCGCGGGCAGCTGTAGTATTTACAAGTTAGTGTAGTGCGTCCTCTGCACAGTGTGCACCTAAAGCTACCTGAAGAAAATTGGTGCTGTTCTTCTGATCCTATTAGTACAATGCCGCAGGCAGCTGCAGTATTTACAAGTTAGTGTAGTGCGTCCTCTGCACGGTGTGCACCTAAAGCTACCTGAAGAAAATTGCTGTTGTTCTGCTTCTATTAAATACCACAGGCAGGCAGCTACAGTATTTACAAGTTAGTGTAGTGCGTCCTCTACACAGTGTGCACCTAAAGCTACCGGGAGAAAATTGGTGGTGTTCTTCTGATCCTATTAGTACAGTACCGCAGGCAGCTGCAGTATTTACAAGTTAGTGTAGTGCATCCTCTGCACGGTGTGCGCCTAATGCTACCTGAACAAAATTGGTGGTGTTCTTCTGATCCTATTAGTATCGCAGGTAGCTGTAATAATTATAAGTTAGTGTAGTGTGTCCTCTGCACAATGTGCACCTAAAGCTACCTGAAGAAAATTGGTGGTGTTCTTCTGATCCTATTAGTACAGTACCGCAGGCAGCTGCAGTATTTACAAGTTAGTGTAGTGCATCCTCTGCACAGTGTGCACCTAAAGCTACCTGAAGACAATTGCTGTTGTTCTGCTCCTATTAATACCACAGGCAGGCAGCTACAGTATTTACAGTTAGTGTACTGTGTCCTCTGCACAGTGTTCACCTAAAGCTACCTGGAGACAATTGCTGTTGTTCTGCTCCTATTAATACCACAGCCAGGCAGCTACAGTATTTACAGTTAGCGTACTGTGTCCTCTGCACAGTGTGCACCTAAAGCTACCTGAAGAAATTTGGTGGTGTTCTTCTGATCCTATATTAATACCACAGGCAGGCAGCTACAGTATTTACAGTTAGTGTACTGTGTCCTCTGCACAGTGTGCACCTAAAGCTACCTGAAGACAATTGCTGGTGTTCTCATACTAATAATACTACAGGCAGGCAGTTGATTCTGCTAGCTGCAATATCAGTATATATATATACATCACAGCTTTGCAGGCCATTAGTATGTCTGGAAGGCCAACAAGGAGAGGCAGACAGTCAAAAGCCAATAAAAGAGGTTAAGCAGGCTCTGTGTCTAGAGGCAACAGTGCTGGTTATGGAGACGGTGCATCCTCATCAGCACGTGGCCGTGGGACACGCTTGTCCTTTTTTTCGGCAGCTGGCCGCGTTGAGCCGCAACATGCGGAAGACTTGGTAAAGTGGATGACCAAGCCGTCCTCATCCTCCTCATCCTCTCTTACCCAGGCTCAGGGTACTTTGTCTGGCAAAGCAGCTGCCAATGCGGCCTCTTCTCTCGGCTCAATGTCATCAGTCGCTCCTTCCCTAGCCCCACCATGTCCTCCTGAGGAGTCCTCCGAACTGTTTGACCACAGTGTTGGGTACATGCTCCAGGATGATGCCCAGTGTTTTGAAGGCTCCGATGATGGTACCCAGCTAGAGGAAGGCAGTAACGTGAGCCCAAAGAGCGTCGGTGCCCAAGAAGGACAGCAATCTGGCAGTCATGTTCCCCCAGCTGCAGCATACTGCCAGCTTTGCTCCAGTGATGAGGAGGGAGGGGATGATGAGGTCACTGACTCCACGTGGGTGCCTGATAGGAGAGAGGCACCCACGTGAGGCAGGATGCCCTCCAGGGGTCAGCTTAAGGGCAGCACACTGACTGCATCACACCGCAGAGCTCCGCATGTGCAGGGCGCTGCTGTCTCTGCACGTTATTCCGAAAATTCTTTGGTGTGGGCCTTTTTTGAGACGAGTGCATCAGTTCCCACCGCTGCTATTTGCAACATATGTCTCAAGCGTATCTCGCGTGGCCAAAACATCTCCCGCTTGGGCACCACATGCTCGACCAGACATATGTCGACCTGCCATGCAGTTCATTGGCAAGCGCACCTAAAAGACCCACACCAAAGAACAAAGAGGACCTCTCCTTGCTCCTCATCAGCTGGGATCTCCAACCCCACTATACCTTCAGTCCTCTCTGAGACCTGCATTGAGAGGAATGAAGGTGTAGAATTAGGTGTGTCACAGCCAAGTACTTGGGCGAAATCTGCTATCGGTACACCGACATCAGATTGTATTAGGCAAATTTCCCTGCCAAAGCTGCTGCACCGCCGAAAGAAGTTAACTCCCAGCCATCCACATGCCCAGCGGTTGAATGCTAGCTTGGCTAAATTGCTAGCATTTCAACTGCTGCCTTTTCAGTTGGTAGACTCTGCCCCCTTCCGTGAGTTTGTGGAATGTGCGGTTCCTCAGTGGCAGGTTCCCAAACGCCACTTTTTCTCACAGAGGGCGATTCCGGCTCTCTATCGGCATGTGGAAGGCAATGTCTTGGCCTCGCTGGACAGGGCGGTCAGCGGTAAGGTGCATATTACCGCTGACTCATGGTCCAGCAGGCATGGACCGGGACGTTACCTATCTTTCACCGCGCATTGGGTGACTCTTCTGGCAGCTGGGAAGGATGCAGGACAGGGTGCAGTAGTGTTGGAGATTGTTCCGCCACCATGCCTCCAAAATACTACTAGTGGTGATTCTACCTCTCTTCTCCACCCCTCCTCTACTTCTTCCTCCATGGCCTCTTCCTGTGCTGATTTGTCTTTGGAACCAGCGGTGCTCCGTAGGCGTTCAAGGGGCTAAGCAAGCACGCAGGCAAAAAGATGCCATGCGGTGCTTGAGCTGGTGTACTTGGGGGACAGGAGCCACACTGGGGCAGAGATTCTGTCAGCTCTGCAGGGGCAGGATCAGAGGTGGCTGATGCCATGCCAGCTTAAGGCAGGTATGGTGGTTTGCGACAATGGCAACAACCTCCTCTCCGCCCTCCGACAGGGACAACTGACCCATGTGCCCTGTTTGGCTCACGTACTTAACTTGGTGGGCTTACAGGATGTCCTTAGGCAGGCCAGGGAAGTCTGTGTGCATTTCCGCAGGTCATATAATGCCAGTGCTCGGCTGGCTGACCTCCAAAGGGAATTTACCTGCCCAATAACCGCCTAATCTGTGACATGCCCACCAGGTGGAACTCAACGTTGGCCATGCTGCAGTGGCTGCACACGCAGCAGAGGGCCATCCATGAGTACCTGTGCGACTATGGCACCAGGACAGGGTCAGGGGAGCTTGGTTTTTTCCCCACGCCAGTGGGCCATGATCAGGGATGCATGCACTGTCCTGTCACCATTTGAGGAGGCCACGAGGCTAGTGAGCAGCGACAGTGCATGCATCAGTGACACTGTCCCCCTTGTCTACCTGTTGGAGCACACGCTGCGTGGAATAATGGACAGGGCACTTGATGCAGAACAGGGGCAGGAAGAGGAGGACTTCCTTAGCTCTCAAGGCCCCCTTTATCCAGACAATGTTCCTGCGTGCCCACCGATCACACAGGAAAAGGATGAGGAGGAGGAAGAGGAGGATTGTGTCAGCATGGAGGTGGAGCCTGGCACTCAGCATCAGTAGCAGTCTTTAAGGGATTATTTACAGTAACAAGAAACCCATGGACTTGTACGTGGCTGGGAGGAGGTGGCTGCGGATCATGTCATCCTTAGTGACCCAGTGGACTCCGGACCGAATGCCTCAGCAAACCCACGCTGCATGGCCTCCCTGATCCTGCAAAGCCTGTGGAAGGATCCTCGTATTCGTGGTATCAAGGAGAGGGATCAATACTGGCTGGCAACCCTCCTTGATCCACGTTACAAGGGTAAGGTTGCGGACCTTATCTTGCCATCGCAGAGGGAGCAGGGGATGAAACATCTTCGGGAGGCCTTGCAGAACGGTCTGTGCAACGCGTTTCCAGAGACTGGGAGGTTACAAACTCCTGTTCCTGGGCAACGTGTTGCTGATGCTTCGGTCAGTCAAAGAAGGAGCGGTGGAGAAGGTGGCCACCTAACAGATGCGTTCAGACAATTTTTTAGTCCGCAGCCCCAATGTATGATCGGTTCCAGCAACCATTTCCAGCGTCTGTTTTACATGGTGCAGGAATACCTAGGGGCAAGATCTGACTTTCCCACTGAAAATCCTCTGGGTTACTGGGTCTTGAGGATGGATCACTGGCCAGAGTTTGCACAGTATGCAATTGAGCTACTGGCCTGTCCTGCATCCAGCGTTCTTTCGGAACGCACATTCAGTGCTGCTGGAGGCTTTGTAACTGATCACAGGGTGTGCCTGTCTACCGACTCGGTCGATCGACTGACCTTCATAAAAATGAATCAGTCTTGGATCACCACCAGCTACCAAGCACCTGATGTTGATGTAGCCGAATAATTTGTTTTAAAATGTCAGATCCCTTCAAGACTGCCTTTGCTGATACTGAGTGACTATCCTGTTATGCTGAGTTACTATCCTCTTCCTCCTCAATGATCATGCTGATAGCTTGTAAGAATATTTTTGGTTCTGGGCCCAATTTTTCAGCCCCTATTTAACAGGAGCGTGTAATTACAATTTTTGATGCAATATTTTGCAAGGTGGGGTTCGTTGCTGAGCTCAACTAGAGTATTTGTGAGGGGTTGCAGTGTTGTGGCACCAGCACCAGTGCCTAAGGCCCAATTTTTCAGCCCCTGTTTAGCAGGGACGTGCAATTACAATTTTTGATGCAATACTATGCAGCAGGGCTCATTCCTGCACTCCAACTAGAGTATCTGTGAGGGGTTGCAGTGTTGTGGCACCAGTGCCTAAGGCCCAATTTTTCTGCCCCTATTCAACAAGGACATGTAATTACAATTCTTGATCTAATATTTCACAGCAGGGCCCATTTCTGCGTCCACCAAGAGTTACTGTGAGGGCTTACAGTGTTGTGGCAACACCAACACCTAAAGCCCCAATTTCTGCAGTATATAGGGCAGGCCCCTACTTTCAAACATCCAACTTACAAACGACTCCTACTTGCAAACGGAAGGAGACAACAGGAAGTGAGATGAAATCTACCCCTAGGAAGGGAAATTCTCTCCTGTAAGAGTTAATATGGGAAAAACGTGTCTCCTCTCCACTGATGCTTTATCACCAATCCTTGTTTCACTAAAAACCCCAAATTGTCAAAAAACATTTGTCATTGGGATAGAAAGTGAGGTGAAATCTTATGAAGAGGTGCACAGACAGCAAAACAAATGTCACAGGGGTGATAACCCTTCCCTATGTTTTCCAAAAAGCTTAAAAATAGATTTTTTGGCTGGAGCTACACTTTAAAAATGTACCAGTTCAAAATTACAAACAGATTCTACTTAACCTACAGTCCCTGTCTTGTTTGCATCGCCTGTATACTGCTGTTCAGAGTATATAGGGCCTGGGGGCCCCACGCCTTTCCTTTTTTTAATTTGAGTGCGGGGTTCCCCTTAATATCCATACAAGACCCAAAGGGCCTGGTAATGGACTGGGTGTCCTGAAAAGGTTCACCTGTTGGTGGCGCTATCGGTCTCTTGGATCGCAGTACCATTGTCCACCAGCGGGTGTCTCCCAACACCTAGGACCTGTAATAAGAGGACTCTCCTGCTGGTGGCACTGTTGCATCCTTGGGCCGTAGTACCGGTGTCCACCAGCGGGTGTGTTCCGGCAGTGTGGAGCAGACAGCACCCTCTGCGCTCAGGTGTAACGTGAGGTCAATTACTGCAGTCTTATAAATGCCCTCACATGCTTGCCTTGGTATCTTTCTCCCTGTGCCCTGACCTCGCTGCTTGTATCCTGACCTTGAGCCTGTTTCTGATCTGATCTGATCCGATCCAATCCCTATCTGATCCCTATCCCGAACCCATCCTGGACCTATCCCTCCTGTGTCCTGATTTCCTTGTATCCCTGCCCTGCAGCCTATCCATCCATCCTCTCCCTGTCCTGTTGGTTTCCCATCCTTACCCATCTGCTGACCTCCCTGTGTATGACCTCGGCCTCGCTTGTTTACGATTCCGGTATCTCCAGTTATTTGTATATATTATTTGTAGTTTGTGGGTCTGTGGTTGGTTTTGCACTGTTTATATTTCACTTATTTGTCACCTATATAATAAACACCATTTCACTTACATACGTTTCTGGTTTCCTCTGTGCAGTCCACACAGTCTGGTCTAATAAATTCCCTGACAGTATACCAAGGCCATCCCTGACCAGACGTGGCTGCATTGAGGAACCATCCGGGTTGTTAGTTCTGCTAATATGGATTTTAATTAAATCATTTATTATTCCCTGCTGGCAGAAGATGATGGTGAATTATGTCGCCAGATTTTAAAAGGGTGCACTAGTGACCAGCTGATGGAAACTATCCGATCAGCTCATTCCCTAGTGGATCAGGGGTACATGTCATTTAAAGATGTTCAGCCCCTGATCCAGTTATGTGCAAAACCAGCCCTGTCATGCATTTCCAAAGGAAGCAATAAGTTTTCTCCCCCCTTCAATTATGGCAAAGTTGAATCCCTGGTACGGTCATTAGAAGATGATCCAGCCTTTTTTATGGAACATTATTCCGCTTGTTCACAGCAGGTGTTGTCTGATTGCATCGATTCAGTGCAATTCCTGGTTAGTCAGGCTGGGTGTGAATCAGCGTTTGTTCAACCTGTGCTACAGACATGGTCAGATCTCCTGCACTTAGCGAAGCCTCAACATTCCAGCCCTGCCATTAATCACCTGCCTTCCCAAAAACCTATCTCCCTGTCACCTATGGCATTCTCAGCTACAGCCCAGTTTACTCAGCTCCCTACCAAATACTACTACCCAGTCTCCAAGTGTAGCACCTATCCTGCCTTTAATCCACCTGCCTCTTCTCCTCCACCTGCAACAACCCCACAGAACCCTCCTCCAGCCACTGTTTCTTTGTCTTACTTTTGCCCAGCTACATACTTTTCTTACGACCCCGCACCTACGTGCAAAGCTGCAGTGGCTAAACCAAAAAAGAAACAAAAGTTCTTCCCGACCCACACCATCCTGCCAGTAACCCAACCTGCCTCCACACCAACCAACCTGTTCCAGCCTGCGTTCATGCCAGTTGAACTTGATGACCCACCTAAACCTGCCAACCCAGTGCCTGCTATCCAGCCTGATGTGCCTGCCTTCCAGCCTGATGTACCTACCTTCCAGTCTGATGTGCCCGCTTTCCAATCTGATGTCTTGATGCCTGCTTTCTAGCCCAAAGTCTTGGTGCCTGCCTTCCAACCTGATGTGCCTGCCTTCCAGCCTGATGTGCCAGCCTTCCAGCCTGATGTGCCTACCTTCCAGCCTGATGTGCCTACCTTCCAGTCTGATGTGTCCGCTTTCCAGTCTGATGTCTTGATGCCTGCCCTCCAGCCTGATGTGCCTGCCTTCCAGTCAGATGTGTTCACTTTCAAGTCTGATGTCTTGATGCCTGCCTTCCAGCCCGAAGTCTCGGTGCCTGCTTTCCAGCCTGATGTGCCCGCTTTCCAGTCTGATGTGCCCACCTTCCAGCCTGATGTCTCGATGCTTGCCTTCCAGACCGATGTCTTTGCGCTTGCCTTTCAGCCCGAAGTCTCGGTGCTCGCTTTCCAGTCTGATGTGCCTGCTATCCAGTCTGATGTGCCTGCCTCCCAGTCTGATGTCCTGATGCCTGCCCTCCAGCCCAAAGTCTGATGTGCCTGCCTTCCAGTCTGATGTGCCCGCCTTCCAGTCTGATGTGCCCGCCTTCCAGTCTGATGTGCCTGCCTTTCAGCCTGATGCCTTGGTGCCCGCTTTCCAGCCTGATGTGCCCGCTTTCCAGCCTGACGTGCCCGCCTTCCAGCCTGACGTGCCTGCCTTCCAGCCTGACGTGCCTGCCTTCCAGCCTGACATGCCCGCCTTCCAGCCTGATGTGACCGCCTTCCAGCCTGATGTCTCGATGCTTGCCTTCCAGCCAGATGTCTCGGTGCCTGCCTTCCAGCTTGATGTGCCCGCTTTCCAGTCTGATGTCCTGATGCCTGCCTTCCAGCCCGAAGTCTTGGTGCATGCCTTCCAGTCTGATGTGCCTGCTTTCCTGTCTGATGTGCCCGCCTTCCAGCCTGATGTCTCGAAGCTTGCCTTCCAGCCGGATGTCTCGGTGCCTGCCTTCCAGCTTGATGTCTCCACTTTCCAGTCTGATGTGCCCGCTTTCCAGTCTGATGTGCCTGCTTTCCAGTCTGATGTGCCTGCTTTTGAATCTGATGTGCCCGCTTTCCAGTCTGATGTGCCCACCTTCCAGCCTGATGTCTCAGTGCTTGCCTTCCAGCCTGATGTCTCAGTGCCTGCCTGCCTTCCAGCTTGATGTCTCCACTTCTCCGTCTGATGTGCCCGCTTCTCAGTCTGATGTCTCGGTACCTGCCTTCCAGCCTGATGTCTCGCTGCCTGCCTTCCACCCTGGTGTCTCGTTGCCTGCCTTCCAGCCGGATGTCTTGATATTGGTGTCTCAGCCTGAAGTTTCGGTGCCCGTGTGTCAGCCTGAAGTATCGTGCCCGTGTGTCAGCCTGAAGTTTCGGTGCCCGTTACCTAGTCTGCTAAACCGGTGCCTGTGATCCAGCCTGCCCTAACGGTGCTTGCTGTTTGGCCTGACGACCCGGAGCTTGCTGTCCAGCTCGACGACCCGGAGCTTGCTGCCCAGCTCGACGACCCAGGGCTTGCTGCCCAGCTCGACGACCCGAAGCTTGCTGCCCAGCTTGACGACCCGGAGCTTGCTGCCCAGCTCGACGACCTGGAGCTTGCTGCCCAGCTCAACGACCCGGAGCTTTCTGCCCAGCTTGACGACCCGAAGGCTGCTGTCTGCTCTGATGTGCCCGCTGTCTGCTCTGATGAGCCCGCTGTCTGCTCTGATGTGCCCACTGTCCGATTTGATGTATCCGCTGCCCAGTCTAAGGTGCCTGGTGCCCAGCCTGAAGTACTTGATGCCCAGCCTGATGTGCCCTCATCTGTTGTTTGGTTTGAGGCCATAAACTTTGGACAATTTCATCTAGTTGGAGCGTCCAGAGGCCGCTCCTTTGAGGGGGGTACTGTCATGAAAAGGTTTACCCGTTGGTGGCGCTATCGGTCTCTTGGATCGCAGTACCAGTGTCTTCCAACACCTAGGACCTGTAATAAGAGGACTCACCTGCTGGTGGCACTGTTGCATCCTTGGGCCGTAGTACCGGTGTCCACCAGCAGGTGTATTTCGGCAGTGTGGAGTAGACAGCACCCTCTGCGCTCAGGTGTAACGTGAGGTCAATTACTGCAGTCTTATAAATACCCGGCAAGCACATGCTTGCCTTGGTATCTTTCTCCCTGTGCCCTGACCTCGCTGCTTGTATCCTGACCTTGAGCCTGTTTCTGATCTGATCCGATCCCTATCCCGAACCCATCCTTGACCTGTCCCTCCTGTGTCCCGATTTCCTTGTATCCCTGCCCTGCAGCCTATCCATCCATCCTCTCCCTGTCCTGTTGGTTTCTCATCCTTACCCATTTGCTGACCTCCCTGTGTATGACCTCGGCCTGGCTTGTTTACGATTCCGGTATCTCCAGTTATTTGTATATATTATTTGTAGTTTGTGGGTCTGTGGTTTGTTTTGCACTGTTTATATTTCACTTATTTGTCACCTATTTAATAAACACCATTTCACTTACATACATTTCTGGTTTCCTCTGTGCAGTCCACACAGTCTGGTCAACTAAATTCCCTGACACTGGGGGGGTACCCATGCCGTTTGTCTCACTGATTTTCATCCATATTGCTGGGACCCAACATTACATTAAAGCCACAAGCAGTTTTAAATGACTTTTATTCCTTTAAAAATGTCATTTTGTGCAGGGACTGTTCTAAGCACGGGAAACACGCGCCACTTTACAGGCATACTATAGACACCCCCCAGGTATGATTTTTAAAGGAATATTTTACTTTTTTTTCACTTTAAGCATCATTAGAATCATTGCTCCTGAAAAAAACGGCCATTTTTAAAACTTTTTTTTGCATTGATACATGTCCCCTGGGGCAGGACCCGGGTCCCCAAACCCTTTTTAGGACAATACCATGCAAATTAGCCTTTAAATTTAGCACTTTTGATTTTGAACGTTCGTGTCCCATAGACTTCAATGGGGTTCTAAAGTTTGCGTGAATTTTCGGTCCGTTCGCAGGTTCTGGAGCGAACCGAAGCGGGGGGGTGTTCGGCTCTTCCCTAATAGGCAGTCAATTGGCCATACAAACAAAGATGACATAAAAACATACTACTGAAAGAAAACAAAATGAAACAAATCTATAAAATATACATCCTAAATATCATCCAATGTCCATAAAGGACTGGAAAATTAAAGGGGAAAAAAACACTAAACCACATCTCCAAATCTATCTAACCCCAAAATATTTTAGCTTTATCCACGTTTTGTATCCATTTCCCGATACATATTGGTGCACTGCTCAATTATTGCCAAAATTCTGTGTTTTTGCTAAAGATTTTGTTACATTAGGGCTCGTTTACACTTGCTTAAACTTTAACACACATTACAGCACCAACCACTTCTTTTGAAGATTTAATGAAGCTTGGCATACAGTATGCCCTGTGTGTGCTGATTTTCTATTTTTTTCAAAAGGGGAAGTGATAATGCTTTAATAATTTAAAACTAAAGCAAAGCTAATGCTGAATTAAAGCTCTTGTACCACTGCTAGTGCAGTTAAGGCGCTCTCTGATACGCTTGTATGGGGGGGGGGGGGCTTTGGAGAAGCGCTGAAGCAAGTGTAAAGGAGTCCTTAGAGGGAATGGCATCAATAAAAGTGAAATTGTGGGAGCACTATTAACATGCTGTGAAAAAAGAACGCATTCATATTTCTCAAGGCCTCTATTAACTATTCTGTAGGACAAGTCAGATTATCAAAGGGAATTTATAGTAGTTTTCTATAGATTTCTTTTCTTTTTTCCCCTTGCTATTTAAACAGTAGTTCAGTTACTGAATAGGCTCTGATTAAAGGGGAACACGTCATTTACAGCAGATTGATATTTGTTGAAGATGTTGGATGTCTTACCCTTGTTACTTCCATTGGTCAGCAGATAATTACGGTACTTGTGTATGCAAGCTATTATTTAATGTTTGTGAGTACCATTCATGTTTTATGTATAGTAAATGTTAGTACATGCTTCATGAGGTCAGTGCACTATGTGTTCTCTGCTTTGTTTGCTATAACAGATCACCCTATCTGTCACAAGTGCAGCATGCTATGTCATGGGAAAGTAAAGAATTTTGCCTGTGTAACTTGGAAACATAAGCACTTGGGCTAATTAGATCGAGCACGAAGGCTGTGTAATTTTAACAAACAGATTTTTTTTTTTAGACATTATTTTATTATATACAATATGTCTTGGCATGCTTCCTCCTGGAACACCACTATATGGGTCTTTAGGTATCCCTAGGCCTAATTCCTACTGTGACCTAGCTAGTAGTAAATCCTGAATTTAGAAAGCCCACGTTCACATTGGGCTGATTTAGCATGTGATTTGACATGCCAAATTGGTGTCTATTGCCGGCAATGCACCGTCCGAATCGGTGCAACGCCGACTTTCCCAAAAGTAGTTCTTGTACTACTTTTGGCGACTCTGGGGGAAATTTGAATAGACATCTGTGCATGAACCCGCACCAATGTCTGTCAAATCGCCCCCCGAAGTCGGACTGCATTGCCGGTTTAAAATCGTGCAATTCAGCTAAACTCACACGATTTCTAAGCCGCATTAAAGTGACACGAAAAGGTACAGTTTAAAAAAAATAAAAAATAATAACAAACATGTCATACTTACTTCCACTGTGAAGTTCATTTTGCACAGAGTGGCCCCGATCCACCTGTTCTGGGGTCCCACAGCAGCTCTCGCGGCAATAGATATCTCCTTCTGGGAAGCTCTCTCCCGAGGGGGTTACCTTGCGGGTGCGCTCCCGTGTCATACACTCGGCGGCCATAGCCGCCGAGTGTATGACTTGGCCCCGCCCCCACGTCATTGTATTTGATTGACAGCAGCGGGAGCCAATAGCTGCGCTGCTATCAATGTATCCAATGAAGTGCAGAGAAGGCGTGGAGAGAGCGACGTAGGATCTCACCCACAGAAATTCAGGGTTAAGTAAAAGGGGGGGGGGCTGGGGGGACGGACACTGCAAGGTGTTTTTTCACTTTAATGCATAGGATGCATTAGCCACTTAAGCCCCGGACCATTTGGCTGCCTAAAGACCAGAGGACTTTTTACAATTTGGCACTGCATTGTTTTAACTGGTAATTGCGCGGTCATGCAATGTTGTACCCAAACGAAATTTGCATCCTTTTTTTCCCACAAATAGAGCTTTCTTTTACATTGATGGCATTTGATTGCCTCTGCGATTTAAATTTTTAGCGATATAAACGGAAAAAGACCCAAAATTTTGAAAAAAAATGATATTTTCTACTTTTTGTTATAAGAAAAATCCAATGAACTCAATTTTAGTCATACATTTAGGCCAAAGTGTATTCTTTGGTAAAAAAAATGTCAATATTTATTGGTTTGCGCAAAAGTTATAGTATCTACAAACTAGGGTACATTTTCTGGAATTTACATAGCTTTAAGTTTATGACTGCCTATCTCATTTCTTGAAGTACTAAAATGGCAAGGCAGTCCAACCCCCCCTTCCTAAAATGACCCCATTTTGGAAAGTAGACACCCCAAGGAAATTGCTGAGGGGCATGTTGAGCCCATTGAATATTTAATTTTTTTGTCCCAAGTGATTGAATAATGACAAAAAAAAATTCTTTCTTTTACAAAGTTGTCACTAAATGATATATTTCTCCCACATGCCATGGTTATATGTGGAATTGCACCCCAAAACACATTTAGCTGCTTCTCCTGAGTATGGGGATACCACATGTGTGGGACTTTTTGGGAGCCTAGCCGCGTACGGGGTCCTGAAAACCAAGCACCACCTTCAGGATTTCTAAGGGCATAAATTTTTGATTTCACTCTTCACTACCTATCACAGTTTTGAAGGCCATAAAATGCCAAGATGGCACAAACCCCCCCAAATGACCCCATTTTGGAAAGTAGATACCCCAAGCTATTTGCTGAGAGGCATGTTGAGTATTTTGCAGCTCTCATTTGTTTTTGAAAATGAAGAAAGAAAAGAAATTTTTTTTTTTTCTTTTTTCAATTTTCAAAACTTTGTGACAAAAAGCGAGATCTGCAAAATACTCACCATACCTCTCTGCAAATAGCTTGGGGTGTCTACTTTCCAAAATGGGGTCATGGGGGGGGGATTGTGCCATATGTATCGCGGGAGCAAACACTATTGCTGGCAAGATAAATAGATCCGCGCTGCAGCTGAATGACATACCTGAAAACAAAAAAATGGTTAACAATAAAATACAGTAAACAGTAAAGTATTAAAAAATTACATACCTGAAAAGCAAACATGATAAAACATAATAACATCAAAATATTACAGAATAGAATACAGTAAAAAAGAGCAGAACAATAGAGAGAGAATAGAGAGAGAGAGCCATAAAACAACAACTATTTTTGTTTTTCTTATTTTATATTTGTTTTGTGGTTTTTTTTTTGTTTTTTTTTACACTTTATTTGTAACTGTAATGGTTCGGTTCCAGGTTCGGGTCTCTCAAAATGCAATGGCATCTTGGGAGACCCTGTGAAAGTGTGTCCTAGTCTGTGCAGTGCTATACGCTAAAACTCCACTAGTGTATGGTAGCGTTCAAAACATTCACCAATGAAAAGACCAGGATTGTCAGGACAGGAGGGACAATAATAGCGGGTGTCATGCCTATATCCATGCTTGCTACAGACACGACATCTTCTTCGGGGGGCTCGTTGGGTAGGGGTACTAGGGAGGACATACAGAAAATGCCTCTCATGCAGCCGACTTACTGCATTTGGATTGGGAAGGTGAGGTGGAGCACCGTCTGGAAACAGAAGGGCTCTGACAATCTTTTCCTGGAATTTAAGGAAGGATCCAGTCCGTCCTGAAGCTCTGTATAGCACATGAGCGTTCAGCAAAGCCAATTGAAATAAGTATACAGACAGTTTTTTGTACCAGCTTCTAGCCTTACGGGCAACTACGTAAGGCGCCAACAACTGGTCGTTGAGGTCCACCCCTCCCATATTTTGGTTATATTCATGGACACAGAGGGGTTTCTCCACAACACCAGTCACCGTAGGAATTTGGACCGTCGTGTCTGCATGAAGGGAGGACAGAACGAAAACATTCTTATTATTCCTCCACTTCACAGCGAGCAAGTTATTACACTTCAAGCAGGCTCTCTCCCCCAGCCTAAGACGGGAATCTACAAGCCTCTGAGGTAAGCCCCGACGATTAGATCGCATGGTGCCACATGCGCCAATCTGATGATCAAACAAGTGACTAAAAAGTGGCATGCTCGTGTAATAATAATTGTCCACATACAAATGGTTCCCCTTTCCAAATAAGGGCGACACCAAAACCCACACAATCTTGCCAGCGCTCCCTATGTAATCTGGGCAGTTCGGCGGCTCTACGTGACTATCTTTTCCCTCGTAAACCATAAAACTACATGTATAGCCAGAGCTTATACATCTTGACCCCGTATCTGGCACGCTTGCTGGGAAGATACTGTTTGAAAGACAAGTGGCAAGAAAATCAGGGACTCATCAATGCAGACAACTTGATGGGGAGTAAAGAAGGCTGCAAAACGTTCGTTGAAGTGGTTTACGAGTTCATTGTTGTTGTAGTGCATGAACTGAAGATCTGTTCGTATCGTGCCCTGGCCATGGAGGCAGAGAACCAGGCCATTTGGTAAATTGGGTCAGTGGACCAACATGACCGCAACGTACTCATTTTAACCATGCCAATGTCGAGGGATAGGCCCATAAAGGTCTTAAATTCGGAAACCGTAATTGGTTTCCAATCTCTGGCAAGGGAGGACTGGGGATTAGCGGCGATGAATTGACCAGCATACAAAAATTACTTTGGTCCACAATAGATCTATAGAGATCTTCTGTAAAAACAGTGATTAAAAATCAAGTGATGTAAAATCAACTGTTTTCCACCTGCAGTCCGGGTTGGCCAGTGAATGGGGGAGGTACGGGTGCTGCAGAAGTGGTGGGCTCCCAGTTAGGATTGGCAAATTCTGCAGAAAGGACACTATGGGCACGACGGGCCTGTCTTTATCTTCTTGGTGGCAGCAGGACACTACTTGTATTTGCCACCATGAACTGCACTTATGGGACTCTCCACATCACCACGTGATACTGCAGTGCTGGATGTATGACCAGGATGTACTAGGCCGCTGGTGCTTTTCAATTCACCAGAAGGATGAGCGGCACTATCTTATCTGCTCCACACAAGAGCCCTGCGGTTCTTGCACCTCAACAACAGCAGAAGAAGATCGGGGTCTGGTACGCCTGACCTTAGCAGGGACCACAACTCCGTCGTCAGAGCTATCTGTCATGGAGCCGCTGTCGTCTACAGGATCGTATTCTGAGCCTGAATCTGGCAGATGAGTGACTTCCTCTTCACTATCTGTCATGCTCAGAAACGTGTAGGCCTCTTCACTAGTGTACCATTGATTTGCTATTTTGGGCTCTAAATTTACGGGTACAGTAGTGAGACTCTCAAGTAAAAAAGCTTCTAGGCTGTCAGCAACTGTATCAAACGCTACCAAAAAAACTGTTAGTGATCGCAGGGATCAGGCCTGACACTGCGAACGCTTCATTTATGTGTTTAATGTTTTGTAAGTGAGGCTGGGCGGAGGGGCAAAACGCAGGGGCTAGCAGGTATCTGGGGTGATCCGGCTAACACTGCATTTTTGGGAACCCTAAACTGCTGGGGACGCTAGTATGGATCAGATCAGATATTGATCCATTCAGACACTATACCACTAAGTGAGGTGTATGCTGCGTGCATAGGTGTTAGCGGTACTGGCACTAATCTGACGCTGCCTGGGGCGACGCAGACCCTAACTGACCCTAAAACCTAACTGATATCACCCGCCGGGTGATCAGGGGGTTAAACCCTTATTGGGTAATAAACGGCGAGTGTAAAAAACAAACTAACTAACCAGCATCACCCGTAACACTTATACGTTATACGGTAATCACTGGTGAAAGGGTTAACTAGGGGGCAATCGGGGGGTTAAAAAGCTGACGGTGAACCTAAATAACTAACAGGCTACCTAGCGTCACCCGTGACACCAATACGGCGATCAGAAAAATGATCGATTAGTGACACTGGCGACAGGGGGTGAAAAGGTTAACTGGGGGGTGATCAAGGGGTTAAGCCTTTATTGGGGGGGTTAGGGGGGTACCCTACACCTAAACGGGCCTACCACTAATTGCCCTAACACTTAAAACAGTCACAAAATGACACCAATGCAGTGATCAGTAAAAAAATTAAAACTGCTATTGGTGTCACTGTGACGGGGGGTGACAGGGGGTGCAGGGGGGGTCATCGGGGGGGTGATTTGTGTGCCTATGTGTACTAGTGTTAGTGTGCTGTTGGTGCAAACTCACGGTGATGTCTTCTCTCCTCGGGCTCCAGACGAAAAGACCAACACGAGGAGAGATGACATCACTTCCTCTGCTTCCGTTTACAGTTTCAGAAGCAGAGGAGGCTTCCCATTCGTCAGGAGTGATCGTGAGGGGGTGGTCATGAATCAGTGGTCTGCCCCTCAGAAAGGATCGCTCCTGCAATGATTGCCTCGGGCACCGGGGGGCGCAATCGCACCACCCACCCGCGGGAGGGGAGTAACGTATGGGTACGTTACTCTGCCTGCCTGTGCCATTCTGCTGACGTATATCGTCGTGAGGTGGTCGGCAAGTGGTTAAAGTGAAAAAACACGAACCTTTACAACTCCTTTAAGTGTGAACCTAGGTTAAAAGTAAAAGTAAGGAAAAATAAAAGTTAAAGCGGAGTTCCACCCTGAAAAACATTTTTACATGTTCACAGTCCTTATTAAAAAAGATTTGGAGTGAAATTTTTTTTTTAACTCACCAGAAATGCCCTGTTGCTATGTGGTGGCTCCTAATCTACCACTTCCGGGTCCGCTGCGCTCTGCATCACTTCCTCCCCCCTCTGCTCCTGGGAAATTTGAGTCATCATTTCCCAGAAGTCAGTGGGCAGTACTGTGAGAAAAAAAATTGTGCTATTTCCCGACAGGAAATTGAGCGATTTAAGGTGGATCACAGTGCCATCTTGGTTGCCATCACAATGGGGTGGGCTCTTCTTCCGCCACCACCCGTTGTGATGGCAACATGAGAACTTTCCTGCGCCGCTTGCTGTGCTTACTGCGAATGCACGAGAACGGGCGGTGCATGCTGATAATACAGCAGCACCATATCCCAGAAGTTTATGCTTGTGGGCTTCACCTGCCCACAACTAAGATGAGAATGCCCGAGCAGGAATAATATAAGTTAATTTTTATAATAAAATAGTAATAAAAGTGGCGCTATTTACGAGACTAACCAATGTTGATTAAACATTATATGATAGAAAGAGATAGATTAAAGAAAAAAAAAAGTGGTTGGAACTCTGCTTTAAAAATCAAAAGGAAGCGAAAACATACAGATTGTACATTTGCCTATATCAGCTTTCAGCATTTGCTCTATGGCCTATGGTTAGTTAGTATCAGGCAGAGAAGTGTTTACATAAAAATCCAAGGAAATCCACTCTCAAGCGATCATACCAACGGAAACATAAACAACATCTAACAAACACGTATTAAAGCAAGATAACATTCTGGTGGCAGATGCGACTAGTAGTTTATTCCTTCACAGAACTGTTTGAATAATGTGGCTGGGCTGGCAGAGCCCCACATAGCCACACCAATTTCAAAAGTGACAGTTGCTGCAGGGGAGAAGAACCCCCGTATGCTCTCACAGATGGAGTCGCTCTGGAGGTGAGGTGGGTTTGCCTAGCAATATGTTACTTCTTAAATATGGGTGTAACATGTAAAATGTTGCTAAGGCTGAAGTTAGCCTGTAAGTCTATGTTTTATATTATTTATTTATGAGAATTATTGTTGATTTCATGATTTATTGATATGCACATGGGTCAGAGAAATTGTATGTAATAGAGCACGTTGTATATGAATTTATAAATCCATTGGATTGTTATTCTATGGTCCTCAGGTAGAAGTGGCCAATAGCCAAACAGACAAATCCACAGAGTAAAGTAGTTTTCTGGACTGCGTTGATAAACCTAAGTATATTAATTAGTTAATTACATTATCCAAGAAATGAGAGGCATAGTGTCAGAGGACGTCTCCTGCCTCCGCTCACCGGTCTCCTGTGCGCATGCGCGGCAGACTGGCGCTTCGGCGCACACCCGTACGCGGCCCGATGGTGCGGTGTGGGTGCAAAACGGGTGTGTGCGGTCGCTCGTGCGGGTGCGCGGTAGCGCGTCACGCCGACGCACGCACTGTGGTGGGGCTACTTTTGACGGCTCCAGCGCCCAGATGGGTTGCTGGTTTGTCGTCAGCTTCCCGTAGTTCCTGCTTACTGTGTTGCTCCTCCTGATCACCTGTTTGACCCAGATTGTTGTACTTGACTTCGCCACCCCTCTCCTCGATCTGACCTTTGGCTATCCAAACGGACTCTGCTTGATCTGATTACCTGTGCTTGACCCCTGGCTATCCAAACGGACTCTGCTTGATCTGATTACCTGTGCTTGACCCCTGGCTACCCAAACTCACTCTGCATGATCTGATTACCTGTGCTTGACTCTCGGCTTTTTCTAAACGGACTCTGCTTTGATCCGCTTACCTGTGCTGACCCCTGGCCTGCCTTACGGATTTACTTGTCTGCTCACCTGGTTTTTGACCCCTGGCTAGTTTCACGGACTTCTGCACCTGATCCTCTGGCCCAGTATTAGTACCTCCAGTCAGCTCTTGAAACTTAACCACCCTGCATCCAGTCCTTCTAACCCTCTGGAGAACTCACCTGCTGGTGGCCCGTGCCTCTGCGTGCCCCCTGCTCCCTGTATCATCTCCGGGGGACAGGGTGCGCGTGGTCGTAAGGGCGAGCCGCTCTTGGCATCTTGGCCTCGCTAAGTACTAGTCGTGACACATAAAGAGAATCCAATAGACCTCTTGTCAAATTACCCCCCCCCCCCCACACACACACACACACAACTTTTAAGATAGGGGCCCTAATTTTGTGAAACAAATCAAATGCATAGCATGCTCTGTGTAGTATCCAAAATTCCCTGCAAGTCTTATTTACAGTACCATTCCAGATTTAAAGGTAGCCCTGCAGTATTCGATCAGACATCTTCTGCCTGTCTTGAGGTTCGGGTATAGAAAAGTAAAGACGTGGGTCTTTTGGAGGTAGAAACATGTCTCACTCTTCCAATAGTGTGTTAGTTACCAGTTCTATTAAAAGTGGGTTTTGATATGTATTGAGTATATAATACTGGTGTCACATAACTGGTTGAGGAACCTGAAGTGGCAAGGATGGCCTCTCATACACCTGGCTCATGAATCTTGGTAGAGTGAATAGATGGTGCGAGGGCACAAAGTGGCACGAGTGAATTGTAGTTCTTGCCTGGGAGTCTGGGAGCTCGTTGAGTGAGGACCCACAGTGAGTGAATGTGGGGTAAAGAGAACTCTTCATGTTGCAGATAGTTGAATACCTTTTCCGTTAGTAATAGCTACAAGATTGTTGCCATAGGAGACAGCTGTTCTCCCTATACAGAAGTGGTGTTTGGCTGGAGGCCTTCACCTGTATAGCTGTCTACCTATTGAAGTCTGAGTCTGCCAATTAACATTGCATCTACCTAAGGGTGTCCTGGCCCTAATCCTCTCTTCCACAGTTCTGTTTAAGAGACAATAAATCTCTTTGCATTCAAAAAGTGTCTGGAACCCACCTATTCATCTTGTATTACATCCACCATGCCTTGTAACCCACTCTACACTGGAGGATGTCAGCTGTCCCTAACTCTGGTGGTCACCATTGGGCTTCAGGGGCGACTGGACTTTGCTACACATGTAAGCTGAAGTGCTACTGGAATTCAGGCCAGAGTTGGTAATAGATGAGCAGGTCAGGAACAAAAGGAGCAGACAGAAGCATAGTCCAAGTGAAAGTCAGGGTCAGTACAGGTGGATATCAGGAGTAGACAAGGCAGGCAGGGTCAATAACGGGGATGTGGGAATTGAGGATTTTCTCATAATGCTAATGTTTGCAGAAATATAGGGATGGAAATCAAATGTAAGTCTGGTTTCTCTCCAGGCAACAGTTGTGTTTCTAAATAGGAAATTGGTTCTAAGAGGGGAAGAGAGTTTATATATCCTAGTGTGGAGGAAAGATACCTTTACATGTTAACAGCCTTAACCAGTTACCGACCGCACTATAGCCAAATGACGGCTTCATTGCAGCTTGATAACTCTGGGAGTGCGTACATTGACGTCTTCCCAGAATCGCGCTCCCATCCGCCCCCTGGGGCACGCACACGGGAACATCCATGCTCCCTGGGTTCACAGGACCCGACGCAACACAGATCATGGTAAAGGGCCAATGACAGCGGGCCTTTACCACGTAATTGGCCCTTTACCACATGATCGCTCCGTCCAATGATGGAGCAATCACAAATGTAAACACTGCAGGGTCATTGGATGTTCTACGCTTTCCTATCCTCACACCAATACAGCGTGAGTGGAGAGGAGAGGGAGCGAGTGTCCAACTGTAAGTTTTTACAGTAATAACTGTGCCCAGCAGTGCCCAACAGTGCTACCACTGTGCCATCTGTGTCACACCTGAGCCATCTGTGCCACCAGAGCCACACCAGTGCCACCAGAGCCACACCAGTGCAACCAGAGCCACTACAGTGCCATCTGTGCCA
Source organism: Lithobates clamitans (assembly GCA_037952925.1). Classification (NCBI taxonomy): domain Eukaryota; kingdom Metazoa; phylum Chordata; class Amphibia; order Anura; family Ranidae; genus Lithobates; species Lithobates clamitans. The sequence continues at coordinate 3,666,712 of JBBGZY010000179.1, read as the reverse complement.
AACCAGTGCCCATCAGTGCCACCACAGTGCTCATCTGTACCATCAGTACCACTACAGTACAATCAGTGGCACCTGTGCCACTACTGTGCCCATCTGTGCCACTACCATGCCCATCTGTGCAACTCATTAGTGCCACTACAATGCCCAATAGTGCACATCAGTACTCTGCAGTGCAGCCTCACCAGTACCCAGCAGTGCACCCTCACCAGCATCCAGCAGTGCAGCCACACCTGTTTCTAGTTTACGAATTGCAACATAGTCACCAGTATGGCAAAAGAATATTTTATCAGCGAGGAGGCCTACCAGATTCTTAGCCTGAGCGATGAGAACAGCGGGGAGCTCTCTGAGTCTCAGTCTGATTCTGATTCGGCCTATGACATGTTACAAGCAGTGGTCTTCTACAGAGGAAGAGGAACATGTGCCCATGAAAAGAAAGCGTTCTGGCATAGAGCAGCAGCCTACTACCAGCAGCGCAGGGCCGTCCACCTCAAGCGCAGTGCCGTCCATCTGAAGCGCAGTGCCACTGCAACAAAGGCCAAGCACCAGTAGGGTGTCATCTCAGCCCCAAAGGGATAGGGGCCATGCCAGCCTTCCCTATGCCCTTAAAACCCCCCTGTGGCTTCCCCCTAATTCTGGAGCAGCAAACATCCCCCCTTTCACCGCACAGCCAGGTGTCCAGGTGAACACCGATGATTTTGCTATGCTTGATTTTTATTCATTTGAGTTTCACCGAAGACTTACTATCGTCCATTGTGGCCCAGTGCAACCTCTATACACAGCAGTACATAGTAGGCAACCCTGGTTCTCGTTATGCCTGTCCCTGTGAGTGGAGAGAGCTTACCGTAGAGGAATTCAAAAATTTTTTAGGCCTAACTTTTACTATGGGACTCACAAAAAAAAAACAAATTGTAGTCCTATTGGTCTACCAACCCCATCCACCACATGTCACTCTTCTCATCCATTATGCCAAGATCAAGATACCGTATGATTATGCGGTTCCTCCACTATAATGACAACACCCAGTGCCCTCCCCGAAATGACCCAGCTTTTGACAAATTATTTAAAATTTGCCCCTCTTCCGCAATCTTCTCCGGAGGGACACCCCAGCATGTGGTACAGTAAGGGCCAATAGAAAGGGCTTCCCGCAAAAACTCGTCAATGAAAGGCTACGACGAGGGGAGACGGCATCTTTGCGGAACCAGGAGCTATTGGCTGTCAAGTGGAGGGGCAGACGAAACGTCCACATGCTCACATCAATCCATAACGACACCTACGTGGAAGTCCCCAGAAGAACCGGCCCAATCCAGAAACCAGCTTGTGTCTATGACTATAATTTGTTAATGGGGGGAGTGGACTTCAATGATCAGATGATTGAACCCGACCTTCACACAAGAAAATCCCGCCATTGGTATAAAAAAGTGTCCATTTATTTTTTCAGTTTGGCCATGTATAACACTTATGTTATTTACCAAAAATCTTCAGCGACCCCAATATCCTATCTGCACTACGAAGAACAAGTTATCTCCGCCCTTTTGTACCCTCCATGTCCACCAGAAAATATTTGCTCTGATTCCGTGAGCAGACTCCACGAACGCCACTTTCCTGAGAAAATCCCCGCCCCCTGCGAAACAGGCCACAGACATCAGAAGAAATGCTCCAGAGGAGGAGTTAGAAGAGACACCAAGTATTATTGTCCCCAATGTCCTTCCGAACCAGGCCTCTGTATACCTGACTGTTTCCCGCCATTACCATACTTCTCTACATTATTAGGGAAGTATGGTAAACGTAATTCTCATTTCCTGTCATTTTCCTCCACACCCCTTATGCCACTGCACTGAACTGTACATACCTCTGCCTTCTCCGGAACTGATCCTGGACTTTTACCATGTTTTTTTCCTGCCTCTTGGACTGATCTTTTACCCTGCTATGCTAGTGGAAACACAGGGGTCTCACATATGTGAGGGCAGTGGCGGCCCGTCCATAGGGGGCGCCTGGGCGCCGCCCCCCCCTCTGTCACGAAAAAAAAAATGAAAAAAAAAAAATTTTTTTTTTAAACTGGTCCTTTAAAAAAATGAAAAAAATTTGAAAAAAAGGTCCATAAGTGCACTGCATTCGGGTGCTGGGCGCCGTGCACTATGGGAAGCGCCACGTCTATGCAATCACGAGATTGCAGACGCGGCGCTTCATTTGCGGGCTTTTAACCCGCCTTGTGGCGCGATCCATCGCGCCGAGTAGCTTCTGCATATTATATGCATTAGATGGCCGGGACTTTGAGTGACATTCAAGTTATGATGTCACTTACGCTTTTATCTCCCAGGGCACCCGAGCAGAGGAAGCATGTGGAGCGGACTCCTCTACTGCTGTGTGACTACACAGTCACACCGAGAATGCTGCCTCGGAGCCATAGGGAGAGTGAGAGAGCCAGAGTATGTCCTCAGAGTCAGAGCAGGAGCCGTCTCAATGTACGGGGAGAAGGATGAAGCCGGGCTCACTGTGCTGGGCTGTCTTCCAGGTGAGTGCTGGGGGGGAGGGGAGGAAAAGTTCTGCTGGATGGAGGGGAACCCCAACACTTCTATCTGTCTAATCTTATCTCTGGATTCACACACATTCTATCTATATCTCTTTATCTATATCTATATCTCTCTATCTATATCTCTCTATCTATATCTCTCTATCTATATCTATATCTCTCTATCTATATCTATATCTCTCTATCTATATCTCTCTATCTATCTCACTATTACTATTGATATTGATACTACTACTACTGATATTGCTACTACTATTGATATTGCTACTACTATTGATATTGATACTACTATTGATATTGATACTACTACTACTATTGATACTACTACTGTTGATACTACTACTATTGATATTACTACTATTGATATTGATACTACTACTATTGATATTGATACTACTACTTTTGATATTGATACTACTATTGATACTACTACTACTATTGCTATTGATACTAATACTACTGATACTACTACTACTGTTACTACTACTGCTACTACTATTGATACTACTATTGATATTGATATCACTACTAGTGGTATTAATAACACATAAAAATAAATATGAATAATATGAAATACATGGGTTTATATAAAATCCTACTACAGATCCCAGCGGTGTATACATGGAGATCAGTATATAGGAATAGATGTCTGTCTGTCTATCTATCTATCTATCTATCTATCTATCTATCTATCTATCTATCTATCTATCTATCTATCTATCTATCTATCTATCTATCTATCTATCTATCTATCTATCTATCTATCTATCTATCTATCTATCTATCTATCTATCCCACCCAGTCTCTGTCTGTCTATCTCTCCCACCCAGTGTCTATCTATCTGTAGGCCCTATTGCGGGAGAGTGACGGGGGGGGGGGTGTTATGGGGTTGGTTGGGGCTTTGTTTGCGCCCCCCCCCCAAAAAAAAATGGAGCACCAGCCACCACTGTGTGAGGGGCTCCAGAATTGTTTTTCTGGATGAAGAAAACTATTTTTTTTAGTTTTCTCATTCCCGGAGTAGGGTCTGGAGACTCTGAGGCTTCAAAGATATTTGGGTGGGAGAAGCCTCTACCCCTGTCCCCATTCTTTCCTGGCCTGCTACTTGGACCATGTTCCTGCTTACTACCAGGACCAATATTTTGACACTGCTGGCAATGTCTCTACTTGCACTGACCCTGGACTGTATATGGACAGTATCCCTGCCTGTACTGACTATGGACAATATTCCTGCATGCTGCGTGGACAATTCCATTCACTGTGGCTGACCACATCCCTGCCTGCTGCTCAGGGCTCTCCTTCTGTGGACAACTGCACTACTAAAACCACAGGTAATCTTTTGTTTACCCTTTGCTAAGCAGAGTGTATTTTTAGGTGTAATTCTTGGTATGTTCATACTATGTGTTAGAAATATGAAGGGCCTTCAAAAATGTGATATATTGTAAGGAAATTAGATGTGTAATTTATGCTCCTAGAACGCCTGAATGTGCTACTTCAATTTTGGGTCTCTGTATGTGGCCAGGCTGTGTAAAAGTCTCACACACATGGTATTGCCATACTCAGGAGGAGTAGCAGAACATATTTTGGGGTGTCATTTGTGGAATGTACATGCCATGTGAAAGAAACAACCTGTTATAATGACAATTTGGTGTGAAAACAAAAAAAAATCTTCATTTTGCAAAGAATTGTGTGAAAAAATGACAACTTCAGAAAAACTATGCCTCTTACTAAATACCATGGAATGTCTACTTTCCAAAAAGGGGTCATTTGGGGGGTATTTCCTGGCTTGTTAGGGTCTCAAGAAATGAGGCTGTCAGTACATCAGGTGTGATCAATTTTCAGTGATTTGGCACCATAGCTTGTAGATTCTATAACTTTCACACAGACTAAATAATATCCACTAATTTGGGTTATTTTTACCAAAGATATGTAGCAGCAGGGGCGTTGCTAGGTCTGCAAAAGATCTGGGGCTAGAGCCCATAGCAGCAGTCACCAAACTTTTTGCATGCCCGCGGGGGGGGGGGACCAGTGGTAAGCAATTTTTCACGGGCGATGGCTGGTGTTGGTGGTTCAATCATCATGGCATAATGGTTGATATGGTGTCAGGGTGATTGAGGTGCATTATTTCTATTGTTACATTCTAATATATAATGAAGTGGTTCAACACGCCATACTGCAGAATCAGTGGGAGGCCTGGGCATGTCACTTGCCACATCTCCTGCCACCAGATGCAGCGTGTCACTTGCCACCATCACCTGTCACCAGATGCAGCGTGTTACTTGCCACCGTCACCTGCCAATAGATGTGGATTGTCACTTGCCACGTCTCCTGCCACCATTTGCAGATTGTCACTTGCCACGTTACTGGCCACCAGATGTGGGTTGTCACTTGCCAACTGATGTGGATTGTCACTTGCCATGCCAGCCAGTGCCAACAAATGTGCATTGACGCTGCATAGGTGGCAGGCTGACAGCACTGGTCCATTTAGTGAGACAAGGAGATTGGTGATGCGGGACAGGCAGTGAGAGATGATGTAGCAAGGGGATCTGGCTGCAAAGTGGAGCTCCACGATGACAGGAAGCATGTGACCTCCACTCCACCATGCTGTGAGGGCGGAAGAGTGCTGATTTGTGGCGGACAGTGAGAGATTATGTCATCTCTCTGCTGCTCGCTGTACCTCGCTCCCAAATTGAAGAGGCCTGGCTGTGAAGAGCGCTGATGTAGAGATGTCATCTCTGCTCATCCGCCCGCTCGCTTCTTTCCTCTCCTCCGCCTCTCTCATGCATTCAGCCCACCTGCCGCAGCAGCCTCAACCAGGCAGGGACCCTGCGGTAAGAGACTCGGGGCTATGGGCCTCAGATTCGGGGCTATAGCCCCAATAGCCAGCCCCTAGCAACGCCCCTGTGTAGCAGTATAAATTTTGGCCCAAATTTATGAAGAAAAATTACTTATTTGCAAAATTTTATAACAGAAATGAAGAAAAATGCATTTTTTCTTTCAAAATTTTCGGTCTTTTTTCATTTATAGCACAGAAAAGAAAAAAACTATTTATATGAAAAAAAGGATGAAAATTTCATATGGGTACAGGTTTGCATGACTGAGTAATTGTCATTCAAAATGTGAGAGCACTGGGCTTTCCAGCCGCTTTAGGGGGTGGAGCCACGAGATAGCGCCGAGTTTGAACCTGCTGTGAGGCACCGTGCACTACCCCGAGTGAGTATGAGGTTGACCAAGGGCTCTACCAAACCCGTTATGCCTATTTAAGCTGTCATATGCTGCTAACCTGTGCTGTGTTGGTGTTTGGGAAGCAATTGGAAGGCAACTAGAGACTGGAAAGTATTGAATCCTTACTGAACCTGTGCAAAGCTTGATATCACGAGACCGTGACCCGCTACCTGCTTGAGACTTGCTCCTCTCTGGCCCCCGGTTTAGTTTTCCTTGGTTTTGGACAAGATTCATCCATTGTGGGATATGGCAGTCTGGTACCAGTAAGAGGCGACAGAAAAAGTAAATACCAGAGACTGCGGCTTCTGGTCCAACCCCCTGCCTGCCTGTGAGAGAGGTCAGTGGGGTGGACGGCCGCACCGGAACGGCGAAGCTAAACTGACTGACTACCCCAATATCAGCTTGCGCGCTTACAACTCATTCAAAACACGGTGGCAAGACTGTTAACAGGAAAAAAACCCTGGGAATCCATTTCACCATCCCTAAAGTGCCTACACTGGCTAACCGTAAAGAATCGGATCAAATTCAAGACCCTCTACCTCACCCACAAATGCATACAAGGAAATGCTCCGCTATATCTGCAGGAGAAAATAAAACACTACACACCCAATCGCAGCCTTCGATCAGCTAACCAAAACCTCCTCATCATTCCAAAATATCGCTACAAAGCAAAGGGAGAACAAAGATTCGCAGTCCAAGGACCTCGACTATGGAACGCTCTTCCGACCCACATCCGCATGGAAGAAAACCATCAGGCCTTCAGGAAAAAACTAAAGACCTTCCTTTTCTAAGAAGCTGGCGACAGAGAACGCATTCTAGCGCCTTGAGGCGATTTAGTTCGCATTTGCAGCGCTCTACAAATCCTTCATTCATTCATTCATTCAGTGTTGGTCAGAGCCAGAGCTGGAGCTAGAGGAGGGAGGAGAGAAAAGAGAAGCCACTGCAGTATCTGCTTGACTCTCGCTGAGACATCTGAGGGGACCGGTAGACGTAGCTCCCTACCTTGTCTATGAGAGAGGCGGAGAGGTAGCCGGTGTTCTGCCGAGAAAGTTCCGCTCGGCGGATAAGGACCCCCTGCGCCGTAGGTCCGGCGGAAATAGCCGAAGATGAATAGGGGAAAATCAGCTGTACACGGCGCCTGTAAGAGGGCCCCTCGCGGGATCGCTTCGCTCGCCACGCTTCGGGCATGGCCTCGCTGCGCTTGGCTCTTTTTTATTCCCCCTCTAGGTCCACTTGGATGGTGGGGAAGGAACCTGCACCCAGGGCGCAGGCGCCGTGTACAGCTGATTGTAGATTTTGTGCTTCGGCTATCTTTGGCGGCTGATAGTAGTTCGTACTGCGCAGGCGCTGCGCCTGCGCAGTACAGGAGGGGAACTTATCTGCCGAGGGAACTTTCTCGGCAAGACACCGGGTCTGCCGGCTGAGGGTGGCTCGTAGTCAAGACGCGGAGGTGATAGCAGTGGAGCCGGCCGAGTGTGGGTCAGCTGGACAGTCGGTCCTATAGAGTTCCAAGAGGTCCGGATCAAACTCAAAATTAAAGTTTTACTGAGAGTTTTAACGTGGATGTCCTGGGGTGCCTGAGGAGGCAGTGAAGTTTACAGTGGATTCCGTCAGAGGCACCGACAGGAGGTTTGATGAACGGGTAGGACTGTTTAAATAATTTAAAAGAATCTGCTGAAAATCTCAGAGCGAACTTTGTATCATAAACTTATCTTACCTTCCCTGTTTAAAGTGCCCTAGGACAGAGGGAGGATTAACAAGAACTTTTAGAATAAGGCCAGTGCTTCTTCCTGTTTTGCCCTGCTTTCCCTTGTGTTGTTATGCTTAATTACGCTCAATTCTCATGCAAGACTGTCTGCTAAAAAATGCTTAATGGTCTGCTCTCCAAAAATCTAGAATGATATATAAAAATTTTTATTATGGCAGAAGTTGGAGTGTATATCTGCATATACCTGCATTTCAGACTAACCTCCTTTGTCTGATAGTCTCTGCTTATTGTTTATCCTCCTCTGCTTATCCTGTTTAAATATTCATTATACCTAAATGGTTATGTTTTATTGGGAATTGTCTATATGTAGGTGTGCAGGAGGTAGGAGGTAGGGAATTCCAGAAAACACTCTGAACAATCTAAATAACAGCTTGAATAATTTTTGGAATAATTAAACAGCAAGGGCAAATTAATCGGCACCTTGACCCTGCATCGTTATCTATACACTTATTTTCGGAGGGAAGCTAGGGATAACGTGACAAAAGCTTTGAACCTGATACACAGGGCGCATTCAGATGGTTTCGAAGGTATGCTTCTCTCCACGGACGCGGAGAAAGCCTTCGACCGAGTGTCGTGGGACTTTCTACATGCGACCTGTGAACATATTGGTTTACAATCACACATGCTATCCTGGATCTCAACTTTATACCGTAACCCAACGGCGAGGATCGAGGTAAATGGATCATTATCGGATAATGTGTCCATTGGGGATGGAACACGACAGGGGTGCCCTTTGTCACCCCTGCTGTTCATTCTTACACTTGAACCACTCATCCGAACAGTAAATAATTCACCATCTATCCAGGGCTTTCAGGTAGGAACAAAAATATACAAGTCGGCGGCATATGCAGATGATTTGCTCTTTTTTATCACTCAACCGTGTATCTCCCTACCCAATCTATGTCAAATTTTCACACATTACAATTATCTCTCAAATTTTAAAGTTAACTATAAGAAATCGGAGGCATTAAATTTAACACTTTCAGGACAAACATTAGTCACTACCCAGACTAATTGTACCTTCAAATGGGAAAATACAGCTATTAAATATCTTGGGCTGTGGCTCACCTCAAAAACTGACTCCATATATATGACAAATTTCAAACCCCTCTTACAAAATATTAAGAAAGATTTGGACAGATGGTCTTTGAAATACTTTTCCTGGTTTGGCTGCCATATAAAAATGACGATTTTGCCTAGAGTTTTATATTTTTTCCAGACTCTACCAGTCCAGCTACCAGCGAGCTTCTTCCAAACGTTGAACTCCATAACTAGGAGATTTCTTTGGGCAGCTAAACCCCCGCGTATAAATCTTACGTTGCTTACCAAAGCAAAGCAAGCGGGAGGAATGGGCTTCCCCAATTTTAAAAACTATCACATGGCCTCGCATATCAGCCGTTTCATTGATTGGCATTGTCATGCAGACAATAAAGACTGGGTAAGTCTGGAGAATGAATCGGCCTATTCCAATTAAATATACACCTTGGACAGCATGGACCGCGTGTCCTACGCAACTTAAAAACCACCCCACCATAGGAACTACACTAAAAGCATTACATAAGATTGGTAACAACACCAACCTGATTTCCTCTTCGGGACCATTGACCCCAATACATAAAAATCCAGAATTCCCGCCAGGTTTAAAAAAAATAAATAAAAAATACACTTATTTTTCACCATCTATATAATATTCTAAACATTAAGGTGTTGATGTTTCCATATACTATCAGTTCCTTTAATGCAGCCTACACACGACCGGACTTTCTGGGAAACTAGGTCTGACTGTCTTCCTGACGGACTTCCGGCGGACTTCCGACGGACTTTCTGAACGGACAGACTTGCCTACACACGAGCGGATGATATTTCCGGCAGACTAGGTTCGCCGGTCTTCCCGACGGACTTCCAACGGAGTTACGGCGGACTTTCCGAATGAACGCACTTGCCCACATTTTGAACGTGACTCAGGTACGACGGGACTAGAAAAGGAAGTCAATCTCGCCGTTTTTATCGGCGAGATTGACACCTTGCGAGCCCCGTCGCGGGGCATACCAGGCCCTTAGGTCTGGTATGGATTTTAAGGGGAACCCCCTACGCAGAAAAAACTGCGTGGGGTCCCCCCAAAATCCATTCCAGACCCCTATCCGAGCATGCAGCATGGCCAATCAGGAAATGGGGTGGGGATGAGCGAGCGCCCCCCCTCCTGAACCGTACCAGGCCGCATGCCCTCAACATGGGGGGTGTGGGTGCTTTGGGGGAGGGGGGAGCCCTGTGGGCCCCCCACCCCAAAGCACCTTGTCCCCATGTTGATGAGGACAAGGGCCTCTTCCCGACAACCCTGGCCGTTGGTTGTTGGGGTCTGCGGGCAGGGGGCTCATCGGAATCCGGGAGCCCCCTTTAATAAGGGGGCCCCCAGATCCCGGCCCCCCACCCCATGTGAATGAGTATGGGGTACATCATACCCCTACCCATTCAGCTAGGGAAAAAGTGTCAATAAAAAAAACACACTACACAGGTTTTTAAAGTAATTTATTAGACAGCTCCGGGGGTCTTCTTCCAACTTCGGGGGTCTTCTTCCGACTTTGGGGGTCCCTCCGGCCTCTTCTCCCGGTGTCCGGTTCTTCTCCGCTGTCTCCGGCCTCTTCTTCCGGTGTTCGACCTCTTCTCCCAGTGTCCGGCTCTTCTGCCACTCTTTAACTAGCGGTGATCCGGACTTCTGCGTCGCCTTCTTCCCTCTTTTCCCGATGTTGACACGACGCCCTCTCCGGCTGTAATGCTGTCTGAGCGCTCCGCTATGACTTATATAGGTGGTGACCCTGCCCCCTTATGCCGTCACAGTCCCTGGGCATGCTGGGACTGTAATGGCATAAGGGGGCGGGGTCAACATCACCCGGTGACCCCGCCCCCTTATGCCGTCACAGTCCCAGCAACTCAGCTCTGAGTTGGATTATTTGGATACCAAGCCAATACAGAGGTTTCCCTACAGATATGGCTCCAATCACTGTAGAGACTTAGAGACAGAGACTTAGAATGCGGGATAAGCTCTCCAAAAGTAGACCTTGGCAATATAATAGCCCTCTAATGTCCCTTACAGGTAATAACTATTTTCCTCCAGGAAAGGATAATAAACTATATTTAAAATGGACCTCTTTTGATCATTTGAGATTAAAGGATGTGCTGAAAGGAAATATCCTTTGCTCCCTAACGGAACTATGAGAAAAATATGGTGGCACTCCTTGGGATGCATGGATATAGACAACTTCAACATTTTGTAGATTCTCTCCCAAAACCTCTTCGTTCAGTAAGGGGACTGGATCCATGGGAAATATTAGTCGACCAAGGGGGGAAAAATAGACAAAGGATCTCCAACATATATAGGCTGTTGATGACTCCCCCGGATGTGGACTGTTGGCATCCATTGGAATGTTAGGAATTAGAACTAAATCAACCACTGCCTGAAATAATGAGGTAAAGTCTATGATTATGTCCACTCGTCCTCAGTAGATACAAGGATGAAAAAAACAAATTATAAAAATTATTAATGAAGTGGTACTATGTCCCATTAAAACTACATAAAATTAATTCTGATCGATCGTATCTTTGTTGGAGGGACTGTGGGGAGGAGGGAACTCATGCACATATATGGTGGCAATGTCCCTTAATTCAACCATATTGGAGGGAAGTAGTAGAGTGGATTAAGAAGATTAGTGGGAATGATACTGAATTAGATCCCTTGTAGTGCCTGTTTCATGTAAATGTGATACAAAGGAAAAAATATCGAGAAGCAATTACACCATTTTTGCTAAATGAAGCGAAAAGGTACTAATCCCAAAATATTGGAAGTTAAAAAATATCCCAACGATAAAAGGATTGGTTTAGGGAGATAGATAAAATTAGGTGAATGGAAGAAGTAATACTTTCACAAAATAATTCTGCTGTGTCCTGATATCTCAGTGTGAAGTTCTATTACTAATGCTGCCCAGCTCTGCCCTATTGTTGTGTACAGATGACTCACCTGCAGACCCTGTGTTTACACATAAACCGGCATTCATATGTAAATAGCGGGAAACTGGCAGCATTTATATATAAATAGAGGTGGTATTCATATGTATATCACACCCCCCTGAGGTCATATCCACCATCACCTATACTGAATGCTGCCCCCTGGGGGGATAAAGGGGCACGTTTGAAAGGCCTGCCTACAACTGTGTTCATTAAGGCTACCATCAACCTGTTCTGCAAAGGTAAGCAAATTAGTGGGGGGGGGGGGGGGTAGTGTGGGGTATGCAGAAAAGGAATTACAGTTTAGGGTGCACAGGTGAGCAAGGAAGGGGATGTATGGAGGTAAGGAAGGTGGGTACAAAGATGAGCAGAGGAGGCAGGTAGATTTAAAGGGGAGGGGGATTGAAGTGGAGATGATGGGGGAGGTTTGGGGTGCAGAGGTTAGCATTGGTTTTAGGATGCAAAGGTGTACTGGCAGGGTGGATAAAAATGTAGGTCACGTGTAGGGCAGCCCATTCATTTCAATGGGCTTCTCTATGCGCTAAAAATGCGGAAGAAAGTCCCAAACTCTTTTTCAAAATCACACAAAAACAATCAATGGCACTGCTGTGTATCTGCTAAAGGGCAGCACATTTCTGTGATGTCAGGAAAGCGATTTTCCCAACACACACAAATGTGAATGCAGGCTAAATGTCATAGTTACATTGGTGGTCAGTGTAAATCTTCTCAATATTTTGGTGTAGAATCCTTTCATTCTCACTAGTGGCAAGTATGAATGTCCCCCTTACATTGGTGGTCAGTATAAATCCCTCCTTACATTAGTGATCAGTGTAAACCCCTATTACATTGGTGGCCAGTGTTGAAACTTCTCTTTATATTGGCAGAAGGTAAAAAAAAAAAAATTAGCATTGCCATTGATCACACCCTCCCCTCCCCCCAGCACTGTCACTGATCCCAAGAGTCTGAGGATCCCTAGGAGTTTTCTGTTTATAAATGGGTCCCCTCACCTCCCTAGTCCATGGTGTGCAGGCTATGAGGAGATGATGTACTGTAACCTCTAGCAACCAATCAGTGAAAAGTATTGATGTACAGTAATCTCCAGCAACCAATCAACAAGCAGAAATCATGTGCTGCATCTAGCAACTAATTAGGGAGCCGTAATGTGTGCTGTAACCTCTAGCAACCAGTCAGTGAATGGTAATGATAACACTGTAACCTCTGGAAACCAATCTCTGCCTGATCTGATTCAGTAAATAGATTTTGAGTCTAGCTGCTATTTATTTTATGTCTCCGAGCAGGTGGAGAGCAAAATACATTTTTTTGCCCAGGGTCCAATCGATATTAAAGACGGCCCTGGTGCCGATGGAGTCTTTGTTTTACAGACTATGCCTGGAACTGATGGCTCAACTTGAGTCAGAGCTGGCAAACATGGAGCAGTGCCAAGCTTTCCACACAATCTTACAATAAACAGAGGAGGTGACATTGAACAAAGCAGATCACTAGCAATAAGCACAAGTGACAACAGAAAGCTGGCATCAACTACCAGGAAGGTAGTAGGGTAAACAACTAAATATTTATAAATGGCTTTCTCAGAACCCCACCACCAGTCCCAAAGTTGTAAACCGCTTATTCACAAACACAACAGAGAAGAGAAACTAATGTTCACTTCAAAATATTAAATACATACGGTATATTACACCATTAAAGCTGAACTCTAGGCGACTATCAAAGACAGAATAATACAACTCTGTAGTCATTAATACATCAATATATATTGTTTAAATGCTAGCAGGAAAAGTACCTGAATTTGGCCAGGTATTGCAGTCCCTGTACAGCAGGGCTGTAGATTCAAAAGAAAAATCAGTTCAAGGAGCCAATTGGTTAATGTGCTGACAAGAAATATGTTGACAAGAGAACAGAGTGATAGAGAGATGAGCTTAATACAGTGCTGCATCTCTTTTCACTTTCAAATCAGTCAACCTGTTCAGAACGACCTGGGTTCAGAGAAAGTAACTTGAATTATACTGACCAACAAGCTAAAGCATATCTAGTGACAGAAAAAAAAATGTACTGCTTGGGAAATCTCTAGAAAAGAAAATTTTGCAGAAATGTGTATTTTGTCTTTTAATAAACTATCTTTTCTCCTTACATTTTTGGCTGGAGTTCTGCTAATTTCATGATTCTTTTATAAAGCTATTTACTAACAAAGCAACTAAGTAGATTATATAGACATGTCAGGGTTACTATTTAAAATTATTGATGCTAGCTCATACAAAATTATGGCTTTGTGTTACCAAGATACACAAACACAAACATGCCTCCCAAATTTCTAAATTGGGAAAGAGGGACACAATGTAATATAAAGTATGTAGGCACAGGCCACACCCCTGCCATGCCCCTAATTTAACGGACCATGAAGAATTAATATGCAAAAAATGATTGGTTAAACCAATTCCACCACTACTTTTGTTTTTTCCCAGTGTTTCATAATAACAAATGAAAAAAAAGAAGAAGGACAACTAAAGAGTACTGAAGGACAGAGAGGCTTGATTTCAAAAGAGAGACTGTTCCTCCAAATGTGGGACACTTGGGAGATATGAACAAAATAGAATCAATAATAGTTTGATACATACCAGAAACAGAGCATACACAACTAATGCAATAAGGACAGTTACATGTTTAAAAGGTATCAACCCAAAATTCAAGCCCCTACTATGGCATATACTTTCCACTACTGATTTCCTCCTCTTCCACCTCCCACTACCTAAACAAATTGGATTGACTATTTTGCTCATCGTGCATAACCTTCTGCTCTAAGTTGTACTGCTGATGCATTGGGGATTTTGAGAAACATATAAGATTTTAGTTCTCATATTAAAAAAGAAAAAAAAATATTCTGAATCACAACTACTAGATAAGGTAACAGATAAGGGCTGTTGCCAATGTCGTCAGCTTGAGACCTTGGGCTGCTTAATAGATCACTAATGCCGCGTACACACGATCGGACTTTTCGTTTAAAAAAGTCAGACGGACGCTGACGGACCAAATATGGCAGACAATCCGATCGTGTGTGGGCTTCCCCGGACTTTCAGCGGACTTTTCCAGCCGCAAATCTGACGGACTTTAGATTTGAAACATGCTTCAAATCTTTACGTCGTAACTACGCCGGACCCAGAAATCCGCTCGTCTGTATGCTAGTCCGACAGACAAAAAACGACGCATTTGCAGAAGCAAAAAATAAACGGAAGCACTCGGTCTAGTAAAACTAGTGTTAGTATTGTAGGTAGCACATTCCTCATGCTGCAAATTCTGTGATCGTTGAATGCAGCGCATTAATGTCTTCTTTAATAATGCTGTAAGAACGAAGATGTTTTGCTGTTCCTATTCACACAGAGTTCTCCCAAACTGATTTCTGGATTCTTTTTCTCTTTGATCTCATGAATGATATAGTATTATTTTTAAAAACAATGTCTCCATACTAATAATAATTTTTACACTTGTTTTTTTGGGGGGGAGTCATCTTTTATTTTAGATTTTATCCAGATTTTTATTGTATGATTGTTGTCGAAATTATTTTATCTTTATCTACCTTCTTTTTTTTTTTTTTTTGGTTTGTAAAGTTACCACAAAGAACCATTTTTTTTTATAGTTTTGTAGTTCTTAAATTGAACACAAATACATTTTTCTTTCATTTTTGTTTGTTTTTAATTTTGTTTGTTTTAAGTTACCACAAAGAACCATTTTTTTGTTTATTGTGATTTTTTGTTTTGTATATAAAGTTAACACAAAGAATCTTTTTTGGTTATGTATAATTTTTTTTTATTTTTTATTTTTTTTTAAGTTACCACTAGAACATTATTTTTTTTGTGTGTGTTTTTGCAACCTCAATGAGATTGTTGTCCCTTGTTAATTTGACATTGTGTCTAAATCAATGATGTTGGGGGCGTGGCTCGACGGCTCGTGCGGATGGCTGCCTAGATCCACGGCTCCGCAGTATACCCAGCCACAGCGACATACACAGCGGCTCCAGAGAAGGAGAAACCACCCCACAAGCTGCCTAATTGTCCCTACACAGCAAGCGACCATGCTGAAGAGGAGGAAAACATCCACACTCCCCAGGAAACTGACTGACTACTACCCCTCACCCAGCCTGACGAGCGGCCAAAATGGCGCCGGCAACGGCTGGGAAACAACAGCGCGGCTCTCCTCACATCTCAGCCAGAGCCCCGCGCTGTCTCCGGAGCTTCACCAACCCTCTGACTCACAGGGTGAGTGTTCTCCCCCTAATTCACCCACAACATCCAGCCCTGCCAAGACTAGGCTCAGAACGGCTGAGCCTCAGCAGTCCCTGCCTGTCACAACTCCCTGCTTGTTCTCTCTCCCCCCTCCGCAGCAATCGTCAGTGTTAGATGCCTTTCCTGCCTCAGACCAGCCATTGTCTGAGAATACTATGAAGAATATGTTGCTTTTTCTGAGGCAAACACTGTACAATGATCTATCTACTGCTGTCTCCTCTTTATCCATATCAGTAAACCAGCATGACCAAGCTATTACACGAATGGAGGCTAAAATGGGAGACATGCTTTCTGCCCATAATGAGCTGGTGGATAATAATGAGATCATGAAGATGAACTACAACTAATCAATCTGAAGCTCGCAGATTTGGAGGACCGTTCCAGAGGGAATAATATGAAATTTCGCAATATCCCAGAGTCAATCCAACCATCTGATCTGAAACAATTTCTGCAATCCCTGATGCGGACCCTTTTGCCTGACCTGACAACTCGTGACATGAAAATTGACAGGGCACACAGACTCCCCAAGCCATCTCACCTCCCTGCTTCCACCCCCAGAGATGTTTTGGCCCGCATCCATTTTTTCACTGTAAAAGAAAAAGTCATGTACGCTGCCAAACGAGCGACAAGACTCCCTGACCCTTTCACTAATATCGCTCTGTATGCTGATTTGTCCAAAACTACAATGGAAAATCGCAGACAGTTGGCGACTATAACAAAAGCGCTCCAGAACCATAAAATCCCCTATAAATGGGGCTTCCCTACTAAACTACTCATTACGCATCAAAACAAAACTCACGCAGTGCGCACTTTACCTATGGGACTCACACTTCTGAGAAACTGGCATATCATCCCAGAGGAAACACCGCACCCTTCAGATCAACTTCCAATCCTTATGGAAACCAGAGGAGACCCTCCAAATGCCTGACAGCCACATCCTATATCCTTCTCTACACACGCCTAATGGCTGGGAAACTGCAGCGCCCTTATCCAGTACCTGCCTGCCTGTTAAGAGATCCCTGTCCCACGTTGTGGACGTAAGTTCTCTTGCCCCCACTGCCTGTTTGCAGTAGTATCTGCACATTGAGCCCGGACCCCTTCTGTTTTTTTTTCCTTTTTGTTTCTGGGCTCTCCCTTTTTAAACAAACACCCTTTACCCAAACCCAGCACCAGCCAATCACCACCCACCTCTCCATCAAGCTACATCCGGCGCCCTATTCCTTTACATAAGTGACAACTCCCTCTATCCTTACCATTTAGAGCCGGACTAGCAGATTGTTCCACGCCTACTGCTCACCACCTTCACCTCAGGTCTACCCACACTACCTTTAATCTCCCAGAATGGCTTTCAAAATAGTCTCTATTAACGTAAGGGGCTTAAACTCCCTGCAGAAAAGATCTGCGCTTCTCAGAGAGGCCAACACCCAAAAAGCCGATATCCTCTTCGTCCAAGAGACCCATTTTGCCTCTGCTAGAACTCTCAGATTTGCCCTAAAAAATTACGACCAGGTTTTTTCAGCTTCAGGACAGAAGAAGAAAAATGCAGTCCTCACTGCCATACGGAACACACTACATTTTAAACTGTATCAATCCATTGCAGACCCCCATGGCCGTTTCTTGATTCTTCTATGTGACATTAATCAAGTCACCTACACCCTGATCAACGTCTATGGCCCAAACAAACAGCAACTAAGATTCCACCACCGACTCTACAAGAAAATTACACGACTCCGGAAGGGGAGGCTTCTTATGGGAGGAGACTTCAACATCATTGGAGACTCCACACTTGACACAAAGTCCAAGACTAGAAACCGCTGAACTGTTCTGAACCCCTTTCTTCAAGCCAACGACCTTTAGGATCCGTGGAGATACCACCATAGCAACGAGCGGGACTTTTCATATTTCTCCTCTTCTCAACTCTCATACTCCCGAATCGACTTCTTTATTGTTGACAAACTCACCCTCCAGGACGTGACGAAATCCGAAAATGGAACCATCTCATGGTCGGACCATGCACCTGTCTCTCTTACTGTGGGAAATTGCAGACCTAGGGTGACCAGATTATGGAGACTTGACGCCTCCCTCATCTCCGACCCAAACATTGTTCAGAAACTTAATACTGAGCACCGCTCTTATTTTCAAATGAACAACCAACCAGACACTGATAGGTTTGTACTTTGGTCAGCATATAAAGCTTACATGCGTGGCATTCTAATTAAACTTCACAGTAATGTTAAAAACCAGAGGTCTAAGCGAGTTGACGAGGTCCTCTCCCAAATTACCCTATTAGAGAACCAGAATAAAATGACCCCCTCTCATAAACTAAACCAGTGAGCTCTTAGAACAGCGACAAAAACTCCGCTCACTTCTGCTCTTTCAATTCGAGAACAACCTTAAATTTACCAAAGCCAAATACTATGCTTTAGGTAATAAAGCTGGCGCTTTACTAGCTTGACAAGTCAAAGCCCAACGCATTAAAAGTAAAATAACATCCCTTCAACACCCTACCACCAAACAACTCCTGACAAACCCACAGGATATAGCTAATGCCTTTAGCGATTATTACTCTTCTCTCTACAACCTCTCACACGGCACAGCTACTCCTCAACCAACTGATCAAAACATACAAAACTTCCTATCCACTATTGATCTCCCGAATATAACCCACACACAACTAGAGGATCTTTCCCAACCATTCTCAAATGGCGAAGTCTTAAAAGCCATAAACACCCTTCCTCTCCACAAGTCACCTGGGGAAGATGGTTACACCAACGAATTTTACAAAACATTCGCCAAACTTATCACCCCCCACCTTACTGACCTCTTCAACTCTGCTGCCACCTCTGGTTCTCTACCGCTTGATATGCTACGATCAATCATAATCACTATTCCCAAACCAGAGAAAGACCCTACTTCCACATCCAACTACAGACCCATTTCGCTTCTCAACACAGACGTGAAAATATTTGCTAAGGTCATTGCTTCTAGGTTGTTGAAGTGTCTTCCCTCTCTAGTGCACCCAGACCAAGTCGGCTTTATGCCGAACAGGCAAGCCCCAGGCGTAACTAGAAGAGTCATTAATTTGATTCATCGGGTCACCCAAACACGAACGCCTTCTCTGCTGCTATCCCTGGACGCAGAGAAGGCGTTCGACAGGGTGCATTGGGGATTCCTGAGAGCAGTACTCTCCAAATTTGGAATCACAGGCTGGTTCCAAACGGCCATTCTCTCACTTTACTCGAACCCCTCAGCTAGAGTGTTAACTGACGGAACCCTGTCTACACCATTCGGGATCTCCAACGGCACACGGCAAGGCTGCCCAGTCTCCCCCCTTATTTTTGCTCTAATAATGGAACCCCTTGCAGCAAAGATTAGAGGGGACAAACGCATTTCAGGCATCAAACACAATGACATAGAACATAAAATCAGCCTTTTTGCCGATGATGTCATACTTATGATCACAAACCCAGCCCACTCCATGCCTGCAATCCAAGACATCCTCACTCAATTTAGCTCTGCCTCCTTCTACAAAATTAATTCCTCCAAGTCTCTAATACTTCTGCTTAATCTAACACATAGACAACAGTCCCTCCTGGAGAGTACTCTCCCTTATTCATGGACGAAACAGTCTATCCCATACTTGGGGATAAAATTAGCCCCCTCGCTGCCTCTACTCTATGACCTTAATTATCGTGCCTTCCAAAAACTTCCTCAATTATTAAACCAACTGCGCACAACAGGCCTTTCTAAACTTGAACGAGTTGCATCCTTTAAAATGCTAATCCTCCCCAAGCTACTATACCTATTTCGCACAGTAATCTTACCTGCACCCCACTCCTTTTTTACCTCCATACAAAAACAACTTTCCAGGTTTATATGGGAAACTAAACCACCTAGATGCGCTCAATACGTACTAACCAGACATCACAAAAAAGGTGGAGTAAGCCTCCCTCACATTCAAAGCTACTATTATGCTTCCATCCTGGACCAGCTATACTACTGGTGGCATCCAAACCCCAATAAGGCCTGGTCAATCATAGAATCGTCATCCTTCAAACCAAATACTTTGCGCGATATACTCCTTGCAACGTCAGCGGGTCTCCCTCCTAACACAATGACTAATCCGTCAATCACGGCCTCTCTAACAGTCTGGAAGAAATTCACCCAGAAGTTAACCTCAGACTAACCGTCTCATATAGTACAGACCCCTCTCAGAACATTGATGTCTCAAATACCAAATCTAAACTTACAAATCTGGCAGACACAAAAGATAACTAATATCTCAGATCTCTACAACACCAATAACACTCTAAAAACCTTTACAAATCTCCAACACGAATACGACCTCCCCCATACTGAAGCCTTTACATACATGAGGATCTCCCACTTCCTTCAAAAATCTAAAATCTCTACTGAGGTCAAAATTCCTGAACCAATACACAACTTCTACACACACGCAACATACCCAAAACATGGTATCTCTACACTGTACTCTATACTTAGCGACAACCGGCCATACTCCCAAATACCTTCTCTCTCAAAATGGACAGAAGAACTAAACATTGATGCCACCCCCCGACATGTGGACACGCGCCTTTAAGCACACCTTTACTGCCTCCCATTGCTCCAACCACTGGGAAACATACCAAAAAACAATTCATAGATGGTATTTCACACCCTACCGTCTCTCCAAAATCTTCCCTGGACATCCTCCTACCTGCTGGAGGTCCTGTGGAAGTTCTGGTACCATAGCACACATACTGTGGTTTTGCAAATCTCTAAGCTCATTCTGTTAACAAATATTTGCCTTAATCTCCATCATATCACAGGTTTCAACAGCCCCTAATCCCTCACTAGCATTACTACACCTTGGAATAGAAAAATTCCCGCCCAGATCACGAGATGTAATAGTCCACCTGCTACTCGCGGCAAAAATGAACATCACTAAACTCTGGAAAACCACTGAGTCTCCATCCATTGCCAAAACAATTTCAGATTTGAACCTTCAATGTGAAATGGAGAGACTAGTTGCTAGGAAAAATCTAAATATAGAAAAGTTTTTGTATAAATGGCATGTCTGGCTCACACACCCAAAATGTACTGTTACCACCTGATGTACTCTTCCTATTACGACTCACTCATTCTTCTGTTTTCTCTTATTCTCCTATCTACTCCCTTTCTATGATGTAACTAGTCGCCTACTTAACTGGTGCTCCTTCCCATACACCCTCCCCCCGTCTGGAGTTATCGAGTTGTTCTGTTATTATGTTATAACGCTAAGCATAACCCACCACTGTTTAGTCCGACTTGTGTGCTTATCTCTGCATTACTTGACTCTAATTTGTATGCTTTGGTTTTACTTGCTCCAGTCGGAACATCTGACTTATTGTAACAAAGGTATATCTTGTTCACTTTACTGAAAATAATAAAGAAATATTGAAATTAAATCAATGATGTTAATTAAAACACATAAAGTCTTTTCATAAACTCAAATATCCATTTATTTATGGTCAAAAGAAAATAAAGAGGAAGTCAACACTGGCAAAAGTCTGTGGACAAGAAAATTGGGATCTTGAGGAGTCCATATAAGAGGGAGCACAAACTGGTCCAGGAATCCCAGAGATCAACAGCAGCAGCAGATGATATAGATGTCCCCAGACTGTGGTACTACAACAGCCTGCGTCTTCTGTCAGACCAGACTGAACCCAGGTCATCACTTTCTTCTCTTCCCTGCAGCCTTCCCTCCATGCTGCCCTGCACCCTTCCCTGCAGCCTTCCCTGCAGCCTTCTTTGGAGGCTGTGGCTCTGGTGTTTGAGTTGTGGCAGGAGGAGAAGGAGGAGGAGGAGGAGGGGGCTGCCTCATGTATTTGTGTATTGGCAGTTAGCTCGCCGTTCAGCCCCTTGTGTATCATTTCTGCAAAAAGTTTTTCGCAAATGAGGCCCCACTGCATTGGAAGCAGCCTGCTGGCTAAGTAGCACCCATAGGCCTCTTCAGCTTCGAGGGGGGCTCCTCAAAAAATTGGTGGCCTCTCGCATGAGGCGCAGGGATGCCTCCTGTGTCACCGTCTCCTTCCTGACCCTTTTTGTATGAAGGCGGAGGAGAGGCACTTGAGATTGTGTCAGGCTCCTACTGGGCCCAGCCACCTCCTGCCTGACACTGGGTCCGGCCTCCTCCAGGATGACACTGGGTCCAGCCTCCTCCAGGCTGTCCCTGGGCCCGGCCTCCTCCAGGGTGTCCCTGGGCCCGGCCTCCTCCTGGCTGTCCCTGGGCCCGGCCTCCTCCTGCCTGCCACTTTCCCCACGTTCCTCCTGGCTGCCCTCATCCTGTGTATAAAAAAGGGACATAGTTTTAGTTTTTTTTTTTTGGGTTCATCAATGACACACAATTTGCTTCTCATGACTTGCAAATTCAATGTGAATACATCTCTTAATAAAAGAGTCTAGAAATCAGACACCATAATTTTTTAAAGCAGGTGACAAACATATTTGACCACTACGGTCAATTGATATGTATACATCATTTTTAGGATCAAATTATTTTCATCAATTATTACATCTAGTTAACATCATTAATATTAGGACAGTAAATATTTTTTAAATTAATTTACCTGACTCCAGATGGTCAAATCCAGTTCTTCCAGGATGGAAGATCCAGCTTGGTCCTCATCAGCCTCTGCTGGGGTGGAGGGAAGTGTGCATGGAAGAGTGCATGGAAGGGTGGAGGGAAGGGTTGAAAGTGATGCCCTGGCTTCAGTCTGGTCATCAAGAAAACATAGTTTATTGTAGTACCACAGCCTGGGTACATATACATCATCTGCTGATGCTCCTGATCTCATGTAATCCTGGATCTTGTTATGCTCCCTCTTATACATGTTCATCAAGATCCCAAATTTCTTTAACAACATCTCCATCGTTGCTTCCGGGATGGACGTCTGGACAAATGTCAGAAGTCTCTCCAGCGTTGACTTCCTTACATGTTTCAGATAATATTGAGGGTGTTTGACCTCCCACAGATTCCTCATCTCTCTGTATTTATCAATGAAAGACAACAAAAATTCAGGCTCTTTAAATTTGGCATTCATAATGTCTGTAAAAGATAAAGACACAAGACAAAAAACACTTATGTTTCTGCTAAACCCTCATCATCTTATACTAACATAGGCCTCATCAATCTGTCAAGCCATATAGGCTGCTTGCTACAAAGTTTTGACCAAATTTCAAATTTAAAAATTACCTTCATTTTCTAGCGTCCCGGTCCACTATCATCTACACACAGAACGTACGTACGACACAATACGTAATAAAGTTTTATACACTGCACATGCGTAATACTCTGCCTGCTTGGCCGGCCCCTGACATTCTTTTTCTTTGCGCATATTCCCCGCCCTTGACTCTACGCACAGAACGTACGTACGACACATGCGCAATACCTCTCTTTATACACTGCGCATGTGTGAAACTCCGCCTGCGTCGCCCGACCCTGACGTTCTATTTTAACGAATATTCTACGCCCATTCTTTCTACGGTGCGTAGTGGGATGAACAATGGCGGAGACACATCAGGTGTGTACTACCTCAGGTAGCGACGAAAGCCCGGAGGCCGGAACGTCACGATCTGGGAAGCCGAGATTTAAGGCCTCCAATGGTGGAAATGGTGGCAATTCTGAGAAAAAATGACTATGATGAGAAGTGTGGACCGTACGCCCGGCCTAGTTTTAGAAAAGCCAAAATAATGGCGAAGGTGGTGAAGACATTACATCTTTCTTTTGGGGTACGGCGCTCGAAAGATCAGATTCGGAAAAGATGGTCCGACCTCAAACTCCGGGAGCTGGATCAGTACAGACGGATCCGTAAAGTGCTGAAAAAAAGTAAAGTACTTGTCGTGTGTTCATATTCTGTTTATTACCTTGTATACTGCTCCATGTGCTTTTCTTTAATGTACGAGTTTATATAGTTTGAAACGATCTTTTAATAAACCTTGTTACATATATACAGACCTATATCTTTTTATTAATGTATCTATCTATATTTTATATCTCTATCTATCTATCTATCTATCTATCTATCTATCTATCTATCTATCTATCTATCTATCTATCTATCTATCTATCTATCTATCTATCTATCTATATATATCTATTTATCTATATATCTATATATATATATCTATATAGATATATATATATATAGATATATATATATATCTATATATATATATATATATATATATATATATAGATATATATATATATATATATAAATAAATATATATATATATACACACATATATATTTAAATATATATTGATAGATAGATAGATAGATAGATAGATAGATAGATAGATAGATAGATAGATAGATAGATAGATAGATAGATAGATAGATAGATAGATAGATAGATAGAGATATATATATCTAGATATGTCTTTATAAAATTAAAAATGTATTAAACTAGGAACTCTACACAAACAGACAATTTGTACACCACTTCACTACAATGTTTTAAGATTACTATGTACTAAAATATCTGTGTGCTAAGTATATTAATTTTTTGGTTCACATAGGGGAAAAAAGACTTAGCCAAGATGAACCCAGTCCCCCCCACCAAAACAACATAATTGGGAAATCAGCCCAAGCCCCACTGAGAATGTGGAGGAAGGAGAGGTGGGCGACATGGGCACCCCACCAGGTGAGTGTCTGACACACCAGCTTACGGTAATCTATGTATGGCTGCGTATTTTTTGATGAAAATTTGAAACTCTATTTTAGGTGATCTGGTTGTGCTTGACTCAAGCAACAGCGCCACCCCCGAGGATGTTTCGGAAGTATGCGACATGGGCACCCCACCAGGTCAGTGTCTGAGACACCAGCTTATGGTAAGGTAATCTATGTATGTCTGCATATTTCTAAACACATCTTTTTTTCATTCAATTTTAGGTCTGAGTGAACATTTTACCACAGACAGTGCCCAACGACTAATTGGTCAAATAATGGCCTGGAATGGGGAGATTGATCAAATGCGTAATTGGCTGGATCGTATGCAGCAGGAAATGAAGAACATGATCGATGTTTTGGGTAGAATCTAAATGCCCTTTTTCAACCCAAAAAACATTGATCATGTTCTTCATTTCCTTGTTTGCTGACCCCATTCTGGGCCTTCTCTTTTTTCTCTTGTAAAAATTATATGCCTGTTTAAAAAAAAAAATTCCAAAAAAAAAAAAAAAATAGAGGCCTGTTTTTAAAAAACAAAAAAAAATGATCAAAAAATAGAGGCCTGTTTTCCAAAAAAAAAAAATAGAGGCCTGTTTTTAAAAAACAAAGAAAGATTAAAAAAAAATAGAGGCCTGTTTTCCAAAAAAAAAAAAAAAATAGAGGCTTGTTTTCCAAAAAAAAACTAATTTTAAAAAAATAGAGGCCTGTTTTCCAAAAAAAAAAAATTTTTAAAATAGAGGCCTGTTTTTAAAAAAACAAAAAAAAAAATATCAAAAAAATAGAGGCCTGTTTTCCAAAAAAAAAAAAAAAATTTTAAAATAGAGGCGTGTTTAAAAAAAAAAAAAAAAAAAAGGAGGCCTGTTTGTTAAAACAAAACAAAACAAAAAAAAAAATATATATATATATATATACATATATATATATATATATATATATATATATATATATATATATATATATATATATATACCGTATTTATCGGCATATAACACGCACTTTTTTCCCCTGAAAATCAGGGGAAAATCGTGGGTGCGTGTTATAGGCCAATCCCCCCCCAATTGTGTGTGATCGGAGCGATCGCGGCAATTGCCGCGATCGCCGCCGACATGCACAGCCGTGTGGAAATTCAAATACGGCGCCGAGACTGCAGGGTCTCGGCGGAGCGGAGCTACACATAGCCGAGAGTCCTCGGGTTTTCTCGGCGCCGCTTACAGTCCCGCCCATAGGGCGGAACTGGGCGGGACTGTAAGAGGCGCCGAGGAAACCCGAGGACTCTCGGCTATGTGTATCAGCGCTCCGCCGAGTCACTGCAGTCTCGGCGCCATATTTAAATTTACACAGGGCTGTGTATGACGGCAGGGATTGCGGCGATCCCACAAAGCTGCACGGGGGGGGGGCAAGGCTGCACGGGGGGGGGCAAGGCTGCACGGGGGGGCAAGGCTGCACTGGGGACAAGGCTGCACTGGGGACAAGGCTGCACTGGGGCAAGGCTGCATGGGGGCAAAGCTGCACTGACATGGCTGCACTGACAAGGCTGCACTGGGGCAAGGCTGCACTGGAGAAAAGCTGCACTGACATGGCTGCACTGACATTGCTGCACTGGGGCAAGGCTGCACTGGAGAAAAGCTGCACTGACATTGCTGCACTGACAAGGCTGCACTGGGGCAAAGCTGCACTGACAAGGCTGCAATGGACACTGGGGCAAGGCTGCACTGACACTGACAAGGCTGCAGATGGACACCGATAACGCTGCATTGATGGGCATTTTAATGTAAGTTTTTCTTCCTTAAACTTTACTCCTAAAAGTTTTTTTCCTTAAAATTCCCTCCTTAACTTGGGTGCGTGTTATACGCCGGCGCGTGTTATACGCCGATAAATACGGTATATATATATATATATATATATATATATATAGTTAAAAAAAATAAGGACCTAATTATATTGTTCCAAATTTGTAAATATATAGATATTTTTTTGACTATCAACATTTTTTTTACAAATGCATAAGTGAATGTACACAGAATATTAAAACATCTGTTTAGTAATTAACTAAATGTGTGGTTTGTTATTTCAATGCTCAGTATCAGTTTGTTTAAATTTAAAATAGTTGTTTACAGTGACAATGGTGCTTATTTAGTCAAAGAAAATACACTTGGCACCACAAGTGCTCTACGATAACCTAGGAGAAAGTCAAAAAGAAAGGCAAGCAATAAATTTAATTCAAGATTTGATCAAGATTTTTTATTTTGAGAAATTAAAAATCCTGGGGCATTGCAATGGCCCCCCTACCCATAAAATAATCGACATATTAATCTCGAGCTTGATGGGCACTTTGGGGGGCCAAGCCAGTACAGACAGTATCCAGGCCTGTCAGATTGTCACTAATAAGTCCGGCCTCAGGCCCAACTGGCACAATGTAATTTGTGGAATGTTTGTTCAAAAAGTTGTGCAGGATGCAGCATGCTAAAATGATGTAATTAAGTTTGTATTCCGCCAGGTTTATGGATGTCTGAAACAGGCGGAACCGGCTGGCCAGAATCCCAAAAGCATTCTCAACAACTCTTCTCGCTCTGGCCAGCCGGAAATTAAAAACCCTCCTCTCCGGGGTGAGGGTTCTTTGAGGGAATGGCCTCACGAGGTGCTTGCTCAGAGCAAAGGCTTCATCTGCTATGAAGACAAAGGGGAGTCCTTCCACGTTATCCGCATCAGGTGGCAATCCCAGGCCACCAATCTGGAGACGCTGGCAGAACTCCGTCTGGACAAATACTCCTCCATCCTCCATCCGGCCATTCTTCCCCACGTCCACATAGAGAAATTCATATTGTGCCGACACCACCGCCATTAAGACAATACTATGGAACCCCTTATAATTAAAATAGTATGACCCCGAATGGGGTGGTGGCACGATGTGGACATGTTTCCCATCAATAGCCCCTCCACAATTGGGAAAGTCCCAACGGGTGGCAAAATGGGATGCCACAGTCTGCCATTGCTGTGGTGTTGAAGGAAACTGGGGAATCAAACAAGAAAACAAAACTCAGTAATTTTGAAAAGAACATTGCAAGAACATTATACACTTAAAACATTATTGCCCAGCATCAGTATAACATTAAATAATTGAAATCTTCTTGAATAAATAATATGGAAAGGCACACTTATCAGATTGCTCACCCCCTCTGATAGCACATTGTTACATTTTAGGGGGTGGTGAAATTAGAAATTAAAAGTTTAAGGACACGCAGGGTTTTATTGACTAAAGGCTACAAGACTGTGCAGTTTGAAAAGTGCAGTTTTCGCACTCTGCAAGTGCAGTTGCTCCACAGCTTAGTAAATGAGGTAAGGTAAAGGCTTCATGTTGCAAGGAGTACCCAATCACATGCAAGGGCAATTAATCCAAACACTTTGTGGCTTGCACATGATTGGATGATGGAAATCAGCAGAGCTTGTGCTCATTTACTAAAGCCCTGGAGCAAATGCACTTGCAGAGTGCAAATGCATTTTGCAAAGTGCAACATATATTTGCTTTGTAAAAATCAACACCACAGAACATTATAGCAAATTATTAGGGGGGGTTGAAATCTAGTTAATGACACACACACTATTTGGATTGAGTTTAGGGGAGGGGGGTTGAAATCTAGTTATTGACACACACACTAACTAGATTTCTAACCCCCCCCCCCTAAACTCCATCCAAATAGTGTGTGTGTCATTAGCTAGATTTCCAAACCCCTCCCCCCTAAACTCCATAATATATATATATTATGGAGTTTAGGGGGGGGGGGTTTGGAAATCTAGTTAATGACACACACACTATTTGGATGGAGTTTAGGGGGGGGGAGGGGTTTAGAAATCTAGTTAATGACACACACACTATTTGGATGGAGTTTGGGGGGGGGTGGAAATCTAGTTAATGACACACACACTATTTGGATTGAGTTTAGGGGGGGAGGGGTTTTTAAATCTAGTTAATGACACACACACTATTTGGATGGAATTTAGGGGAAACAAAATACAATGCAGCTGACTAAATACATTCAAACTGAGTAGACTAGGTGGATATGTGCCCAGCAGTGCATGCTGGGGAGATTAGTAAAGGCAAATATACATGCAGGACAAAAAAGAACAGGAAAAATTTACAGCATGCATGAGGAGAAAAAGGAGACATTCACTCTATATTGCAATGATGGAAAGTAGTGTTTGAGTTAAGAAATACATTACATTTTCAAAGATTAAATAAAATAACATGTGATGCTAATGAAGGATAAAATTCTTACCTTAATAAAGTCCTTCTGCATGACCTAAATGATGGCAGAACAGGTCTCTGGGATAATGATCCCCAGAGCCTGGGGGGAGATGCCTGTCGAGAACTTCAAGTCCTACAGGCTTCTCCCTGTCGCCAAGTACCGCAACGTGGCAACTAGCCTCTGCTCCGGAGTGATGGCTTGCCTCATGCAGGTATCCTGCCTGCCTATATAAGGGGTGAGCAAAGCCAACAAACGTTCAAAAACGGGGTCCGTCATCTGGAGAAAGTTCCTGAAATCCTCAGGATTATTCTCACGGATCTCACTGAGCAATGGCATGTGACAGAACTGGTCACGCTGGAGCAACCAATTCTTGGTCCATGAACTCCTCCTCGACCTGTTCATGGACTGGTCTTGGGCTGAAGAATGAACTACAGCACCAAGCACATACAATGCACGAGCTCTACGATGAGTACGTACAGGTAACATGGCTTCAAAACGGTCGGCTGGTCAGAACGCACTTAACAGAACGCACTGAAGAACAACAAGGCCTGTGAAGAGCGACCTGAAAATCAGCAACGAGCGGACAATAAAACAAAGATTTCTCAATGCCAACTGACCAAACGCACTGAAAAGCAGATACAAACCTCACAAGCACAGACTGAACAACAGTTAAAACTAACTGAAAAATACGAGTCTCACAAGTGCGAATCGTCTCTCACCAAACTTTTACTAACACAAGATAAACACGAGATTAGCAGAAGGAGCCCAAAGGGTGTCGTACAGGCTATTGAACTTCCGTTTTATAGTCTCGTCGGACTTGGTGTACGTCACCGCGTACTAGGCTGTCGAACTTTTGTGTGATCGTATGTAGGCAAGTCCGTTCGTTAGAAAGTCCGCCGCAAGTCCGCCAAAAGTGCGTCGAAAGTCTGTCGAACGGGCTGTCGGACTTTTGTAGCCGAAAAGTCCGACCGCGTGTACGCGGCATAAGAATTATAGTGCATGTAACCAGCTTCAAATGGGGTTTTCATTTTCATAGACATGTATGGGAATGCAAAACCCATCTGATTCAAATAATTGCCCATTGACACAGGCACTAAAGGAATCTGTAAGCTACCAATGCTATCTAGCTACTAATGCTATCCAGAAAACACAGCAATGGTGCTAAAGTCAAAATGTTTTCTCAGTTTACCATAAACTAAGTTTTGTGAAATCAAATAGTAGGGAAGCAGTAAGGTGTGCTTCTTAAAACCTGCTATACAGTGCCTTGAAAAAGTATTCACACCCCTGTAATGTAATGTATTTGATTGGGATTGTAATTGATAGACCAACACGAAGTGGGACATAATAGTGGAAGGAAAATGATAAATGTTTTTCAGAATTTTTTACAAATAAATATCTGAAAAGTGTGGCGTGCATTTGTATTCAGCCCCCTGAGTCAACACTTTGTAGAACCACCTTTCACTGCAATTACAGCTGCAAGTCTTTTTGGGTATGTTTCTACATTTGCACATCTAGAGTGTGACATTTTTGCCCATTCTTCTATGCAAAATAGTTCAAGCTCTGTTAGATTGGATGGGGAGCGTCTGTGAACAGCAATTTTCAAGTCTTGCCATGGATTCTCAATTAGATTTAGGTCTGGACTTTGTCTGGGCCATTCTAACACATGAATATGCTTTGATCTAAACCATTCCATAGTAGCTCTGGCTGTATGTTTAGGGTCTTTGTCCTGCTGAAAGGTAAACCTCCACCCCAGTCTCAAGTCTTTTGCAGTCTCTAACAGGTTTTCTTCTAAGATTGCCCTGTATTTGGCTCCATCCATCTTCCCCTCAACTTTGACCAGCTTCCCTGTTCCTGCTGAAGAAAGGGATCCCCACAACATGATGCTGTCACCACCATGTTTCACAGTGGGGATGGTTTGTTCAGGGTTATGAGCAGTGTTTGTTTTCCGCCACACATTGCGTTTTTGTTTTAGGCCAAAAAGTTCAATGTTGGTCTCATCTGACCAGAGCACCTTCTTCCACATGTTTGCTGTGTCCCCCACATGGCTTCTTGCAAACTGCAAACAGGACTTCTTATGGCTTTCTTTCAACAATAGCTTTCTTCTTGCCACTCTTCCATAAAGGCCAGATTTGTGGAGTGCACGATTAATAGTTGTCCCGTGGACAGAATCTCCCACCTGAGCTGTGGATCTCTGCAGCTTCTCCAGAGTTACCATGGGTCTCTTGCTTGCTGCTTCTCTGATTAATGCTCTCCTTGCCCGGCCTGTCAGTTTAGGTAGACGGCCATGTCTTGGTAGGTTTGCAGTTCTGCCATACTCTTTCCATTTTCAGATGATGGATTGAACAGTGCTCCGTGAGATGTTCAAAGCTTGGGACATTTTTTTATAACCTAACACTGCTTTAAACTTCTCCGCAACTATATCCCTAACCTGTCTGGTGTGTTCCTTGGTCTTCATGATGCTGTTTGTTCACTAGGGTTCTCTAACAAACCTCTGAGGGCAGAACAGCTGTATTTATGCTGAGATTAAGTTACACACAGGTGGAGTCTATTTACTAATTAGGTGACTTCTGAAGGCTTCTGAATTGGTTCCACTAGATTTTAGTTAGGGGTATCAGAGTAAAGGCGGCTGAATACAAATGCACGCCACACTTTTCAGATATTTATTTGTGAAGAATTTGGAAATAAAATTCATCATTTTCCTTCCACTTCACAATTATGTGCCACTCTGTGTTGTTCTATCACATCAAATCCCAACAAAATACATTTACGTTTTTGGTTGTAACATGACAAAATGTGTATGAATACTTTTTGAAGGCACTGTATAATGTCCTCTTTTTCTGTTTCCTACATCATTGGTTCTTTTCAGACTTCCAAATTCAAGGTAAATTAAAGCTCTATCATGCAAAGAAGAAGCCATATCTGAATATGATCCAGAAATGTTGCTGTTTTCTCTGGGCCAAATTTAAAATGGTCTGTTGCAAAATGGAAAACTGTCCTGTGGTCAGACTAATCAAAACTTGGCAATCTTTTTGGCAACCGTGGGCGCCTCCAGACTTAAAAGGAGATGGACCTTCTGGCTTATTAGTGCTCAGTTCAAAAGTCTGCATCTCTGATGGTATAGGGTGCATAAGTGCATATGGAATGGACAGCTTGCACGTTTAGAAAGGCAAAATAAATGCTGAAATATATATCCACGTTTTAGAGCAGCATATGCTCCCATCCAGACAATGTCTTTTCAGGGAAGGCCTTGTATATTTTAGCAAAACAATGCTAATTAGCATTCTGCATCTATGACAACAGCATGGCTTCGGAGTAGAAGAGTCTGGGCGCTTTACCTGGCCTGTCTGTAGTCCAGACCTTTCGCCAATTGAAAAATGCTTGGCGCACCTTGAAATGAAAAATATGACAAAGAAGACCCAGGACTAGGGATGGGCGAATGGTTCGGCCTGAGCATAAGTTCTGGCCGAACTTTGGTTGTTCGGACGTCCAGCGAATACAGAACAATATGCGGTGTTCGGGGCAAATTCGAAAACCACTGGAACATCATTAAAGTCCATGGGACACTAACATGAAAAATCAAAGTGCTTATTTTAAAGGCTTATATGCAAATTATTGTCATGAAAAGCATTTGGGGTCCCAGGTCCTGCCCCAGGGGACATGTATTAATGCAAAAGAAAAAACGTTTTTAAAACGTCCGTTTTTTCGGGAGCAGTGATTTTAATAAAAGTGAAAGTGAAACAATAAAAATGAAATATTCCTTTAAATATCGTGTCTGGGGGGTCTAGTATGCCTGTAAAGTGGCACAGTTTTCCCGTGTTTAGAACAGTATCGCAGCAAAATGACATTTCTAAAGGAAAAAAGTCCTTTAAAACTGATCGCGGCTGTAATGAATTGTCGGGTCTTGCAATATAGATAAAACTCATTAAAAAAAAATGGCATGGGTTCCGCCCCAGTCCATTACCAGGCCCTTTGGGTCAGGTATGAATATTAAGGGGAACCCCAAACCAAAAATTAAAAACAAAATTGCGTGGGGGTCCCCCCAAAATCTATACCAGGCCCTTCAGGTCTGGTATGGAAATTAAGGGAAACCCTGCACCAAATTAAAAAAAAATGGAATAGGGGTCTCCCCCAAAATCCATACCAGATCCTTATCTGAGCATGCAACCTGGCAGGCCGCAGAAAAATAGGAGGGGACGAGAGAGCGGCCCACCCCTCCCTCCTGAACCGTACCAGGCCACATGCCCTCAACATGGGGAGGGTGCTTTGGAGTAGTTCCCCAAAGCACCTTGTGGGCCTCATCCCCACAACCCTTGCCCGGTGGTTGTGGGGGTATGCGGCGACCCCCAGGTCCCGGCCCCACTTATGTGAATTGGTAACGGGGTACATTGTACCCCTACCATATCACTAAAGAAAGTGTCAAAAATAGTAAAAAAGACAGGAGACACTTAGGGACAAGTCCTTTATTAAAAGATAAAACAATAAAAATATCCCGTGACGTCCATTCATCTTCTATCACGCCGCCCGATGAGCCGAAAAAAAGGCCTGTAAACTCAACTGCCTAGAAACGACTATAATCGACCCTGTGTACATGTACTGATAAGATAACAGAGGAAAGTTCAGGAGCAGTTGAAAAAAATGCCCAACTGCTCCTAAATGTCCGTTTAACAGCAGCAGTGTACATGAGGCCTAAGAGAATAGCTAGGGTGTGGTGCAATTTTTCCTGAGAGGTATTTCCTAAACTAAGCAATTGGCAAAGGTCTCTGTGTAGCAACTTCAAAGGGGCAGCCTTCATTCCTAACTCTTCAGCTGGCTAGTGTTGGGACCCAGATGTACTATTGGTGCACATGAGAACAGTCCCAGCTAAACCTGCAGGCAGCAGTAAGGCTACTAGGCACCTGTGTAGTCAGTTCCTAAAAGGCTCAGTCTTTCTAGTAGCAACAGGTTATGGTCACAAGGCCCTGTGACCAGACTTAGTGACACAGAAATAGTGGTCCCTCTGGTTAGATGTAAGCTCACTTCTGGGTTGCCCCCAGTCCTCCGCACAGCATGGACTGTATGCTGGCAGTGGCTTAGTCCCTCAGCACGCAGGTCATGCCTGGTACTTTCCAGAAGTAGACACAGACGCCTGTAGCAGGTTCTTATGCTCTTTAGCCTCACGCTGCTCTCCCCCGACCTCCAATGAATTGCCCAGGAAAATTCCTCCTTCTCCTGCAGGGACTGGTGGGGGCTGTAGTTCAAGCTCCATTACTTCCATTGGGCAGCACTTCTAAGGGAACTACAGGTCCCATGATCCACCTCCCATCTCTTGTGTTTGGTCCACCTCCGCTGCTTGGCAGGAGGAGCAGGGAGAATCTTTAAACAGAGCCTCTTTATCTCACTCTGCAGTGGCAGGAGGAGGAAGAGGAGTAAGCCTGTAGCTGCATACATCACAGGAGTCCAGATGGCAGCAGCAAGGAAAGAAGAGGAGAGCGGGGGTGGTGGTGAAGATTTGGGTTGGGTTTGGGTTTGGGTTGGTAGACACAGCCTGCTCCTCACAGTGTCCATGCTGCAGCCCCACTCTGTTACAGGTATATTTTCTCAGTTTAAACATTTCATATGTTTTCTAATTTTCTTTTTTTTTTCCAAATCTATTTTCTTTATGAAATAAAATATGGGTTTATTGCATTCTGTTTTTATGTATATTTTATATAGCGTCCCAACTTTGGAATTGGGGTTATACAAACAATAACACTGTCAAGGGTACCCACAACTGTTATCTTTTGCAAAATAGGATTTATTTTTACAATAGTGGTCCTTTAACCACTTGTGGACCACCCACCATAGATATACTGTGGCAGGGCGGCCGCTCCTAGTACACGATCAATGCGCCAGGGTAGAGAGCGCCCGGCTGTGCTGTGATTGGCTGTGGCTCAAACCAATCAGCAGCTGCCAGTCGCTGATTGGTCCCCAGCACCCGACGATTGGCTCTGGACATTACCGAAGAGAGCCCTGTGTAGGTAAACAAACACAGGACTTTTTTCTGACAGCAGCAATGTGCTGTTTTTTTCTTCCTGCACAGCACATTGCTTAGTAAAACACCTCACACAGTAACACATTTTAGCCACACATTTAACCCCCTTGATCGCCCTAGATGTTAACCCCTTCCCTGCCAGTGTCATTAGTACAGTGACAGTGCATACTTTTAGGCTCTGTTTCCACTACTGCGAGTTGTAGTGCGACTTGACACATGTGAAGTCGCATGACAAGTCAAAATCCATGTATTTCAATGGTCTCTGTTCTAATTGGTGCGACTCAAGTCGCAGCGACTCCAAAAAAGGTTCTTGTACTACTTTGTTCCGACTTCAGTGCAACTTGTTCTCCCATGGTTCTCACCAGTCATATGACATTGCATTAAAAAAATCGCATTGCAAAGTCGCACTGTAAATCATGCAACTTTGAGGGTTTGCAATAATGGAAACCGAGCCTTAGCACTAAATTGGTGTCACTGGTTCCCAAAAAAAGTGTCAAGTGTCAGGTGTCCGATTTGTCCACCGCAATATTTCAGTTCCGCTATAAGTCGCTGATCGCCACCATTACAAGTAAAAAATCAAATTTTATTTTTTGCACTATAAACAAAAAAAGGCCAACAATTTTGAAGAAAAAACAATATTTTTTACTTTCTGCTATAAAACACATCCAATTTAAAAAAAAAAAAAATCTGCTACTCTTGCTACTCCTCCCGGTCAATCCGGTCTCAGGACCTGCTTTCTGTCCTGATTGGCCGGGAGGAGAAGCAGGAAGACAATAGTGAATGTTGATTCGTTATTGTCACAAGGGGGTGGGCTCAGGGCGCAGTGCTCTTCGCCCTGAGCCCACCCTTTTTGAAGCCAGAGCCTCCGGCTCTAATCACGTGCTTCACAAAAAAAAAAATCCCCTTAAACTCCATGCATCCAGTGCCCTGCATGGAGATTAGGGGCAGGGCACATAGAGATTAGGGGGGGTGGCGCCCCTGATGGGAACAAAGATAAATGGATTCAGATGGTTCCTGCTTAACAGGTTGAATTTCGAGCCATGCATGGCCAGCTTAACCTTACAATTGTTAGTATCCTTATCTTTGAAATCAACCAAAACCTTGCAACTGTGTGATCAGTTTCCAGTACTCCTCCCTTTGAATCCACTCCAGCTAAACCCTTACAAATTAGATCAATAAAGGGAGTTGTTACACAAATTACACATTATTACCTGATAAAAATGTCACACAATGTTCTACAACCAGCTACAGGCTTTTTAAGGCTAATGAAGTTTTGCTGTTTTACAGTATTTGAGTGATCAGTTAAGTATAAACTTATTTCTAATGTCATGCAGCTGAATACTATTTGTTGTTTCACATCGTATCTTTGCTATAGGAACAGTGAGGTTTTTTTTCCCTGATACATCATGACTGACTGTACCTATAATGAACTAACCTGGATTAACACACATTTGCATGCTAGTTAAAGTGGCACTAAACTCTGGTTTAAAACAAAGGAGATTCTAT
The DNA here is from genome assembly GCA_037952925.1 of Lithobates clamitans. NCBI lineage: Eukaryota > Metazoa > Chordata > Amphibia > Anura > Ranidae > Lithobates > Lithobates clamitans. Next base: position 3,630,428 of record JBBGZY010000179.1, on the reverse strand, counting down.
TCAAGTATGTATTCTAAACTAAAAAAAAAAAAAGTACATTCTATTGCTCTTAGTCTCCTCCAAATCGTCAAATTCCTTTTTTTGGTGTTGTGAACTGACTTCCTTCTGGAGGGTAGCTATGTTTGTTCCCAATGGTCCCACTGTATGTAGAAATGTAGCCTCCCTCTCTTGCACGCTCCTGAGATAGACTAGGGACTATAGGATTTTTAGCGTATGTAGAAAATAAGAGCAAAAGACTGAAGCTAAGTTGCGCTGCTCATTCTAACAAAAAGAAGTGATGGAGAAAAGGAGAGGTTCGGGAGCTCATGAAGGACATTACAAGCAGCGCAGATAAACACAGGAAGAAACTATTTCATGAATTATGATTACAGGGCCATTAAAGTAACTGTAAATGATCACCTTGTAAAACAACCCATTCAGTTTAAAATAGAAATGAAAGGCAAACATTTTTGTATAGATTAAAAAAAAAAACATTATAGGATACCTTTTTTACCCATTCCCTCTGCTATCAGCTGCATAAGTGCTGGGAGGAGGAGAAGCAGCAGTACACTGATCCTCACAGTGAATGGCTGTGCAGGAGGAGCGTGTCAGGACAAGTCTGATCGTTGGAGGAGAGCACACGGAGTTCCTAGCATAGCTAGAAAACTGACCAGGCTGTGCTCTCCTGCTTAGTGTGGTCAGTTTTTAATAGAAAAGCAGAGGGACTGAGAGAAACATCAGGAATTTCACACAAAAGAAGCAATACAAAGAGAACAGGATACTTTATGATCATACAAGTACATGGTACAGCAGGCACATATCAGGAATATGAAGTGTTGGGGTAACATATTTTAAGTAGTTAATGTGTATGGTTTATTTATTGAGAATAGATATATTTTTCAGTGTCATGTTGTTATTCTCCTTGGTTCCTGTGTTGTTCTGGGTGGTATAATGGCCACAATGACCTTTGCAGTATGCTGCTATTACAGCTTGTTCATATCAGCAGCGTTGGGCTGCGTTGCCCAACACAAGAAGAAAATAATGTTATTTTCTATGGTTTCAGTTCAATACACTGTATTGGTGTACTCAGAAAAAAGTGGACCATATTGTGAAGCTCATAGAGGTGTAAATGTTCCAGAAATTTTGAAGCCATGGGGTAAAACGTTTTTTCCCCTTTTTTTTTAGTGTGGAGTAGTTTTAAAAAATTGAAAGTCATTTTGTTACACTGGGAGTGTGAAATGCAGTGTATATAAAAGTACTATGCTTGAATTAAAAGTACAGCTTATTCAGTAAATAAATTAAACTTGCTTTCAAATGGAGTAACAAGGCCTGCATATGTTGGGAACATTTCACCTATACACATGGGCGTCCGCAGAACTTTTTTTTTGCGGGGGGGGGGGGGGGGCATCATTTTAGGTAACCCATGCTCTGCCTCTTTTAGATAATGCCCCCCATATAGATCCCCTTTAGAGCAAAATTTTCAGTCTTTTTTTGTTTGTTTAGCAAGAAATAACGTACCTGTACGTTACTTTGAATTTCCCACCGTGCACGCGCACCCCGCCGGCGGCACACGCGCCTGCCGCGAGCTCCGTGAACGTGCCCGCGGGACCCGCGGACTCGATCGCCGCTGGGATACCCGCAATCGTGTCACGGAGCTAAAGAACGGGGAAATGCCGATGTAAACAGCATCTCCCCATTCTGCCTAGTGACAGGACACCGATCGTCTGCTCCCTGTCATCGGGAGAAGCGATCAGTGTCATGTCACTGCTAGCCCATCCCCGCCACAGTTACAATCACTGCCCAGGACACACTTAACCCCTCCCCGCCCCCTAGTGGTTAACCCCTTCACTGCCAGTGATTTTTTTACAGTAATCAATGCAATTTTATTGCATTGATTACTGTAGAAATGTCACTGGCAGTAATCAATGCAATTTGAATGCGTTTTTTTCAAAATTGTCGCTATTTTTTGTTTATAGTGCAAAAAATAAAAACCGCAGAGGTGATCAACTACCACCAAAAGAAAGCTCTATTTGTGGGAAAAAAAAGACGTCAATATTGTTTGGGAGCCACGTCGCATGACCGCGCAATTGCCAGTATCCCAGGTCAGGACCCAGACTAGTTCCTCTGCTGCATTATCATGCCACCCAGTGGCAGACTGCGGGCACCGGAGAAGGTGGGTGGAGCCACTGCAGCACTAACACGGGCCTCGCTCCTGATCCGGTCTCACTCTGAGAGCCTCTGAGTGTGAAGTCACTGGTTGCTAGATGCCAGGCGGGGTGGCCCTAGCAACCAAGTCCGCCGGTGATCACAGCCACTGGCTGTGTGTCCTCTATTTCATTCCGGGACACTGTATTATTCCCTGTATTGTCCTGAATTGAAGGTGCCCGGGACCTGGGACAGAGATGTAAATTGCGGCAATCCGATCCACCTTGCCGATCCCTGATTCCAGGGCGGCCACTTGCCCCCCTTGCGGACGCCTATGCCTGAACATGAGAACAGGTAAACCCCCCCACCACCTCTCATAATGTGAACGCTTTCTGGCAATATGTATTTACAGTTAATAATGCTGCTCTAGAAGCATATATTGCTCTGTGAAGAACTTGGTGGATGTTTTCCTGATTTTGAGGTGTCATTTTACCTATAAATGAAGGGATTGTGTATTTTTGGGAGGCCGTGGTTTGTAACACTTACTTAAAAGATGCTGCTGGTGAAGAAACACTTTGTGATCACCTAGAAGCAGCAGAAGAAGTGCTTCTCGGATGAAGACTCTGGAGGGAAAAGCACATTCATTATGGTCCTCATTATTTAATTCCATAAAGTATTTTTTAATGTCCTTAGGGCACTTCTGGAATGCCAGGATGTTTTCTCATCCTTGTAGCATTTGGAAAAAAAATATTTCTTCTCACAATATTTGGAAATTGCCATTATTTACACCCAACTCAAGGAGGTAAAAGATGAAACCCACAAGCAAACTAAACTGGAGCCTTTCCCCTGCAGTGCCCCCTATTGGAAAAATGCATATTTCTTTTGTTTGAGGACTGCATTGAGAAGTACTGTGTTACTTAAACTGCATTCCAGGATTTGCTTGTCTTCAGCTGAGAGAACTTGCAATAATTTAAAGCTTTACATAAGGTCTCATGTTATATAGTTTGAATACTACGACCGGGCAGTTGGGGGAAGCGTGCCAACTGGGTAGGGGCAAGAGAGCTGTGTTGTGCTGGGAGTCATGCTGTGCACAACCATGCTGTGTCAAGCTGTGCAGTGCCAGAGGGAAGGGGTTGCTGTGCTGGATGCTGGAACCAAGAGGCTGCTCTGAATTAGGACATCTGCATCCAGAATCACTGGCTGAATTGCCACTGCCTCTGCTACTGTCTGCTTTACTGCTGCATAAGGGCCCCCCCCCCCCCCCCCCCACCAACCGAGGACGGCCTAAAGAGGGTCCAACCCCCATTTCAGTTACAAGCACCTGTTATCCTTTCTTCAATCTAAACTTGTTGTTGAGCCATTTTCTTCCCACTGACATTTTACGTCAAGAAAATGAGCACACCCACTGCTACATTCATCACTAACCTCCGGCCATCAAAGCCTTATCTAGAACATAAGGCCACTAGTACTCCACAACTCTGACTTTGCCCTGCTTCCAATTTGCCTTCCTTTGCTGCATAGTATTCTAGTCTTTATACCACCAACTGCTACCTTCGAGCTTACCCCGCTATCTGCATTTCAGCAATAAATTAATCTATATATCTTCTGAGCTCAATCTTACACTAGACTGCTGTTGAGAACCAACAGTTTTAAAGGGCCTCAACATAGCCAGCCAAAGTTCACCACAAAGACTTGCCTAAGTCATTCCATTCCTGAGGGCATTTCAATCCTGGGGCTCTGAAGAAGAAGGTATCCCTTTGAAACGCGTCAGCCAACAGTGGTTTCGTATGTCCTCTCTTCCGTCATTTGGAGACTGCTATCACTAGACGAATTGCCACAAGTTAAAGGCTTTCATATTGCGGTTCCTTTTATATGCTTGTGAGTAGTTTTTATTCTTTCTTTCTTTTAATAAACATATCAAAGGATAATGCACAAAGCTGGTGCGCCCTCTTTTTTCTATTTTCTTTCTGACTGCTAGGATACCCTTATCCTGGAGGGCAGCAAGGCCTGAGACATTATCCACCCTGAACTTTAGATCACCTGATCAACACTTGCGTGCAAGAGTATTTGTTTTGCTGCTATCAGAACTGGGTTGCTGTTACAAAGTTAAAATTTGAAGGCCTATGCCTAGCCCCTTTGAGAGCTCTCAAGTGACTTAGCCTGGTACATCTCTTTATAATTCTCTTTGGTCACTTGAGGAACAACCTCCCTTGTGGAGAGCTGCTGGTTACGCTCCTATTATTGCAGTGTAAGCTGGGTTTGCCTATAGAAGTACCTCTGTTGTGTACACTGGGACCTTTCACTGATGTGTTTATGCGCATTGGTTTTGATGTACCAATCTGTTTTGTTATACTTGTGACTTTCAAGAGGAGGTCTGCCTGCCCCTTTAAAAATTAAAAGTCAGCAGCTACACCTGTCCTGGAGTCCAGCGATGTCGGCACCGAAGGCGATCTTAGGATCGGCCGGTCGGGTGCTGCCATAGCTATTGCTACTAAGGGAACCCGACAGTGTATCCTTTTGGCTTCACGGCTGGGCCCCTACTGCGCACGCGCGAAGAGCACTGCGCTCTTTCACTGGCCGGCAGAAGAGGAGGAAGGAACCAGGGGGACCGAGCTGTTGATGTAGATCGCCACAGCCCGGTCTCCTGGAAGTGGGGACAGGATACCTGTCAAAGATACCAGCCAGGTATCCACCCCCCCACCCCCGAAAAGTGACAAATGTGGCACTGGAGGGGGGGGGGGAATCAGATGAGCGGAAGTTCTTTCGCTTTAATCTGCCAACACAGGTTGAAGGAAAAAAAAGTGCTTGATTCCCCGTAAACACAGTCAGTCCCCCTGCACTATTGTATTTTGACAGCGGGAGGTTTCCCAGCCATCAGAATACAAAGATCACTGCCAGCAGCTATAGCAACCATTATAAAAATAACAAAGAAAATGCAGCGCTGTGCGATAATAGCAGTAATGCCTAAAAGTTTGCTATTACAATAACATCAAAACTATATACACACACACACACGCAAATAAAAAACAAATATAAAATATGGTGCAACAAAAATTTGAATCAAGCAAGTTCACAGTGAAAATATTTTTTCCATTGAATAAAATGTGTCCAAAAAACACAACAATGTCCTCAGTAATTTTCAAATCCTCAGATGTTAAAGTGCATGCGTGCAATAATCTTCCAAAAAGTGACTCTTATGAAGAAAAATCTAGTTCAGTAAGAGGGTAACTTTACACACGTGCTCCCCTCCCCCGTGTGGCTGCATCACCTCAAGCTGTGTGACCGCACAACTAAGTTTGGTCTACATAAGCTGTTGAACCACTCCTGGGCTCTGAGTTAAGAAGCTTTCAGCAGGATCCCACGGTTACATCCACAAGGGATATCCTCAATGTTAAAATATGAAAAAGAGGCTGAATAGTGTAGTATCGTTTGTTGGTAAGTTTAATTAGAAAAAGGAACATCAGGGTACTCACATTTTGATGGTGCTAACAGTGCACCAGACTATAAAATACATTAAAAAAATACAGTAAAAATCCTCTTTCAGGTAGCTTCAAATCCTATGTGTGCCAGTAGTCTGCTCAAACAAGCATGAGACTGTCTCCTCCACCGTCCTGGCCCCTCCCAACCATGATAGAAAAAAAGCCAAGGAAAACTCCAAGCTCACTTACCGACCAGCCCGTGGATAGGGATGAGCCAAACACCCCCCCAGTTCGGTTCGCACCAGAACCTGCGAACAGACCGAAAATTTGCACGAACGTTAGAACCCTATTGACGTCTATGGGACTCGAACGTTCAAAATCAAAAGTGCTCATTTTAAAGGCTAATTTGCATGGTATTGTCCTAAAAAGGGTTTGGGGACCCGGGTCCTGCCCCAAGGGAAATGTATCAATGCAAAGAAAACTTTTAAAAACGGCCGTTTTTTTGGGAGCAGTGATTTTAATGATGCTTAAAGTAAAAACAGAAAGTGAAATATTCCTTTAAATACCGTACCTGGGGTGTGTCTATAGTATGCCTGTAAAGTGGCACGTGTTTCCCGTGCTTAGAACAGTCCCTGTTAAGAATGTCATTTTTAAAGGATAAAGAGTCATTTAAAACTGCTTGCGGCTTTAATGTAATGTCGGGTCCTGGCAATATGGATGAAAATCAGTGAGACAAACGGCATGGGTACCCTCAAGTCCAGAAAGGGTTTGGGGACCCGGGTCCTGCCCCAGGGGCCATGTATCAATGCAAAAAAACTTTTAAAAACGTCCGTTTTTTCGGGAGCAGTGATTTTAATGATGCTTAAAGTAAAAAAAAAAAAAGTGAAATATTCCTTTAAATATCGTACCTGGGGGGTGTCTATAGTATGCCTGTAAAGTGGCGTGTGTTTCCCGTGCTTAGAACAGTCCCTGCACAAAATGTAATTTTTAAAGGAAAAAAAGTCATTTAAAACTGCTTGTGGCTTTAATGTAATGTTGGGTCCTGGCAATATGGATGAAAATCAGTGAGACAAACGGCATGGGTACCATGTCCATTACCAGGCCCTTTGGGCCTTGTATTGATATTCAGGGGAACCCCGCACCCAGATTAAAAAAGCAAAGGTGTGGGGCCCCCAGGCCCTATATATTCTGAACAGCAGTATACAGGCGGTGCAAACAATACAGGGACTGTAGGATTGTTGTTAAGTAGAATCTGTTTGTAATTTTGAACTGGTACATTTTTAACTTTTATGTTTAATGTTTAGCTCCAGCCAAAAAATCTATTTTAAACTTTTTGGAAAACCTAGGGAAGGGTTATCACCCCTGTAACATTTGTTTTGCTGTCTGTGCTCCTCTTCAGAAGATTTCACCTTACTTTTTGTCCCAATGACAAAAGTTTTTTGAGAATTTGGGGTTTTTTGTGAAACAAGGATTGGTGATGAAGCATCAGTGGAAAGGAGAAAAAATTTTCCCATATTAACTCTTACGGGAGAGAATTTCCCTTCCTATCTCACTTTCTGTTGTCTCCTTCCGTTTGCAAGTAGGAGTCGTTTGTAAGTTGGATGTTTGAAAGTAGGGGCCTGCCCTATATACTCAGCAGAAATTTGGGCCTTAGGTGTTGTTGTGGCCACAACACTGTAAGCCCTCACAGGGCCCTGCTGTGAAATATTAGATCAAGAATTGTAATTACATGCCCCTGTTGAACAGGGGCAGAAAAATTGGGCCTCTGGTGGTGGTGGTGCCACAACACTGTAAGTCCTCACAGATACTCTTGGTGGGCGCAGAAACGGGCCCTGCTGTGAAATATTAGATCAAGAATTACATGTCCCTGTTGAACAGGGGCTGAAAAATTGGGCCTTAGGCACTGTTGCTGGTGCCACAACACTGGAACCCCTCACAGATTTGGAGCGCAGAAACTAGCCCTGCTGCAAAGAATTGCATCAAAAATTTTAATTACACGCCCCTGTTAAACAGGGGCTGCAAAATTGGGCCTTAGGCACTGGTGATGGTGCCACAACACTGCAACCCCTCACTGATACTCTAGTTGGAGCGCAGGAACTAGCCCTGCTGCAAAGAATTGCATTAAAAATTGTAATTACAAGCCCCTGTTAAACAGGGGCTGAAAAATTGGGCCTTGGGCACTGGTGGCGGGACTGGCGGCGCCCAGAACCAAAAATGTTCTTACACGCTATCAGCATGATCATTGAGGAGGAAGAGGATAATTACTCAGCATAACAGGATAGTCACTCAGCATCAGCATAGGCAGTCTTTGAAGGGATCTGACATTTCAAAAAAATGTATTCGGTTACATCAGCATCAGGTCCTTGGTAGCTGGTGGTGATCCAAGACTGATTCATTTTTATGAGCTCTGGCCAGTGATCCATCCTCAAGACCCAGTAACCCAGAGGATTTTCGGTGGGAAAGGTGTCCAAGTCAGATCTTGCCCCTAGGTATTCCTGCACCATGTAAAACAGACGCTGGCGATGGTTGCTGGAACCGATCATACCTTGGGGCTGCGGACTAAAAAATTGTCTGAACGCATCGGTCAGACGGCCACCTTCTCCACCGCTCCTTCTTTGACTGACTGAAGCCTCAGCAGCACGTTGTCCAGAAACAGGAGTTTGTAACCTCCCAGTCTCTGGGAACGCGTTGCACAGACCTTTCTGCAAGGCCCCCCGAAGATGTTTCAACCTCTGCTCCCTCTGTGACAGCAAGATAAGGTCCGCAACCTTACCCTTGTAACGTGGATCAAGGAGGGTTGCCAGCCAGTATTGTTCCTTCTCCTTGATACCACGAATACGAGGATCCTTCCGCAGGCTTTGCAGGATCAGGGAGGCCATGCAGCGTAGGTTTGCTGAGGCATTCGGTCCAGAGTCCTCTGGGTCACTAAGGACGACATGATCCGCACCTCCTTCCAGCCACGTACAAGTCCATGTGTTTCTTGGGACTGTAAATGATCCCTTAAAGACTGCTGCTGATGCTGTGCCAGGCTCCACCTCCATACTGACACAATCCTCCTCCTCCTTGTCCTCTTCCTGTGTGATCGGCAGGCACGCAGGAACACTGTCTGGATAAAGGCGGCCTTGAGAGCTAAGCAAGTCCTCCTCTTCCTGACTCTGTTCTGCCTCAAGTGCCCTGTCCATTATTCCACGCAGCGTGTGCTCCAACAGGTGGACAAGGGGGACAGTGTCACTGATGCATGCACTGTCACTGCTCACCATCCTCGTGGCCTCCTCAAATGGTGACAGGACAGTGCATGCATCCCTGATCATGGCCCACTGGCGTGGGGAAAAAAAACCAAGCTCCCCTGACCCTCTCCTGGTGCCATAGTCGCTCAGGTAGTCATTGATGGCCCTCTGCTGCATGTGCAGCGGCTGCAGCATGGCCAACGTTGAGTTCCACCTGGTGGGCATGTCACAGATTAGGCGGTTCTTGGGCAGGTTCAATTCCTTTTGGAGGTCTGCCAGCCGAGCACTGGCATTATATAACTGTTGAAAATGCACACAGACTTTCCTGGCCTGCCTCAGGACATCCTGTAAGCCCGGGTACCTGCCCAAGAACTGCTGCACCACCAAGTTAAGAACGTGAGCCAAACAGGGCACATGGGTCATTTGTCCCTGTCGGAGGGCAGAGAGGAGGTTGGTGCCATTGTCACAAACCACCATTCCTGCCTTAAGTTGGCGTGGCGTCAACCACCTCTGAACCTGCCCCTGCAGAGCTGACAGAACCTCTGCCCCAGTATGGCTCCTGTCCCCCAAGCACACCAGCTCAAGCACCGCATGGTATCTTTTGGCCTGCATACTTGCGTAGCCCCTTGAATGCCTACGGAGCACCGCTATTTCCGAGAACAAAGCACACGAAGAGGCCATGGAGGAAGAAGGAGAGGAGGGGATCAGCGGTAATATGCACCTTACCGCTGACCGCCCTGTCCAGCGAGGCATGGACATTGCCTTTCAAATGTCGTTAGAAAGCCGGAATCGCCTTCCGTGAGAAAAAGTGGGGTTTGGGTACCTGCCACTGAGGAACCGCACATTCCACAAACTCACGGAAGGGGGCAGAGTCTACCAACTGAAAAGGTAGCAGTTGAAGTGCTAGCAATTTTGCCAAGCTAGCATTCAACCGCTGGGCATGTGGATGGCTGGGAGCGAACTTCTTTCGGCGGTGCAGCAGCTGGGGCAGGGAAATTTGCCTGGTACAATCTGACGTTGGTGTACCGAAAGCAGATTGCCCACAAGTACTTGGCTGTGACACACCTAATTCTACACCTTCATTCCTCTCAGTGCAGGTCTCAGAGAGGACTGAAGGTATAGTGCGGTTGGAGATCTCTGATGAGGAGCAAGGAGAGGTCCTCTTTGTTCTTTGGTGTGGGTCTTTTAGGTACGCTTGCCAACTAACTGCATGGCAGGTCAACATATGTCTGGTCAAGCATGTGGTGCCCAAGTGGGAGACGTTTTGGCCACGCGAGATACGCTTGAGACATATGTTGCAAATAGCAGCGGTGAGATCTAATGCACTCGTCTCAAAAAAGGCCCACACCAAAGAACTTTTGGAATAACGCGCAGAGACAGCAGCGCCCTACACATGCGGAGCTTTGCGGTGTGATGCAGTCAGTGTGCTGCCCTTAGGCTGGCCCCTGGAGGGCATCCTGCCTCATTGGTGATGTGCCTCCTCCTCTTCCTCCTCCTCCTCTCTCCTATCAGGCACCGTGGAGTCAACCATTGTGCTAAGTGCTGGGTGTTCAGTGTGCCCTTGTAGCTTTAAGAAGGGGTGGGCTCCCTTCAGTCCATCTGCCCCCCATCTATCCATCAGAATGCATGTGCTTCTATTGTGGAGTCACTCACCAGCTATTGATAGGACTACAGATACCAGGATGCCTTGGCGGGGCCTGTAGCTTACACATGTATTTGCAAATGTGTGCAGACTAAACCTTTGGTTTTTAACGTATACTGTTAGACAGGTTAATTCGGTTGTCTACGGGTAGGGATGAGCTTCGTGTTCGAGTCGAACCCATGTTCCACTCGAACATCGTCTGTTTGCCGTTTGCCGAATTGCGAATGATATGGGCCGTTCGCGTCAAATTCGTGTGGCGCATCACGGCACGTAATTCACTGCGGCATTGCAGTGCATTGCTGGCTGATGATTGGCCAAGCATGCAGTGTGACCCGCATGCTTGGCCAATCACAGCGCCGTCTGCTGGCGGGGCCTGTAGCTTAGGCATGTATTTGCAAATTTGTGCAGACTAAACCCCTGTTTTTAACGCATACTGTTAATTCGGTTGTCTGCGGGCTGGTCGGTAAGTGAGCTATAGCAACCAGCAGCGATCGTATAAGAAAACCCCAACAGACTGGTTGTACTGAGGTCAATCGATGGATCACCTTCAGTACAACCACTCTGCCCATAGATGAATCGAAATTTGTCCAGTTCCTGCTGAACCGGCCAAGTTTCTATCCATCTGACCGGCCTTGCAGACTACAATTTTCAGTTTAAATTGTTGTGTGCAAAAGTTTCTTTCTAATCTTGTGCCATTATACTGACTTATTTTTTGGATGGTACTGTGAAGATTCTTGGACATTGTGGATAATATTTTTATTCATTAAAACTGATGGCGGTTGAACCACAAACATGTATCAGCTGAAAAAGCCATACTCAAAAGTTTCTGCTACTAGAGAGACCCAGATTACTGAAGGCCTCTCGAGCCCCTCCCCAGGGAAAGAGAGCCTTGACTGATGGGGGCATGGCTAGGTGCGTGACACTCATAGTTGCCAATAGTCCCGAATTTCCCGGGACATTCACGGGATTTAGACCATTTTCCCAATTTTAGTGTTTCCCTGTAAATGTCCTGGGAAATCCCTTTTTTCACGATTTTTTTTTTTCCTTTGGTAGAGGTCCGCGGCCGGCGGAGATAATGTCTCCGCCGGCCATTTTCCAGAAGACTGTTCGATGTCAAAATCCATGCCGCTGCACTCTGTGTTTGAGCAGAGCTTAGCATGAATAGGCAGCGGTGGGTGTCCTGTGGAGCCGCCCCCCTCCAGCCGCCCCCTCTTCTCTGTCAGCCCCCCCCTCCAGCCGCCCCCTCCTCTCTGTCAGCCATCCCCCCTCCAGCCGCCGACCCTCTCCTCTCTGTGTGCCGTCCCCCCTCCAGCCCCTCCCCCTCTCCTCTCTTTCAGCCGCCCCCCCTCCAGCCGCCCCCCTTCTCTCTGTCAGCCGTCCCCCCTCCAGCCGCCCCCCCTCTCCTCTCTGTCCCAAGAAATCCGAGAAAGAAATTTTTTCCACGATTTTCCGCCGCTAGAGGTCCGCGGCCGGCTGAGACATTGTCTCCGCCAGCCGCCATTTTTAAGCAGACCAGGAACACAGCTGGGCGGCTAGACGGAGCTCACTCGCCGCCCACCCTCTGCCCCGCCCCGCCTACCCCCCGCCCCGCTTCGCTCCCACCACCCCCTGCCCCACTCCGCCCCATTCTATTGTAACCACGCGGCCGGCGGAGACCGACTAGGAAACCTGTTGTAAGGGGGGCTCCGCTGGGGAAACCTGATGTAAGGGGGGGCTCCGCTGGGGAAACCTGATGTAAGGGGGGGCTTCGCTGGGGAAACCTGATGTAAGGGGGGGCTCCGCTGGGGAAACCTGATGTAAGGGGGGGCAACGCTGGAGACACTTGATGTAAGGAGGGCACCGCTGGGGACATCTGATGTAAGGGGGCCTTTGCTGGGGACACCTGATGTAAGGGGGGGCACCGTTGGGGACATCTGATGTAAGGGGGGCTCTGCTGGGGACATCTGATGTAAGGGGGGCCCTGCTGGGGACATCTGATGTAAGGGGGGGCTCTGCTGGGGACATCTGATGTAAGGGGGGCTCCACTGGGGGCACCTGATGCAAGGACAGACTCTGCTGGGGGCACCTGATGCAAGGATGGACTCTGCTGGGACACCTGCTGCAAGGACGGACTCTGCCGGGGGCACCTGATGCAAGGACGGACTCTGCTGGGACACCTGATGCAAGGACGGACTCTGCCGGGGGCACCTGATGCAAGGACGGACTCTGCTGGGACACCTGATGCAAGGGCAGACTCTGCTGGGGGCACCTGAAGCAAGGACGGACGGCTGGTGGCAGGCGACGTGGCAGGCGACACGCTCAGGGATCCCACTGATTCGGCATTATGGTGAGTTGAATGATTTCATTTTATATTACAATGTAATAATAGAAATAATGCACTTCAATCATCCTGACACCATAAGAACCATGGTGCCGGGATGATTGAAGTGCTAACACCAGGTGTTTGGAGTATCTTTATCCGCTGATTGTTAAACTTTCTGGAATACACATATTTCTATTGTTGTGTAGGATCTGGGGCTGCTGTCCCTCCATCCCTCCCTCCCTCTCCCTCCATCCCTCTTTCATCTCAGATGCTAACCACACCCCCTTTGAGACATGACCATTTAAGACACGCCTACTATTTTGCATAACCCACGCCCATTTTTAGGCGCGTCGCGCTCCGCGTGCCGCATTTGTACTTTTCCCCTATGCCACACCTACAAATGCATGCCCCGCCCCCTAATTATAATAAGACTCCGCCTACAGCCAAAAAAGTGTCCCTAAAATTTTATTAACCCCCATGCACAATGGGAATTAAGCCCTGGTGCATGGCGCTCAGGCATTTAGCTGTGGGCAGAGGGCACAGGTGCCCCATCCAACCCTGCTTCCGGCAGCCTATCATGGCCTCTTTAACATGAGTGGCCAGTGAGCTGTAAGAACAAGTGGCTGAGACCTGGTTTTACTGTTCCCTAGCCACCCACCATAAGGCTAAACAACAGCTGCAAGGGGCTCTTTATATGCCACAGCAAACTTGTGCCAAGGCTGTGGTAAATTTAACGCGACTTGCTGAGTGAACAGACAGCACAGATGGCCTTTGTCAAGCCATTCAAGTCATTGGCAAGACAAACGCTTGGCTCTTGGTTGCAGTACGTTAGTCCTATTATAAAGTGACGTTCGTCAGAAAAAAAACAAAAAAAACAAACAACAGGCATTTAGGAGGCAGCAGGATTGCCTCCCGAACGCCTTAGCCATGCTCTGAAAAGCAATCCACGATGGATCGCTTTTCAGAGCATTGGCTAGTGTGAACCTAGCTTATGAGAGGATGAAAGCTGTTGCGGCTGGACAAAGCTGTGTGGTGCACCTAGTGGTGTGAACATTTAAGGCAGTATGTGCTCAGGGCCAAATGCAAGATTTCTGCGCTCTGGGCATTTGCCCCTGGGCACATATTGCCCTAAACAATCATACCACTGGGTAAACTATCCAGCCCCATCAAGCTGCAGCAGCTGTCAGACTCCCATAGAGTTTCACAGGCAGCTGTCAGTACAGGGAACCCGTACCCTCTGTCTGTATCTCTGTGCCCTCTGCCCAGAGCCCCCAGCACCAGGGAAGAATGCAATATTTTGTACTCACAATAGGAAGAAAGTGCAGTGCTCGCTTCCCTAAGAGCCGTTGGATTTGTTGGGTCTTTCCCCCACACAGCTAGGCAACAGGAAATCTCACACTTTCTTCACAGGCTCAATAAACAGGGGTTTTGTTGTTGTTTATTTAATGCATAACTTGGATAGGGAATAGGGATGTGTGTCTCCAAACAGCACTGACAGTCCTGCGCCCAGTTTACCTTGCTCCCGTACAAGAGGCTCGGGCCCCTCGGCTAGGGTTGCCACCTTTTCTTCAAGCCAAACCCGAACATTTTAGTGTTGCACGGCACTGCACTTGCTTAACTCAACCCATTTACCTGAATGGGGCTGCGCTACAACTGTGTGCAATGCACATGGCTACAGCAGTGTTATGGGTTTTTAGGGATTTAAAACAGGTGAAGAGGCAACATAACTCTTCTTGAGAGTGACATGGAGGGGGCAGAGTGACATGGAGGGGGCAGAGTGACATGGAGGGGGCAGAGTGACATGGAGGGGGCAGAGTGACAGGGAGGGGGCAGAGTGACAGGGAGGGGGCAGAGTGACATGGATGGGGCAGAGTGACATGGATGGGGCAGAGTGACAGAGAGGGGGCAGAGTGACATGGAGGGGGCAGAGTGACATGGAGGGGGCAGAGTGACATGGAGGGGGCAGAGTGACATGGAGGGGGCAGAGTGACATGGAGGGGGCAGAGTGACAGGGAGGGGGCAGAGTGACATGGAGGGGGCAGAGTGACATGAATGGGGCAGAGTGACATGGAGGGGGCAGAGTGACATGGAGGGGGCAGAGTGACATGGATGGGGCAGAGTGACAGAGAGGGGGCAGAGTGACATAGAGGGGGCAGAGTGACAGAGAGGGGGCAGAGTGACAGGGAGGGGGCAGAGTGACATGGAGGGGGCAGAGTGACAGAGAGGGGGCAGAGTGACAGAGAGGGGGCAGAGTGACAGAGAGGGGGCAGAGTGAAATGGAGGGGGCAGAGTGACATGGAGGGGGCAGAGTGACATGGAGGGGGCAGAGTGACAGAGAGGGGGCAGAGTGACAGAGAGGGGGCAGAGTGACAGAGAGGGGGCAGAGTGAAATGGAGGGGGCAGAGTGACATGGATGAGGCAGAGTGACATGGATGGGGCAGAGTGACATGGAGGGGGCCGAGTGACAGAGAGGGGGACGAGTGACATGGAGGGGGCAGAGTGACATGGATGGGGCAGAGTGACATGGAGGGGGCAGAGTGACAGAGAGGGGGCAGAGGGACATGGAGGGGGCAGAGGGACATGGAGGGGGCAGAGTGACAGAGAGGGGGCAGAGTGACAGGGAGGGGGCAGAGTGACATGGAGGGGGCAGAGTGACAGGGAGGGGGCAGAGTGACAGGGAGGGGGCAGAGTGACAGAGAGGGGGCAGAGTGACATGGAGGGGGCAGAGTGACAGAGAGGGGGCAGAGTGACATGGAGGGGGCAGAGTGACATGGAGGGGGCAGAGTGACATGGAGGGGGCAGAGTGACATGGAGGGGGCAGAGTGACATGGATGGGGCAGAGTGACAGAGAGGGGGCAGAGTGACATGGAGGGGGCAGAGTGACAGGGAGGGGGCAGAGTGACATGGAGGGGGCAGAGTGACAGGGAGGGGGCAGAGTGACAGGGAGGGGGCAGAGTGACATGGAGGGGGCAGAGTGACATGGAGGGGGCAGAGTGACAGGGAGGGGGCAGAGTGACATGTATGGGGCAGAGTGACATGTATGGGGCAGAGTGACATGGAGGGGGCAGAGTGACATGGAGGGGGCAGAGTGACAGGGAGGGGGTAGAGTGACATGGAAGGGGCAGAGTGACATGGAGGGGGCAGAGTGACATGGAGGGGGCAGAGTGACAGGGAGGGGGCAGAGTGACATGGAGGGGGCAGAGTGACAGGGAGGGGGCAGAGTGACAGAGAGGGGGCAGAGTGACATGGAGGGGGCAGAGTGACATGGAGGGGGCAGAGTGACAGGGAGGGGGCAGAGTGACATGGAGGGGGCAGAGTGACATGTATGGGGCAGAGTGACATGGAGGGGGCAGAGTGACATGGAGGGGGCAGAGTGACAGGGAGGGGGCAGAGTGACATGGAGGGGGCAGAGTGACAGGGAGGGGGCAGAGTGACATGGAGGGGGCAGAGTGACATGAAGGGGGCAGAGTGACATGGAGGGGGCAGAGTGACATGGAGGGGGCAGAGTGAGATGGAGGGGGCAGAGTGACATGGAGGGGGCAGAGTGACATGTATGGGGCAGAGTGACATGGAGGGGGCAGAGTGACATGGAGGGGGCAGAGTGACATGGAGGGGGCAGAGTGACAGAGAGGGGGCAGAGGGACATGGAGGGGGCAGAGGGACATGGAGGGGGCAGAGTGACAGAGAGGGGGCAGAGTGACATGGAGGGGGCAGAGTGACATGGATGGGGCAGAGTGACATGGAGGGGGCAGAGTGACAGAGAGGGGGCAGAGGGACATGGAGGGGGCAGAGGGACATGGAGGGGGCAGAGTGACAGAGAGGGGGCAGAGTGACATGGAGGGGGCAGAGTGACATGGAGGGGGCAGAGTGACATGGAGGGGGCAGAGTGACAGAGAGGGGGCAGAGTGACATGGAGGGGGCAGAGTGACATGGAGGGGGCAGAGTGACATGGAGGGGGCAGAGTGACAGGGAGGGGGCAGAGTGACAGAGAGGGGGCAGAGTGACATGGAGGGGGCAGAGTGACATGGAGGGGGCAGAGTGACATGTATGGGGCAGAGTGACATGGAGGGGGCAGAGTGACATGGAGGGGGCAGAGTGACATGGAGGGGGCAGAGTGACAGGGAGGGGGCAGAGTGACAGGGAGGGGGCAGAGTGACATGGAGGGGGCAGAGTGACATGGAGGGGGCAGAGTGACAGGGAGGGGGCAGAGTGACATGGAGGGGGCAGAGTGACATGGAGGGGGCAGAGTGACATGGAGGGGGCAGAGTGACAGGACACTGTGGAATGATGGCACTGGCCCTGACTCCCAATAATCACATATAACACAGAAGAATCCTAAGAATTCCCCCCTCTCCCCCCTCCCTCCTCAGATCAGTGTTTTTCTTACCCAGCCAAGTATTGTGAATGTAGCTTATTCTGCGGTTGGTCTCCTGCATGGTCCGTTCCTGGTCAGCTGTCTGTGTGATAAACTACACACGCGCTGTCCTCCAATTCTCCGCTGACACCCGAGCACTGACAGGGCACTGCTGGCCAGACTCTTTCTCCTATAGCGGTTTCAGCTCGCCCTCAGTAAAGTTGTCCAGGGTTTGAGTGCCCTCAGTGTCTGCCGGGCACCTCTTCTCCTCCTGTAGTCATGTGAGCAGCGCTTCCCGGCAATTACCTTCCCCGGCGGATACTATAGAAGGGGGGGGGGGGGTTCGGGACTGATTAAATTGTCCGAACGGCTGTATTAGGATAACAACCTGTGCCTGAAAAACTAGTAATGTTCCTGCCCGGCCCCCAGCTGAACAGATGGAGCTCTGAGCCACAGTGCAGTCTAGATCATGTGTCTGGGTTCCAGGCGGCAGGAGCCCCGGACACGTGATTCAAAATTACTCCAAACCCGTACTGTCCGGGTGAATCCCGGACAGGTGGCAACCCTACGCCTCGGCCCCCTTGCATCACACGACATGCTCCGGCACTGCCTGCACCAGACCATCCCTCCTGCCACTGCCGCCCACACACACTGTAGCATGCACTTGGATGGTCCCAGTTGGCTCTGAACCAAAACCATGCATGCACAGCACTGAGCCAAGCGTCACAACCATATTTTTAACTGGCAATCCATTCATTTTCTTGGCATTTACTGGCAGAAGAAAAATGCCTGATTTTACTGGTTGCCAGTAAAAATAATGGTGGTTGGCAACACTGGCCGGGGCTTTCTTCTCAGGAGGGCTTCAGCTAAGCCTAGCTGAGGCTGGTAAAGGTGTGAGGCTTCCAACTGTTCCTTCTCTCTTCCTCTCACTCTCTTTCTTCCTCCTCGCCTTCCTTCTGCCCAGGTGCAAAGCCCCCCAGCCCACGGTTCCCCTCCAAGCACCAGGACCCTGGATTCTGCTCTCTTGACTGCCAGGCTTCTGACTATTTTTGGAACTGTCCCCCCACCTACCGAGCCTTGCCTCCTTAGGAATTGGTGGAACCCGTAAATATTCAGGCTGCAGCCCCTGTTCCTCCACCCTCTAATTTCTAGAACTATCCAGTGAATTCTAAAGACAGGGGGAGGTAACAGAGCCACAGCCTTGAAGCTCTGCATAGTCAAAAACAAATTAACCCCTGCTTTCCTGCCTACAGAGGATCCAGCTAAATTTACTTTACCTAGCAACTAGGAAAGTGCTACACAAGATTCCTCCATTTCAGATTCCCAACAGATGTTAGAAGAATACCCATGTACATTAAAGTGCATCTAAACCCAAGAACAAAAATGTAATATATTGAGATTTCAATGCACCCCAGGAAGTTACAAGCTGAATGTTTTTTTGTGGCAGGATCAACAGGTATTTGTTTGCACTTATCAAACTGATCACAAAGTGGTTCCAATGGTATATTTAACAGACCGAAACAGAACAAATGAGAGAAGTTTATTGTTGAGGTTTATGTACACTTTAACTTTAAATCTCACTTTTATGATCAAAGATGTAATAAATAGATGTACTGCACAGAGAACAGCCATTCTCATTTCTTCACTCATGAAGGACTGAAAACAGTCAGGTGAAACTACAGAAATCTGATACCTAATACTGAATCTAACACTTCACTGCTTGTCATTTAGAATTACAACAGTGGGACAGTCCATCCACACATTTTACATTAAAAGAGGAAGGCTAAAACACTCCTGTGTGATTAAATCCTAATTGCGAGATATGATGGATGGCTTAGAATTCCATAATTTATTACCAAGGCATTGAATGTTCTAATCTGCAGAATACACTACCACACCCTGCTAATGTATACACTGAATGTGAAAAGAGAAAATGCTGTTCTTGCGTGTCAAAGCCAGGAAGTGTGGCGCATGCCGCGTACACACGACCGGACTTTACGGCATACTTGGTCCGGCCGACTGGAGTTCACCGGACAATTCGATCGTGTGTGGGCTCCAGCTGACTTTTTTTTCCACAAAAGTTCGACGGACCTAGAAATGAAACATGTTTCAAATCTTTCCGACGGACTCGAGTCCGGTCGAAAAAAAGTCCACTCGTCTGTATGCTAGTCCGACGGACAAAAACCGACGCTAGGGCAGCTATTGGCTACTGGCTATGAACTTCCTTGTTTTAGTCCGGTCGTACGTCATCACGTAGGAATCCGTCGGACTTTGGTTGATCGTGTGTAGGCAAGTCCGTTCATTTGGAAAGTCCGTTGTAAAGTCCGCCGGACAAAGTCTGCCGTAAGGTCCGCTCGTGTGTACGCGGCATTAAAATACAAAGCGGGGAGAAGAAGATGGGATCTCTGGCATGCTCTGCATAGTCTCTCTGCCAGATGGGACCTTTAAGTGGCATCCTAACAGCGTTCTCAGCCAATGGCTGCGAGCGCTGACCGGTGTGTTCTGGTGGGTGGGGAAGTGTCCCCCTGTAAGAACACAATAGTTCAGCAGGGAGATTGCTGTACTAACATCGGATAGCTAGTAAAGCGAGCTCAGGAGGAGCTCCCCAGATTTTTCTTTTAAGCCCACTGGGTTGAACAAAAAAAAAGGATAGTGTGTACCAGGCTTAATCAATGTTTGCAAAAAATTCTGTACCTGGATGACAAAGCTGTTTGGGCGGAGCCACCATGCCAACTACGTCTCTGTCATTGATTTGTACTGGCTGCTGCTGACAACTGTATGCAAAATTCTGTGATTCCTGGGAGCAGAGATACGCTGCTTCTTGAATCTGTACCCTCCCCCTCACCATTACACACACAAATTACACAAAAATACACAACACATTGTGGTAATGCACTAAACTTGTGTCAGTGCAATGAGGTACATCAACACACTACGGGCCCATTCACACCAGTGTGTGCACATTATGATATGCATAATGGACATGTGCTGGTGTGTGTTTTGCACAAATACTTCAGTGCAATGTTTCGAATGCACTTGAATTTTTTTTAAATCATATTAACTCAGCTCTATGTGCAAAGCGTTGGCACTCATTGTAACACATTGCATTGAGATAAAATGTATGCCTGCATAATGTTAACGTAACGCACACAAACGCAGCATACACATAGCACTGTGAATCAAACATTACCACAACACATACTGTAGATCTAGGTAACCCACCATCCACGTTTTTAGCGCAAGTTACTTATTTACAGATTTGCCATTTTTAAAATTCCCTAATATGTGTTATTTATCAACTTAATAGAGTTTTATCTTTTATAGTTAGTAGAAAATGTGTAAGCTGTGTTGTGTTTGTGTGCATTGTGCAATAATAAAGATTTAGTGCATTTTTATTGAAAATATTGTTTTGGATATTGATACTACCACAACTATCATGAAACCTATAAAATCCGTAGCACCATCTGTTTATTTTTTCAAAGCTGTGGGTTCAGAAAATTTATTTTGCAAACTCTAAAAGCTGTAACCAAAAATGATAAAAAAGTGAAAAATTGCAAAAATGATCTGGCCACCTGAGCTTACAAGTGAAGGCCAGGACCTGGCAGTGAAAGGGTTAAACTCCAACTTTCAACAAGATAAAGATAAAAGATAAAATGCAAACTTTAGCTCAGACACACCTAAGTGGCATATTCCAGGACATGCAGATTACTTTTGTAATTACAGCCTTTATACTGTTTCATTGTGACGTTATCTTGCATCCTGGATAAATACGATGCATTTACTTTGCATTTAAGAATCAACTATAAGTGCATAAAGTAATTGAGGGCTAAAATTCAGGCTCTAAGCGAGATTAAGTTTGGGCAGAGAGCCAGCATCATTTTGGCTACTATCTTGCATCTTAGAAAAGAAAATAATAAAACACTGTTGAAATATACATTTTTAACCCTCGTTCACACCAGTGGGGTTTGTAATGCGATTTGACAGTTCAAAATTGCATGAGAAGTTGCACTCTATTTTCAGCAATTGAACCATTCAAATCATTGTGACTCAGGTCGCAGCGACTTTGAAAAAGGTTCCTGCACTACTTTTCTGCGATTTTATTGCGACTTGCATTGACTTCTGTTAAAATAAGTTTCAAGCCACAATGAAATTGGAGATCCAAATCACACTGATCTGCGGCTTTGAAATTGCGCAATTTCAAAGCCACACTATTGTGAACCAGAGCTTACTGTTCTCATTGTTATTCTATTCAGTATTTTGTTCTTTATCCAGCCTTGTCATCCTAGCCAAGCAACAGCCCTATTTCTTGGTTCAGTCTTGCACCTCCTGCCTGTTTATTGGATAATGAATTGGCATAATCACCTCTGTCCAATGAGCAGAGCGGTGACTCAGGAAGCAACAAAGTGGATTATTTTTGGATAGAGTGGGAGGAGAGTAGAACACCTCTTGTTTTTTTTTTTTTTTGCTGTCTGTATCACCATGAGGAAGAGTTACCCTTGTATTTTGTATTGTCCCCAAAACAGTAATGCCCCGTACACACGGTCGGATTTTCCGATGGACAATGTCCGATCGGAGCGTGTTGTCGGAAATTCCGACCGTGTGTGGGCGCCATTGGACATTTTCCATCGGATTTTCCGACACACAAAGTTGGACAGCAGGAGATAAAATTTTCCGACAACAAAATCCGATCGCGTCAATTCCGACCGTGTGTGGCCTGTTCCGACGCACAAAGTGCCACGCATGCTCAGAAGAAATTCCGACACGGGACAGCTCGTTCTGGTAAACTTAGCGTTCGCAATGGATACAGCACTTTCGTCACCCTGCAATGTTCAAAATGGTTTAATACAGCGCACTCTCTTCTTCTTTATAATGTGACAAGAATTAAGTAGTTTTGCTGCTCATATTCACACACACTTCTCACAAACTTCTTTCGTTACTGTTTATCGGGATTCCCTCAATATATTTTGATTTCTCACATCTGACAACATTTTTTTTTTTTTGACTTTAATGTAGATTCTTTTTTTGTGTTTCTCTTTTTTAATTTTTTTTTTGGTGATATTGATTTGTACTCCCGAAAATGTTTGTGTGTTTTCTGTGACAAGTTCCCACAACACCATTGATATGTTGTTCTATTTAATCTGTAGGAGATTGTTTGGTGTTGTTGTCCCTTGTTAATTTCACATTTTATGTTTTTAGAAATGTACCTGAATCGTCACCAACAAACTGTCCTTTTTGGATGAAAACACACACAGGAGAGTAGAATTTACCGAAAAAAATTGTATTAAGGGGTCACAACTATAAAAAAACAAAGAGGGAGGCAACACTGCAGAAATTGGCGAAGCCTTGGACCCCCAGGGCAGACATCAATTATTTAAAAGCAAAATTGGTGGCCTGAGGAGTCCTTATCTAAGGGAGGGCAGTCTGGTCCAGAAGTCCCAGAGATCCGGAAAGCAGCAGATGACATCTGTGTCACCAGGCTGTGGTCATACGAGAGACTGCAGCTTTTGTCAGACCAGACTGAACCCAGGGTCATCACTCTTTGATCTTCCTTCCACGCTTCCTTCCAGGCTTTGGCTGTGGTGGTGGAGTTGTGGCAGCAGGAGGAGGAGGAGGATCGTCGATCTCAATGACATCCGTCTTGTGTGTCAGTTCCCCACTCTCCCCCTTACGTAGGACTTTATAAATCAGGTCCTCAGAGATCTTGCGTTGGCCCTCCTGCATGCCCTGCAATTTGGTGGCAGCCATGCAGGCAAAGGCCTCTTCAGGACTGGGGAAGGCTCTGAGGGACGCCGAAGCCTCCTGGATCAGCCTGTATGCTGAATCCTGCACAGGACTGGGAGTCATCTTCCTGGCTCGTTTATGTGGCAGGCGGAGGGGAGGAACCTGAGACTCAGTCAGGCTGCGACTTGTCCCAGGCTTCTCTTGGCTGTCACTTAGCCCCGCCTCCTCCTGGCTGCCACTAATCCCCACCTCCTCCTGGCTGACACTAATCCCCGCCTCCTCCTGGCTGCCACATTCCACAGCCTCCTCCTGGCTGAGGTCTTCCTGTGTATGAAAAAGGGACATAGTTTTAGTATTTTTTACATCAATCACACACAATTTTCACCTCCTGACTGCTGCAAATTGAATGTTAACAAATATAACAGACTATCATTCTGAGCCCAGCATTTTGCATTCTTGTCCCAATTTTGGGTGCCCACTACTGTCTATTGATATGTAAAACACTTTTTTCAATCAGCAATTAATGATCAATACTAACATCTAGTAAACATCATTTCTTTATTGCCCAGAAATCTGTAGAAGAATGCTATACCTGACTCCAGCTGGGCTCCTCCATTTCTTCCTGGCTGGAAGGCCCAGGTTGGACATCAGAAGCCTCAGCTGGGATGGAAGGAAGGGTGGAAGGAAGAGTGGAGAGGGATTCCCTGACTTCAGTGTGGTCTGACAGAAATCGCAGTCTCTCATAGTACCACAGCCTGGGGACATAAACGTCATCTGCTGCAGCTCCGGACCTCTGGGAATCTGTGACCTTCTTGCGCTCCCTAAGATAAGTGCTCCTCAGGCCACCAATTTTTGCTTTTAAATAAGGGATGGTTGCTGTGGGGACCACCGGCTTCACCAACTCCAGCAGTTTCTCCAGCGCTGCCTGCCTCTTCTGTTTGTGATTATAGTGGGGGTGTCTCACCTGCCACAAACAGGGCAGCTCCCTGTACTTGTCAATAAACAGGGGCAGGAAATTGTGGTCGTTGAACCCATCCATTTTCTCTGCAAGACACAACATAAGACAAACCCTAATGTCAGGCCAAACTCCCCTAATCTTGTTACAATATAGGCTTCCATTTCAAAGCAGTATAGGCCCAAGTTTAGATCCTACCTTCGTTAGCACGATCGGCGTCTCCAATGCTCCTTCCTCCGCTCACAGATCGTACGTAAGACGCACGCGTTACGATTTATACACACTGCACATGCGTATAACTCCGCCCGCCCCTGACGTTCTTTCTAGTCTATTCCCCGCCCCTTTTCGTTCGGCGCAGTAGTGGAAGAGCACATGGCGGGTAGACAGCAGGATCGTGCTAATTACAGCAACGAGGAGGAGGAGGAGGATAGGCCAGAGCCTGAAACGTCCCGATCCAGAAGGAGATTAAAGGACTCAAATATGTCCTTTGGGGAGATGTTGGAGATGGTGGACATCCTGAAGAAGTCCGACTATGATGGAAATTATGGGCCTTACCCCAACCACAATGTCCGAAAGGCCAAGATCATGGCGAAAGTGGTCAGGAGTCTGCACCGGAAATTTGGGGTACGACGATGGAAAGATCAGCTCAGGAAGCGGTGGTCGGACCTGAAATTACGAGAACATGAGCAGTACAGAAAGATCCGGAGAGTGCTGCAAAAAAGTAAGTATTTGTGCTGTGTTCCTATTTTTTTTGTGTTTATTACGTTCGTGCTGCTCCATGTGCTTTTAGGAACTGTTGTACAGTTTAAAATGGCAACTTTCATGTTCATGGGCACATTATTCGTTCGGATCACACATTTTTATTTCGGACGATAAAATACCATTGTTTAGGCCATATGCATTTGGCCACCATTTTGATGCCCTATACTTGTCTTCAAAGAATTGGGTTGTGTAGATGGCTTTGTTACTAGAATGAAATGCAAACTAGATTGTGTGTAAGGAGAGGACACTGAGCAGCTGTTTTCACATCTGGACACTGGAGCACTAGTGTGGGACAAAAGAACACCATTTTTATTAGGGGGGCACACAGGTGCTCCAGTGTATACTATAGGGGGGTCTCCATCTGTGAAGCTTGTACTAAACAGGTAAAGTATTGCAGCTTGACAAAGGACACTAAAAAAGCTACATCTTGGAACTCGGCTAAAATAGATCATTGTACCCCACTTCCAAGCAATGTTTCATCTTTCTAGTTCTGCCATCAAACATCTGTGTGCTAATTATACCATTTTTGTTTTACATAGGGGAGAAAAGACTCGGAGGACACCCCTCATCCGAGGAGACCAGAGCCCCCCCCCCTGGAAGAAGGGGAAATACCCCCAACACAAGATGAGCAGGAGGAAGAAGACATGGTGGAACTAGTCACCACAACAGGTGAGTGTCTGCAACCACAGGCTCAGATAAGAGATGGATGGTGGCATTTTTTTGAAACCTAATTTATTTTGGGTTTCCTCTCTTTTTAGGTGATCGTGAGGTTGTGGATGAAGATCCTTTCACATCCGAAAGTGCCCAGATCCTGATCGGGGAGATCATGGGGTGTAATTTACAATTGGAAAACATCAAGCAAAACATCAATGATGTTATTCCAAAATATAAAAACATCATTGATGTTTTGGGGCGAGTTTAAAGCCCCTCCAAATCACTTTCTTCTTTTGTGTGCTACAATGTGCGAAATGTTTTTGTTATTTTTCCCAAAGTCAAATTTGGAGGATGCACACAGTGTGCCAACATGTACTATCTGCCATCACGGGAGATCAATGGACGCGTTTTGGGGGTGCAACACCTTCCTCAGTTATAAAGTAGCGGTGAGGAAGGGCTTTCTCCCCCAAAACACGCCCCTTGATCCCCCGGGATGGCAGATAGCACATGTTGACATTGTGAAATTTGTGTGCATCTTCCAAATTTGGCTTTTCCAGGGGTGATTTCCCCCCATCTGAACGCAATATCAAACATAGTTCCTAAATACTCATGTCTGATATTGCCTTTCAGTTCTACCAAATGTAAACTTTGTAAGATCAAGATTTGTGTCTTTCTTGTGGGTTTTACACAGGCCTGTTTTCTATAAAATGCACATTTTGATTTTGGATAATGACACCACAAAAATTGTTATACAACAAACATGTCGGTTTGTCAGAAAAACTTTTGGTAAATGCACATGTGATTGTGCAGGTATTAAAATGTTTGGTTATCAAGAATGTGTGGATTATTGTCTCAACGCTGCAACACTTTTGGGGTGATGTAATTGTTGTTTTATGCGAAAATGGGGGTAATTTCCTAAGGGCAAATCCTCTTTGCACTACAAGTGCAGTTTCAGTGCAGTTGCAAGTGCACTTGTAGTGAAAAGTGTCTTTGCATTTAGTAAATAACAGCCAACAGTGCTTTGTATAAGGTTACACAATCACAACATTTTCTGCACTCCACACATTTCTGTCAGGGTCAGCTAAAACAAACACAAGCAGTAAATGTCCACCAAGAAGAGCCTGGGGGGAGATGCCTGTCGAGAACTTGAGGTCCTGCAGGCTTCTCCCTGTGGCCAAATACCGCAAGGTAGCGACCAACCTCTGCTCCGGAGTGATGGCTTGCCTCATGCAGGTATCCTGCCTGCTGATATAAGGGGTCAGCGAAGCCAACAAACGGTGAAATACGGGGTCCGTCATCCTGAGAAAGTTCCTGAAATCATCAGGATTATTCTCACGGATCTCACGGAGCAAAGGCATATGACAGAACTGGTCACGCTGAAGCAACCAATTCTTGGTCCATGAACTCCTCCCCACCCTGTTCATGGACTGGACTTGTGTCAAGGTCAGGACCCCAACAACAAGCCCCCGCACAGCACGAACTGTACGAGGAGTGCACATACGAAACATGGCTAGAAAACGGTCGGCTGCTCAGAACGAAGTAACAGAACGCACTGAAGAACAGCAAGGCCTGTGAAGAGCGACCTGAAAAACAGCAACGAGCAGGCAAGATCACACAGAAAACTCCGATACGAACTGACTGCACGCACTGAAGAGCAGATACAAACCCACAAGCACAAACTGAACGGCAGAAAACGATCTGAAAGCCACGAGTCTGAAAAAGCGCGAATCGTCTCTCACCAAACTTTTACTAACACGAGATTAGCAAAAGGAGCCCAAAGGGTGCCGCGGTTGGTTCTGAACCGGCCTTTTCTAGTCTCGTCGTACGTGGTGTACGTGACCGCGTGGTTGTCGATCGGAAATTCCGACAACTTTGTGTGTCACCGTGTGTAGGCAAAACAAGTTTGAGCCAACATCCGTCGGAAAAAATCCTAGGATTTTGTTGTCGGAATGTCCGAACAAAGTCCGACCGTGTGTACGCCCTATTATAGTAATCTTCCAATGAGGACACTAGTTTTGGTGACCATGGATGAATTTTATCTCATTTCCTGTATATGAGCCAGGAAGTAAAGGGAAATCTCCTACGTGGGACATAAATAGCAAAAATCAAAAAACCCCTAACAGGGTTTTTACACTCCATTACTACTGTACATTCAAATTTAATTCTACCTTAAGGCACTGTTCATACGTGAATTTTTAAGTGCAGTTAAATATCTGTGAATCTGCACATAAAATGCATATGTGAGGTCAGAAAATGGGCATATTTGTTGAAGCTCACGTGAAGTCCATAACTACTGAACAAACTGCCCTTTACAGCTATGGTGTGCCGGACAGCATCCCTGAAGGTAAAGCACATAGAACATTAAAGGGATTAAGCTTCAGTACCAGAAGACCATGCCACATTTGACTCCTGTCACTAATAAGAGGACAGTTCAGTTACAGTGGTAGAGGATCTCGACTTCTGCTGTGACATACAGTTGTGCTCATAAGTTTACATACCCTGGCAGAATTTAGGATTTCTTGGCCATTTTTCAGAGAATATGAATGATAACACAAAAACTTTTTTTTCACTCATGGTTAGTGTTTGGCTGAAGCCATTTATTATCAATCAACTGTGTTTACTCTTTTTAAATCATAATCACAACAGAAACTACCCAAATGACCCCGATCAAAGGTTTACATACCCCAGTTCTTAATACCGTGTATTGCCCCCTTTAACATCAATGACAGCTTTTGTGGTATTTGTGGATGAGGCTCTTTATTTTAAAAGATATTTTATTGAATTTTAACAGGTTTTGCAGATATCAACTCAGAAGTACATATAACAAATACAGTGAGTATAATCAGGTTTACAATTATAATATGATACAAGAAGCAATAACAGATATGTTGTTTCAATATATGCTGTGCCTTTAAAAAGTTGCAGGGTTAATGCTTCATAGACATCCTTTGTTACTCTTAATTCCTTGTGAAATCAATAGGTTGGGAATAATTTGTCTGAGTATAGATCTAAGGTTGGTTATATTTACTCTCTCGGGAAGTTGGGGTATAAGAGTGAAGGGTTAGAGTATGTGGTATGATTGTGTGTATTGAACATTAACCGACCAGCGTAATCCCTTACCTCCGGACACCCCTAAGGGGATCTATCTGTGTCCGGTGGGGGGTATATAGGTGTGTATTTAGTGTGCATGTTGGAACAGTATACGTTATCATGCAGAAAAAGCCCAAGTGGTGTATAGGGAGGTATCACAGTTTAGAAGGTCCAGGACTTTGGGATTCTTGCTACCTTTTACACTCCATTATTGGTGTGAGTCTATTTATGTGAGGGCCCAGTGAGCCTTCGTGCGGGGTAGATGTCACGATGGTCATTGGAAAACTGGAGTTTGAGTGGACGAAGCACTGTTGGCGGGGGGGAGGGTTTGAAGAAGGGGGGAAGGGGCAAAGGGTGGAGGTCAAGGGTATTTTGTTTGCTGATGGGTTCATGTTGTTCTAAGTCACTGTGGAGGGGTTGATGGCAGGAGTGGTCATTGCTTGTGACTCAGCATAGTGTGACCAGCAAGCCCAAATCTTGCTGTATTTGGATGTGGTGTCATTGGCTTGGTGTATGAGGTTTTCCATTTCGGCCACTCTGTTTACTCTTTGTATCCATTCTGTGATCGTGGGGGGAGAGCTATTTCTCCAATGCACTGGGATACATTGGTTTGCAGCATTAATAAGATGGAGCATGAGAGATTTTTTATACTGCGATTGTGGGATAGAGGTGTGGTGTAGTAGGAATTGAGCTGGTGTGAAGTCTGGCATGTAAGTCGTAATTTGGGAGATTAGGCTGTGAATTTCAGTCCAGTAGGGTTGGATGAGTGGGTGGATGAGTGGATGATTTGTCCACAAATGTGGAGGAACGTGCCGTCTGCTGTGTTACATCTACAGCATGTTGGGGGAAGGTTGGTGTAAAATTTGTGGATTTTGTCTGGGGTCCTGTACCATTTTGTGAAAATTTTATATCTGTTTTCTTGTGTTGAAACATTAATCGAGCCTTTTTAGATGTGATTATAGATGTACCCCCAGTCTTCAGAAGTCAAGTCTAACTGTAGTTCAGTTTCCCATTGTCGTACTATTTTGTCTTCCTTAAGTTTGTGTGTCGAAAAATAGCATGGCATATATATTTGAAATCAGGTGTCGCTGGGGTCCCTCACTGTTGCATAAGTGTTCGAAAGGTGTTGGATCCCTGTGTAGAAAAGCAGTGGGTGTACAGCTTTGGACAAAATGTCTGATTTGCAGGTATTTGTAGAAAGGGATGTGGTGGTCTGGGAATTTGGAGGACATGACATGATGTGTCATAAGTTGTTCATTGTGAAAAAATTGTCGTATTTGAGGTCGGGGTCTTTGTGGGTCTATCGTTGGGGTGTGTAGAGACAGACCCGGTTCAAAGTCCGGGTTGCCTTGTAGAGGGGTCATGGGTCCAGGTGTGGTTTGTAGTTGTAGGTGTTTGCATGCCGCCTTGAAATTTAATAGTGTAGCGTCAAGTAGAGGGTGTGATTTGATGTCTTTTGGGATCTTGTGAGGGTTGATCCAAGGCAAGTGATGTAGTGGGATTGTTATAAATGCCTGTTCAAGCTGTATCCAGTTTTTGTTGTGGTTATGTAAATGCCAGTCGGCAATTCTTGTTTGGTGGCAAGCCCAATGATATTTTTGGATGTCCGGTAGACCTAGTCCTCCCAATGATTTGGGTAGAGTAAGTCTGGCCCAACTTAGCCTGGGTGTTTTAGAAGTCCATATTAGTGTCCTACACATCCGTTTGTATGTAGCAAAGAATGAGAGTGGTAGTTTTATGGGGATAGCTTGAAAAAGATAAAGTAATCTAGGTAATATGTTCATTTTCAAAATTGCAGTTCTTCCAAACCAAGAAAACAGTCCCACATGCAATTTTTGTAGGTCGCCTTGTATGGCTTGGAGGACAGGTTGAAAATTCGTTATGTAGAGGTCAGTCAGTTTATTGGGGACTTTAATACCGTGGTATGTGATGTTGTGGGGTTCCCAGCAAAAGGGAAAATTATGCATGCATTGTGTAATCATGGTGTCAGGTAATGTAATGTTCAAACCTTTTAAATTTGAAAATTTGATTTGTAAGTTAGAGAGGGATTTAAAAAGAGCAAAGTCTTTTAGAAGATTAGGAATAGTATTAATCGGGTCTGTAAGGAAAAGCAGAATGTCATCCGCGTAAGCTGCTACCTTGTATTGTTTGTGGTTTATGTTTAGGCCTTTGATATCCGGGTTCTCTCTGAGTTTACGTAATAGGGGTTCCCTGGTGAGGATAAAAATTAAAGGGGATAATGGGCATCCCTGTCTGGTACCATTGGAGACGGAGAAGGCGCTCGACAGGCGGCCATTTACTCTAATTCTGGCTGTGGGATTTGAATATAGCACCAGAATAATTTGGAGTAGGTGTGGAGGTATGCCCACAGCTTGTAGGGTTGCAGCCATAAAATCCCAAGCCACCCTGTCGAACGCCTTCTCTGCATCCAAGGATAGGAAGAAGCCTTGCGTAGAGGACGTAGAAAGCCAATGGTGGATATTCAAAGCTTTGATAGTGTTGTCCCTAGCTTCCCTGCCAGGGACAAAACCCACTTGGTCCATAGACACCAGCCTGGGGATTAAGGGAAGAATTCGATTGGCTAAGGTTTTGGCATATAATTTAACGTCTACATTTAGTAGGGAAATGGGGCGATAGTTGAAAACCGAAATAGCATCTTTGCCTGGTTTGGGGATAAGGGTGATATGTGCCTCAAGGATATCTTTGCTGGCTATACTGGATGGTGTAAGGTTGTTGAAGGCCTTAACTAGTTGGGGGATAAGAGTGTCAGGGAAGGATTTGTAATAGCTGACCGTCAGACCGTCCGGCCAGGGGCTCTTACCAGGTTTTAACTGTTTTAATGCATTTAAGTTCTCTTCCACTGTTAATGGTAGATCTAGACTGACGGCTTCTTCAGCTGTGATGAGTGAGGGAGAATATTGGCGAAGGAATTCTTGAATAGCTGTCCTACGATTGTCTGGGGTGGTGGGTAGTTGGGAAGGAGGTATGTTGTATAATTTAGAAAAATAGTGTACAAATTGGTCAGTTATTTCTTCCGATTTTACTATGGCCGTACCTGTGGTGTCTTTGATCTCATGAATAATTTGTGCAGATTTTTTAGCTTGTAAGGCTCTGGCTAGTAGCTTTCCTGATTTATTACCGAATTCGTAGAAGCACTTTTGAGATAATGTGTATTTACGTTTTAAAGTTTTGTGTAGTTCTTCTAAAAGTTCTTCTCTGATGCGTGTCAGTTCCGCCAGTGCCTCTTTTGCCAAAGAAGCTTTATGTTTTTGTTCTAAAGTGTAAATACGGTTAGTTAATTCCATTATTTTTGCTTTCTTAAGTTTATTTCTTTTAGCCGCCAAGGAGATGAGGGTACCTCTAATTACACATTTGTGTGCAGCCCAAATTACCTCCGGAGGGGAGTCTCCTTATGCGTTTTCTAACAAGTACTGGGATAGGTTTTGAGATATGGAATGCGCTATTTCTGAGTCAGTGAGTAGGGAGCTATCAAGGCACCAAATGTGTGAAGCAGCTCGCGAATAGGGAATTTGTATGGACATTGTTATGGGGTTATGATCTGACAAAATCATTGGTTCAATAGTCGCTTTGGTTAGAAAGGATAGGTCATTTTGGGAGATAAAAAAGTGGTCCAGTCTGGAATATTTGGAGTGAGGTGTTAAGAAAAATGTGAAATCCTTGTCAGTGGGATGTAATGTGCGCCAAGTGTCATGTAGCAATAGTTCCTTGAGTTGAGACTTTATCGCACGTAGGGCCTTGTATGTCAGAGATGATAGACCATTAGACGTGTCGACGGATGGATTAAGGGCCACATTGAAATCACCACCAACTATAAGGGTACCCGAGTAGAAGGTTTGCAATTGTTGGAGTGTTTTAAAAGGCCACCTGTACAGTGTTCGGTGCGTAGAGATTTGCGATGGTGATAGGTCTATTGTGTAGGTTACCCTTTACAAAAAGGAACCTCCCTTGAGGATCTCTCTGAATGTCTGTGATAGTAATTGGGCAATATTTTGATATGAGAGTGGATACCCCGTTCGATTTAGCATCTTTATTAGATGCATGGTATACTGTCGGGAAGTGTCTGTCATGAAGCTTAGGTATGGCGTCTGTTCAGAATTGTGTTTCCTGGATTAGGGCAATATGAGTTTTCGACTTTAGTAGGGAAGAAAGTAATTGTGACCGTTTTTCGGTTGTGTTGAGTCCGCCTATGTTTATGGAACATAGTTTGATTTGAGTGTGAGACTGAGCCTTGTCATTTGTTATGCGGGTGGGCTCCATTGCTTCTGTCAGAAATGGATGGGTAGAGAGAAGTCGAGGGCAGTGGGGTAGGAGGGTAGGAGGGGGGTTCTGTTATAATTAGGGTGAGCTGTGGTTTGGGTAATTAAACCCTATTGAACGACCAATGAGGCGACGAGGATATAAATCACCCGCCTCGGTAACAATTGAGAATTGGTAGGTTACAGAGTAGAAATACCCTAGTGGAATTGCACCCTATTCCACTACTGTGTGGGGGTTGGCAATAACTTGGCACAAGAGAGTGTTTGAAGTTTTGAGAGTAACTAGTGTCACGAGATACCTGCCACTATCTGACCATTGAAAGAAAATATTAGGAGGGTGTGTGCGGTATCAATGGGTGTTTCACGAGATGGAGCACAGTCGAGATATAAGGGGGATACATCCCCTGTATTTTAGAGTAATAGGTGAATTTATGTAGGCGAAAGTGTAAACCACCATTCGTGTGTAAGTGCAACATTAGTAAGCAAGTGTATCATGGGTGTGCTTAATTTGGAGATCCGGGGATGTCCTCTATCCTCAGTGAGGCAATCTGTGTAAAAGCCAAAGTGCAGCTTATCTATTGGTAATCATTTGTATGATATAAAATTGGGAGATCACATAGAGATAATGTCAAACAGCAAAAATATATACTTTGAACTAGTATAAGTAAGAAATCATTAAAGTAAAGAACCAAAACATCCAAAAGTGTAACATCAAATCGGTAAGCATAAATAGATACCTGTGAGTGTAGGTTGGAGTTGTATTCAGTCTTATTGGTATTACTAAGGTGGAAAAGTTTGTTCCCGGCTGAGCAGTACGGGCCTATTCAGGAACAGGTCCGTAATTAATACAGGCTATCAGATGGGAGTATTGGCGAGGAGAACAGTTGTGGGTCGAAAGGTATTGACCCATGTACCTATGTATGAGTGTAGACAGGTTTTTTGGCATAGTACATGAGTCCAGTACCAGGAGGGCAGTCAGCAGTGTTAAAGCCCGCTGAGTAGAAGCTCATTTGTGTGTCTAAAGATGCCCCTGTTGTGGGGGGGTTGGTCCATGAGATGTCCAGGTCGGCGGTGGGTTGTTCCTGTAAGGACGAAGGGAGGATCTTCAGCCATGTGATCCTTGATAGTTCAAATCCGGCTAGGAAGGGTGATCTCGCCGTTTACAGGTCCCTAGTCTAGTGGACGGGCAAACAGTTGTTAACTATGTTGACTGGTGATGTGCTGTCTGTATCCCGTCGTATGTCTCAAGTAGGATATGGTTGTAAAAGGAAGTCCGGTGACATGTGACTAGTGTTAGCAGTGTATATCCGGAAGCCGATCGCTGTGCATTTTGGGGTTTGTAGTTTAGAGTATTTTTGTGGTGTTAAGACAATGCTCACATGTAACTTACTGCCTATCTCCTCAGCCTCAGTGTGTGGGGGTTATTCCATAGTGTAATTAGGTATATTGTGAAGGTGCTGTGGACGTCGGAGGCGGTTCACAGTATCCGAGCTTTTATGTTAAAAAACAGTCAAACCATAAGTCCAAAACTAAATAAGACAGTGTGTCATGAACATGCCTGAATGCGGCGAACCGGCAACTTTGTAATACAGAGTACCTGTAGGGAGGTTTAGCAGTCCCGTCGGGTTCTCCTTGCACTAGGAGAGTCGGATGAGCTGAAGTCATGGCGGGGAGTGCGCTGTGTCGGAGCTGAGGGAGAGCGTCTCCTTCTGTATCTGGTGCCTTGCATCTCCATGGGCTCCTCAGGCAGAAAGGGAACTTCCATTTGTATGGTATGTTCTTAGAGCGAAGAGTGTCCAGCAAGGGTCTCAGATCTCTGCGATGTTGAAGTGTTATGCCTGAGAGATCTTGGTAAATTTAGACAGTTTTCCCTTCATGTACGATTTGTGATTTGCCTCTGGCCTGTCTGAGAATCTCTTCCTTAATTTTGAAATCGACTAGGCAGCAGATTATGTCCCTTGGGGGATCAGTGTCCCTTTCCCTGGGTCTCAGGGCTCGATGGATCCTCTCCATTTCGATTGGGGTCTGTTCAAAAGACCATTGAACAGTCCTGTGATGGAGGGCGGTATTTGGTCTCCTTCGATCACTTCTGGGTTTTCCTCTTATTCTCAGGTTATGGCGCCTGCCTCTATTGTCGAGGTCTTCGAGGTGCCTTTGCATATCTCGCATTTGGAGGGTATGGGTGTCGACTTGATGCGTGGTCTTGCGGATCTGTGTATCCTGGCGCTCCGCCATCTTTTCAGCGGCCTGCACTTTATCAGTGAGTGTACGGATGTCAAGGCGCAGTTCCAATATTGCCACTGAGAGTGTATCCTTTATGTCCGCTGCAATCGTTTTCAGGTCGTGGATGTTAAGGTGAGGTTGTGGCTGTGGCTCCTGGTCATCCCCGGCTGTTGAGATAGGAGGGAGAGTGACAGGTGGTGATGCCAAGTGCGAGAGAGTCGCTGTCTGTGAGTTCCCGAGGCGGGAAAACGCCATGTTTCCCCTGCCTGAGCGGAACATGTCTGGGATATTATGGCCCGTAGTCCCTGGTTGTTCCCTGGGCGAACGGGACCGGGAAGCCGATGAGTTCCGCGAGGCAGTCCCCGTTTGTTCAGTCAGGTTTGGGTTGAGTGTGCCTCCAGTAAATTGAGTTCAGGTCGTGAGGTGGCAGGAGCTTCTAAGCTAAGCAGCCATCTTCATTCCAGGTCAGGCCACGCCCCCCTCGGATGAGGCTCTTTATCTTCTCAAATGGTAAAGCTGCCCATTCCTCTTGTCAAAAAAGGCCTCCAGTTCCTGTAAATTCTTGGGCTGCCTTGCATGAACTGCATGTTTGAGAGCTCCCCAGAGTGGCTCAATGATATTGACTTGGCCTTGTGTTTTGGATCATTGTCATGTTGGAATGTCCAAGTACGTCCCATGCGCAGCTTCCTGGCTGATGAATGCAAATGTTCCTCCAGTATTTTTTTATAACATACATCATTCATCTTGCCATCAATTTTGACCAAATTTCCTGTGCCTTTGTAGCTCACACATCCCCAAAAAATCAGCGATCCACCTCTGTGTTTCACAGTAGGAATGGTGCACCTTTCATCATAGGCCTTGTTGACTCCTCTCCAAATGTAGCGTTTATGGTTGTGGCCAAAAAGCAAAATTTTGCTCTTATCACTCCAAATGACTTTGTGCCAGAAGGTTTGTGGCTTGTCTCTGTGCTGTTTGGCATATTGTAAGTGAGATACTTTGTGGCATTTGTGTAGTAATGGCTTTCTTCTGGGGACTCAACCATGCAGCCCATCTTTCTTCAAGTGTCTCCTTATTGTGCATCTTGAAACAGCTACACCACATATTTTCAGAGAGTCCTGTATTTCACCTGAAGTTATTTGTGGGTTTTTCTTTGCATCCTGAACAATTTTCCTGCCAGTTGTGGCTGAAATATTTGTTGGTCTACCTGACCGTTGTTTGGTTTCAACAGAACCTCTCATTTTCCACTTCTTGATTAGGGTTTGAACACTGCTGATTGGCCTTCTCAATTCCTTGGATATCTTTTTATATCCCTTTCCTGTTTTATACAGTTCAGCTACCTTTTCCCGCAGAGGCTTTGGCAATTGTTTTGCTTTCCCCATGATTCAGAATCCAGAAACGTCAGTGCAGCACTGGATGAAAGATGCAAGACTTTTTATACACACACACTAATTACAAGAAAACGGATCACAGGTGAGGATGGTAACCTTTAATAGCCATTGAAACCACTTTGTGTCAACTTGTGTCCATGTTATCAGGCCAAAACCACCAAGGTATGTAAACTTTTGATCAGGGTCATTTGGGTAGTTTTTGTTGTCGTTATGATTTAAAAAGAGTAAACACAATTGGCTGATAATAAATGGTTTCAGCCAAACACTAACCAGGAGTGAAAGAAACATTTTTGTGTTATCATTCCATTTCTCTAAAAATGGCCAAGAAATCATAAATTCTGCCAGGGTATGTAAACTTATGAGCACAACTGTACATATGGAAAGGTTATAATTTGGCATACACAACTTGAATTCTTGGGTCTATCCTCATTATTTAAATGCTACAGCATACCCAGTTATTCTTGCTGAATAGAGATGGGCTCAGGTGTGTTCGAAATCCCACGTGCCCGATCCCACCAGGAAGCCGACGCTGCACACGGCTAACCACAGGCAGTGAGACATTTCCCGTTCTGTGTAGCTGCAAAACCGGGAAATGTCTCACTGCCTGTGATTAGCCGTGTGCAGTGTTAGCTTCATGGCAGGATCGGGCATGTGGGATTTCGAACACGCCCGAGCCCATCTCTATTACTGACCATGTACCCCTTACGTTTTTGGCCTACGTTTTTGGCCTACCTGGGGCTGTCTTGTAATTCCAATTATCCTTCAACTCCTTCAGATCTGCGCTATAGCCGGATGACGGCTACAGCGGGGATCTGCTTTGCCGGGAGTATGTTTATTGACGTCCTCCCCTTTGCAGAAGGTGGCGTGTGGCGCGCGCTGTGATCACCCGAGTCAATGAGACTCAGGTGATCACAGATCCGAGTAAGGGGCCGATCCCGGACCCTTAACATGTGATCAGTTGTCAGCCAATGACAGCTGATCACGTGATGTAAACAGAGGATCTGTAATAGTTCTTTTTTCTTCTCACGCTGACAGCGTGAGGAGAAAAATAGCCGATCACCAGGCTCCTGTTTGCAGGGACATCGGTCCCGAAGAGGAACAGCATGTTATGTGCCCACCAGTGCCGCCTGCCAGTGCCATAAATCGGTGCCAAAAATCAGTGTCACCTATCAGTGCCCACAAGTGCCACCTATCAATTCCCACCAATGGTGCCAATCAGTGCCTCATCAGTGCCACCTAGCAGTGCTGCCTATCAGTGTCACCTACTAGAGCCAATCAGTGCCCATCACTGCCACCCATCAGTGCCACCTATCAATGCCACCTATTAGTGCCCTTCAGTGCCACCTATCAATGCCCATCAGTGCCGCCCTTCAGTGCCACCCATCAGTGCCCACCAATGCCACCTTTTAGTGCCCACCAGTGCCACCTATTAGTGCCCATCAGTGCCGGCTTATCAATGCTCATCTGTGTCGCCTTATCAGTGCCCATCAATGCAGCCTATCGGTGCCCATCAGTGCAGCCTATCAGTGAGAATCAGTGCTGCCTCATCAGCATACATCAATGAAGGAGAAAAACTACCCGTTTGCAAAATTTATTAACAAAATATAAAACGGTTTTGTATTTTTTTTTTTCAAACCGTTTTTTTAAATTTCTTTAACAAAAAATAAAATAAAATCAGAGGTGATCAAATACCACCAAAAGAAAGCTATATTTGTGGGAAAAAATGATAAAAATTTTATTTGGGTACAGTGTTGTATGACCGTGCAATTGTCATTCAAAGAGTGACAGCGCTAAAAGCTGAAAATTGGTCTGGGCAGAAGGGGGGTTTAGGTGCCCAGTAAGCAAGTGGTTAAGCTGCTCCTGATTACGATGTAATCCCTACAGAGCAGAGCTCCTTTGGCTTTTTACCAAACTTGTAAAGCCTTTAAAGTAATTTTCTCAGTATACTTTTTTATACAAGGAAATTCCAAGAAACTAATTAAATTCTATTGTGATCCTTTTTATTAATTATTTCAGTGCTTAGGAAAATTCCAAATTATAATGCTGTAGTTCACATTTTCTGAAAAAAATTCCAAGTGTCCTTAACAAAGAATAACTGCAGCCAACTGCACGTTTTGATTAATATCTAAACTTAGGAATCTGTGAATCGACTTCTACTACCTTCCCCAAATGGAACATTTTCCATAGTAAGACCAGAGCCGTATTTTGCTGTGACCCTATGCCAAAAACGATACAATAAACAGATGTGACAGGGGCTGCAATATGTCACATGAAATGCAGTCGCTAAACTAAAAAGATGTTCAACAAGAGTCAGAAGAAAGCAAGATCAAACAAGATTAATAGCAATTAAAATAATTAACTTTGCTTTTCTAAGGATTTTCCTCAAATGTCCAGGTTATCACTGTTCAGAAATTCTTCCCAAATCTGATCCATAATGTGGCTTGGGAAAAAATCACTTTTATCAAAGAGTAAGACGTCTTTCACTTTCAGTATAGTATTCACTGGATTCAGTACAGTATTCACTGGATTCAGTACAGTATTCACTGGATTCAGTACAGTATTCACTGGATTGTTAAGACTTGAAAGAGCTGCAAATTGAAATAATAATTTTTAATTAAAAGTATCACATGGTAATGGAAAAACCTACCATAATATTTTTAATTGCTGGAGCCAGATGCAAATTTGCAGGCCAGGAGATTATGCCATTCATGGTCACTGGGAGAATATCTTATCAGTAAATGACCATGAATGCTATTGTTTCTTCCTGCTATTGGAGTTAAAAGAACAGGTATAGTATTGTCAGCAGAGCAAATGGAAGTAGGTGGGATGTGTGTCTCCTTAGACTACTTAGGCTGGCCATAAAC
This sequence comes from Lithobates clamitans, assembly GCA_037952925.1. NCBI lineage: Eukaryota > Metazoa > Chordata > Amphibia > Anura > Ranidae > Lithobates > Lithobates clamitans. The sequence continues at coordinate 3,591,426 of JBBGZY010000179.1, read as the reverse complement.
GGAGCAATTTTCTTTCCTGCTTGATTCACAGCCAGTGTATATGGGGGAGTCCCACCCGTGGGGCCATTGTGTTCTCCCAGCTGGGGGGGGGGGCAGGGGAAGCCGTCCTCGCTAGGAGAACACAGTGATTATTGCTAACGGTTACAACAGTTGCTAGAAATAATCGGATGTAAAATCTGACAAGTTGGTTGGAACCAAGTTGATCGATCAGAACTTGCCAAGATTCAAACTGTCTATGGCCAGCTTTACTACAAGTAAAATAGTGGTAAGGGTAGGGGGTGTACCTAATGGTAGGAGGCGGCACTGCAAATTCTAACCATCTGAGGCAGGAAGTGCACCAGAAACATCACCATCTTTACAACAAGGGCAAGAATGCACAAATGACTACTACCTTACAACTGTAAGGGAAACTGTTTTAAATACACATAACATATATCTTCTTGGTCATGTAATGGCACAGTTATGCATTTCTAATGTTTTTACTTATTTTATGTATTCTGCTTTTTTGGCAGCACTACATTTTTTTTATAGCTAACATTGCTTAAGATATTTTAAGTTAATATGCCTTAAAGTGACTGTAAAGTAATTTTTTTAAATTGAAATAACAAACGTTTTATACTTTATCCCTGAACCTGCTCTTCTGGGGTCCCCCACCGGTTCTCTAGGCTTTCCCTCTTCTCCAAGTGCCCCCATAGCAAGCCGCTTGCTACAGGTGCACTCCTGAGCTGATCTGTGTGCATCCATATACACACACTCAGCATGGTTTGTGCCCCCCCCCACCGGATTCGACTGACAGCAGCAGAAGCCAATTGCTCCCACTGCCCTCAGTAAAGCCTGTGATCGCAGAAAAAATGCAGAGCAGAGCTCCTGGCAGGGACAGTGGTGTCAAGTAAGTGTTTAGGGGGGAGGCACAGATACCCCTTTAGGCCACCTGATCCCTTTAAAACAGAGCACATATTACACATGTTCTATGGCTAATTAACCACTGGCCGACCAGCCACCATCATTATACTGTGGCAGGTCGGTACGATCTCACGAACCGTCCTAGCTGTGCGTCAAGCCCTTTAAATGCCTATAGCAAGCGCGCGCACCCGCTGCACGGCGGGGGAGCCGATACGCTGATAGCAGGCATGAGAGCCAGAACAGGGACATGTGTGTGTAAACACACAAATATCTGTTCTGTGAAGAGAGGAGAGACAGATCATATGCTCCTACTAGCTAGGAACAATGATATGTCTCCGCTTCTAGTCAGTTCCATCCCCCCACAGTTAGAAACACACAACAGGGAACAGATTTAACCCCTTGATCACCCCTAGTGTTAACCCCTTCCCTGCCAGTGACATTTATACTGTAATCAGTGCATTTTTATAGCACTGATCGCTGTATAAATGTCAGTGGTCCCAAAAATGTGTCAAAAGTGTCCAATCTGTCTGCCGCAATATCGCAGTAACGCTAAAAATGGCTGATCACTGCCATTACTAGTAAAAAAAAAAATAATAATAAAAATGCCATAATCTCATAGTTTGTAGATGCTATAACTTTTGCGCAAACCAATCAATTTACGCTTATTGTGATTTTTTTTACCAAAAATATGTAGAAGAATATATATTGGCCAAAACTGATGAAGAAATTTGATTTTTAAAAACATTTTTGGGGATATTTATTACAGCAAAATGTTAAAAATATATATATATTTTTTTAAATTGTCGCTCTTTTTTTGTTTATAATAAAAACCGCAGAGGTGATCAAATACCACCAAAAGAAAGCTCTTTTTGTGGGAAAAAAGGACGTCAATTTTGTTTGGGTACAGCGTTGCACAACTGCGCAATTGTCAGTTAAAGCGACGCAGTACCGTATTGCAAAAAAATGGCCGTATTGCAAAAAAAAAAAAAAGGCAAACCTTCCGGTCTGTAAGTGCTTAAGGTGGTAATTAAACTCACTTGGTGCCTTATCTGCATTAAATTAGCCTCAGAACCTGTGTAATTTATATGTGTTCGGGTTTAAGGGATCAGGTGGCAACTCTAGGCACAGACAGTGGAAGATTTTATACCTTAATGCATAGGATGCATGAAAGTAAAAATAACCTTTTGCCTTTAGAACCACTTTAGGCTAGGTTCACACTGCTGCAGTGCGAATTTAGTGCAATTTTGTTCAGATTGCGTTGCGAATTTGCATTGCGAATTCTATACGTGTTCTTGCGATTCTACTGCAAATTTTGCAGTCTATGGAGCTGAATTCGCATCGCACACGGATCAAACTCGCACAGGACCTTTTTTTCCCGCAGGTTATATTCGCAACGCATTGATGTGAACGGCACTAATGTTAATCTATATAATTTAAATGACTTGCGAATTTGAGCGATCGCAGCGGCTCAAATTCGCAATAGAATTCGCAGCAGTGTGAACCTAGCCTTAAAAAGCATAGGTTGTTCTATTTAAGCACAATTGAATGTCTGTTATCACCTAGTTAAAAAACTAGTAACTAGTAAATAAGACTCAAGTGATAAAGGTAACATTGAATTATAACTTATGAGAAGCCTAAAGGACCAACCCACTGGGGAAATACTGATCCGCACAGGGATATGTAATTAGCGGACCTCCAGCTGTTACAGAACTACAATTCCCATGAGGCATAGCAAGATTCTGACAGCCACAAGCATGACACCCAGAGGCAGAGGCATGATGGTACTTGTAGTTTTGCAACAGCTGGAGGTCCGCTAATTGCATATCCCTGCGCTAGCACAATGGCACATGCAGCATCTTACACATGAAGGAGATAAACTTTTTAAAGGACAGGGTTTATTGATAGAGGCCTCTGCATAATTTGAAATGTAACATCGCAACATGGTGCAAAATGAATATATCAAAATTGCATTAGTGAGTTAATTAGTTGAAAGATTGGGGATTGCCATAATCATTAAGACTATTATTACTTTTACATTTAAAATGGCTGACAGACTGGCTTTAAACAGCTTTATGATTTTATTGCTCCGAATCATTGTACATTGCAGTGTAGAATACATTGTCATTTTGGTTAATAGAATTCTTTTGACAACAAAGAACCATATCTAACATTCTGTAAGTACATTTGACCTCTGAAACTTGACTTTGTTAGCTTTGCATCTACTGTAAATGCATGTCATTTGTTTAATCACTGACCATTTTTTTTTTATTGAAACAGGAAAAATATTACTGTTAGCTTACCTATTTAAACAAAGAATAGTTACAGGGAATTTACACATTTAGGAGTGGACATATTTTCCTTGCACAATGCAAACTGGGGGAAAGTGTATGAGAATTGTATGTGTTACATGTGTATTAGTCTTATGCCCCGTACACACGGTCGGACTTTGTTCGGACATTCCGACAACAAAATCCTAGGATTTTTTCCGACGGATGTTGGCTCAATCTTGTTTTGCGTACACACGGTCGCACAAAGTTGTCGGAATGTCCGATCACCAACAACACGATGACGTCAAGCACGTACGACGAGACTAGAAAAGGCCAGTTCAGAACCAAGCGCGGCACCCTTTGGGCTCCTTTTGCTAATCTCGTGTTAGTAAAAGTTTGATGAGAGACGATTCGCGCTTTTTCAGACTCGTGGCTTTCAGATCGTTTTCTGCGGTTCAGTTTGTGCTTGTGGGTTTGTATCTGCTCTTCAGTGCGTGCAAGCAAGTTCCGCGTGACTTTAATTAGTCATTGTGTTCTTGTTCGTTACTGTTTTTCAGGTCGCTCTTCACAGGCCTTGCTGTTCTTCAGTGCGTTCTGTTACTTCGTTCTGAGCAGCCGACCGTTTTCTCGCCATGTTTCGTATACGTACTCCTCGTAGAGTTCGTGCTGTGTGGGGGCTTGGTGTTGGGGTCCTGACCTTGACACAAGTCCAGTCCATGAACAGGGTGGGGAGGAGTTCATGGACCAAGAATTGGTTGCTTCAGCGTGACCAGTTCTCTCATATGCCTTTGCTCCGTGAGATCCGTGAGAATAATCCTGATGATTTCAGTAACTTTCTCAGGATGACGGACTCCGTGTTTCACCGTTTTTTGGCTTCGCTGACCCCCTATATCAGCAGGCAGGATACCTGCATGAGGCAAGCCAACACTCTGGAGCAGAGGTTGGTCGCTACCCTGCGGTACTTGGCGACAGGGAGAAGCCTGCAGGACTTAAAGTTCTCAACAGGCATCTTCCCCCAGGCTCTGGGGATCATTATCCCAGAGACCTGTTCTGCCATCATCCAGGTCCTGCAGAAGGAGTATATTAAGGTAAGATTTTTGTCCTTTAATATCACATTTTATTGGATTGAATGTTTGCTAATATCTTGTATTTCTTTCCTCATTCCCTAATTACCATGATTGTAATATGCTGTGAATGTCCCCTTTCTCCTCATGCATGCTGGATTTTTATGTAATTTTTTTTTTGTCCTTCATACATATTTGCCTTCACTAACCTCCCCAGCATGGTCTCTCCTGGCCCTATATTCACCTCATGTAGTCACTTAAAACAATGTATTTTATCAGCTCCATAGTAGTGCTTTACGCCAAACACCCCCTAAAATTTTTAGAAATGTGATTTGTGCTTTAAATTCAGGCAGAGTGCCAGAGGCTTTGTTTTTTAGTGTCCCCAAATCATTTTTATTAACCCTCCCTCCCCCCAACTGCTAAGTCAGCTGATCCCAATTCTCTATCTATCCTCAATCATCTATCTGCAGACTTTGCCAAACCCATACACACTATACCCACCTCTTTACTGATCAGATTTATGGATGAATTCCCCAAAGCATGTAGTAGGGCCTGCCTGTCAGAGAACTCACACAGCAAGCACCCGTCTCCATGCAGCAGCTGCAAATCCTCATTCTGCTAATGCAAAGGTGCATGCACGGAACCATAGCCAGAGGCAAATGAGATCCAGGGTGAGCATGCAAAATGGCACCTCTATGCGAATGCGCACACGCGCTAACGCGCGTCCGCGAGTGCCAAAGCGCTAATATGCTAACGCACATGCGCCAATGTGCCAAAGTGCTAATGTGCTAACGCGCATGTGCCAATGTGCTAAGTTGCTAATGCGCGTGCGCACGTACGCTGGCGCCAATCCTGGCACACAGCACCCTATATAAATAGAGAGTCTGCCTAGCATCAGTGCTGGATTGTCTTCAGCTTGTTCCTGTGTTCCTGTTGTTATTCTGCCTGATTGACCTTGTTCCTGAAAACCCGGCTATCTTCTGACCATTCTCTTGGATCTCCCCTGCCTGCTGAACCTGCCTCTACTTGCAATACTGACCTTGGCTTGAACTTATGATTACGGCTCTGCTTCCTGATTCTGTACCCTGCTGCCCGTCTGTTGCCAACCCCTGCCTGTTCCTGACTACGGTTTTTCCTTCTGACTTGGTGCCCCGCTGCCAGCCTGTTGCCGACTCCTGTCTGTTCCTGATTCTGCAGTTGATCCTGATCTGGCTCCCGCTGAACAAGTTTGGTGATCAGTTTCCACATCTCCTCAGCAGAGGTTCCTATATCTCCAAGTTCCAGCCTCCTGCCTGCAGGCACCTGCACCCTTTCGTTGCCCTCGCACTCCCTGTACCCACCACCAGGGGTGCTTGGACCGGAACCGTGCAAAAGGCCACCCTCATCATTTCGGGCTCCGCTGTAAGGTACGTGACACTGCCTGTATACTTTCAAATTGTACTGTTTTAAGTTTTTCTATCCTAATATTATCTTGATAGGTAATAGCAGAATGTCAAAATGTGCTCTAATGTGTACAATGTGTACTTATATCTTTGTATTATGACACTTCTTACCTGTCCAGTGGGCTGCTAATAGTGTAACTAAGGAGGGGCTGTTCCAAGTAATACCCTGTATTTAGGCATTCATCTCTCAATGAAGTGAAGAGGGTTACCTGTCCAGGATCACCCCCCCCCCCAAAATGTTAGAAATGGCCCATGAGAGGGGGTGGGAGGGGGGATATGATAGGTGTACCTTATACTTTGGTGTTGTAAAATTCCCCTTAATAAATGTGATCTGGATGTTGGCCAAGAATGTTTGTGTCTAATCTGCTTCCATGGTTATGTGCAAAAATAATAATGTTTTTTTTTTTCCCTCAACAGTTTCCTTCCACACCACAGGAATGGCAGACTGTGGCCTCCCACTTTGCCCAGCGTAGGACTTTCCTAACTGCGGAGGGGCAATTGATGGGAAACACGTCCACATCGTCCCACCGCCCAACTCGGGGTCATACTATTATAATTACAAGGGGTTCAATAGTATTGTGCTGTTGGCGGTGGTGTCGGCTACTTATGAGTTCCTGTATGTGGACGTGGGGAAGAGTGGCCAGATGTCCGATGGTGGAGTCATCGCCCAGATGGAGTTTTACAGGCGTCTCCAGAATGGCAGCTTGGACTTGCCACCTTCCAGGGACCATCTTATGCGGCCATTCCCGATGAGGACCCTCACCCCGGGTGAGAGCCAGAAGAGTGGTGGAGAACACATTTGGAATCATGGCCAGCCGGTTCCGCCTATCTCTGACACCCATCCATATGGCGGAGTATAAACTTAATCATCTAATCCTGGCGTGCTGTGTTCTACATAACTTTTTACGCAAACATTCTGCCAACTATGCTGGCTCAGTTGGGCCTCAGGCCGGAATGATCAATGAACCAACCCTGACGGCGCTTGAAATTGGCCGTCCTGGCTTGCCCTCCCTGAGTGCCCGTGATGTCCGGTTAAGATACCTTGAGTTCTTTGCGGGTAGGGGGGCCATTAATATGCCAGACAATTTGTGAAGCATTTATCAAATAAAATCCAAAAAAAAGCAAATCTTTGGTGACATTTCCTGCTTGTGTTTGTTTTACCTGACCCTGACAGAAATGTGGGGAGTCCTGAAAATGGCGTGATTGTGTAACCTTATACAAAGCACTGTTGGGTGTTATTTAGTAAAGGCAAAGACACTTTGCACTACAAGTGCACTTGAAACTGCACTTGTAGTGCAAAGAGGATTTGCCCTTAGGAAATAACCCCCATTTTCACAGAAAACACCAATTACATCACCACCAAAGTGTTGTAGCATTGACACAATAATCCACACATTCTTCATTTACAATCATTTTAATACTTGCACAATCACAGGTGCATTTAGAAAAGGTTTTTTTAAAACAAACCAACATGTTTGTTGTATAACAATTTTTGGGGTGGCATTATCACAAATATAAATGTCCATTTAAGATAAAACAGGCATGTGTAAAACCAACAAGAAAGACACAAATCTGGAACTTACAAAGTTCACATTTGGTAGAACTTGAAGGCAATATCAGACATGAGTATTTAGGAACTGTGTTTGATATTGCGTTCAGATGGGGTGAAGTCACCCCGGGAAAAGCCACATTTGGAAGATGCACACAAATTTCCCAATGTCAATATGTGCGACCTGCCATCACGGGGGATCAAGGGACGTGTTTTGGGGGAGAAACCCCTTCCTCTCAGCTACTTTATTATTGAGGAAGGGGTTGCACCCCCAAAACGCGTCCATTGATCTCCCATGATGACAGATAGCACATGTTGGCACACTGTGTGCATCCTCCAAATTTAGCTTTTTGAAAAATCGCTAAAACATTTTAAAATTTGTAGAACACAAAAGAAGAAAGTGATTTGGAGGGGTTTTAAACTCGCCCCAAAACATCAATGATGTTCTTATTTTTTTTGATAACATCATTGATGTTTTTCTTGAGGTTTTACAAAGCTAAATTACACCGCATGATCTCCCCAATCGGGATCTGGGCACTTTCTGATGTGAAAGGATCTGGATCCACAACATCACGATCACCTAAAAAGAGAGCAAAACAAAACAGGTATGAAAAATATGCTAGCATCCATCTCTTAGCCGAGCCTGTGGTCGCAGATACTCACCTGTTGTGGTGACTAGTTCCACCACGTCTTCTTCCTCCTCCTGCTCTTCTTGGGTTGGGGGTATTTCCCCTTCTTCCAGGGGGCGGGGCTCTGGTCTCCTCGGATGAGGGGTGTCCTCCGAGTCTTTTCTCCCCTATGTAAAACAAAAATGGTATAATTAGCACACAGATATTTGATGGCAGAACTATAAAGATGAAACATTGCTTGGAAGTGGGGTACAATTGTCAATTTTATCAGAGTTCCAAGATGTAGCATTTTCAGTGTCCTTTGTCAAGCTGCAATACTTTACCTGTTTTGTACAAGCTTCACAGATGGAGACCCCCCTGTAGTATACACTGGAGCACCTGTGTGGGTCACCTAAGAAAAATGGGGTTCTTGTGTCCCACACTAGTGCTCCAGTGTCCAGATGTGAAAACAGCTGCTGAGTGTCCTCTCCTTACACAGAATCTAGTTTGCATCTCATTCTAGTAACAAAGCCATCTACACCACCAAATTAGTTTCATACAAGTAGGGCGTAAAAAATGTGGCCAAATGCATATGGACAAAACAATGGTGTTTTATAGGCCGAAAGAAAAATGTTTGATACGAACGAATAATGTGCCCATGAACATGAAAGTTGCCATTTTAAAATGTACACTTTTAAGAAAAGCACATGGAGCAGCACGAACGTAATAAACATAAAGAATTGGAACACAGCACAACCACTTACTTTTTTGCAGCACTCTCCGGATCTTTCTGTACTGCTCATGTTCTCGTAATTTGAGGTCCGACCACCGCTTCCTGAGCTGATCTTTCGATCGTCATACCCTGAAATTCCGGTGCAGACTGTTGACCACTTTCGCCATTATCTTGGCCTTTCTGACATTGGGGTTGGGGTAAGGTCCATACTTTCATAGTCAGCCTTCTTCAGGATGTCCATCATCTCCAACATCTCCCCAAAGGACATATTTGAGGCCTTAAATCTCCTTCTGGATCGGGACGTGTCCGGATCCGGGCTTTCCTCCTCCTCGTTCCTGTAATTAGCACGCACCTGCTGTGTATCCGCCATGTGCTCTTCCCCCACTGCGCAGAACGAAAAGGGGCGGGGAATAGACTAGAAAGAACGTCAGGGGCGGGCGGAGTTACACGCATGTGCAGTGTGTATAAAGCGTAACACGCGTGCGTATTACGTACGATCTGTGAGCGGAGGAAGGAGCATTGGAGGCACCGATCCTAAGAACGAAGGTAAGAGACATATTTATGCCTATACTGCTTCTACATTGAGGCCTATATTGTAACAAGATTAGGAGAGTTTGGCCTGACATTAGGGTTTGTCTTGTGTTGTGTCTTGCAGTGAAAATGGATATCTTGAATGATACAGACTTCAAGGCAATATTCATTGACATGTTCAGGGAGCTGCCTTGTCTGTGGGAGATCAACCACCCACATTATAGGAACCAAACAAAGAGGAAGGCAGCGCTGGATCAATTTTTGGAAATTGTGAAGCAGGTGATCCCTACGGCAGACATCACCTATTTGAAGATCCTAATTGGTGGCCTGAGGAGCACATATGTAAGGGAGCGCCAGAAAGTCCAGGATTCGCAGAGATCCGGAGCAGCAGATGACATCTATGTCCCCAGGATGTGGTACTATGACAGGCTGCATTTTCTGCCAGACTGAACCTAGGTCATCACTCTCCAGTCTTCCTTCCACGCTTCCTTCCCACCCGGCTGAGGCTTCTGACGCCCAACCTGGGCCTTACAGGCAACAACATGTGGAGGAGCCCAGATTGAGCCAGGTATAGCATTCCTCTAAATATTTCTGCTTGTCCAATCAATGATGTTAACTAGATGTTAGTTTGGAGTACTAATTTATGATTGTGATTGATGATGCAAAACATTAAACCATGTCCCTTTTTCATACACAGGAAGTGGCCGGGCCGAGCAGGCTGCCTGATATGCAGGTCCCTCCCCTACACCTGCAAAGAGAAAGTGGCAGGAGGAGGAGTAACCTAGAGGATGCTGCCATAGGCCTTTTTTGGAAGGCTACAGAGGCCCTGGGAGCACCACACACCGTGGAGGAGGACTTTGCTGCCATCATTGCCTGTAAAATGCAGCGGATGGAGGAGGGACAACAACTCATGTGTGAGTCATTAATGTTGGAGGCTCTCAATAAGGGGTTGAGGGCCCAAATAACATCTGATACCCACCTTTGTGACCTCACACATGGTCCTCCTCCTCCTTCTCCTTCTCCTCCAGGTCCTATTAGTCCTCCTCCTCCTCCAGGTCCTACTCCTCCTCCTGCCACATCTCCAACAGCAGAGCCACAGCCGGGAAGGAAGCGTGGAAGGAAGACCGGAAAGTGAGGACCCTGGATCCAGTCTGGTCTGGCAAAAGATGCAGCCTCTTGTGGTACCACAGCCTGGGGACACAGATGTCATCTGCTGCTTTCCGGATCTCTGGGACTTCTGGACCAGACTGCACTCCCTTACATATGGACTCCTCAGGCCACCAATTTTGATGTTCAAGAATTGATGTCTGCCCTGGGGGTCCCAGGCTTCGCTAATTTCAACTGTTTCTGTAGCGTTGCCTCCCTCTTTGCTTGGTTCTGAGCCCTTAATAAAGGAATTTTGGTTTGAATTATACTTGCCTATGTGTGTTTTCCTTCAAAAAGGACAGTTTGTTTGTGAGGATTCAGGTACATTTCAAAAATACAATGTGAAATTAACAAGGGACACCAACACCAAACAATCTCCTTGAGATTAAATAATAAAAGATATCAATGGTGTTGTGGTAACTTGACACACAAAACACACACAAAAATATTATGGAGTAAAACTAAAAATGAAATTAAACAAAGATCAGCCTTTGAAAAAATACAAACATAAAATCATTAAAAAAAATGGCTTTAAAAAAAATATATATATATTTTTGTCAGATGTGACAAATCAAAATATATTAAGGGAATCCCGATAAATAATAAAGAAAGAAGTTTGTGAGAAGTCTTTGTGAATATGAGCAGCAAAACTACTTCATTCTTCTCACATTATAAAGAAGAAAAGAGTGCGCTGTATTAAACCATTTTTAACATTGCAGCGTAACGAAAGTGCTGGATCCATTGCGAACGCTAAGTGTACCAGACTGAGCTGTTCCGTGTCGGAATTTCTTCAGAGCATGCGTGGCACTTTGTGCGTCGGAACAGGCCACACACGGTCAGAATTGACGCGATCGGATTTTGTTGTCGGAAAATTTCATAGCCTGCTCTCGAACTTTGTGTGTCGGAAAATCCGATGGAAAATGTCCGATGGAGCCCACACACGGTCGGAATTTCCGACAACATGCTCCGATCGAACATTTTCCGGAAAATACGACCGTGTGTACGGGGCATAACTGCAAAGCGTCATCTCAGTGTGACTAGCCAAGAATCATGTTTTTTATTCTAAAAACATGCAGACACATGATTTTAGAATAAAAGGAGAAAAAAAAAAGAAAATTAGGAGGATTGAAAGCACAGGGTGATAAGCATTACAAACGCTACATTCCAATGAATTTGAAAGTAATATTTTTAGAAGCATATGATTTATGTGTTTGTTTGAAACTGTACTAAAATTTAGGGTAGAATTTGATTGCCCATAAACCTAGGTTCCCAACTTTCTGGTTCTGCGTGCTGCATTTGCGCAGGAAAAAGGTCCCTGAAACTTTTTTTGGGTACAAATTGAACAGTCCCAAACTCACATACCATTAAAAAGCGCGTTATGGTGCTATGGTGATTTACCTACAGAACTGAAGTCACACCCGCTGATGGGTACTACTCTGAGACATTGTCATCTAGTCTCCATCCACACATCCCTCACGTCCAAAAACTCCCCACTGTTTCCAATACTTGGCCACCCAAACTTTGAACTTGGCCTACACCGTATGGCATATCCCACTCTCAGAATATCTGACTACGACCATGCAGCCAAATTCATTGTTGAGGGGAAATGGCCATCCATTCTAGAACTGACTGACCAGACGGGTACTTTTCAACTCCCTTTCCGGAGAGCAGTGCAACTACACGACTTCCTCCTCTCCCTACCTAGACCCCAAGAATTTGCACGCCAGCAAACGTCGTTTGAGGACCTTTGCTCAGGGACCGACCCGTTGGCCCATATACTATCCCAAACATACACTCTGTTAAACACTCCTAAAGAACAACCACAATTGCCCTGTCTGACCAGATGTGAAAGAGACTTGAACTGCACATTCTCAGCAGCACAAAAGCAACGCATCATCTCTCTTGCCCTGAAATCTTCCACCTGTACTAAAATACAAGAGACAAATTTTAAGTTGCTTTCCCGCTGGTACTTGACACCCTCCAGACTACAGAAATGTTTTCCCTCTGCCTCGAGCCAGGGCCGGATTAGCCACAAGGCCACCGAGGCCAGGCCTCGGGGCGGCAGTGGTGTAGGGGCGGCGCCGCTCCTGCAGCGACTTCGCGGCCGCCCCCCCTTTCGTGCTGCAGTCTATTATGGGCACCAGTGCCCATAGAAAAGATGGCCGCGAGCCGACCACGAAACTGCGCATGCGCCGTTCTGAAGCCGGCCGGGCTCGGGAAAGCTCGTAAGCGCTCGGCAGGGCGGCGCATGCGCAGTAGCGTACTTGCGCCGGGCGGCGCATGCGCAGTAGCGTACTTGCGCCGGGCGGCGCATGCGCAGTAGCGTACTTGCGCCGCCCGGCGCCATTTTTGAAAAAATAGCAAGTAATGTCAGTGGTGCGGCGGCGAGGGAGAAAGATGACATCTCTCATTGCCCGCACCGCTGTTCCGCCCTCCTCCTTCTGGTGGCAGGCAGCATGGCAAGGGACATCCCAATCTGGTGGCAAGTGACATCCCAATCTGGTGGCAAGTGACATCCCCATCTGGTGGCAAGTGACATCCCCATCTGGTGGCAAGTGACATCCCAATCTGGTGGCAAGTGACATCCCCATCTGGTGGCAGGAAGCGTGGCAAGTGACATCCCCATCTGGTGGCAGGCAGCGTGGCAAGTGACATCCCCATCTGGCGGCAGGCAGCGTGGCAAGTGACATCCCCATCTGGTGGCAGGCAGCGTGGCAAGTGACATCCCCATCTGGCGGCAGGCAGCGTGGCAAGTGACATCCCCATCTGGTGGCAGGCAGCGTGGCAAGTGACATCCCCATTTGGCGGCAGGCAGCATGGCAAGTGATATCCCCATCTGGTGGCAGGCAGCGTGGCAAGTGACATCCCCATCTGGTGGCAGGCAGCGTGGCAAGTGATATCCCCATCTGGCGGCAGGCAGCGTGGCAAGTGACATCCCCATCTGGTGGCAGGCAGCGTGGCAAGTGTTATCCCCATCTGGCGGCAGGCAGCGTGGCAAGTGACATCCCCATCTGGTGGCAGGCAGCGTGGCAAGTGTTATCCCCATTTGGTGGCAGGCAGCGTGGCAAGTGACATCCCCATCTGGTGGCAGGCAGCGTGGCAAGTGATATCCCCATCTGGTGGCAGGCAGCGTGGCAAGTGACATCCCCATCTGGCGGCAGGCAGCGTGGCAAGTGATATCCCCATCTGGTGGCAGGCAGCGTGGCAAGTGACATCCCCATCTGGCGGCAGGCAGCGTGGCAAGTGACATCCCCATCTGGTGGCAGGCAGTGTGGCAAGTGATATCCCCATCTGGCAGCAGGCAGCGTGGCAAGTGACATCCCCATCTGGTGGCAGGCAGCGTGGCAAGTGATATCCCCATCTGGTGGCAGGCAGCGTGGCAAGTGATATCCCCATCTGGTGGCAGGCATGGTGGCAAGTGACAAGAGATGGTGGCAAGTGACACGCTCAGGGCTCCCAATGATTCTGCATTATGGTGAGTTGAACTATTTCAGTTTATATTACAATGTAATGATAGGAATAATGTGTTTCAATCATCCTGACACCATAACAACCATGGTGCCGGGGATGATTGAAGCACTAACACCAGCCATTGCCTTGAAAATTTGCCTGCGAAAAATCCTTACCCCTCGCACGCTTACCCTGAAGTATTTTTAGTCTGTACAATTAAAGCCAGTTATTTTCAGTGTTCTCGTGTGTGGAGATATGTTTTTAATTGATCTATTGTAGAAGTCATCGATAAAGGACGTGGTGTGTGTGTGTGTGTGTGGGGGGGGGCGGCATTGAAGGACCCGGCCTTGGGGCGGCAAAGGGAGTAAATCCGGGCCTGCCTCGAGCAGATGTTGGCGCTGTGCTGAGGAGGAGGGAACTTTGATCCATATCTTTTAGTCCTGTCCTAGGCTAAAGGGAAGAAGTCCGCCGAATCACACAGAAGTTCACAGAGTATGTCATCCCAGACGATGCCGCATTCTTTCTTCTGCATCACTCAAAGATCCCTACTAAAACATATAAGTAATCGCTTATATGCCACTTACTCAATGCAGCGAAGGTGTGTATCCCCCTCCATTGGAAACAACACTCCCCCCAGCCATTGTACAGTGGCTGAGGAAGGTGGAGGAAGTGAAGAAAATGGAGGATTTGATCCTCACTGCTCAACATAAACAAGAAGCTCATAAGAAGACCTGGGATATATGGAGTGTCTTCATCTATTCTGATGAAGGACAGCGCCTGATGGGGTCATAGCCCAAAACTATCTCTTTTGATAATTCACAAGCTCAGCTACCGCCATGTCTCTTTCTTTTCCTCTTTCTTTCCCTTCTCTTTACCCCATGTCTCACTCCTCCCTTCTCCTATCTACCTTCACTTCAACAAATTTTTTGCTTACCCCCTCCTTAAAAAAAGTTGAAAAGTTAGGTGGGGATCTTGATGATTGTGAACTCTGCCAGAGATGGACACATGTCCTAATGTTTCATACTTGCGCATGTACTGTACATTGTGTGTTGAATGTGTTTATCCTCGGCATAGTTAATGTAACCACATTTCTATACTCACTCATGATTGTATTGTGGGGTCCTCACCCCTATTTGGAGTTGAATAAACTTTATATTTGAAAAAAAAAAAAAAAAGAAGTAATGACATTGCAAACTCGTCCCGTGCTTTGCAGCCATTTGAAATCGCAGTGGTGGAATTGCGGCAATTCCACCCATGATCGTGTGTGAATGCAGCCTTAGGGTGAAGTTCCGCTTCAAAACTGAATTCCGGGCACAAAAACTCGTATTTAAACAAATTCCTCAATAGCCACAAAGGATATACATCTACTTTGTGTGCACCAAATGCCTTTTGCACATTCAGGTACATCATCACTCTGCTGCACAGAGTCTGCGCAAAGAACAGAGCTATGGAAGGGTTCCAGTAGGCTCAACCCACTACAAGCCACCTGCAGAAAACTACAAGAGGAGACATACAAGACCTGCCACCCTGCATAAGGAGAAAGAACAGCAGTGACCGATCTTTATTCCAGGAAGCTTCTGCACAAAGGAAAAATTGGATTTTTATAACAGCTTACCTGTAAAATCCTTTTCTTGAAGTACATCACGGGGCACAGAACCACAGTAATCACTACATGTGTTATAGGCCATTTTCAGGTGATGGACACTGGCACACCCAAGACAGGAAGTCCCCCCCTATATAACCCCTCCCATTACAGGGAGTACCTCAGTTTTGTAGCAAATCAATACACATATCACAAAAAGAGGGAAGGGACCTCTGTGTCCCATGATGTACTCCAAGAAAAGGATTTTACAGGTAAGCTGTTATAAAAATCCTATTTTCTTAATCGTACATCACGGGACGCAGAGCCATAGTAATTACTACATGGGATGTCCCAAAACAATGCTATCTGAGGGAGACACAGAAAAAAACAGGCTGCCATCAGACATGAGGCTCTATACTGCTGCCCGCAGAATACTGCACCCAAAGGCGGCATCCTCATGTCCCTTTACATCCACCTGATAGAATTTGGTGAATAGATGGACCGAAGACCAAGTTGCAGCCTTGCAGATCTGAGTCATGGATGCTTGGTGATGCACTGCCCAGGAAGCACTCACGGCCCTGGTAGAGTGTGCTCTAACTTGAAAGGGTAGAACCCTTCTTTTCAAACCATTGTAATCAGACATAACATTACATGGGACAATATTACAATAGTGGTAAATACTGTCAGCTTTTGACTTGAGTAGACAATGGGTACGTAGATAACATTGTTGTATTCAAGTGACAGTTTGAATAGGCTATTGTCTCTATAGCTATAATAAACAAGTAGGAGATTTACTTGTTTGAGATTCTTTCAGCTCTCAAACTGAAAGAATGACTGTTAGTCTGTTGTTATGGAAACAAGTTTGTAATCATTAACTTTTGGCAACAAACTTGTACAAATAAAAAGGTATGAGTAGAGACTGACACATCATCATGCTTTGAAGATCAGAAGCCACTCATGATACAAGAACAGTGCCTGGCCTCCAGAAGAATAGTTGCCAATGGAGATCACGAACATACAGTAACAGAAGATAAGTAACTTTTAAGTGTATTTGTACTGTTATAGACCATAGGCTGTTCATTTGCTAGGCATTTTGCTTGTTATAGATATCAGTCAGTCTTGTATTATATCCCTAAGATTGTAATAGTTTTGTATGTACAGCATCTTTGTATAGTAAAAGCACATTTACACACTGCAGAAGTCTCAGCTTCCTTGCTTATACCACAGAGTAACCTTGCTAGATAGACGCAAGCAAAACATTTGGGGGCTCGTCCGGGATCTGTGCTATAACTCAATTGAAGCAGACCTGTTTTTCTGTAGTGTGTTGTGTAACTTATGCTAGGTAAAATGCTGCTTAAGCTGTTTAGGAAAAGCAAGGCTGCAGAGGGTTCTGGTGGCCAGAAGGAAGTGTGCAGCTCACCTATCTGGGCCAGAGACAATAAGTGGGAGCCTCTGGCTAAAGAATTTGTAAAGTATGCTTCTCTCTTGAAGCTGACTTGGGGTGATAAATTCTCAGATCATTTTGTAGATTTTAGCCTTAAGGGGTTGGATTTAAGTAAAAAAGAGAAGAGGACAGTGTCTACAGTGGGTTGCAACTTCCTTAATGTTACTTATACCGAATCACATAAAAGGGAGAAGGCAGAGGCAGAAGTTAAGGTATTAAAAGACCAGCTAGCAGTTGCTTCAGAGTGTGTACGTTCAACTGCTAGTCAGGCTGATGATTTGCAGGAGCGGTGTGCAGCCCTCCTGACCAAATCAACGAATGCCTTAAGGAAAAGGAAGGGCCATAAACCTGTTAGTAAAGACAGGGTACGTGCCATTGTCACATCCCAAAATTGGAATTGTGAGGATGTGCTCTCCTCAAATGATAGTGAGGATGAGGGGATAGAGTTTGATATTTTGCATGACGATCTGCTAGTGGGAAAGAAAAAGTATGCCAGACCTCTCATTATTAAGCATAGGAAATGGCAACATGATAGAGAGGATATGGCAGATGGGGAAGTGCATTATCGCAACCCCAGAGATGTTGAATTTGAAGAAGTACGGGAGTTTACACAAACTGAACTCCATGAGCTGGCAAAACAATACAAACAATGGTCTGGGGAGCCCCTATTGAGTTGGCTCCTACGCTTATGGGATGAAGGGGTGGACAGTGTTGTTTTGTCAGGTAAGGAAGCAGTGGCTATGGGAGTGTTAACCCATGATCCACAATTGCGTCAGGCAATGCGAAAAGCCCGAGAGTTTAGCGTGAATTTTTCACTGTTAGACCTCGTGAGAGATGGAATAGTCCGAGTATACACTAGTCCTACTGACCTGGAAAATACCTACTCCTGGAGATCAATAGAAGAGGGTATTTCCAGGTTATGCGAGATGGGTTGTATAACTGAATTAAATACGTTTCCAGAATGGATAGGTCCAGATATGGAACCCTTTACGTTTGCTCTGCGCTCTAAGCCGATGAAGTCTGCGCCATTTAATCTCAGTGCTCCATTATTGTCCTTGTTGGGAGGCCTGGGATTAAACAGCAAGATTCATGAAGCCACAACCCTTTTAAGCCAGTTGGGGGAGCTAGAGGAGACTAAAACAAAATCTGTCAGGGCAGTAGATAAGGTCAAGGCCAGACAGGAAGAATACAAGCGGAAAAGAACAGAGAAGAAAGGGAATGGGGTAGAGAAGACAGGAGGTGAAGAGAAAACCAGGCTAGTTATTACTAGGAAAGAAATGTGGGTGGACCTATTAAAGGCAGGAGTACCTAAAGATGAGATAGATGGGACTTCTACTGCAGAAATGCTGAAGAGGTGGAAACATTTAGTAGGGAAAACTGTCAGGGTTAGAAACACTACTCCTAATGAAGATAACATCAGCCTAGACTTAGAGAAAACAGAACAGACCCCTCCTGTTAGCCCCAAACCAATTCCCAAAACTGAACATTAACCCAAATCCCTTTATCCGGGGGAGGAGTTAGGGAGAATCAGAAAAGGGGATTGGGAGGTTCCTTATCCTTTATGAAGGGAAGGCGAGTCTCCTGTAATAGCAGTAAGGGCAGTGACAGCAGGAGACTGACGCCCATATGCACCTGTCACTGTATGGTGGGGGAAGTCATCTTCTCCTACACATGTAATGGCTTTAGTTGATAGCGGAGCTGAAGTTACACTTTTGCAAGGAAATCCTTCCCATCACAAAGGAGAATTGATTTATGTAGAAGTTTTGAGAGGGCAAACTACACCAGCAGTTAGGATACGGGTGAAATTGGCTATTGGCAAGGGATCAGGATTTATGACAAATATTTTGGTATCAGAGTTACCCGAAAATATTCTTGGGATGGATGTACTTCAAGGTCAGTCAATTCAGACTGAAAGAGGTACATTCACATTCGGGTATCCTGATAAAGCGTATCTGGTAAGGGCGGTGAAGGCTGTGGTCAGAGGTCATGCGAAATGGACCCCTGTCTATATTCCTCCACAAGAGAAGCCAGTCTGTCTCAAGCAGTACAGACTTCCTGGAGGCCACAAAGAAATTGGGGAGACCATTCAAGAACTGTTGAGAATAGGGATCCTTAGACCTGCTGTAAGTCCTTTCTCATCTCCAGTGTTCCCAGTAAAGAAACCTGATGGGACATATAGAATGACTGTGGATTACAGAGGTCTAAACAAAATGGCACCCCCATTGAAGTCAGCTGTACCAGATATGATCTCAATTGTTGAGAAAATTGCTAAAGAGGTAGGAGAATATCATGCTGTGATAGACCTGGCTAATGCTTTCTTTTCAATTTTGATAGACCCAGATAGGGATGAGCTTCGAGTTCGAGTCGAACTCATGTTCGACTCGAATATTGGCTGTTCGCAAGTTCGCCGAACAGCGAACAATTTGGGGTGTTCCCGGCAAATTAGAATGCCGCAGAACACCCTTTAAAAGTCTATGGGAGAAATCAAAAGTGCTAATTTTAAAGGCTTATATGCAAGTTATTGTCATAAAAAGTGTTTGGGGACCCGGGTCCTGCCCCAGGGGACATGGATCAATGCAAAAAAAAGTTTTAAAAACGGCCGTTTTTTCAGGAGCAGTGATTTTAATAATGCTTAAAGTCAAACAATAAAAGTGTAATATCCCTTTAAATTTCGTACCTGGGGGGTGTCTATAGTATGCCTGTAAAGGGGCGCATGTTTCCCGTGGTCTGGTATGGATATTAAGGGGAACCCCGGCCATAATTTAAAAAAAAATGACGTGGGGTTCCCCCTAAATTCCATACCAGACCCTTTAGGTACGAAATTTAAAGGGATATTACACTTTTATTGTTTGACTTTAAGCATTATTAAAATCACTGCTCCTGAAAAAACGGCCGTTTTTAAAACTTTATTTTGCATTGGTCCATGTTCCCTGGGGCAGGACCCGGGTCCCCAAACACTTTTTATGACAATAACTTGCATATAAGCCTTTAAAATTAGCACTTTTGATTATTCATGTTCGTGTCCCATAGACTTTAACGGTGTTCGCGTGTTCGAGCGAACTTTTTTCCTGTTCGCATGTTCTGGTGCGAACCGAACAGGGGGGTGTTCGGCTCATCCCTAGACCCAGAGTGTCAAGACCAGTTTGCTATGGTGTGGGATGGCCGCCAGTACACTTTCACCGTGCTTCCTGAAGACTATGTTCATTCTCCAACGATTTGTCATGGACTGATTGCCCGAGATTTAAGTACCCTGAGTTTGAAAGTTGATGTGTTTCACTACATTGATGACATCATAATCTCTGGAACAAAAGTAGATGTAACTGAAGCACTGCACCTGCTGATACATCACATGGAGAACAGAGGGTGGGCTATCGACAAAGACAAAGTCCAAGGACCTGCCACAGAAGTGAAACTCCTGGGAATGATGTGGACTGGGCCGCAGAGAAAAATTCCAGAGACAGTTGTGCAAACTATCCAGGCTCTGTCGCCCCCTACTACCAAAAAGGAGGCACAGAAGTTCATTGGAGTTGTGGGGTTCTGGAGATCATTAATCCCACATCTTGGACTGATTCTGAGGCCTATATATAATGTCACCAGAAAAAAGACTGAGTTCTCATGGGGTTCAGAGCAGCGGACTGCATTCCTGGCTGCTAAAGAAGCTATTTTGCAGCATCAGGAATAAGGACCCGTGAGACAAGGGGTACCATTTCAGCTGGATGTAGTGGAGCAGAATGGTACCATATCTTGGAGTCTAAGACAGCCAAATGAAAAGAAAGGACTGAGAGCAATACCCATTGGATTTTGGTCCAAACAACTGACAGGGGCAAAGAAGAGATACACGCCCCTAGAGAAGTACCTGTTTGGGCCCTACACAGCACTTCAACATGTAGAGACCATTACAGGAAAGGACACAGTCACCATCCATACTGCATTACCAATAGCAGGATGGGTGAGAGATAATGGACTGACCACTAGGGCAGCTGTAGCCCAGAACCAGACACTGATGAAATGGAAGTGGTACCTTCAAGAAAGAGGGGGTATTGCAGCTAAGGATGTTAGAGACATTTCAAAACAGTTGGCAGGGCTTATTACTTTTACCAGCACCCGGCCAGAAGAAGAAATTCCTGTGCTGCAGTCATCCCCCATTCAAGAGGCTACACCCTTTGAGTCTCTTTTTTTTTAAAAATAGATTTCACATTACAATTTATCACAGTCTTATGCCCCGTACACACGGTCAGATTTTCCGATGGAAAATGTCCGATCGGAGCGTGTTGTCGGAAATTCCGACCCTGTGTGGGCTCCATCGGACATTTTCCATCGGATTTTCCGACACACAAAGTTGGACAGCAGGAGATAAAATTTTCCGACAACAAAATCCATTGTCGGAAATTCCGATCGTGTGTACACAAATCCGACGGACAAAGTGCCACGCATGCTCAGAATAAATAAAGAGATGAAAGCTATTGGCCACTGCCCCGTTTATAGTCCCGACGTACGTGTTTTACGTCACCGCGTTTAGAACAATCGGATTTTCCGACAACTTTGTGTGACCGTGTGTATGCAAGACAAGTTTGAGCCAACATCCAACGGAAAAAATCCTAGGATTTTGTTGTCGGAATGTCCGAACAAAGTCCGACCGTGTGTACGGGGCATTACAGTGTCTTTTTATAACATCCTAAATACTTTCATCAAACTGTTTTGTATTACCATTAATTAGTTCTTTAACTCAATGTGAGTTCTCTTTTTCTCCTTTTACCCCCCCCCCCGGTCTAATTGTTATCCACCCCCCAACACAACCAAAAGGAAAAAAAAAAAGCAAGCGAAGGTAAAGGACTTATAACTCCTCTTCCCTACATCTCCCTCCTCCTCCCTCCTCTCTGCCGAATACTCTACCCTTCTGTTCTCAGACATGGACCACTTAACAAATTTTACATGTCACCCTGATCCATCTCTATAGGCCAGATAAGGAGCCCAGGTCTTCCGGTATCTCTCATCTTTCATCGCCAAAGTAAGATTTTCCATTTGTTGGATTTCTGCAATTCTAGCAAACCACTGTGCTCTAGTTGGAGGGATGTCCCTTTTCCACAGGACAGGAATACATGCCCTAGCTGCCGTAAGAAGATGTCTCAGCAAGGAGTTTTTATATCTTTCCGCTGATATAGGAATGTCCAGTAATAAAAAGCTGCCGGTCTATCTCCTAGGGAAATTCCTGTTATTGTTTTAATGGTTTCAGCAACCATTTCCCAGAACTCCTCGATTTTTGCACATTCCCAAAAAATGTGCAATATTGTACCCTCTGCTTCATGACATCTCCAGCAGAGATCTGACGTTTGGGGGTATATCCAATGTAATACAGTCGGTGTTCTATACCACCTAGTGAGAATTTTATATCCCCTCTCCTGATATCTGATTGCTACTGATGCCTTTTGATTAAATAACAAAATCCTGTCCCTCTGCTCTTGGGAAAATGACATATTTAAATCTCTCTCCCATGCCTGGAGGAAAGTAAGTTCTTGTGGTGCTTCTAATCCAGTTAGTATGGTATAGAAATGGGACAGCGGGTGTCTCATTGACTCCCCCTTCAATTAAGTCTCCTCAAACCCAGTCAGTGCCTTCACTTCTGCATATGTGTTTGACTTAGACCGAATTAAGGCATCTAGTTACATCATCCTAAAAAAATCAAATTCAGGTGTTATCTCCCGTTCGATCTCTCTCTTTGTCATTAAATGGTTATCCACTGAAAAATTAATAATCCTGCTGATACCTCTACATCGTATTACTTCAAACCTAGGGTCCGTCAGTCCCGGCTGCAACGCCGGCGTACCTAGCATCGGAATCATCGGGCTAGGATGTATCGAGATAGGCGTTTTTTAAAATACCTTTTTGGTCATTCGCAAAGTGGCGCCTATCGTTGGATGTTTTCTAACTTCCAATGGCACCTCAGCTTCTGGTATCCATACCAGACCTTCCAATGGAATATCTATCGTCGCCTGTTCCATTTGTATTCAAGGTTTCTTACTTTTAAGCCCGCACCACTCCATCACTCTGGCTAAATTTGAAGCTTCCTGATATCTTATTGGGTCCAGAAACCCTGTCCCTCCTTTTCCTTTAGGAAGTGATAATATAGTTCTGCGTACTCTTGCTGGCTTCCCGGCCCAAATAAACCTCAAAAATCTTGATCTGAGATCTCTTAGAAAGCTTGGGGGTATCTTAATTGGCAGGGTCTGTATTATATACAAAAGTCTTGGCATCACAGTCATCTTGATAATATTTGTTCTTCCGAACCATGTAAAAGTTTCTTTATCCCATCTCAAGAAATCAAGTTTGATCTGTCTTGCTATTGGTACATAATTAAGCTTGAATAGTTTATTTAAATTTTTCGGTATTTTAGTCCCTAAATAGCTTATATGAGACTCAGTCCATCTAAAATCAAACTGTGTAGTTATCAAGTGTAGAAGGGGCGTATTTATTTCTATCCCCATCGCTTCCGATTTCCTGTAGTTTACTTTAAAATTAGATATTTCCCCATATTCATGTAAGTCTGATAGTAGGGACGGAAGGGATATAACTGGGGAGGTTATAAAGAAAATTAAATCGTTGGCATATGCCGCAAGATTCTGTTCTTCTCCCTTTGGTTTTATCCCCTTAATATTCAAATTCCCCCATATTTTTTTAAAAAAAGGGTCTGTCAAGATGAAAATCAGGGGTGAAAGTGAGCATCCCTGTCGTGTTCCATTATGAATGGAAAAAGGCTCCGAGCTTCTATCACCTATCTTTACCCTAGCGCTTGGTGTTGAGTATAGGTTGGAGAACCAGCTCAACATCCCATCTCCCAGGGCTATGTGCTGTAATACTGTTTTTAGAAAAATCCAATCTACCCTGTCAAAGGCTTTTTCGGCATCAGCGGAAAATATCACAATTGGATTGCAAGGTAGATCGAATTCGCCACCTGCTGTGTGTTCTCTCTTCCCTCTCTCCCAGGGGTGAATCCTACCTGGTCTGGATGTATTAGGCCCGGGATGTGATCTATTAATCTCATGGCTAAAATCTTGTGAACACTTTTAGATCAACATTCAGCAATGAAATAGGACGATAGCTAGGACATTGAGAGGGATCCTTCCCTTCTTTTGGAACAACTGTTGTGTGCCAATAACGTTTCTGTTTCCTCAGTCAGTTTTGGCATTTCTGTCTCTTTAATATACTCCCTAGCCACCTCCCATTTCATTTGAGCATTTTCTGAGGTGGCTTCCCCTTCTAAATGGTACAAGCTCTCATAATACTCCTTGAACCTGAGCGATTTTCTGTGGGGTGTTAGCCATTTCACCTCTCTGCGTTATAATTTGTGTGATATAGTTTCGTGTAGTAGTTTCTCTAAGAGCGGTTGCAAGCATTCTCTCTGGTTTATTTCCAAATTCATAGATTGTCCGTCTCCCTCACGTTAATTTGGCTTTAGCTTCGTCTATAAGCAGGACATTCAGTTTTTCACGTAGATCTGCTAATTCCTGTTCTATTAATTGTGCCCGGGATTTTTTGTGTACAGCTTCTAGTTCCCCAATATTTTTAAACAGCGAATCAATCTGCTCATTAAGTTTCCATTTTCTATGTGCCCCATGGAGATAAACATGCCTCTCATGACGCACTTATGTGCCTCCCATATACAAAAGGGCATTGTTTCCCCAGTGTCATTTAATGTAAAAAAAGGAGTCCAGTTCCTGTTTCAGTTTACTCTCATATTCAGTCTCTTTAAGGAGAGTTTCATTGATCTTCCAATGCCACTCTCTGGGTTCTGACTCCCCCATTTCTAGCATACAACTTGTCGGAGCATGATCTGAGAGGGTACATGATCCTATCAACGCTTCTATAAGGGATGTAATTATGTTTTTGGAGATCAGAACATAATCAATTCTGGTATATGTCTTATACTTTGCCGAGAAAAATGTGTAATCTCTGTCCTGTGCATGAACCGCCCTCCAGCTATCTATCAATTGCAGGTCCTGTAAAAGTTTTTCCGTTTTCCTCAGTTTGACCTATGATAGATGAGAGGATCCTTTTGATGTGTCCCTCATCCGATCTAGGGCCATGTTAAGGTCGCCACCCAACACTAAAACTCCCTCCCAAGTGTTGTTGCACTTTCTGCAGGTATAACTCCAGGGAGTTTACTTGATCTTCGTTTGGTAAATATAAGTTTACCAACGTGACTTTTTCATGTCCAAGGATTCCTTTCACAATAAGGAGATGTCCTCCCTCGTTGGTGATTACCCCTGATTCCTTCCGTGGCATCTGTTTTGATATCATAATAGAAACCCCACAAGATTTAGAGGTTTGAGATGTACTATGATACACTGTCGGGTATCTGTGATTTTTGCAACTTGGGATTTTGTCTCTCTTAAAATGTGTTTCCTGTAAAAAAATTATTTGGGATTTAAGTCTTCCTAATTCCGCCATGAGTCTTATCCGTTTCTCTGGGATATTCAGTCCTTTGACATTATATGATGTAAAGGTTATTCTAGTCATTTCTATAGTCGGCTAGATTCGAAAGAGAGGAGAAGAAAAGGGAGGAAAGGGCAAAAAAAAAAAATCAGAGGTTCAAATATAATAATTCCCCGTCCCTAGGAGCAAAAACTCTTCAGGTGGGTAGGTGGCTGGATACAACTCTGGACCAGCCCTCTACTCCAAAAGAAAAAAAAAAGTAAAAAAAAGAAAAAAAACCACAACGCCTCTGACTTTTCCTCCACCCGGAGGAGAGCCGTTTATTATGGGGGGTGTTGTCAAACAGGCAAGAGTCTGTACAGTACACTGAGATCTTACACAGTGCCCTTCACATAACTCTTTCTATAACCTCTATCCGTACTTTTTCCTTATTTCCTACGACATGGAAAATATTATTTTTTAATCAACCCATTTTTCTGATCCTCATTCCCCCATCATACACAATTCCATATGTTGTACCCCTAATCCCCTGATCCAGCTTTTCTATCGTGTATCAACTGCACAAAAAAAAAAGGAATTACACCGTTACTTAAGACCCAGCTCAATTGATACGTCCCTCCCCTCCTCACCCAGCATCTCCTTTCCCTATCTATTTTTTATAACTGTTTTATATATAATGCCCTCCTCCTCTACTCGCTTCTTCTCTTTATGCCATCTGCTTTTTTTTTTTAACAAAGGTAAATTTATTGCAATCAAAATGTACTCGTCAGTTCAAAATATATCATACAGAGAGAAGAAAAAACATTAATGTAGTACAGTTGCAGAAATTATCTCACATTTGCCAGCATTGTCAGTAATTAATCATTCGAAGACCAAACATCTAATAGAGTATATGAAATTATTTAGTGAATCATCACCAGGGGAGGAGATCTCTCACCCGAACCAGTGAGTTCTGAATGGGCATAGTAGTATCCGTTCCCCAAAAGAGAATGGGGTAGGGACACAAAAGGAGAGGAGGGGGAGGGGGGAGGGAAAGGGGCAAGACAGGATCAAGAGGGAGGAAGGAGGAACCAGGAGGGGGGGGGGGACCCATCAGGAATACTCGCATATTCAGGATACATTTAATCCTTTCTGGATTAACCCAAGGATCTTGTCCCGGGCTAGGTGGAAGGACCTCCAGCGAGAGAGATCCCCAGCTGTCAATCCATGAGGACTATATTTTATCAAATTTATTCGGACAATTTCTGTTGATATACGTTATCTTGTATAGTGGCAAAACAGTATTTAGAGTATTTCTCCATGTAGTGACGGTAGGCAGTGTACCCGACCTCCACCTCAGCATAATCTCCCTGTGGGCATAATACGTAGAGTATGCTATAAACAATTTTGTGTATTTCCCCATACCAGAGTCAGCCAACACATTCAACAACAATGCACGAGGGCACATTGGGATCAGAGTTTCCGCTGCCCGGTTAATGTCTGCCAGAACTCGCTCCCAGAACTCGTGCAACAAAGGACACGACCATGTCATGTGTATGAAGGAGGCCTCCAGGTCTCCGCATCTTGGGCAGGCTGGAGATCTATCGGGATAGAATAGATAGTAGCCAATCTGCGCGGCGTGTAGTAAGCCCTGTGCAGGAATTTTAGTTGCAGGAAACGGTCTCTGGCAGAGATCATGTTAGAAACATATGTGGATTGACTCTTCCGAAGGCCCGGGGGGGGGGGGGGGGGTTCCAGATGCCTCTTTCCACCACAAAGCAGCGGTATTCACACGCATTGTGGATTGGTTTCACCACCCTTCCTCCAAGCTTTGGGTTCAATTGGAAAAACATCTCAATGAGGCTGATCTTTGCGCCCTGCCGTGGACACCTGCTGCTCGGCGTAGAGATGGTGCCCTCTCTGCTGCCCTCACCCGTCAGACTCTCCAGATATGGGACCGACTGCTATTAGCAAGTAAATTATCTAAACTCCGAGGCCCGATGACTCCTCTTTTTGGGACTCCGGCTTTCCCCCCGGCGGAGGTTGAAGAGAGATTTGGACCCTGGAATAGGGAGAGTCATAGACGTTTGGCACAGGTACTACGCGCTGACCCATCTTTGAGACCAGACATACCTCCCCCGGACGAGTGTGGGGCCCCCAACCATGTGGTTACAAAGGAGTCAATTAATATCATACATACGTACTTTCTCCCCCATCTCAGAAATCCTAGACGACCCGACAGACTTTGATGAGTTGCTCTTACAGCCAGATCCCCCAACACATGTAGTATCACTGTTATACTCCCTTCTGTTAAAAGTATCTACCCCTGACCTTCCAATATACACACAGAAATGGGAATCAGATCTACAGCACTCCAACTCCCCAACTGACTGGCAAAAAAGCTTTATTTTAACACATAGGATCTCTTTGGCAACTAAGAATCAAGAAAAGGGGTTTAAGCTATTAACGAGATGGTACAGATGCCCGGTGACTATCCAACGATTTAATCCCTCTATCTCAGGTACTTGTTGGAGATGCCTGTCCTCTAGTGGGACAATGCTCCACATATGGTGGGCATGCCCTCCAATTCGGAAATATTGGCAGAAGGTCTTTGATCTATACAACAGGCTGATGGCGACCTCAATTGAGCCCACACCAGAGATAGCCCTACTGTCTATGCTTCCTGGCCCACTCAAGCTGATTAAAAAAGACATACTGCGCCACTTTTTGGCCGCGGTTAGGACAGTGATCCCCAGACATTGGAGAACAATAGATGTGCCTTCTTTGGGGGATTGGGCTGTCGAAGTGGACCGGATAAGAGATCTGGAGCGTTTGCTGGCGCAGGAAGCAGGGAAAGAGGAACAGTTCTCCATTATTTGGACCTCATGGTCGATGTTTTGATACTCTGATGACTTCCTCATATGGATCAGAGATGCCCCGTCCTTACCCGCTGATTAGCCATGTTGGGGTGCTTCCCACTTTCATTGTCGTCCCCTATCTTTCCACATGCTTTCTCTCATACCTTTTTCATTGTTTTCTTTCTTTTTGTACTGAACCAGTCACTCAAATATATATTAAAAACAATTATACTTCCAGAAATTCCCAATAACTTGAATATCTATAATAAACGATTGGAGGGTCTCTTCAGAGTGTCAGCTGGAAAAAGAGGAATCTCCTGATAACGTCAACACGCAAAATTATAAAAGTGGTAATAGGTTGATTCCCCCGCACATGTTATTCTACTATTTACATTACAGGTCTATATATCTAATGCGATAATACAGTATGCTACTGGAAGCTATATACCAAGACATATAACTCCATACATATATA
Source organism: Lithobates clamitans (assembly GCA_037952925.1). Lineage (NCBI taxonomy): Eukaryota > Metazoa > Chordata > Amphibia > Anura > Ranidae > Lithobates > Lithobates clamitans. The sequence continues at coordinate 3,562,965 of JBBGZY010000179.1, read as the reverse complement.
ATAAGGGATACCTTTATTGTTCTATTTGCAATGTATACAATATTATACTTTACAGTACCTTATTTTTCTGTTATATCTTTATATTGAAATAAACTAAGATTGAAAAGAAACATATGTGGAGATACATGTCTCCCATTCCTCTTCCTCAAGGGATGGCAACTCTCGCTTCCACTTCATAAATGTTTTAGTAAGTTTTGTGGGCCTAGAGGCTGTTATATGAAAATAAATTGATGAGAGGGGTGCTGGCAAGATTTTTGTGGACAACAGTCGCTCCACAGGGTCTGACTCAAGGGTAATGCCCCCAGGAAACTGATGCCGAAATGCATGTCGAACCTGCAGGAATCGGAAAAACATCCAGTTGGGCAGTTCGTATTTTTCTTTTAGCTCCGGGAATGTCATCAGCCTACCCCCCACTACCAAATGTTTGAGTCCCACTATACCCTTAGCTGCCCAGACCTGTGGGTCCAGTACACTACATAGGTGAGGAAGATTGGGGTTACCCCAAAGAGGTGTATGAGGGGATATCTTACCTTTGGAGCAATAACTTGCCCTAGCCCTATACCAGACCGTGACTGTGGTGCGCATTAGGGTCGTCAAGTTTGGATAGGCCCTAATTCCCCGGAATAGCAGGTTACTGAGTGTGGCATATGATCCCAATATCGCAGCCTCCAGGGTTACTGCGGGGTTATCTCTGGGTTGTGAGAACCACCATCTGGCCGTCACCAATATGGCTGCCCAATAGTATACCTGGAAGTCCGGGAGAGCCAGCCCCCCTTGGCCCACTGTCAGCTGTAGTGTGGTCAGTGCCAGTCTGGGCACTTTCCCCAACCACAAAAAGGATTTGACTATGGCTTTTATTTTAGTAAAATAAGAGGCCAAGATCGGTATTGGGCTATCCCTAAACAGGTAAAGAAACTTTGGGAGGAAAACCATCTTAATTAAATTTACTCTCCCCACTGGTGTCAGAGGGAGTGACCGCCAATCGGCGCACTTCTTTGAGAACTGCGCCAGTAAGGGGTTTAGGTTAAGATCCATATACTTGGCCACCGGTCCCCCCAGATGAATCCCCAGATACTTAAATTTGTCAACCCAAACTAAGTGACTCTGAATGGGTGGTCTAGGCCTGTCAGGATTCAAAGGATAAATCAGGGATTTTCCCCAGCTGACCCTAATTCCTGAGTAGGAGCCAAACTCGTTAACCAATTTCAAAGCCACTGGGAGTGAGGAGGAGACAACGTTCAAGTACAGAATAGTATCATCTGCATACAAGGATATCTTCTCCTCCACCACCCCCATTTGGATACCCCGAATCGCAGACTCTGCTCGAATCCTTGATGCCAGGGGCTCCACTGCCAGGGCAAACAGCCCAGGCAACAGCGGGCACCCCTGCCTGGTATCCCTACATAGTGGGAATTCCCTCGAGAGTGAATTATTGGTTCGCACTTTGGCCCTGGGTGAGGCATACATCAGGCGCAGCCACCCAATAAATGTTGGCCCAAACCCGAATTTCCTGAGGACAGCCCAGAGGTGTTCCCATTCAACTGAATCAAATGCTTTTTTCGGCGTCTAAGGACACCACTACCCCCGGGCTGTCCTCTGATGCAACATCTAAGTGTGTCAGAAGTCTGCGTATGTTTATGTCTGTCCCTCTGCCCAGCATAAACCCCGACTGGTCTGGGTGGATCAGAGCTGTGATTACTGAATTTAGGCGACCGACCAAGGCTTTGGCAAGTATTTTTAGGTCCACATTTAAAAGCGAGATTGGTCGGTAGGAGGAACACAGTTCAGGATCTTTGCCAGGCTTAGGGAGGACAACAATCATCGCCTCCGACATAGAAGGGGGGAGGGCACCACTCTCGAGGGTTTTCAGCAGTACTTCCCGATATATGGGCAAGATATCATCTGCGTACTGCTTGTAGAATTCCGCCGGGTAACCGTCCAGTCCCAGCATCTTCCCACCCTGCAAGGATTTAACTGCCAGTTGGAGTTCTTTGAAAGTGAGAGGACTATCCAGTCTCTCCTTGGTAGCTTCAGTAAGGCATGGTAGATCTACCCCCTCCAGATACGCCTGCAGTTCAGGTTCAGTGAACCGCACTTTAGAGCCATAGAGTTCCTGATAGTAGACTGCAAATTGGTCGTTTATTTGGGAGTGATCCGTTAGGACTTCCCAGTCGGGGGACCAGATACGGGATATGGATACTGGAGAGGAATACTCCCTGGATAACCAAGCCAATAGGCGACCACTCCTCTCCCCCTGTTCGAAGATCCTCTGACTCTGGTGCAGTAGGTGTAATTTTGTAATAGAAGTACTAATGAGAGAGACGTCCCTCAGAGCTTCCTGTAAGGATGCGTACGCCTGAGAGGTACAGTCTCTAACATAGGCAGCCTCCAACCCACCAGCTCTAGCCTCCGCCCTCTCCAGTTCCTTACGGGCACTTTTACGAACATTTCCAATGTGTTCCCTGAATTTACCTCTTATACAAACCTTAAGCCATCCGCTTAATGAGGGCAACCTCTATCTGTTTCCCTTTCCCCCACCTTTTCCTTCTCGTTATCGCCCTTCTATTGTTAAGGTACATTATATTTATGTACTTAAATCTTTATTGGAGAGAGTATTTCTATTCCCCCCGCCTTCTCCTTTCCCTCTTCCTTCCCTTCCTCTCTCAAGAGGTGCATTCTGATTTCCCTCTCTCTTCCATTTTCTTCTCCTTCCCCCTCCCTCCCACCCTCTCATGGTTCCCCAAAAAAAAAAAGAAAAATCATTTTTTTTTTACTTCAATGTCATTATGTGTATCTTTGTGTGTCTCGTGTGTCTTTCTGTGTCAATTCCCATCCCCCTAAAAAAAAAAAAAAAAAAGGCATCAGAGATATATCAACCCCCCCCCCCCCTCACCCTCTCACCCCCATTACCTGAGTGTACAAATAATAATATATTTATAAAACTTAATATACATATCCAAAAAAAAAAAAAAAAAAAAAAAAACCCTTCTCCCCGCCTCCCCTCTCCTTCCCCTACCTATATATGCAATTAATATTGTTGTTATAAATTGAACTTGATATGGAAAAAAAAAAAACAGGAAACCCCCCACCCCTTCTCCCTCCCTTACCTATCTCTCTTGACAATATACCAATACAATACTATATATAGAGGAAAAAAATCCATCTCCTTCCCTCGTGAGTACTCTCCCCCTCCCTGATGACTTTAAAATTAACATTTTACATTTTACTAATAATGAGAATGGACCCGCGCCATGGAGTGAATATAGTGAGTGAAAAAAACAAATGTAAATAAAGTATTTTTAGTGAATCCAAAATGTAAATGTGTGTGTATGTCTGCATACGCACACACACACACACACACACACATACAAGATGTATGCAATGGGGCTGCCGCTTTAGAGTGAGGTAGGTACCCCCAAAAAAACTGATGAAAAAGAAATTAATACTCAGCGCTGCCTCTCTATATCATAATTTGCATCTACTTACATCAAATATATGCCATATAACAACATATACAGCAAAGTGCTAAAGTGCCAATAAATTCATACAATATGATACAATAAGGTGCAAAGAATAAAGTGCAATCAATAAAGTTCATCTATTGTGGAGTACGGAAATGGTGAAACATAGGTGTAATCTTGGTGACTTCCTGTGTTCCCTTCCTGGGTCCCCACTCACCAGATAGTGAAAATCAATGCGCCTTTGTGTTTAAAGGTGGTATCTTCTGTCCAGCAAAATGGATAAGTTGGTTATACTTCAGAGAATGGAATGGAATGGAACCTTCTCTCCTCCACCACTTGTTATGGGTCCTACATACTTTACTCAATCATAGGTGATTGCAATGGTAAAGTTCGGACAAGTGAAGAGAGAGAGGATATAGTGTAATACTGCAAGATTTATTTAAAAGGTTTAAACTCATTACACTTACATCAAAAATCTTTAAAATGTGCAAAATTGCTGCCTTGGCATCCAAACAACCTTCACAGATAGTCCTTAGCTTAGTCCTTAGCTAAGGACTATCTGTGAAGGCTGTTTGGATGCCAAGGCAGCAATTTTGCACATTTTAAAGATTTTTGATGTAAGTGTAATGATTTTAAACCTTTTAAATAAATCTTGCAGTATTACACTATATCCTCTCTCTCTTCACTTGTCCGAACTTTACCATTGCAATCACCTATGATTGAGTAAAGTATGTAGGACCCATAACAAGCGGTGGAGGAGAGAAGGTTCCATTCCATTCCATTCTCTGAGGTACAACCAACTTATCCATTTTGCTAGACAGAAGATACCATCTTTAAACACAAAGGCGCATTGATTTTCACTATCTGGTGAGTGGGGACCCAGGAGGGGAACACAGGAAGTCACCAAGATTACGCCTATGTGTCACCATTTCCGTACTCCACAATAGATGAACTTTATTGATTGCACTTTATTCTTTGCACCTTATTGTATCATATTGTATGAATTTATTGGCACTTTAGCACTTTGCTGTATATGTTGTTATATGACATATATTTGATGTAAGTAGATGCAAATTATGATATAGAGAGGCAGCGCCGAGTATTAATTTCTTTTTCATCATTTTACATTTTACATTACAGTTTTACAGTAGTATCCAATATTATATTCTATTAACTGCAAATTAGTGTTATTAGTGTTGTTAATCATGTGTATTAGATGTGTCCAAAAAAAATTCACTCACCAAACAAAAAAAGAAAAAAAAAAAACCCAAAAAAGAGGGGGACTCAACCCACAGCCATCCATCCTTAGAGGGTTAAATCCTTCCTTATTCTTATTATCTCTTATATCTACAACTAAATTTCCAAAAATGTCCTTCACAAAAAAAAAAAGGAGTGAAGAATGAAGAGAGGGTTCTCTCCATTTGCTGGGGGAAATCAGTCCGTTTGTTTGCCAGGTGTCTTAATTCTATGATTTACTCAGTCTGGGGTGTCCCTCTCCTCTGTTATTTTCTTTGCTGAAAGGCTCCTTTACCCACAGCTGTTGGTAAGTAGGGATGAGCCGAACACCCCCCGGTTCAGTTCGCACCAGAACCTGCGAACGGACCGGAAGTTCGCGCAAACTTTAGAACCCCATTAAAGTCTATGGGACTCGAACGTTCAAAATTAAAAGTGCTAATTTTAAAGGCTAATATGCAAATTATTGTCCTAAAAAGGGTTTGGAAACCCGGGTCCTGCCCCAGGGGACATGTATCAATGCAAAAAAAAGTTTTAAAAACAGACTTTTTTTCGGGAGCAGTGGTTTTAATGATGCTTAAAGTGAAAAAAAAAAAAGTGAAATATTCCTTTAAATATCGTACCTGGGGGGTGTCTATAGTATGCCTGTAAAGTGGCACGTGTTTCCCATGCTTAGAACAGTCCCTGCAAATGACATTTTTAAAGGAATAAAAGTCATTCAAAACTGCTTGCGGCTTTAATGTAATGTCGGGTCCCGGCAATATGGATGAAAATCAGTGAGACAAACGGCATGGGCACCCCCCCAGTCCATTACCAGGCCCCTTGGGTCTTGTATGGATATTAAGGGGTACCCCGCGCCCAAATTAAAAAAAGGAAAGGCATGGGGCCCCCAGGCCCTATATACTCTGAACAGCAGTATACAGACGGTGCAAACAAGACAGGGACTGTAGGTTTGTTGTTAAGTAGAATCTGTTTGTGGGGGCGTGGCCAGCCGGAATGCAAGATGGACGCTTAATTAGATAGCTCAGCAGCCAGGGGACATGATAAGAAATATGCAAAGAATTACAAGTGATATCAACATTTGCCTTGTTCCTTATATGCTTTTTTCTAGCTAAAATGGCGCTGACTTATTGTTTATGCAATCTGCTTAGTTCCGACCAACACCTACAACAATATTTAAAGAACTAGCAAAAGTTTACCATGTTAGGGCATATTGTGAAAGGACACACTGGTTTTTTGACAAATAAAGCTGACGATGCACCATGAGTCACCAGTGTGCCTTATCCAATGGTAGCTTGTCAAATACTGCTATAAAATGACATGTGTAAAAGGGTTCCTGTGTGACTCTGCTGAAACTCCTTGCTGTGTACAGAGCTCACCCCTATGTATCGGTACATTTGTAATAAATCTGTCTTCTAATCAACATGACCGGAGTTGACTGATCAGTGAAAGAATGGAATTTTACCTACATCATGGTCCTTTCGAGCTTGAAGTAAGGATTAGGTGGTGGATCGAACGGTTCCGTCCAAAATATCGGTGAGTATCAGACTACCTCTCGCCGAGACCTAGGTCCTCCCACTCAAGTTAAGTGGTAAAAAGAGACTGGTTGGTTCTGGGATCCACACCTGACTTCTACTCCTGGACTTCTGATCCAGTCCTCCGACTCTGTGAAAGGTAAGACAGATCTTTTCTCTTCTTTTCTCTTTTACTTGATGTGATTTGGGTTTTTATTGAGTATTCCGGCACTGTAAGTTGATTATAAAAGACCTAAGTGACACAGGGGCCGAAGACAGAGGCACCTGGGGACGTTGCCTATGGTAAATAGACGTAGCCCGCTGTCCGAGACAGATTAAAAAAATGTAAGGTACCGAAAGATGATAGATGATTGATAATTGTTGTGAATAGTGACAACAAGTAATCTATATAGATTACAGAGAGTCACAGTGGCCATTTCAGGGTTTTTTCTAACTGAGTGGTGGTTGGGACAAACAGGAAGTGAATGTACGAGCAGGAATCAATCTAACTTGATCAGAAACACTTCCCCCATAGATCGATTGTTTTTCTCTTTTTCTCTCGAGAGCAACATTTCCTGCACTGTTCCTTTTGCTGCATTTGTTAAATCATGAGACTAACTCTCGCTCTTTCCTCCTCATGATTAACATTACTGCTAACATTGTGTGGGGAGTCTTATATTTTTGCTTTACTGTGATCCAAGGGTTGCTAGTCTGGTGGTTTACAGGTTGATAAAAGGCCTGCTTTATGATGTGTCTGGCTGCAAACTTGTGGTTAAAAAAAAAAAAACTGGACTCACTCACTCCTCCCCCCCCCCCCCCCCCCCCCCACGGACACTTAAGTGCACTTCCTCTTTTGTGTGAGTGTGTGTAAAAAAAAAAAAAATCTGATCAGAACGTTAAGAATACTGTTTGTTTTGACCAACTGTACTTTGTAGTAAATAAGGTAAAGGTATAGGTTGTTTTATATGTATGTGTGTGTGTGTGTGTGTGTGTGTATGTGTTTGTGTATGTATATGTGTATATATATATGTTTATTTCCTGTTTGGAGAGTTTGGACTTTGTTTGCTGTTTTATATAGATTTTGGCAAAGTTCAAGAGTAGAATTGCCAGTCTTGTATTCTAAACTCAAGGAAAAAAAATAGAGACATGGGGAATATTTTCCCCATTAGAAGGAGATAAGAAATGTATGCATAGCAAATAACCAAAATCTGTTAAATATTGTGCTAAGTGGGAAAGGAAGTTGGGATTTAATGGTAAACTAACTGTGAAAGGGTGTCAGGAGTTGGTGGATAAGCTTAAATTGTTAGGATCCAAAGATAAAATAAAAAGAGAAGAAGTATGGATTAGAAATGGCGGAATACTGGTTTGAGCACACTAGAATTAGAGTAGAAGGAAGGAGAACAAAAGAGAAATGCCAAGCCCAACTGCCCCTAGTGGACAAAGAGGCAGACAAAACTGTCAGCCCCTAACTAATACTGTTTTTAAACCATGGACTGAGAGTGACGTGCAGAAGGCTACCGAGCATAATAAACATCCTACGTTTGGGGCCCAAGAAATCATTGAAAATATGGAAGGTCTGAGGAACAGTTATAGGCTAAACGGGGTCGAAGTGGAAAGGGCCTTAAGGAGGGTTCTAGGATCAGATTGGGCATCAGTAAAGGGAAATTGGGACCCCTGTGTAGCCACAGTGCTCCCTCAACAAAGAGGGGAACCACTGGCCCTTGATAGCCAAGATTTGACAGACAGATTGACTGCCTTCTATCAGAGATGCAATCTCCGATTAGTATAATGAACCGACTGGCAAAAGATTAATATGACTGTAAAGGAAGACAAGGAAAGTGTTAGTGATTATCTAAATAAACTACGAGAAGTTTTTAAAGTGTTCTCTGGGCTCCCCGAAGCTGAGGATGTGAATAGTGCATATCAACAACAGCTAAAGATAGCTTTTGTTAATGGATTAAAACAGGATCATAAGGATTACATTGTTAAAAACTTGGTTACTTACTGAACTGCATCAGTTTTAGATGTTTTGCAATATGTTAAGCATTCTGAGAAGTATTTGAAAGTGATGGAAAAACAATGTGAAAGTAAAGGTTTTTGTGCAAGGTGATGAAGGAGATACCCCTTTAAGAAGGAAGCAGAGGAGGGTATAGCCCCTGCAACAGAATGGTACAGGATTTACAAGCTGTTAACCAGGCAGTTATACCAAGGGCATAAGGTAAATAAAACTAAACTCCCGTTGTGGCAACAGCAGGTCAAATACTTAGGTTATAATATCTCAAAAGAAGGTCGACACCTGGATGAGGAGAGAATTTGAGCCCTCCACCAGGTGCCGAAGCCAGAAACAAAGAAACAAATGATGTCTTTTTTCGGCATGACAAATTTTTGTAGAGCTTGGATTTCTGGGTATTCAATACTGACCGCGCCCTGTTGGTCCATACATTTGAGCCCAGCACGACACCTTTACTGTATGACAATACTTTTGACACAACCTCACTTAACAATACAGAGATGTACTACATTAAACCCATCCACACTAATACCACTTCCTACTGATGGTCATAAACATGACTGTACTGCTGCCATCGCTGAAAAGGTACTGCCATGAAGTGATTGGAACGATGTACCGTTATCTAACCCTGACATGACACTTTTTGTTGATGGCTCCAGTACAAAAAATCCAGATGGCACAAGTGGAACTGGATATGCAGAAGTGACACATGACAGAACAGGAAATCATAAAGATAGATCATAAGTCCTTACTGATATACAGCAGAATGTATCCCCTGGGGAGAAACAATATCAGAAAACAAAAGGTTGCACAATAATAGATAACATCTACACATCACCTTAAGGAAAGCTGGTATTGCCAAAATCCTTATTTAGGTATGCAGCAGTATTGACACATGGAGTAACTCATGTGTCAAACAGGGGGATGACTGAGATGTTAAATAAAGTGGTAGCAGCCTATGGCTTTACAAACTACTCAAAAACTTTTTGTTCTCAATGCATTACATGTGCAAGACACAATGCTCAGGGAGGCATAAGACCACAGAAAGGGAAGTTTCCCACATCGCAATATCCATTCCAACACATTTGCATGGATTTTATTGAATTAGACAAATGTGAAAAGGAAGAAATATTGTTTGGAAATCATTGATGCATTGACCACATGGGTAGAGATATTCCCCACAGGAAGTGCTGACGCCTTAACAGTATCCAAAGCCTTACTAAAAGATATCGTTTCACAATTTGGGATACCAGAGAAGATTTATAGCGATAATGGTCCACATTTTGCAAATAAGACTATAAAACACCTAACAGAAGTGATGGGTATAGAAGTAAAGAATCACTGTGCATATCACCCTCAGTCAGCAGGGCTCGTAGAAAGACATAATGTGATATTAAAGAGCAAGCTAAAAAAGGCTATGGAAGAGACAGGGAAAAATTGGATGTACTGTCTCCCACTAGCTATTTTAAGCATGCACATCACCTTCACTAAAGAGGGGCTGAGTCCATTTGAAATGATGTATGGTAGACCTTATAAAAAACCTTTTTACCAAATGAAACCCACACAGAGGAAGGGGAGAGAAGCTTAGCAGAATACATGTCAAGGTTATTAAAACAGAAACAAATTAACCAAGAGTGCTCCATTCCAGAAGGAGAGCCCATAAGAGAAGACAAAGTACAAATCGGGTGCTCATCAAGGTGATCAGAAAGAAGCATTGGCACGCCCCTAAGTGGGACGGGCCATATCAAGTACTCCTTACTACTCCCACTGAAGTAAGAATTGCTGAAAGGAGTATCTGGATTCACCAATCCCATTGTAAAAAGGTAAATATAGGCAGAGTAGGGACAGAGAGACTGAAGGAGGGGGAAAGTCCAAATACAAAGGGAGGCAGATAAAAGGTCTGCTTGTCTCAAAAAAAGGCCCTATCTAGGCCCCCCTCACTCCAGATAGGATGGTAGGGATTTTGTTCCTCGTGGGAGCATTGGTGACTCTAGGAGAGGCCTCTATACGGGGAGGTAGGAGACACGGGAGGATAGTGGAACCAATCAATTGGGAAGAGACAGAAAGAGCATTGAACCTCACCTTTGTTGAAGGAACCACCAGTACTATACAGGTGGATTACTGCCAGATGACAGATTGTGGAGATAAGGTAGAAGCAAGCAAGTTGACCTGGGCAGACAAATACGTGTGCTACCTGGCTGGAACTACCGGGTGTACTATTTGGGATTCAGTCATGTGGATAACTGCAGCAGGATTGGGGATATGAGATCCCAGCAGCAGGAGATTTAAAGAATAGATTAACCATAACTAAAGCGGCCCACTCTCCCTGTACAGAATCAAAGAATTGCAATATATTATTGATTTCCCTGAAGGACCCAAAACTAGAAGATCAGAGGTTATACCGTGTAGGAGCTTGGATATCAGGAACTGGCCCTTTGGGAAAATTCTTCCTTGAAGTCAAACCAAAGAATGAGATAAACAAGAAGAAAGAATTAGATAATGAGGACCGACTTAAAGTAGAGGTATTAGGATCCACAGTGAGATTCACCAATCTCACAGTGGAAGAAGCTATAACATTAGAAACAGGATACCAGGATAAGAATGAATGGCTTGAATTGTTAATCTATACTGCTAACATCCTTAAAAAAAAAAAAAAGAGAGAACTGCTTGGTCTGTGCAGGGGCCAGACCCCAGCTGGCTACAGTGCTTTTTCCCTTAAATAACAATATAGATCCAGATGGTTTAGGGTGTATGCTAAAGCTATATCAAGAAACATACAAACCTGACACCAACACTCCTTGTCACACGTTAAGTTTGCTACTACTGCATGGAGAGGATTAACAAAATAGTAAAGGGAGAGGGTGGCAACTGGGTTGAGCACGACATCCAGAGGGCGGACGTCTGGTGGTTATGCGGAGACAAGAGGCTCAGAGCGAGCATCCCAGCCAATTCCAGAGGGGATTGTGCCCTGGTACAGCTGGCAATGCCTCTGCGCTTACTGTCAGAGTCCCCTTGGAAGTCGGGTCACCGGAGGAGCAGAAGGGACACCTCTCCTGCGGGGTCTTTTGACCCCCAGATCTATATAGATGAGATTGAGGTTCCACGTGGAGTGGCTAACGAGTTTAAGGCTAGGAACCAAGTGGCAGCTGGATTTGAGTCTCTTCTCTGGTGGGTGACAGTAAACAAAAAATGTTGACTGGATTAACTATATATATTATAACCAACAAAGGTTTGTAAACTACACCAGGGATGCAGTTAAGGGATTGACAGAGAAATTAGCCCCTACCTCTCTGACGGCATGGCAGAATAGGATGGCATTAGATATGGTCCTAGCAGAAAGAGGAGGGGTCTGTAAAATGTTTGGTGGTATGTGTTGCACCTTTTTTTCTAACATTACAGCTCCTGGAGGAACAGTGACTAGAGCCCTTGAAGGATTGACAGCTTTATCGAATGAATTAGCGGAAAACTCAGGTACTGATGATCCATTCACAAATTGGCTTGAAGGTTGGTTTGGGAAATGGACTGGACTTGCCAAGGTCAAGGACTTGCTAAAGTCTGAAAACCCAGTTGTGAAACGGACCTGCACTGAAGTAATAAATTGAGGAAGCAAATATAGATATCAGAGGAGGGAATGATAAGAAATATGCAAAGAATTACAAGTGATATCAACATTTGCCTTGTTCCTTATATGCTTTTTTCTAGCTAAAATGGCGCTGACTTACGTTTATGCAATCTGCTTAGTTCCGACCAACACCTACAACAATATTTAAAGAACTAGCAAAAGTTTACCATATTAGGGCATATTGTGAAAGGACACACTGTTTTTTTTGACAAATAAAGCTGACGATGCACCATGAGTCACCAGTGTGCCTTAGTCAATGGTAGCTTGCCAAATACTGCTATAAAATGACATGTGTAAAAGGGTTCCTGTGTGACTCTGCTGAAACTCGTTGCTGTGTACAGAGCTCACCCCTATGTATCGGTACATTTGTAATAAATCTGTCTTCTAATCAACATGACCGGAGTTGAATGATCAGTGAGAGAATGGAATTTTACTGACAGGACACAATCCAGCGTAATCGGCCTCCTCCACAACTCCATCCGCACCCATCCTTGCTCCATACACTCAGGAGACCAAGATGCAGCCATCAAGAAAGCGATTTATGGAGCACAAGCCTCAAAAACTGACCAAATTTGCCTACAAGCCGGCGGGCTGAGATTCTCAAGATGGCGCCGGCCAGGCCGCGCCGCCCGATCTGTACACAGACCTCCCGGGTGACATCCAGGACACACAGCAAACTCCAGGTACTATTGCTGACACATCCCAAGCCCCAGAGTGTGACCCTCTCCCCAGCAGCCCAGCTAAAGCCAAGATGAGGCTAGATACACCGCCACTGCACACGCAGAGACAGCAAATTGAGGCCCAGGCCCCTATCCCCTTCTCCATGGACCAGGCCCTGCACTCCTCCATGGAGAAGGGGATACAGGCCTGTACTTCCACAGTAAATGAAGTTATTGATGCCTATGATACTGTTAAGGAAGAACAGTCGTGAATGCACGCCAAAATGGCGGATTTAGAAGACAGGTCTCGCAGGAACAATGTTAAGCTGAGGGGAGTCCCAGAGTCCATACTACCTGTGGACCTGCCGCGCTACGCAAAAGAATTGATACACCTAGTAATCTCCGAAGCCTCCCCACGTGATGCTATCATAGACAGGATACATAGAATCGCCAAACCATCCCACC